>WOFM01000405.1:67680-782577 GCA_011428145.1 Ericerus pela | reverse complement strand
TTACTGTGTGATACAATAGAAAATAAGTTTTTTGAAGCGCCGTGTCCAAATTTGGTGTTCATTTCTCAATTTGAACAATTCTTCATCCCCAAATGTGCCTCAAAAAGGGGTTAATTTTGAGTTTCCACTTTTTATTGTGTGATACATCACCGAATATGTTTTTTGAGCCACCCAGACCAAATTTAATGTTATTTTCTCCATTTGACCCATTCTTCATTCCAAAATGTGCTGCAAAAGGGGGCCAATTTTGAGTTTCAACATTTTATTTTGTGATACATCTGTAACGTATATTTTCGTCTATTTTAAGAAATGACGAACATATTCGTTCACACAGTTCCAAATACCAAAGAACATAGATATTTATCAACAATAATCATCCTATAACTCTTTATAAACATCCACTAAATTACCTGTATTTGATTTTATGAATATAGATATACCACCTGTATATTCATGACCTATTTGTGCCTGTCCCTCGAGTATTCTACGAGTCAGAACAACCCCATGATAACAACACCCTACCTCACTTAACCTATCTGACACATATGTTCTCGTACCCTGAACGAGTATATAATCCCTCGATTCAGTGGAAGAAGACACAGTTTCTCAACAGTTACTTCTTAGTATCTGGAACCACTTTAGCAAAAGTCTCTAGTGAAAATATAGTGTTGTCAAACGAATTGTGATATTGTACGTATAAATATTAACGTAATGATTTATGTATTGTGTTTTACAAACTTATTATTTTATTAAAGGTGTAAACTCACTCGTGTGTTTTAAAATATTATTGAGTCTCTGTAACACATTAAGGTCCACTATAGTTTGTGGATAGTAAACTTGATTTATTGAATTATTTTAGAAGTATTACTGCTTTTTGAGTATGTGATATTTCACGTATTGTGTAACAACGAAAGTGATTCTAATTAGGTACATTACCACTTCTTTTGGCCGTTACAACATCACCAATTATGTTTTTTGAGGCACCGAGTCGGAATTTTGTGTTGATTTCTCAATTTGACCCATTCTTCATCCTCAAATGTGCCCCAAAAGGGGGTTAATTTTGAGTTTTCACCTTTTATTGTGTGATACATCACAAAATATGGTTTTTGAGGCGCCAAGTCCAAATTTTATGTTCTTTTCTCCATTTGACCCATTCTTCATCCCTAAATGGGCCCCTAAAGGGGCTTAATATTGAGTTTTTACATTTTATCGTGTGATACATCACCAAATGTATTTTCTAAATTATTAAGTATATAAAACCAAAATTAGCATGAATACCTACTTAATAATTTATACACATATGACCATAAAAATTTGTTGTTTTTTTTCTATTTAATTCACATAGAAGGTTTTTGTGATAATATTTTTGATTTGGCAACTTAAATGGAAAAAACTGTCAAAGAGAGTGATCAATGGAAAAATTTAAATGTACTTACAAAGTTTTTTAGTAACAACCAGAAAATACCAAATTAAGAAAATCTGACATACTGCAAAGTATGGGTTAAGTATAGTTCCCTCAAAAGTACCAAGGAAATTTGGTACAAACTGTCATAAAAATTGTAATAAAATTTAACTCTTATTTAAAATGGAAGGCTTGAATTTTCTTGACCCTACTGAAAATTTTGTTATAAATGACTATTATTTAGGCTACAGCAGAAATGGGTGATTGTTATTAGTTGCTTGAAATTGCAACTTTAAAATTTCAAAAAAGAAAGTTGGCACAAATAAACATAATTTAAGATAAAATAATGGGAAAAGTTTCAGCTCAAAATTCCAAAAGGGGGGCTAAGCCAAACCTTCCTCACCCCTTATTTCAGTTAATAATTGAGCACAAATTATAAAATGGTTGGCACAAATCAGCACAAATTGAGCACAATCAGTTTGCAAAATTTCAAGTCAAAATTTGAAGTGGGTGGGGCTGAATTTCCCCAGCCACACCCAAATTTGTTTTGCAAATAACTAAAGATTTGAATGTACAGGAATTATAAGCTTGTTGGCACAATTAAGCACTAATCAAAAAAGAGTAGTGGGCAAAGTTTTGTATAAAAATTCAAAAAGGGGGGCTGAGGGGAAATCTTTCATCCTCCTTATCTGAGTTTGGAAGTGAGCACAAATTTTAAAATGGTTGGCACAAATTGGCACAAATTGAGCACAATTAGTATGCCTGTAACGGCCAAAAGAGGTGGTAATGTACCTAATTAGAATCACTTTCAGTGTTACACCATACACGAAATATCACGTACTTTAAAAGCAGTAATATTTCTAGAATAGATTCAACTTTATCATCCACAGACTATCGTGGACCTTAACATATGTTAGAGACTCAATAATATTTTTAAAACACACGAGTGATTTTACACATTTAATAAAATAATAATTTGTACAGCACAGTACATAAACACACGTTACTACATATATATACAATCACAATTCAATAAGCAAGACTATCTGTTCACTAGAGACTTCTACTAGAGAGGTTCCAGGTACTTAGAAGTAGCTGTCGAGGAACTGTGTCTGTTTTCACTGAATCAAGGGATTATATACTTGTTCAGGGTACGAAAACGTACGTGCCAGATAGGTAAAGTGAGGTAGGATGTTGTTATTATAGGGTTGTGCTGACTCGTCGAGTACTCGAGGGACAGGCACAATTAGGTCATGAGTATACAGAAAGTATATCTATATTCATAAAATCAAATACGGGTAATTTGGTGGTTGTTTATAAAGAGTTATAGGATGGGAATTGTTGATAAATATCTGTTTTTGGTGTTCGAAAATGTGTGGACGAATATGTTCGTCATTTCTAAAAATAGACGAAAATATACGTTACAATGCCAAGTTTTGAGTCAAAATTCAAAATGAACGGGGCTAGCATTTCCCCAGCCCCACCCACAAACTTTTTTTTATATATTAAGAAGGGGGTGATAACAAATTCCAAAATTGGTAGCAAAATTTAGCACTATTTAAATCCAGTTAATATGAAAAATTTTGGGTCAAAATTCAAAAAGGGGGGCTCAGGGGAGACATAAAACCACAAATATTTTTGAAAGGGAATGAGTATAAAATTTTTAATTTGCAGCACAAATTAGCACAAATTAATTATCATGCAAAGTTTGAACTCAAAATTCCAAATGGGGGGGCTGACACATAAATTTATGAGGCCCCTATATTTGAAAATAAATGAGCACAAATTCTAAAATTAACGGCACAAATTAGCACAAATGAAGCACAATTAGCATACAAAGTTTAGAGTCAAAATTCGAAATGGGGAGGCTAGCATTTCTCCAGCCCCACCCAGTCTCTTTTGTTTATATCTAAGGAAGGGGGTGAGCACAAATTCTAAAATTGATGGCACATATTAGCACAAACTGAGCACAATTAGGCCAAAAATTTTCAGGTAAAAATTTGAAATAGGGGGGGCCGGAGAAATGGACCTACTTATTTTGATATCTTGCCTTCATGTTACTATCACCAAGTTCAGTCCATATAGTTGTGTATAGTCAAAGGGGATGTTGAGTCTCGATGGAGATAGAGCATTTTTTTTATTACTTATGTAGGGATTCTACACCTCCACCGTATTTCAGAGGTAAAACTTGTTGTATCTATTCATTCATTTCTAAGCGTATATTTTATTGGGCTATACTAAGACTTACTTCAATGGTAACTCGTCGGTATCACTCTGTGAGTTCAATAAAAATTTTAATATCTCAATTTTACTCCACAAAGTGAACTCATTTATAGATCGTGAAACAACACTGCGAGATAAAAGTTTCATAAATTTTAATTATGAACATAGGTACCAATTTTTGTTTTTTCGTTTTAAGCTAAAAGGATTTGAGACGAATTCCTGTCAGTAAAGATTTTATCAAGTCTTTTATAACTACGGTTGCATTTATTCGGGACATTTTCGTAGAAGTTGTAATGGGTACCTAATAAAACGAGGTTAAAAATACACGCTTCCTGACGAATCTTTCTTGAAGAAATGATGACGCTTCTAAATACTACTTTAAAGTAAAATGAAAGTTTCAGAAATAATTCTAGCTTTGGTTGGATTGCCATGGGATTAAAAAAGAAAACTTTAAATTCAGACAAGTTGAGAATTACACGATGCGGTCGATAAGTTGTAGGAATAAATTTAAATTCATAAAAAATCCAAAAACGCAGTAATCCTCGCTTAAAATTCATTTAATTTATTAAATTATTAAAAAAAATTTTACATTTAGTTGGGTTTAATAATTTATTGACATTGATTAATTTTAACCTCTCTATGGGCCCCTGAAAAGTCTCCGAATGGGATGTCTCTGAAGCAGTGTGTCGCAATTTTTTGAGTTATAGAAATTGATTTGAACTAACACCTTTTCATTTCTAACTTGTGTTTAGGGAATGAAAAATGATCTGTATGAGACAAATCTGACAACTAGTTGGAGTATGATTCAACGTACCTAAAAGTTTGTTTTTGCACCAAAAACCTATAAAAAGTGGCTGCCAAATTAGTGGGGGTTGCCGTGCTAAAGCACAAAAATTTTAATGGCCAACTGGATAGAACGAATGTGTCAAATGAAATTAATCAAGTAATCTGTGACACTTTTCTGGTATTGTGCATTATATCTTTATAGTACCCTGGGACAACTTTCTTTTGAATAGCTCCTTGGCTATCCAGAGAAAAAACAAAACAAAAAAAACAAAAAACCAACATTGCCTTGATTTTTGATTTCTGGGAATGAAGTTTTTTTTTGCCAATGACAATTTTCTCTAATATATTTTGAACTTTGCAATTTTTTTTCTGAATCATTGATAAAAAATTTTCGGGACCAATAACTTAATAACTTTATTGAGAAAATTTTAATCACCTTTAATAATGTCTAAGTGATCAAATTTGTTTTCAATGTGTAACAACTTGATTTACGTGAAATGATAGGTAGCCTAACCTAATACTGACTGCATTGATATTGATGATCAACAAGCGAGTTTAGTACATACTACATACTCGTAGAGTTCAATATTGTTCGACGAAATGCTAATATTTTGTACATCCATGAAAAAAATTAGTACTAAAATTTCTTGACCTCAGCAGATTTGTTCGAAATAGCAAAAAGTGTCGTACTTACATTAATTTTTTGAGTTTTTCCATTTTACACAACTGACATAGAATCAAAACCTTCGGATCGAATTGATAACTGTACAAGAAAAATGATATTAATTTATGCTCGTATGTGTGGTGGAATATTGAAAATAGGACTTTATTTGGAGCAGAGGTTTTCAACCAGTAGTACGTGTGGTATGCAAGTGGTAGGTAGGTGGTACGCGAAGTCTGAGTGAAGGAGAAATTTTTGTGCACCCAGTTATTTTTAAATGTTGAATAATGCTGAAATTGACCATTTATTCCAAATTTTTTTCATTTTCACCAATAAAAAAAGAAAAATGTAGCCCTGAAAAATATTGGGTGGTACGCAAAGTTTCTTAAGCAAGATAAGGGGTATGTCCTTAAAAAGAGGTCGAGAACTCTTGATCTAAAGCATTCGTTGCTCAAAATTGTGTAGCATTGCAGTCCCTGCTCACTGAATAATACTTCCCGCATTACACAGGGCATTAATGGGAAATTGGTGGAACTTTTTTGGGCCCTTTGCCTATGTATAGTACACACGGTGAAAGGCTTTTCGTTTGTAATTGAAAATTCCTCCCAAAATATTCCAGGTTCATTGAATGGGAATTTGCGGGTCCGTGTATGCGTTTTTTTCTGAGGAACATTCTATTCGAGATTTTTCAAAGTAGCTTATTCCAAAATTTTAGCTGGTTGTCTCAGTAATTTTCAGTAATCACGATCCTTGAACTTGATGCGAGGTCTGCTTTTTTTTTTTTAATTTCATAAATTTTGTATACATATTCTATACCGCAAAAAAAAACTGCACTAGAAGTTTTAATTCTGTACAAATTCACTAAAAAATTTTTGTGTCAGTTTATCGCTTTGGTTGATGTAGTTCTTTAAAGTGAATAAACCCGAACTTATATTTAAAACAGGAACAATTTGAAGAATTGTTTTGATAAGATGGAAATGAGGAAAAATTTAACCATGCAATAGTGTAGCTATCTTCTTTTCTAGTGTGGCCCAAGGAAAAAATACCTGGTATCAGTAACGTTTTTTTTCGTGAAAATATATTAATATCTATATTCAATTTAGGATCACATCGGGATGATTTTTATTCGCTATTCAATTTTCAGGTGGACCATGAATGTTTTTTAGATGAGCTGGGCCCATACTGACTGACCCCCACCACTCTTAAATCGCCTATTTATTTTAAAATTCCATGTCAAATGATAAGGTATAAAAGAATACTAGGGTTAGGGTCCAACGCAAGAACAATTCTTAATTATCAACAGTGACTAAAGAATATACTTACCTACTTTAACAAAGTTGTAGCTTCCTATGCATTCATACGTACGGATATAATTGATAAGAGAAAAACTGTAAGAATTATCGAAGTATCGTTCTTGCATTAGGTCCAAGATCATTCAAATATGATTACATGACTGCGGAAACAAACTTCTTATCTGAACTTACACCGAGTCAAGCCTGGAACTTCGGAAATTTTTAGGAATGAAAATTTTGTTGATGTTTTACCCTGCCAAAATTTGAAACAGCCTTTTTAGAGAACTAGTTTCGCACTTTCCCAAATAAAATTGCGTCTAATTAAGAAGTGCATAGTTCCCTATCGGGAACCGTTAGTGTCTGACAAAGGATCACAGATGTACGAAACTTTGTAACAAAACTTGCCCTTGTAAAATACAACATTCGCCTTTAGTTTCTGTTTTTTATCTCCGATGATAATTTACAATTTATGGCTTATTCTGCTGTGGATTTGAGAAAATGTGTTTATGTTCACCTATGACAGTACGTTTTCTTTCCATTTTTGATTTTATTTTTGAAAATGTAGGAAAAATTAGATGTTTTTTCTCGAAAATAACTTATCTAATGTACTGAATGAGACCACCTTGCTGAAAAAGTTTATTATGCATGTTACGTATACGAACAACAAAGAAAAGTCCCAAACAAGATATCGCATACAACGACAATAATATGTCAAATGTATGTAGATATATTACTTTTTATAATTAAGCCAAAAAATTTTAATGTAGAAAGATCGTCACAGCTGTTGAAAATACAATACAATTAATTATTTTTTCTCTCATAGTTTTTTTTTTTTTGGGTTATATAGTACTAATAGTTCTGTGCGCGACGTCAACTATTAAAATAATGCAAAACGGGCAAAAAAGCTGGCAATATTTCTGCTACATGGGATTAAAATAGCGTCAAAGCTTCTTCCTGGTACCTACGCGTTTAATGTAAAATACGAAATCGATTATACTCTGGACTTTTTGTCTTTTAATAGAATTTTATAACATATACATCATTGCTACCCCAGATTTATTTATATTCCCAGCAAACTTTCATGGCTGACGATCATTTTCGATTATTTTTCCTACTTCCAACCATAAATAATTATACATATTTTGTAATTTTAATGTTGTTTTATCCTTTTCTGTTTTACAAGTTAATTTGAAGTAATAGCTGTTTACTCAAAACGTGGCCAACTTTCAGATTATGTGTTGATGTGAGGGGAGAAAAATTTTCAACTTTTTTTTTTTGCATACTTGAAGGGTGAACATCACCTTACGATTTTAAATTCTATGAATAGAAGCTCTTTATTTCGAATGCAATTTGAGGCTGAATGATATTCGGTGTATTTCAGTATAATTATTTATGCTTGAAATTTTATCAGTTTCAAGAGAAACCACAGATTAAGTATAGTGAACTTGAAATTTTTTGAAAATTTTTTATCAATATTCAATTTATTTAAAATATTTATATATCAATAAATTGTTAGAATTTAATTACCTCGTGGAATCCGTATCTATGTACCTACCAAATTTCACCTCTGGTAGAAAAAAATCGCACCTTGTATGATATTAACAAAAAAATTACAAAAAAATTACACTAAGCAGGATCTCACCCCTCCTCTCAAAACGTCCTTCCAATTGACCAAAAATGTCGCCATCAAATGTGAAAATCAGCCTTTTTCAAATATGCTTAGTCATTTACTATTTTGCAGTCAAATGCTATTATAAATCCGCATTACCCATAGCTTTTGACAGAATGAAATTAGACATTATATATTATGCGCATCACTCTTCAGCATTTTCTATAATAATTATAGACTTTTCCCAAGTTTTATCTGTATTATTCGTTATTCAAAATCAATAAACCATTAAATACTAATAGTCAAATTAATTCAAACGTATTAGTAATGAATCTAATATGGAAAAATTTCAGTTATTTGAAACTCTTTTTACAGAAGAATTTATTGTAATAAAAAAAAAAAAACACTTTTTAATGTGACGTTTATTTTGTACAGCAAAATATTATAGCTCTATTGAATAAAATATGTTTGTTGTTAAATATACGTCGAGGGTGATTCAATTTTTGACACACCTAAGAAAATTTTTTTTATTATGCATCGAAAACTGACTTACCCTGTAAATAAATCAATTGAAAAATTATAGCATCTGCAATTTTTAGCCTGACAAAAAATTTTTGTGAATTTTTTTATACAGAAATTACCCTTTTTCTGTTTTGCATCGTCAGTTTTTGAGATATAATTAAAGAGAAAAAATTGTTTATGTGGAATATCTTTCATCAATGGAAGATATTCCAACAACAGAAGGTTTTCTGCAGTTTTGCATGTTCACTACATATACACAAGGTATGGGGGAGTCAAGACATTGGCAAACACTGGCAATTTTGTAGTCAGTTTTGTGGCCTTATATATTCGCTCCTTACACACAAACATAGACACATATGTAAGGAATATGTAAATGTGTGTGATGACTAATTGCTACATATTTTACAATTGCTATAGCTACGTGTGAAATACACCAAGTGCACTGATAAGACAAAGTGTGACATCATCCAAGATGTAATTAATCGATTCATCGTGGTCTGAATATTATGTCATACTTACAATGTTTTGCAAGTACGTACATACAAACATATAGTGTGTTTTACATGCAGTATAAGTTTGGTCATCTTATGATAAAGACTGTCGTTGAGAGGTAGAGCCTTGAACCTTTCACAAGTAGACTAATCCCCACAGTTCGTGAAAAACCTTATTTTTTCTCTAAAAATTTGAGTTGGTAATAAAAAATTTTTTGTAGCTTTTACTTTATTGTTTCATTTTCTTAACACATCAAAGAATATTTTCCACCAAAATCGGCTAGACGAATAATTTTTCTTAAACATAACTAGGAGTAATATTCCTGCACACTTGCTGAATATATCCATGTAATATTAGCAATTAAATGGCTCTAGAATTGATGTTTAGGTTCTATTGCCTCCTCCAGTAGTCACCATTATTCTCTTTGAAAGAATTATCGTTATTGTAGGTAGGCCTATAGCTATAGGTCATACTTAAATTTGCTTATGGTATGGAGTGGAAATTTGAAATTGAGATTATGTAATACTGCAGTGGTAAGTACATGATGTTCTTTTTTTACCAAGCTTTTATTAGCTTACCCTGTCTGTTCGTCTATTCGTTTGTCCAGATCAAATTTTAGAATCAGTTTTTTACCCACTTCCCATAAATAGCGGGGTTTTCACTACAATTTTTTACTAGCTTTACTAGCTACAATCCAGATTTTTTAAAAGTTGCATGTAAAAAATCAGAATATGAACAAGCAAAGGCTGAATTTTTACAATCAAGATTGTACAGTCTAAAAGTTTGGGACCATCTAACTTTTAGATCGTAAAATCTCGCTTTTTCGAAGCTATTAGTGAAAAAGTTGTATTTAAACAAATGTAAATACATAAAATCACAAATGGAGATTGTATTTTTGTGTTTTTTTGTGATTAGAGATTGTTAAAAGCAAGCTTCTGAACAATCTCTTATGTAAATGAAAAAAGCAAAAAGTTAAAAATTGGTGATTTTATGAAAGCTGGATTGTTGCTTGTAAAAAAAACCTAGTAAAAATGTAGCTATTCGATCGACCTGAAACTTCGTACACTTATTCATACTTGCGATGACAATGTCAATGTACAAAGTTTAAAATTGATTGAATCATTACATTTAACATGGAGTGTCAAGGAAATTCTTATTGAAGTGAAAAAATGAAGTGTATTACGAAGTTATAAAATACGTACGCTAGTTTAAATGATTGCTTAGGAAATTAAATAAAAGCAATAAGCCTACTTTCGATCCTCTTTGGTTCATCTGGACTTTTAATTCTTTTCTCAGCAATAATTTATAATTTTTTCAAATAACGTCTACGCATGAACCGTTAAGCCGTTTGAAACCAAATTTTTCACAATGATGGAATATAATATATTCAGTGTGTATACCAAATTTCGTAACTGTTGGTTGAAAATTACGCATTTTAGAACCACTTAAGCTTCAAAAAAGAAACATAATAGTATGTATCGGACACACCATCCGGCCGATTTGGACCAAAAACGATAGGGTTCTCTCTTGTGTAGATCCAAGTAAGTGTTCCAAATTTCAAGACTATCAGATGAAAATTACGACTTGTACCTTGATAAAAAGAAATGTGTATGTATAGATATAGGTAAATTTGAAGGTCATGTGGCGTGTTATTTACAATGTGAAGAACTTTTCGGATAAACAAGAAAAAAAAAGTCCAGTTCTTTATCTGTTATTTTCTATACATATACATATATATATATATTATGTGTATGTATGAATTTCAGTCAATAGTTCCTAAATTTTCCTGCGGTTATGAGACGAAAAATGAACTTAACCCCAAGCCTGAGTCTTAATACCGGACTAATTTCAATACATAAAAAGGAGAAAAAAGGAAAAACAAAAGAAATTCTAAGCCATAGGCGACTGAGTTGAATGGTAATGCGCATGGATGTTGTAATAAATTAAAAAAAAAAATCAGGTAATTACGTCATCATTCTGTTCAACTCAAAAACAACTCACATCATTTTTTACGTTGACATAGAATAACAAGTTCAGCTGAGATAAATCCAACGTGTGATTTTATCGAGAACATCATATTTCTGTTATCGGGTCATATCGCTGATTTATTTGTTTTAACTCCAGAGGTCACACAACTAGAGTATAAGAAACCCTTTTGGCCAGTTTTAGGAAAAAAACTTTAAAAAAAAGAAAAAGGATTCTGAAAAGGAATCTGACTTTTCGACTGATGGAAACAGGTACCTGAAAAATTGGTATCTCAAGTAGAACAATAAAACGAATTTTTTTCGATAAGAAGGGGATCATATCTCTGTACATAGAAGAAAACTTTTCACATGAACTTCCTGGGCAGTCAAGTCCAGCATTAAACTGTCAAAAACCAACATAATCGCTCATACCGTAAAGCTGATCCGTACCCAAATCGTTAGGTTTTTTCCTGTAGTTTCCCATAAAAATGTAAAATAAAAAAAAATTGCTGGAGAAAAGTCAGCTGTGTTGCTTAAAGTATCTTTTACGTATTTACGGCGCAATGGGTTATTTTACATACTTTTTCTGTTGGTTCGAAGAAAATCTACATATTAAAATTGATCTTGTATTGAGACCCAGTGATGAGGGTAGGTTGATTTTTCGACTCACGACTCCGAGAAAATTTTGACACTATTAACTGAAATTCATATATACACATTTCTGTTGAACTCTTTACAGGTCGAAATTTTTATCCAATAGTCACGAAATTTGGCACACTTATTTGGATCTACACGAAGATAAACTCTGTTGTTTTTGGTTCAGATCGGTCAGATGGTTCGTCTATTACATTCCATTATGGCTCATTTTTGGGGCCAAAATGGTTCTAAAATGCTTAATTTTTAACCAATAGTTAAGAAATTTGGTACATTGAATATTTATATCTCATAATTCTGCAAAATTTTATTTCAAACGGTTTAACGGTTCATGTGTAGAAGTGATTTGAAGAAATTATAAACTATTATTAAGAAAAGAATATAAAGTCCAGTTGAACCAAGGAAGCTGATCGAAAGCAGGCTTATTGCTTTTATTTAATTTACTAAGCAATAATTTAATAACTTCCTTAACGTGTTGTATAACTTCGTAATACACCTCATTCTTTTACTTCATTATGAATTTCCTTAAAAGTAATATTTTATCCACTATTTTTCCAAATAATTTTCATTTTTTCAGTAAACTTAAAACTTCTCATATAAAAAGATTTATAAAATCTTAAATTATTGCTAAAAAGAAAAGATATATTCTAAAAAAAAAAAATTATCATCGGAGCATTCTTGTTGTTATTTTATTCGACAAGCAATCATTTAATAAGTTTCACATACTTCAATTTCATCAAAAAATATTAAATTATTTATTAATTTTTTTGGTTAGGAAAATCTACGTTTTCTAGCGTTGTTTGTTGCGCTAGAGTTTTTTACTTAAATCTGTTCCAGTAAGATTTCCATAGATCGATATGTTCGTTAGATATGACTATTTGAAATTTTTCATGCATTTGGAATTCAGAATTTTTTGTTGAAATTGTAAATGTAAATTGGCAAATTCGGTTTTCTATCAAAGTATTTCTGCAGTAGAGTATTTTTATTTTTTGCTGATACACGCAATCTTGAGTCGTTTAAGCCCCTGGGAAACACTAAAATCCAAATGCAAGAACGATACTTACGTAATACTTACATTTTTACATGATCAGTTATATTTATAGATACACATACGTAGATATCACTTTTTTAAGATAAGTACTTCTCAAGTATCATATTTAAGTATCGTTCTTGCATTCAGAGCAGATTCGGACCTAAAATACTTGATAATAATTTCTGAAACCATACATATTTTCTGTAAAACTAAAGATAATATTCATAACGTTACAAAATTCGAACGGATTTTTTTATTTATTATAAAATTTTTTGTTTTTATTTCGCAGGAATTATTCTGAAGTGCGAATTAAATTTAATTCAAATAATGATCGTACGTTACAAAAAATTTGTTGCAAAATTCCTTCGGGCCGGATTTGAACCAGCGACCTATGGATTACTACTTGGAAGAACGTCTACAGTCCACCGCTCTACCAACTGAGCTACCGAAGGATGTATTCGTTGATTGGTGGAATTTTATTAATTTAACCGTAGTTCTTAGCGCTCATTGTAATGTAAGTTACTATATAACATTATGAAATTCTAAACAGTTATTGCACAAATTATTGTTGTTTCACGAGAAAATTGTTTCTTTCAGGTGTCGAAACTGCCACCCTGACATTTCCTTCGGAAAATTTACTCGAAATGGTGCACGAAAAGTACAATAATTCAAGTTCAAAAATTTCGAAGAATCGAAATTAAGGATAATATATTTATTTTGATACACCCGATGACATGTTTATGTTTTCGAACGATGGTAACGGTAAGTTTGAAAATTCTTAACTAATATAGATTTTAGTGTCAAATTTAAACGACCTAATTTTTTATTACTATCGTCGCCTCCGCGATAAATCTCTTTCGCGGCAACTAGACCTTCGTTCAGTTTGTCTCCATTTTTCTTGTTTTCAGTTCAACGAGCTGCGCTATAGCGCCGAGAAAAGGGCGATGACACAAAAATTTCACTTTTTTTACATTGTTAGCAGTGAAATTTATCCATTATTTTAAAAATTGCAACTATACGTACTTACCTACCTACTTAAACATTTTTGAAGATACGTACACCGTGAGTTTTAAATGCATTTTTTCGACTTCAGCTATAACGTTGAGATATCTATACCTAGTCCAAATTTAGTCGGCACCTGAAACTCGAATACTACCTTGTACTCAGGGCCGTAGAGAGGAAATTTGGGCTCGGAGGAGAAAATTTGTGGGCCCCCTAAAAAATTGAAAATTGAATCTGTTCGCTGGCGAAAAAATTTTTTCGATGATTTTTCAGTAGATTTTCCATGAAGATCTACTTATTTTCCCCCTTTTTTTTTTTGAGAATGCCGGACCTCTAAAAATACCGGGTGCAGGAATCCCCTTCCCACTCTCGTCAGGCCTGGTAATACTTGTGCTGAAATATTTTCTGGATTAGAAATATGAGCAAAAATTTTTCTTCAATTCGTAGGGCTGTATAATTTATTGAAAACCTGCTTGTGAAAACGTCTTTAGTCAGAAATATGTAGTTTTAAGCTGTCAATACTGTGGTCACATAGAGCTCTTTGAGGCTTCTGTTTGACGGAACTTACTTGAAAACTTTTAATAGGTTATGGATTAAAATTTTTCATAAAAAAAAAACTGGTGTGGCCGACAGGATTAATAAATGGGGGCGTGATTATAATTCAAAAACATTTTCACGACACCAAAACTTGATACCGGTAACTTATTTTCATATTTTATTCTCCAATTAAAAAAAATCTTCAACAAGGTCAAAGGGGAATCAAAAGTGAATGATGCCTAAACCACTGAAATATGGTGAAGCCATGTTTGAAAAAAAATCGAAAATGACTACTGTTCAAGAAAATCTATGGAATGATGTTTTACTAATTTTTAATTGAGAACGAAAATGATTGGGACCTTGAGCCTTCCCGCCTTAAATTTTATCCATCCTCTGCTTATGAAGAGTTCTTTTTTTAGTATTCCAAGTAGGATGTTTCAAGTTTCAACTTCCATTACCCCTCTCTCTCTCGCCACAATTGTATTACTGAAAAAAATATCTGATACTGAAGTTTGTTGGTGAAATATGTTGCAATAAATTTTTATGTTTCTGAAAAATAATTTCAGTATTTCACTTTGGTCGTGCATATCGTGAAATTTTGACGATTATAAAATTAATAACGATAGTAGACACAGTATACTGATGAATCGATTTTATTTTTAATATACCTATATGTGCATGCATATGTGTACCTATGTACGTGATATGATTCACTCGTCACTCACTATTTTTCAGGCTACATAACTATATTTTTTTAAATTTTTCACCAAAGTACTTCTATATTTTCTTCCAAGTTAGAATCATAAAATTATATTTATTTAATTTTTTATCCGGACATAAATTAGCCGAACATGAAAATTTAGTGTCTTATGTTAATGTATCTATGTAATGGACGGTTACATTATTAGCTTTGTTCTTTATGACAAAAACGTGCGGAACTAAATTATACATTCTCACAAAAACTCAGATAACTCAAAGCTTAGTTAAAGAATGAAAATTAAAAACTCTATCGCAGCAAACCTCACTAAAAAAATTTAATGGTCACATCAATTGTCTTTAAGTTTACTTGCGTAAATAGTATGTTATGATCGCGTATGAAATTTGTAGCTGCTGACAAAATATTAGACAAAGTTAAATTTAAAAGAATTATTTCTTGAAATAAAAAATTAATTATAGTGATAAAGTATGGTAAATAAATAGTCATTTAATTTCAAATAAAATCAAAGAAATACCATAAATTTATTAAAAAAAAAGAAAACATGAATATATAAATAATTTTTATAGAAAGAAAAGTTTATGCAAATTAAAAAAAAAAAAGGAAAAAAGCGCAGCAGCAGCTCCGCTAGAAAAAGTATGTTTTCGAAAAATCTAAAATTAGTTAGTCACTAAAAAGTTAACAGATCGTAATAAATATTTGTTCCGAATTACGTTCCTGTTGGTCCAAAATTAGGCATTTTATAGGCGAAATAAAAACGAAAATAGCCATACCGGAAATACCTTGCGACCATCCTTACCAAATTTATAGCAAGTTATAATATTTGTTACAAATTTCGTAGCTATTGATCGAAAATTTATAATTTTATAGCCAAAACAAAAAAGAAAATAGTTACACCAGAAGTACCGTATGGCCGATGCGTACCAAAATTTATAGCAAGTTGTAATAATCATAGTGAATATTTGTTTCAAATTTCGTAGCTATTGGTCGAAAATTAGAAATTTTATAGCTAAAACAAAAACGAAAATAGCCATATCGGAAGTACCATATGGCCGATCCGCAACAAAATCGATAGATCTGGTTCTTGATTTAGCACAAATGTTCGTACCAAATTTCGTGATTATTTATCTATCTATGTATGAATTTGATTTATTGTTGCCAAAATTTTCCTGAGGTCATGAAACGAAAAACGTACCCATCCCCAACCCTGAGGGCTAATACCGCACTAAGCGTAATAAGTAGATTTTCTAAAGAAAACCTACTTAAAAAGCAGCTCAACTCTGGATTTTGGAATAGCTTCGTCCGAAAAACTAGTTTTTTACCCTTCTCTAAATATAGCAACCTGTTATTCGAAAGTAAATGTTGTGCATTCATTTCTAAATTACATGGATTACGTAGCACTGAGTAGAGTACAAAAATTTTCAGTATAAATTTTGTGTGTGGGGATGTAGCTCAGTGGTAGAGCGTTCGCTTTGCATGTGAAAGGCCCCGGGTTCGATCCCCGGCATCTCCAATAAATTTTTACTTTTTTTTTCTTTTCATTTTTGCATTTATTTCATCAATATTTTTCGTATAAATATTTTTTAATGTTCAACATTTTTGTACTGATTTCATCATTTTTAATGTTATTAAAAATGAAATTTATCATTTCGGTAAACCAACAAACTTTAATGAAGAATATTATGCTAGCTCGAAACAAAATAAATATTCAGTAAATTTGTTGCTTCTTTTCCAAATATATAGGATTATGAGCATCTAAAGTTTTTGATCAAAATTATTTCGCTCATATTTGCGTGGGTGACATCGTAGACTGAAATTATAGGTACTTACCGTAGGTACTTAGAAATGTGAAATTTGGTTTCGAAAAATCAGTGGAATTATTTTTACTCTAATGATTTAATACAAGACTGTGTTAGTCCTTTCAGTTTTACTTCCACTTCTAATTGTTATATTCAAGTCAACACGTCAAGAATGAGCATTTTTATTGGGTGGTTTACAACCTTTTATATTTTTATGAATTTTTTTTTCCATTAAAAAAATAATAATTGTAATAATAATAATAATAATAATTTTTCCTCAGTTAATTTCATCATTTTCATTTAATTATAATAATATAACAATACTTCGATACTATTTCATTTAAAATTTTTGTAATTTTTTTGTTTGATGTACAATTTTTTTTGTTATCAACTTATCAGGTAGGTACCTCCTTACTTACTATAAATTAGTTTAATTTTTTGATAGTAGTTTTGTTTTTCATGCAGAGGTTTTGGTTTGATTTTTACAGCGAATTTTTGTAATTGTCTTAATGATCTTACAATTTTAAACGACTACTGAATTTGTAACGATTCGCAGAAAAAATTTTTATTTTTTTTAGACCGAGTTTTTCACACAGCCGGATGTGAAATATTAACGAATATGATAAAATTTACTACCTACTTCTGATTTTACTATACTTAATTATGTAATTTATTATTTATAATTTTGCTTCGGTTGTGTTGCAATATTATTAAGTAAGTATAATTATTTTCCTTATAAGTACACAGCAGTATATTTATACTGTTGAAAGCAACTTAAATTTATTATAAAATATGATAAATGAATAAAATATTAATAAATTAAATATTAATTGCGCTGTATTTTTTCTTCGAATTTTCAAAAAATGTTGTGCGTTATAATTGTGTGAAAATATTTCGGTATTAAATTATTAACGATGCCCATTATGATTCAGTCAAACTTGTTCAGAGTGCGATGGTTCATTGATTATCGATACCTACTTGGTAATTTTTGTATTTACGACTCGATTAAAATTTGTGGTCTCAGTCTCTGTTGTCAAGAATTATAATTTTACGAACTATTTTATTTTACTGGAATTTTTCATTATATATAATTTCATAATAGATATTTCTATTTTCTTATGCAGGTATCTATTTGTATGTTGAGTTGTTGAGTTATGATTTAGTTATCTCTAGATTTCTAGTATGAGTTTTTACACTACTTGCTTGAATTAAGGGGTTTAATACATAGGTCCAGCGTTGTATAATGCGATATTCTATTATTCTTATAGATCATATCTTTCGAGTTTGTTGCGAATTTTCATGTTATTTGTAAAATTCGGGAGCACGAATAATTTAAAATAAATAATTCTCAATTTAAATTGCAATATTTTCGGTTTAATCAGTTTTTGAGTATTTTATTCATTATGATTTGTAGATTCGAATTATCATACCTACTCTTCTTTTACACTTTCCGATCATTGTTGATGATTTTTCTTTTTAATTTAATCACAAATATCGGCGTTGTTATTATTTTTTAAATTGTGATGAGCCATTGACCGTAGTGTAAAAGACGAGTCTAGAAGCTATAATCCTTCGAAAAACCGTCATTAATCCACCTGAAATTTTACGTTAAAAAAATTCCGGTCACCTATACGTAAATAATTTACTAGACGCAAACATTTTATTATAGCTTATGTACATTTTATGTATTTATATTCTTAACTGTTCATTCTAGAAACCTGAATTTCCAAATTTTCTGGTTGACAAAATTTTTCTCCTGTTTTTTGGCCACCTATTTCATAGTTTGTTGGCTTCTGACCAACTTATACGACATATTAGCCTGTACACGTAAATCGTCATTATAGTAACGTGTGCCATTATGTCTACTGCTGTTCAGATTTTCTTTTTTACCATTAACTATTTCTGAAATAAGTTTTCACTGTTGGAGAAAACTATAATTAACAGCACTGTCTGCGCCTATCATGAGATGGTCATATTTTCTATTAAAGTCAAATCAGTAATATTGCATTTATCTGCGTAGCAGACCTCGCCTATTTTGGTTGTTCATTTTTTCAATAATTGTATGATGTAATAATTGTATGTATTTTGCTTTCGCGACATTTTTTTTTAGTAGGTACCTACCTATTATTTTGTACATTTGGACCACTTATCGAGTGTATTCACGTCGGTGGGTCATATATCTAACAAAATCTGTGCATAAAATCGTATCAAAAGATATTCTTCGTTCGCGAAAACATAATTTTTGCAAAATGGCCAAAAACTTTACAAGGTTATAGTGTTATTTACGAAGCAAATAAAACATCTTAAAATCGCGTTTCGGCAGTTTAAATTAAAATTTTAGCAAAAAAAGTAGGAAAGAAAAAAAGAATGAAACTATACGAGTTGACAAATATTAAATTGTTGGTCGATTATATTACACTGCATATGATTCGGAAAGTAATCAATGTCCGTTTATTGCCTATTCTGAATATTTTTTCGATCGCCAATGAAGGAAATTTGTAGAACACTAACACTAGCTTGGAGTAATTGGTTCAGTTTTTTTCCTCTGGTAATCTTATAAAAAATCATTATCGTGAACTGAATTTCCAAAGGCGAATATAACGAAGGGGAAGTCTTGGAAACATGAAAAATTAAAAAAGTTTATTGTTGGACGAAAAATAAGGAAAATTTTTTTTCGGGTTTAAAGGGTTATCGAACCAGAAATACTTCCCTTTGTGCAGCACTGCAAAGAATTGGAAATGCGTCTGTTAGTTGTAAAAATTATTTTTTATGTACCAAAATTCACTATTTTCTGTATGCCCTAGAACATTGTGGCATTGGCCAAGTACATATAATGAATTTATGGATCAATGAACAAAGAAAGCTACCATGGCAGGAACTCCTACCCTAATTACAGCTTCTATAAATTAAAAGTCAGAATCATTTTTCAAATTAATAAATTGTCTGGAGTAAGTAAAATTATTTTCTCAATCTTTCATTATTAACCAGCATCACCTCTGCCTCTACCAATTCCTAAAATATAATAGAAAAAATATTAAGACTCAAAAAAACTAAATTCATGAAAATGAGTTGTTATAATTACTTAGTTCTTTTTAGGTTTAAGTTTACTGATAACATTAAATTAAGCCAATTTGATGCCCGATTTCATATTCTTTTTGAATTTTCTCGACTTCTAAGGGCTTAAACTTCTTGTTTTTGGGCTCTTTTCATTTTTTGAAACCTCTAAAATTTCATTTATTACAAAAAAGGAGTTATTTCATTAAATAAGAAAATTATGGCAAATATTTCGCATGTATTTTAAATGAGACGTCTAGCTTTAATGGAGTGGGGATAGCGACCTTACTGAAAACGAGCTAATTTTGCCTCTAATATTAATTCATATGCTCGTTGTTATAATATCTCTTTCCATTTACGAATTATAATCAGGTATGAAATTATATCCTACTCATTCTGACGATAAAAAATTTTCGAGTTGAAAATGAATCTTATTCCATACTCTCCATATTTTCACCATCACTTCCTCCCAAATTTTAAGAGAGATCTTAAAAGCATTCATTTCACCAAGTATGATGAAGTTAAAGATGCAGTGCGATGAAGGACCACCATGATTCTTTATTGATTAAATGAAAAAACTGGTTCATTCTTAGACTAAAGTATAGCTGTAAATATAGTCTATATTGAAAGTAAGTGTAGTTACTTTTCTGTGGTCAAGCTCAAGAAAATGGATTTTGATGACTTTTTTGAAACATATACAGCTATCTCTTTTCATTCATAAGTTATGATGAATTGGTCATTTACTTTTTCACCTCCCATCATATTCTAATATGTTTAAGTACCTCAGGTTAAAAATATTAATTTTAGTGGATAATAAATAGTCAACAGTGGTTTTTAAAGCAACGATAAAATGACCCTAATTAAGATATTTTTCGAAATACTTCGGATAAACTTATGTTTTCTGAGCATGCTATTATTATAGCAAACCGATTCTGAGCCTCTGAGGGAACTTACTTCAGCAGTCAAAATTATACTTACAAATGCAAAAACAATACCTAATTAAGTAATAGTCTGACTTATACATGATATGTGTGAGTAAGTAATTTTTGAAGTACAGGTTGTTACTCAAGTACAGTGGAAATTACCTGATAGGAACACATTGAGCTGTATAATTTTTAGTCTAAATAAGCGGTGTTCCATCAAAAACCCTATTAAAATCGCTATGCTTTTCCTTTTCATTTTTCATTATTCCTCAGCCTGAGTTCTATGTTTTTTTTTTTAATTGTGAAAATAAAATTTTCTATTTTATGACGATACCCGTGAACATTTATTTATTTATTTTTCTTCTTTTCTTTCTTCATTTTTTTCAACCTGTGTTTTATGTTTTCTTTTTCAACTGTGAAAAAATGAAAATAAAATTTTCATCTATTTATATGATGTTATCTGTGACCATTTATTTTTTTGATTCTAATTTTGCGATAAATTTATGGAAAATGTGACAATTGACAATAATGTTTCAATTTCAGCTGTTTTGTCATTGTTAGGTATTATTAAATGAAATATCCTGTATCACTTCCTTTCAACAGTTGTCTTATTTTTGAGAATACTTCTGAAATTTCTCGATTAGCCTATTCGTATTTTTTTATTTTCAGTTTTTATTTATAGTTTATGTTAATGGTGTCGCCCTAAGGTCATTTTTCATGACAAATAAAACGAACTTTAAAAAAAAGAAATAAAAAAATCATATAAAAATAAAGCAAAAACCCTATTGTCACATCGTCTAGCGATGTAGCTTATTAACCTATGCTGAGTGCTTAGGTGTGGAATTAAAAATAAAAAAATAATGAAAAAAAAAAAATTGGAACTGTAATTTTTAATGGGAAGTTTGACCACACATCACTGAAAATGATGAAATTGTGGAATATGTAGGAGAAAACAAAAAAGGTTACTGACGATTCTCTGTGAAAGATAATAATCAGCTCTGATTCAGTGTATTCTGAAGCATCTTCTTTAGCTAAGGCTTTTCTGAGTGACTTACGCAAGAAAACATGAAGATAGGCAAAATAAGAACGAAGAACAACTAAAACTATCGCTGATGAACTAGAAGGGATTATATGTCATTAAATCAGGAAGTTCAACAGTAATTTTCCAATGTTTATCGATTGCCTTGTTCCAATAAACAAATGAGCTAACTTATACCTAATAAATGATCTGATTTTTTCAAGTTTTATTGGATTTTGTTTTGGGACTTAGTAGATTTGTCCCAAATTAACGGTTGTCCCTTTAATCCGTTGTGTCTGATAATAAGCTATTTCCATTATAACATTCTTACAGTCAGCTCCTACAATGTATGCCTGCTTGATTACCGTCTTTCCAAACATACAGATCCTGGAATTGACCTGAAAAGCATAGAATTATAATTTTTAATTAGAATTAATTCATTTTTACTGTAAAGGATACCGATTAAATTTTGATAAATTATGTTTAAATACACCTTGAAGTTCAGGGTATGGTTTAGGGCCTAAATTGTTTCTTTGTATCATATTGTTTTTCATATTTAAAAATCGTTTACCAAATGAAAACAAAGATTCAAACTTAACCAAAAAGAAAATAGATAAATAGATGTGTGTGTTTCAAATTAAAATTAAAATTTCCCCAGCCTGAAAATTTATTTGTGTGCGTGTGTAAGCGTGTGCATGAAATATTACAAGGTAGGCATTGTGCCCAAAACTAATTTCGCGGAGGTTTTATAGAGGAAAAAAATTATCTTCTAAATCTTTCATTAGTTTGTCTAACCCCTGCGTGGCTATATACCGATAATAACAACAGTAATAATAACATAGTAATATCGGGGACTCGAAACAAAGAAAACTGGGCAAATTTTGGCATTATTCCTTTTATAAATGTTATTCGCGAAGGTAATTCCTCAAATTTGACGGCAGAGAGCGTTTTAAAGAGAATTATTTGAGGTACTTAGCACCATTACCTCATCTTTTCGCACTGATACCTAAACAACTATTTTTAAATTTTCATTTTACGTGCAATTGTTAACGTGGAATGATCGTGTGATTTCGAATTAGTTTTTATTCAACGGTTTTGTATTTTTATTAATTTTATTTTTATTTCAACTTCGATTTAGATATATATCTTTTTTTTTTTTTTTGGTGCGCGTTTTTACACCTTTAATCGAAGTTCGAATTGTTTTAAATTTCGTTTTAAGTTTGGAGTTTGATCTGACAGCTCGAAGTGTTACGTTGTGTCAGTTTTAAATATATTATGGTAAATACTGGTGTTCAGCCAGTCATTATAGTGTTGTGTGTTATAATTTAGTTTTTTTTTTTTTTTTATTCTTTCCTTTGGCTTTTGTGCTTTTTTTTTGTAAGTATGTACGCTTTTATGCACAATTTTTGTGTGCTAAAAAAACGTATATGGGTGTTTTAAAGCATTGATTTAATCATAGATTTTTTTTTTTCACTATTGCTATGGATATTATTATGGAAAAAGTGAAGTGATTGTATTGATCAGAACTAATTTCTTCTATATTATACGCTTTTATTTATTTTATTTTTTTAAACATTATTGGTTTTTAATCTTTTGTTGTAGTTTTGTGGTACCTATTTAAGTCTAACTAGATCCGGATTTCAATTATATATTTTGTTCGCTATTTGCGCTTCTTGAGTGATACCTAATTAAATTTTTCACATTCTCATATTTTTAATTGAATTTTTCATTTTCAAATATTTTTAGTTTAATGTTTTGTATTTTAACGCTTTTAGTTGAAATTTTCTTACCTATTCTATAGTAGTTTTTATGCTTCACTTTTTATTAACCGTCGTTTTATACTTTTTCGAAAAATGTATGATTTGATGAAACGCCATTTTCAGTATTATTGTCTGTTGAATGAAATAAATTCAAAAGCTTTAATCTCACGAGTCAAAATGAAATTTGAAATGAAGGAAGCTCAAAAAAAAAAAAAGAAATCAAAAACGACATACTTACACTTGCCAAAATAATCATCTTACGCGTATTAGCTGAGCTAAATATACAATCTACAATATTTGGCAGCGAATGACTGTTCTGTCTTTTCATGAGAGTATACACACAGACATCGACATCGGTTTTAAACGTCATAAATATTATCATACATTTTTTTTTGAGCCTCTGACAAGGTAAATGCGGAAAAAATAACTTGTATTGTTTCAAATGACCAAAGTAGACCAAAGAAAAAAAATCGAAAAAAGACCAAGGTGAGGTTTGACGACATCAGCTTAAATACAATGGAAAGATATATTGTGTTACCGTTAATGCTTGCCGTTTTGGTTTTATTATTTCGTATGATCGTAATATTTATGAAATTCTCGCAAACATTTGGTCATCTTCTCAACGCACGTTAAAAATGCTCAACTGATTCAATGGTACTACTACTATTGTGCTTCTCGCTTCTCGCACGTGTTGAACAGTTATCAAATGGACCAATGAAAGAAGCCCACATGTTTAAAATGTGGAAAGTGTCGAGAAAATGGATGGTGTGGTAGCGGTATCGTAATGTTAGAATGCCCTTTCCAAATCGAAACTTTAGTTTTTGGAATGAAAAATTTCATCAACTTGATGCATAATATATGTAGGTAGGTACCTGTAAGTTTTTTGGAATTTTGCGAAGTATTATTATATTTTAAAAGGAAAAAATTCATATTTGTTACCTACTCTTTAGTAGACTGCTACTATAGTAGTATAGGAATTCGAATGAGGTTAAATCATTCTACGAATTATGTATTTCAGTAGCTACATGATGTTTGTATTTTGATGTAGGTACTGTAAATGGTGGATAAATTTTTTTAATTGAATGTTTCATGTTTCTTGTCTTGTAAATTTGAGCTTGATAATACTTTCAAACGTGATATCTGATATTTAACTGGTTAAAATCATAAATGGACTGATAACTGTCTTGTTGCTGTTGTAGGATAGTGATGAACGATCACTCTATTACACGTTTGTTAATTTGTTAATCTCATAAACGTACAATGGATGTTTTAGTATCGTATGGTTGTAGACTGTGACGAATGAGGTTATTTTTTGCCTGTTTTTTGTGTTTTGCGCAAATTATTATAAAAATTTGTAAATAAAACCATAGTATAAGAAAGAGTTTTTAGATTTCATTGAAAAAATAGCGAGAGCCTCTAAGGAATGTCTTCAGTAAAAGTTAACCATTAATGGAATAATATTTATCTTAAAAATGAGAGGAAGACAGAAGCAAAGCTGTAGAAGGGCGTGGAGAGGTTAAACCCTCAAAAACCTAAATAAGCCCCACGCCAAAAATTAAAAAAATAACATTGAATGGTTTTGACCGAGTGAAAATGACTACGTTGAGCCCCCCTCCTTCCGAAAGTTTTATTCTGTCTCTTCGCATCTGGAGTTGGGGATTTGCAGCCTATACTCTATCCAATACAAAATGATCCTTGGCTTTAACGCTGTGTTGTCGATAAATATACTTTGAATTACTTTGTACAGCAAGATGCTTAGCATTATTTTTAAATGGCAACTATGTATCGATTTAGAGCAAGATCGTATTGGCTGGTCGGCGTTTTCTTTGATGTTTATCAGGGATCATGTTATATTTTACAAAGTATAATGAATCTTCATTTAATGAGAAAACATGCTATTCTTGTTCGATTATTTACATTTGATTCGTTCACGTTAGTAGGGTACGAACTTTAATCATTTATTGGTACTTTTTAGAGCATCCTTTTTTTGTGTAGAAGGAGAGCTGTAGAGTCGAAGGTGGTCGAAGGAGGTCACAAACTCTTCTTAGTTTTAAAACAGTAAAATGAGCGAAAGTGTGCAAAAAATGATACATTTAAAAACATCATTTTAAACTGATTTTCTTGGAATTTAAAACAAAATTTTTTTTTATGTAATTTACATCTAAAACCTGAAAAGTTTCTCTCCTAATGAGAGGGGTTTAAAATGTAGATTATAATGTTATATCTGTTCAACCATTCAACAATTTTTGTCTTAACCCAAGTATGAATTTACTGTAATCATTATCTACCGATAATTTTTCCTAGTGGATTGGTGAGTGAGTGGAAGGAGGAGGGGGATATATAACGGGCATGAGCCCTGATTGAATCCTTTCTACCCAGTCGAGCCTTTTAGTGGCAAGTTCGTTATTTTGGGGAATATGAAAGATATATGCTATTAATTTTCTATCAGTTGTACTTTCTTGAAATTTAAGGTTTCATTTATGCTGTATTTGGGTAACGGCTCATTTCTTCGTCGCATTTCATTTCGAAAAGATGCTTGCGTTGAAAGATGGTAGGTACTGGTTGATACCTACCTTATATGAATGAAAAATAAAAGTTGTACTTCGAAGTTCTTTGATGAATTTTGTCAGATGTTACTGCATATAAATAATGCCAAAGAGCTGCATAAAGTATTAATTAATTGTATTCTTACTTAATTATAAATTGCATGGACCCCTAGTGAAGTAGTATAGTTACCTAGTTATAAAGTACAGTAGGTACCTATCTAATTTTATCCTGCGATCGTTTCAATATATTATTGTCATTCTGGGTTTCAAAATTAGATTATCCTTTTACCCAAAAAATTCATACTCATTAGCGGGTATTAAAAAACTAAAAATAGTGTAGGCTACATGCAGATTGTTGAAAATTTCCAAGTTGATTACTTTTTTAAAATTGTTATTGTAGGGTGCAGCCAGTAGCCCATGCGCACATCTACATTTAGACTTTGTATGTGTGTCAGCTGCCCTCAGTGTTAAAATTAGACTAGTAGTGATGAACTGTTAGCCCTTGAACCAAAAAATGTGTTTGCCCTACATAATGTAGGGACAGGCCAGACAACCTACCAGCGAGTGCAGAAGTACACTCATCACCACTGATAAGAAGTTGCTACAGTTATCATTAACAGTAATTTTGAAAATCGTGCAGAAAAGTTTTGAGAAATAAGATTTTAGTTTGTCCCTATTATTTAAATTTCTGATTGAAAATATTTGCCTCATTGTAAAAAATTAAAATTATTTGAATTCTTCCCTAATTAATAATTAATACTTAATATACAGAGGCCTAACAATATTTGAAACATTCGGTTTGAGCTTCATGGATAGAAAATGAAGTGTTATAATTACATTCCATTAGATATTTGTGAATGGTAGGTAAAATTTACTTGGATGGCTGACAGTAATTTTAATACTTACTCATAAGGTGATGATGGGGATTTATAATTTAATCACTCGTAGAAAACTTAATCATTGGTGGCATCAAAAGTGTATAGATGGGATTGATAGGAAACAGATCGAGCTTCTTAAGAAGGGTTTTAATGTAAAGACTAGCTCTAATCCACATGATTGAGATAGAAATTTAAAAAAAATCAAAAAAGCCTATATAAAATATCTAGTGACCCACGATTTGTACTGAACATATATAGACCCTAGTGGTGCATGGTGGAACTCGCAACTCTCCTTCCTAACTTGAGTTGCTGATAGACGATACCCAAAATAGTAAAAATAGAACCCATACAGGTAATATAAGCCTGTGTGTATAGGTATAAGAGGCATTTCTGGCTCCACCCAACCTCCCATACCATCTAATGTTGTTCAATTTGTGTCAAGTCTCTCTAGGTGGCAAGTATGTGGGAACCATCATACCTTGTTCAATATAAAATACATTTGCCAATTATAGTGGGCAGTGAGATGGCTATAAATGTAACTTCTTATAGGACTTAAAAAACTGAAATGCTTATCCTCAATCAAGGGAGGAGCAATGACATAAATAGCTCAATTGTAAGGGTCCACATCTTCACAAGTGTTCTTTCTGACACCTCCATTCAAATATCACTACCATTAAAAAATACACTATTTTATATCTAGGTTCTATTCGAAGCTAAAGTGATTTGGATTCCCAAGTGCCTCTTCTTATCTACACTTTTGGAGAGGAGAGGGATTCCTTCAAAAGTTTCTTGGTAATTTTTGCTATTTTATGAATTTAATTGACCAGTGAACTACAAAAAATTGAATTTTTCTTGCCAGTCTATTTTGATTTTCTAAAAATACCTTTAGATATGTGTAATTTTTTCATTGTAGTTTGTGATACCTTAGGACTTAGCCACTCTTAGAATATCTTCTAAGTTAGTTAATTTTAAAATTGTCTTTGCCTTCACTATTCAAATATACAGCTCACAAAAATGTTTGGTCCTTGGTGTCATAATTGGCTTGATTCTTCCTAAATCAGTTTCATTTTCTCAAAATTCAATGTTTTTTTTTTTTTTTAAATTTGACCACGTGTTTTAACTTTTATGAATTTTGAATTTGAAGTCTGTTTTTGACATTAATCTCTGTTGGTGTTTTGCTATCTGTATAATGCTGTTTCTCACAATAAATTTTGTAGGCTATTCTATTTGTGTAGAACTTATTAGTTACTGTTAGAGAAACTTGGACCTATATGGCTATCTATACCATACCAGTATTAAATGTTGGTATTTATGTACCTCAAAAGAGTTTAATTTCACAGTTGTAAAACAAACAGCCCAGCAGCGTATTTAAATTTATATTCTTTCACCAAGCCCAACATTCTCCTTTCATCTAAACTTGCTGAAATTTACACCTCTTGAATAGTTGAATTTTAATTTTTTCAATTCCTGAAATTTATTTTTCGCCAAATTTATTAAGCTGCGGTTAACAAATGGTTTCGTGATATCTTGATATCGAATACTATCGATATAATAAAATTAAGAGTCGAATATATCGTTTTCGGCTTTTCGCTTTTGTTTGCAAATTGTAACACTTCGAAAATTTTTTGAGGCTTTGTTAAATGACGAAGGCATTTCCCTATTTTGCTTTCAAGAACGTTCCAGCAAAAACTATTCTTTCCGCCTGTGTTATTTTTTTATTTTTTATTTTTTTTGTTTGAATATCATAGTTCCTAAAAGCTGAAAAGCCGTTCACGATAATTTTTTTCATATAGTCTTGTTGCAGGTGATCGTGATTAATTTGTGAATCGAATGTCTTGTACTTTGATGTGCAATCTGTTCGTGAGTGTTCATATTTTTCATGCATGCGAAAAATTTTCGTGCATTTTGTGAATAATCATTAATTGATTGTTATTCTCTAGTTTTAAAATAAATTTCGTTGTTTTCTTCCTCCTTATACCGAGTTGAGATCTCCGTTTTTTTTGTTTTTTTTTGAGGTCCGTGGTTCTGTATGAGTTGTGGGTCATGTTTTTTCGGTATTTCTCATTGTTATCAATCTACCTCGGCCAGCTCATTTATTGAAGTGGTTTTCCAATCAGTTCCTCTGTTGTATGAATTATAATATCTACTCGTCTCTGTGTAATCCATTTGTGTGAGGCGAATTCGCGAGTGATCTACCTTGTGATCTGTGTGTAAGTATTTGGCATTGCTGTGTTTCTTAGGTTTGCTAATGATTGTTTCTTTAATTTCTCAGTTGTTCGTGACAGCTATCGTCTTCACTCTGCAATTGTCACATTTTCTCATTAATGATACCAATCCATAAGTCTGTTTCTCGAGTATAAGGATCTTGTTTATCTGTTTCAGATCTAGTCGATTAGGCGTTTACTGGTTAATGTTGCGGCAACGATAGCTGAGGTCTGATTACATCGACCACACAAAGCCATGGAGGACGCTCATGTTAAAAAAGTTGAGGAAGTCCTTTGCTACTTCTCCGTTGATCCAGAAAGAGGATTGACAACAGAGCAAGTGAAAAAATATCAAGAAAAATATGGACCGAATGGTGAGTGTCATTTATTCATTCGTTTTTTGAAAGTATTCGTAATTAAGTACGTTTAATAAAATGCGAGTAGTGATACCTCACTTGGTTTTCTCCGGCCCTTCGTGTAGTCGTCTTTTCGATGTTTATTAAATAATTTTCTTCCGACAATTTTTCTTACTCATTCTTAGAAATCATTGGATGTTATTCTTGAATTCTCTATTAACGTGTATAATTACTGATAAGCGTTCGCAGTTGGATTTTTATTTCTCATTTGTAATCATGCGGCGAACTTTTTTTTTTCACGCCAAATTTTCCGCCTTTCTTCCTTTTTTTTCCTCGTTTAATTTAACTCGAACAATTTTACTGTATCGTAATTCTTATCTACGAGTGTTCAAGTGTTGCGTAACGTAATTTAATTGGTGGAGTGGTTCTACTGACATACTATTGTTTAGTCCCGTATACTGTATTATGCATACATATTTGTTAAACAATGTTCTTATGTTGTATATCACGTGAGATTACTCTTGAAGTTTTATCTATTTTTCACAAAATGATGTTGCTTTTGGTCGTATTTTATGTCGACGTTTGCCCTCTGCTAATTTGGCTTGTAAATTTCTCGTTGTTTCGTCGAAAAAATGGGTAGGGTTTGAATTTAAAACCAGAAGATGAATGTGTTTGAAAAAGTGACAATTATTTGTAATCTAAATTCGATATAACTGGTCTCATCATGAATTATTTACTTTTTCTTCTGTACAGAGATAATGCGGTGTTGTTTTTGTGTTTTTGCAGTTAAAAGATACTTTTCTAAATTTTTTGTCACCATTCCTTTCAATTTCTGGTTGACATGTTTAGCAAAATGTAACTGAGAGATCTGCTGTTGGAAAATTATTTCATGTGGTGCAATTGTGTCTCATTTTAACTGAACTCATGTCTCCGAGTCGAAGATGATACGAATTTTGTAATAGAAAGCGATGTTACGTAAACATGCTCAATGCCTCCATAGCTTCATTTCTGAATTTTATGACTTAAACAGGATCTTAGTCATAAAGGAGTTACCTAGAAATGCATCACACAATCATGATATTTGAAAGTGGCCCTCCTTTTAAAACTGATGAGAGTTCTTTATTTTGTGAACAGTGATAAGTTTGTAACCAGTTGCAGTTAATTTTTGGTCGATTTCCATCGAAAAGAAATTCATGATTTGAGAAGTGTCATTCGAATTGATTGATAATAAATAATTCTTTAAGTAATATCGATAAGTTTGTCTGAATTTTCAAAAAGTTTGTCTGAATTTTATATTTATTTTTGAGAAATTTCCTTACAGCTTAGGCAAATATAGAGCTTTATTGAGATTGAAAATGAGAAAAATGGGATCCAAGTTTTTCTTCAAAGATATATTCGGCGTCGCCTCTTAAATACGTTCTGAACACTCACCTCCCCAACCCCTGTGCTACTTGCAAGGGGGGGTCATAATAAGTGGAAAAATTAAGTTACATTTTTCTCGCTAAATATACATTTATTCAAAAAATAAGTTGAGACCAAAATTATTCTCCACAAAATGTCCAACAAAGTGATACCATGCAAGGCTAGATTTAGATAAATGATGGACGAGTTGTCGTGTTTGAAAAAATAGTAAAATAGTATAATTCAGATATTTCATATCTGGGCTATTCAGCTTCATATTTACAGTTTGAGTCAGTTTTATTCTATTCATTTATTCGTTTGTTTATGAATTTGCATTGTAAGAAGTGGAGTAGTTGTGGGAGAATACAGGAGTTCTGTCCCCCCTCAGCTCAAAATAATAATATTGAATCGATTTGAACGTCTGAATACCAACATAATATTAAGCATACAGTGATACAGCTCATCCGATTCAGTCATTCCTCTGTTCTGATTCAGATAAAGATGCTGACAAACGTTAAATTATAAGCCTACATACATGGCCGAATCTAGACTTCAGAAATGTAGGTGATTGCCGACTAGCGTAGCTTTTGAGGGGTGGAAAATTTTTCCATTTGAAAGGAAAAAAAAGTTAATTAGGACCCACAAAAAATTATTTAAAACTGGGTATGGATATGAATGTTTCAGAATGCGAGAAACCCTTGAAAAATTTTTTTCCTTTCTCTGTTACTAAATTATTTTGTCATTTTATGTAAAATCCCTCTGAGACGTAGATTATGTGTACAGCACTGATCCTAAATTAAAGTGGTTCTTTAGAGAATGCCCAGTTTTGTGTTTTTTATAAGCTTTTATTCTACTCACTACCACGATTTTAAAATATACTAATACTGCAGCCAACCTTCGGCAACGAAATAATATTCATTTCGCATGAAGCTAAAGCCAAAAAATAAAATAAAACCTTAGTTTCAAAAATGCGTTTTTAACTTAATTTTATTTCTATTTTGAACAGACCAGTATTATAATAGAATTTTCATTCTCTTCAATTTTTTATTACAAAATATCATTGTTGTCTGTAAATACTTGATGCCATATGGGAAAATTTCTGGATGCGTCACTCGTGACAACTATTGCTATTTCTTCTGGATCGTGTACCGAAAGAATATTTTGCAACTACTTTTTTTTCCTTTTAATTTATCTCCTATTTCCATTTATTTTCATTTTTTTGTGCAAAAAATGTATAAAAATTAAAATAAGGGAGGGAAGAAATCGATAGCATAGCTGTAGGTCCTTAATATTTACCTGCAGAGGAGCTTTCACAAAAAACAAGATAATTTTGCTAGAGGATTGAGCAAAAAATTTTTTAATATATTTTTTGTTTTATAAAATATTCATACGTAGTGTTTTTTCGGGTCAGGAGGGTTTGACCCCAAATTCCTCCGTTGTATACTACCCTGGGGATGGCCAAACGTTTGTTTGTCTACAGGCGCCAAAAATATAAATCATAGCCTACCTAAATACATTTTGCAATTTTGTGATTACATTATCATTTTGTTTCAAAACAATTGTTGTTACTTAATACTATATTTATGTACATGGTCAGAGGTTCGAAAGGGTTCAGTAATACCTTTTTTTTTTTTTGAGCTGAGGAGGATTGAACTCATATCCCAGCTTCACTACTACGTCACTTGTTAGAATTCAAAATTTATGAATAAACAAATCAATGAATAGAATAAAACAAAATCAACCTGTAAATTGACACTAAATAGCTCTGATATGAAATATTCTGTATTATTCAATTTTTTAAATGCGACTCCTCAGCCATCATTTAACTGAATTTAGTAATGTATTGTATCATTTTCTTGGAAATTTTGTGGAGAATAATTTATGTCGGAAAATATTTTTTGAATAAAAGTATATTTAGCGAGAAAAATATGAAAAAAAAACTTAATTTTGCTTCATGTTACGGCCCTCTTGCGAGTAGCACAGGAGTTAGAGGTGGGGGTTTTTTAGCATGTATTTGAGGGGCAATACCGAATGTATTTCCGAAGAAAAACCTTGGGTCCCTTTTTTTTCATTTTTAAATCAACTATTTGTCTGGGTTTTCAGCTCGTATCAGTTTGTAGCTCGTATCCATTTGATAACAACTCTTCAAAACTACTCAGAAAATCATCAAAATGAAAAATATTCCTAAAAAAACGACAATGTGAATTTACATTATATCTTAAGTTTTATTTTTTGCCAGAATCGATGGAGGTTGATATTTTTTTCATGATCTTTAACTAATTACTGTTGGAAGGAAATTGTTTTGGGATATTTTTTAAACAAAAAGAAATAATTTATCAATTGAGATTATGTTTAAGGATAAGGGTCTGTTTGAATGTCCTGCTGCTAAAATTAAGTGACTTGATATTATCGATGTGGGTTGCTTTGGAATCAGTTTCTGATATTTTTGTAAAATATTCCCCAAAAAATGGGAATAAAAATATCCGAGCTATGTATCCCGAGTAAAAGAGAAAAGTTCGAAAATCAACTTGAAAAACTCAACCACTCCCTAAATATTGTTATGAAAATAAAAATTGGTGATTTTTTAATCATTCAACTTTCCCTTCGTTGGTTTGTTATGAGAGAAAATTTGCTTTATAAAAACTCTACTAAAACTTACCCACGAAACGTTTTATTTGGCTAATTATTGGTTTCCATCAATTACTATTCCTCGTTGTAGACGAATTTTTTGGTGAGTTTTGTGTTTTTATTTTCTTGATTTTGAACTTTATAATCTTACGATTTCCTTGTTTCGTACGTCCGTAAGTCAATCGACGTATGAATTACGGACAGTTGCAAATTATTTTGTGCATATGCCTACACGGAGAAGTAAATTTGATTTTGTGTTGAATTAAATACATTGCCGTTAGAAATTTTGTTGTTTGACATTTCCTTATTGCGTGGTAGCAATTGAAACCGATATTTGCACGTATACCAGGCTAAAGATAAATTAGTATGTCGTTATATTTAAATTTCACGTTCTGAGAGGTATGCAATACGTATAACGTAGAAAAATTTGGCCTCACACAGTTCTGTAGTTTTTTAGCGATAGTAATTTCTTAAATTTTAGCGAGTGTTTGTCCTCAGTTCTTCCGGCAAATCACCAGTGCATTCCCATCAGAAGTCGATAAATGAGTGATGCTCATTCGAGCAAATCTTCAATTGGTTTGCTCTTTTTTCCCCAATGTTTTCTCGTGGCAGTGACGTTTGTACGTTGAGTTTTATTTCAAAGTGTCCGAATTCAGTAAGCCACATAATTCTTCCCTTTCACGCCGTATTATTTTTTGTTTCTGTATAATACCGAAAGCAAAGTGTTAAGGTTTCCGCCTAGCTTTTTATTAGCTTTTGGACCCAGAGTTATCTTCGAAGTTAGGTACTTGATTGATTTCGAGAAAACTTTTTCATTCTTTAAATTGGTGCGAGTGGTAACGACTCGACGCTATTATCGTTAGTGATTGGAGCTGAAACTGGAGCTGGGTAATACGAAGACGTGTTGGAAATTTTATAAATGTCTGTTTAATACCTGTTCTGAATGTCTCAATATTCGATGCTCATGTTTTTTGAGGTATTGAATTGAAATTCTTGAGACTGCGTTTGAGATTCTTAGTGCCTCACAGTGGTGGGGCATTTCGCTGTTTTACCTCATTTTGTTGATAGACTGTCGACTATAGTTATTCCAATTTTGTGATATTTCTTTTATTGAGTTCTTTCAAGGCAAGGGCGGCTCTAAAAGGGAATGGATCCACTCCAACATCATACGGAGATATTTATAATCTCTTTTGTGCATGGAAGTATTTACCAATCTTTTTTTTTTTAAAAAAAAAAACCTATCTCACAACCTTCCTACCTAATACCTACCCACCCTCCCTTCTCAAATAAATTATGGAGCTGCTCCTGCTTTTCACGTACGTACCTATTAAACTTTGATGAAGACATTTGCAACTTCTTACCATTAATTTTCATTGCTACGTGTTCTTCCTCAAATATTTGAATTGCTGAATTTAAATTTAAAATTGGTTTCTTATAAAATTAATTCTATTTGGGCCTTTTGTCATTCGGATTAGATGTAATCAGCTGTTTTCTACCTATGTTTCATGTTACCTACCATTGGTTGTTTTATTGGTATTTTATTATTGAACCATTGTTGATGAATGATGATTGGTGTAGAACAAAGGTATTTCACAGGTTTTTAATAAATTGTCGATGTTTTAGGCTCGAATACTCTTTGAATAGTATCCCATGCTAGCCTCTGTGCGCCTTTAGTGATCTTTTAGCTTCGTTTACAAGGTTAAAATTAGATTCTCGAGGTCGTAATTTTGTATCGTACAATAATGTTACATTTTGCATTTTGATTTTAACTTTGTTGGATCGTTGGATGAATGTTCATGATTTTTCAAGAAACTGTGTTCGTGTTTCATGATTATCTGTTGTACGTTTTCCAGCATTAATGTAATTTTCGACGTATTTATATCTTTACTTACTTACAGCCTTCACCTATTAATCATTATATCGGTTTGTCTTCAGTTACCTCTTCTCTTCCATTCCTTTGCTGCAGTATCTTGTATATCTGATTCAGTTTTGTTTACGTGTGACTAGTATCCCCCAAATTCGATTTGTTTCCTCAATTTTCACTCACTTTCCCTTATTCATTACCACTCACGTTGATGATCTGCAAATTTGGTCGTAATGGTCTAATTTTTACTTGCCTTATCATATTTTAGTAGACTTTGTTTTGCAATATCTACACTACAGTCTTGATTTGTTTGTTGTATTGTTTCAACTCATCAGTCGAAGAGAACCTCGATTTTTGCCACTTGAATCATCAGTCAATTGGCCATTTCGAAGCCATTTGTGATTTAATTTCGGTTGTTAATTTCATGTTCATTCAGTTTTTCGTTTAACCAAATTAGCTTTGTTATCAGACAATTTCATTACATGTTTCCCCTTTGACCAATCTTGTTTTGTTCGTGTTTCAGTTTCAGTTATCTATGGGTCCCTATAACGAGACATTTAAAATAAATGTCGAATTTATACGGTTATTATACAGTCGATAAATTATTTTGGTGGTGCTCTCTTCTACGATCAGAGATTAGGAATTTTAAAGTAAAATTGTTATTCTTTCAAAATTTTGGGTACAAATGGTATTACTTTTCAAGTTTTCCGTCATATTTTCCATCCATTAGAGTCGTTACCAAATCAGCTGGGCGACATTTGTGAATTTTTAATTTTTCAAGACGAGCAAATTTTGTAATTTTAATGTCGGCAATGTTAAGTTTGTTTGAAGCCACTGAAAATTCTGCAGATCCTATAAAAGTTGTTCATATTCTTACAAAAACTTGTTTTAGGTTTTACCACCCGTAGGCACGGTTCGAAGTTTAGATTGCTGATTGCATCTATAGATTTAACTGATTCTAAAGTTATTTTTCTCCATTTGGTCGTGACCAGAAAAACCATAAAAGTCGTCATAAGTAGGCAGTTTTGAACGATATGCTCGAGAAATTTGTTTGGCTAATTTTTCTAAGTTCGGAGTTCGTTACGGCTCACTTGCTGTTGTAACAGAGCCTTATGTTCTGTTATAAATTATTGTATTTATACCGTTTTTTTGGCTTACGGATATTTAGTCACCAGCTTTTTGTGTCCTTAATATTGATGCTTTTTCCTATAAACCAGTTAACTGCTGCGATTGGTGCAACTCGGTGTATCTATTTCCTTTGGCAACATGTTATTTGTCAAGAAAAGTATTGTGAATGTGTTCATTTTGAATGGTTTATAAGTCTAGAGACGAAATTCTTAGCTTTCGGCTATAAAAATTTCAAATAAAAATTCGAAGTTAAAATTATTTGGTTCGAAATATCCAGTTGTTTAATAGTTGAAAAACATTCGAATTGTAGCCTCTTTGTCTCTGCTCTGCTTCTCCTACCTTTTTCTACCTATTCCTTTAAGTTGGTCTAAAAGTTGTACAATGGGTAGCGAGGTGATTAAATGCTACTTTTGTGCAATTAAAAAATTGTCTATACTTTTGAATACGCAACAACCATAATATCGGCTATTAGGCCGTTGTATACTGTCGTGTCAAAATAAAAATTCTGAGTCTTTTTTCACATTCTTATTACTGTTTGTTACGTTGTCATAAAATCAATTTCCCCCAGTGCTTGGTTCTGCTAACATTCTATTTTCACGTATTGGCGGTGAGTTGTCTGAAAGAATATTACGCTTTTAATATTGTTCAATTGTTTTCGAAAATTCGTATTATTATTGACGATGGTTTCGAGCTCAACGCCACTAATTCGTTAATTTCAATTCTTATTTCATACTGTCGAGATTAACAAAATTATTATGTTCACGAAGATGTGTTTCGAATGTTTTGTCTACGGTGACGTACATTATTATTCATTCTTTGCGGCATTATACCTGACGCCCCTGACCGTCCACTAATTTCTTAGTACATCAGGGCGGTTATGAACACCGGAGGAATTTCGGACAAGACATGTGAAAAAATTGAGAATTTCGTGTCAAATTTGATAAGCCCCGTTCTATCTTTAATATTTTACCATGATAATAAATATAATAATTATAGAATGCAGTCGACACTGGTAAAACCGTACGGCCTCTTTAGTATTAATCAGTTTCAAAAGTTTTGTTCAAGCTGTTGAGATGTTCTTTTCTCGTTTACCTACAGCAAACATTTTTTGTAAAATTTCCCCTGTATACATGCTGGTTAGTATTTTAAAACTTGAACTAGGTTTAGATCTATTTCTGCAATCAAGTCTCGCTGAAAAGCTAAATAGTTTTCTAGAAAAGCCAAAATTAAAATAAATTGATTCTAAGAATCACAGAAAATCTTATAAAACTTGATTTTTGATTTGAAAATTTTTATTCAATTTATGTTGTTTTATTCAGTGGATATGTGTCCTTTCTTGATAAGATATTATTCAAAATATAAATCTTTTATCTATCAGATCAGAATAATATACATAATTCGTTATAAAGTTCTCCTTGAATTTTATTGTCGAAATAATTCAACTTTTGGTACGTTTTTCGATTATAACTATCAGCATACCGTCATGCTTTTTGTGACTTTTTCAAATTGCTATATCATCTCCAGTGTTATTCTCAAAAATGTTTTATTAATGGCCGCTCATCGACGTAATATGTACCAGAACTTACGATTTTTGAAACTTGGCTGGCTTGTGGCTGGTTCTGTTTAAAGAGTTAATCATTTATTAATGGAAAAAATTTTGTTGGTTATCTGTAGTAAAATATTTGATAAAAGAGCATGGGCGTTTTAAAATACGATGTTTGGTTCTGCTAATGGTATCCTATTTTTTCAGATCTAAATGTAGTTCTCTGGTCTTGTTGTGGGGAAGGCCGCATCTGTGAAAAATTGTCATTTGTTGAGCGGTAATCATGTCTCAATAAAATAAACGAGCAATTAGCGGATAATATTGTCTGTGGCGGTATTAACCGTGGGTTGTAGTGTGCTGATTTTTTGCCAACAATCTATTCCCTGATGAATCCTACAGTCGGCGACTGTCCAGCAATGATTCAACAGACTTTAGAGTCAACGGTATTTGTAGCCGTATAATTGAAATAATTGGTGAACTTAGCCTCTTTCCCCAATCATGGATGCATAAAGGCGCCATATCATGCTAGATAAGAGTTGCGATAGCAGCAGCAGCTGCTTATAAGTAAATATTCCAGCCGACTCGGCGTATAACATCGCAAATAAACAGCTTCACATCCATGCAGTATGGTCAATCGGTATATTCACAATCTTTGACTGGATAGCCTTATGATGAGAGTTGATATTAGGGATGGAGTCGGTGAGAGCTGTTTCCCAACGAAATAAATGCATATCAAGTGCTCATCATTGGTTGGTAAACTGGTCACTTGGTATGATCCTCCCAACGATCTGTAGGAACCCATATTTTATTCCCAATTGGTTTCCACAATTTCACAGTTTGCTTAGTTTAAATTCAGCCACAATTATGTCTTTTGAGTAACAACTAATAACGCATTTTACTACGGTATCGTGAGAATCGGAGCTAATGAAAATGTACTGTAAATACCCAAAAAACCTGGGGGGGGTTGCATTCGGTCCGATGTAAATTAGCTCACTTCTGGCTGATTCTTCAGTTCGAGCCGAAGATTTCTATTGAGTGAAAAAAATGGTGTGCTCTCGTTTTACGTATTTGCCCATCTGTCAGTCATTGTGCCTCACTTTTTGTGTGTCATTTCTTTTGTGTTGGTTGGTTGTAAGTAATCCCGTATATCCTATCTGTTTGACGTCGTACCTATGTACTGTTGTTGTAAACTCTAGAAGGAATAATTTTAACACCACGAGTAACTCCTCAATTCTGAAGTGCTTCTACGGAAAATCACTCGGTGATTGAAAAGTGTTTTGCTATTAAAAGTTTTCCTGAAGAAGTCGAGATACATTTTCTCCATTTTATTTTTTACTAACCCACGAGATTATTTCATTACAAGCTTTTATTCTACTCTGTACTGCGATATTAAAATATACCATTACTGCAGCCAACCTTCCGCCACGAAATAATATTTATTTCGCATGAAGTTGAACCCAAAAAAAAATAAATTAAAGCTTATCTTTTAAAAATTTGTTTTTAACCTAATTTTCATTTTTGTTGAATACTCGTTCCGGAAATCGCCCGTACCATTTCAAAAAATTAATGAGGTTTAAACTGTCATAAATTCGTAAATATTTTCCCCTTCACCGACCGTTGTATTCAAAAGTGAAATGATGGTCTTAATGCTAAAGAAATACCCTATCTTCCATCTTCTCTTTTCTGTTATACTTCAGTCAATCACGATAAATTTTCTAATATTTTTTTCTCTCTGTCATTGGGTTTTCTTCTTGGTTTTAAATTTCAGTTCATTTATTATAAGCTTTTATTTTACTCACTACTGCGATTTTAAAATATACCAGTACTGCAGCCAACCTTCTGCAACGAAATAATATTTATTTCGCATAAAGTTAAAGTCTAAAAAAATAAATAAAATATGAGCTTATCTTTTAAAAATTCGTTTTTAATCAAAACTTATTCCTCTTCGCTCAGTTTTTTTTTTTAACTTTTATTTCTCAAGGCTACAAATTTGTACGGTGTACTATGGAATACCGCAAGGCATACAAAATATGATTTTGTGACGCTAAAATATTTCAAATTTTTCGATTATCGTGATAACGATTTTCTATTATCAGTATGACAGACAACGTTCTCGACGCATTTTTATTTCGCACTTCGTTAATATTGTGGTTAGAACCATTAGACTTCCCCCTTCATCTTTGCGTTTTGTTTCATCATGTGCGAAAATTGATTTTCATCATTCGAACAGAGGTAAAAATATTGTTTTACGGTTCGCGAAAGTTACCCACACACAAACACGCAAACGTACATTTTCATTTAGGCTATATTCGAGGAAAGCGTCGTGTTAAATTGTTTGGTTGACGTCGAACTCGTCAGACATACAGAATGAAATCCAAAGTATATGAGGAAATTTTTAAAATTATGTGATGCTGCAGGTTGAATACGTGTGGTGGCGTAACCATATTTTTTTGATGGGGGGGGGTGAGCTAAGGATAGGGCATCAGATGCGGTCAAAAATGTGCAGCGACTTTTTCGATTGGGAGAATATAGTGCGGGAGCAAAAATAAAATAACCCTTTTGTAAATCAAACCTCAGTTTATTATTAGAGAAAATTTCCATCAAAGATGGTGGTAATTTTTCATGGCTGAATCCAGGATGGGTGAGCACAAACCAACATTTTTTATTTTTTTCAAATTTTTTATTTGAAGTATGAATGAAATGTTAGCGTTCATCCCCTCAGTCATTTTTTTTCTACAGTACACTTTGGGATGAAAAGATAGTTCTCAAATTTCTAAGTGCGAGTTTTAGATTCTAGACAAAGGCACCAAAACCATTTAGGCTCATTACTAATTTAGAGTATTGTAAAATCTAAAGCAGGTTAAGAAAAACGGTGTGGGCTTAAAAAAAAAAGTTTAATTAATTTTTTCCTTTAGTACATACTTTGATGGTATTTTCCAAACATTTTTTCAAAATATTCTCATAAATAACTTCATCTAATCTCCTGTTATTTTATATCCATCTTGTTTTTTATTTTGTTTTGTTTATATCCTAATCAGACTTAAATTTTTTTCTGCATCATGTATACGAAATTCTGTATTTTCGAGACATGTTTGGCATGATGAAAGTGGCTAATTTCAGAACTGTTACTTTTCTCATTCCTTCATTTCTCTTTCTCATGTCTTAACTTCATTTGTCATTTTTTAATTTCTTTTTCTCACTCCTTAATTCTTTTTCTTCACTCCTAAACTCTTTTTTTTACTACTTCGTTCTCTTCAGTTTCTCCAACACCTTTAAATGTTGTATTATCTTTTACTTAAATTATTTCCATTTATTTTTCTTGAAAAATTCTTTTGGCTATAACAGGGATTCGAGCCCGCGACCCGCAGGATTTATTACCCCTGACTCAAATACAGCATTCCGTACGCTCGTGGCAAAAGTATTGTACGCATCTCGGTCGGAGTGAGAAATTTATCAATTCATGCAACTATCCGCACTCAGCTAGGGCTCGTATTTTCAAACATTGCACACGTTAAGAAATTGCTTGTTTTCGTCCCTAGTTGCGTAATATACTATTTTATCAGTCTCAATTTATGGGCTAGAGACGTGAGTTCCTGTCCATGCTTTATAGTTCGGTTTTGTGAGAGGCTGTTTTATCTTGTCAGTCTAATCAGTTGTATGCGAAAAACCAACTTGTTTTGTTGGTAGATAGAATGGTAAAACGGTGGCTCATTTTTTTCCCACTTAACAATGACAATGCCTTCGTGTATTGTCTGTTCAGTATGCCATCATTATAATTTGCGTTTGCCTGCTTTACAATATTTGTCCTGGTAATTTTATCATCCTCTTTGAAATTACCCTTCCATAAATTTGGAGATTCAGTGACGCTTCTTCAGGTATCCTTTTCTATTTTCTTGGCCTCTTACTTTAGTATATTCGAGCAAATTCTTATTTAAAAAATTGTAATGCGGTAAAACCAAATCAAACCACGGTGTCTATTTTTTTTTTCTTGAGAATTTAATTAATATTTAGCATATCTCGCTCGATTAGCAATTAAGTAAAGTGGTATTTTGTAGATCGTTTTTCTTAATTGCAAAAATTTTGATACGATATTCCCTGCGTTTTAACGCACTGTAATTATTTAGAGACGGCTATTTTTTTTTCTTCTTTTAAATAGCTACTGATGTCGGATGTCTGCCAAATTCTGCGCGATTTTTACGTAGATTACTATTATGGAAGAATATTTCATGACTAAAACATTAAATAAATTAGAATTAGATGACTTTTAGTTTTACATGTTACAAAGTGATTGTTTATTGTAGTTTCGGATTGCTAGATTTCGCAAAAATTTTGAATCGCATTATAGCTGGTCGGTGTCTTGATTCGCAAATCCATTAGCTCGGCTTGTACATATATGTGTAGGATCCATACCAAATATATTTGTGCTATCGACCCTGTTGAGAGGAGAATAAATGTTTCAATGATGACTACCTAATCTCATTCGTTTAGGTAATGGAGAAAAGAAAACGATATGGATCAAAAAGAATAATTATTCAAATGCAGTCATTGAAGTTTTACAAATGCATGAACCGTATTTCCCGAGTATCGTCTTTTGCCATCCGTTCTAATGGAACAGTTTAATGTAAATTGCTAGGTGATAATTGGAAGATGTGCCTTGCCTAAAATTCTTATAAATTCACAAAAGCTGCAGATGTTTACAGTTTGTAACTAAGAAAAAACTTTGTCTTTTCAAAATGTTCGCCCCTTAGTTTCGGGGTAAGTATCCATCCTCACAAGTTGTAAGGATTTGATTTGAATTTTATTTGGGCAAGTTTTAATTGTCTGACATATTCGTATTTGTTATGAATAACATTCTTGGCAATAAACATAATATGAAGCTAAATCATGCTATAGATAAGCGGAGACAATTTTCTCATGTGTGAATATAGTAAATCTGTTTTTTATGTATTATCGTGTACTTTTGAAGTGTAAAAATGAGCATTTTATTTTATTTTATTTTATTGAAAAGCCTACTGAATGCTCAAGTCAAAAATTAACGATTTGTTCTAATAGTAACGTAGAGTGGCCGGATTGAAGAAACATTTAAAAAAAAGAAAAGAAAGTGGGTCCTGGGATACTTGGTGAAAGTGAAACTTGTTACGTCGAAATTTGTATTTTGAAGAACAAATGTTTTGTTGGCAGTGTGATTTTTCGTTTTTTGTTTTGTATAAACTTTAAAATGCAGAAAGAGTCATATGAATTAAAAAAGTTGTTTTTACCACTTGATGAACACTTCAAAGTCAAAATTAAATCACACAACCTTCATTCCACTGATAAGAAAGCAATGAATGAAAATGTATAGAGAAGACAAAGAGGGAAATGAATCATATAGAGTTGAACGGGCCTAGCTTTCATAAAGAGGGTCACTGGTAACATTTTTTTGTTTAACATGCTTTGTTACATTACCGCTTTGTTTATTTCATTTCACAAGTTTAGTTGCCTGAATGTTTTTAGTTGTATCATGGTATAAGCCTAAATGCACAGAATACCTAGTGGTACTTTCTCAATTCCAGAATGCATTCTGTGTATCAAGCACTGTTCACAATACAAAAAATAATGCTTAAAACTTAGAAAAGTACTTTGATGACGCATTTTTTTGTGATCCGCTGTTGAAAATGAAATGGTATTCCATTAACACTCGCATCGTTCAAGTCATTATGCCCTGTTTTCTTATGGAATAACATCACATTTTTATCAGCGGATTACAAAATCTTACGTTGAGAGTGCCGCTCTACATTTTAGGCATTATTATTTTTATTGTGAATGGAGCTTTACTTTTACCACCATAATGCAAATAATAACACACAGAATGCGACTAGAATGTGTTGTGGAATTGAGAAACTTCCACGAGTTCTGTGCATTTAAGCTAATACCGCAGCACAAATTTTGTGTTGTGGTATTGGCCTATAGCTCAGAACGCGTTCTGAGCATTTAAAAACAGCCAGAACACAAATTTTTGCATTTGGCAATTTTTAATTGATAGAACACATTCTGAGAACTTTTTTGCTCATTCAGTGAATTTGGTTTTTGCTTCTAACATATATATGAATTTAAGTTATTAGTGTAAAATTTTCCCGAGGTTATGAAATGAAAAACGTAGCCACCTCAACCCTGGGGGCTAATACAGCACCAAGCATAATAAACAGATTTTCTAAAGAAAACCTACTTCAAAAGGCATGAATTCAAATGAGGAATGATAGTGTGGTTGTATGTGCATTGCTCATACACGCAACCACACTCCTACATGTCAACAGTTATAGCATTGTAAGATGTACAAAATTGTAATTCTCATTTTAGCCCCTACTAGAGCACTCGACTAAGATGTTTACACATAAAAAAATATTGTTCAGATAAGATTGCTAAAATATGAATAAAATTAAGTTTCATTTGAACTTGTATTGTGAAAGTCATATTTATTACAAATCCAATGCTGTTATGCACCAATAATTTAACAGATCTACATGAACCATAAATGTGTCCAAATTTATCAATTATTCAGTCTCAAATAGTGATGGGTAGTTCGTTCACGAGTTAGTTCTTTTGAACAAGTCCCAGAAATGAACTAATCGATCATTTAGTTCACCTCTAAATGAACTAGTTCATTAGTTTTTTTTTTTTTTTGATAGTTCTCAGTTCTTATCAGTCTACTCTACTCGATCCGTTGATCGAACTAAAGTTGAAGTAACTAGCAGTCGATGAGTGAGTCAAACGATTAACCAATAGTTCTAGCATAAATTTATGAATACGAGTCGATCATAATATCATATAATAAATCAGTTGATTTAAATGATATGAGCCAATCGTGCATCAGTTGATTGAAGTGATCGAGTTGAAAAATTTACTGAACTAATGAACTAATTGAACTAGTTCACTTTGGTGAAGCAGACTCAATGAATTAAATCCGCAAAATGAACTAAAATTCCCATCTCTAGTCTCAAAATGAAGAACAAAAATGATTTAAAGTGAGATTAAAACTAAAATGTAGGCATAGCCAAATATATCTGTAATTATGGTCACGTAATAGAGTTACAGAAGTGGCTTTTATATTTAAGATTATTTATTTATTTTTTTCATAAGCTCTTCCTTTATTTTTTCCTCAAAACTTAAGTCCAACGCGTCTCCTCAAAATAGGCATGTAGAAAAATGAAATTTCTAAATTCTTCAATTTGGAGACACGGTTCAGCTGTTGACATTACAGAACTTGAAATATTTTGAAGTAAATTAAATTTCATTCTTCTGTGTCGTATGTTCGTTAATCATGTATCTCATTTCCTCCCACGAGTATGTTTCTTTCGTTTTATTTTCATATCGTTACATTTGTATTGGGGAACCGATACATTTATTTGTTCACTTTAGAATTTTTGCTCTACACGATTACATGCACGAACGAGATAGTGAACGTCAAGAAAAGTTATGCAGCCCTGAGAACTCAATAAGTACACTTGACGTTAGTCTTTTTGATTTATATGCACAAATTCTTGACCTCGTTTGGCCTCTAGCACCTTTTCGTCATGACTGCAGATTCGCTCTTTCTTTAGCTAAGTTTATCGAGCTCTATACCATCGTAATTCTTCGTATTTGTTATTATTACTGTCGGGAATGAGCTACAGCTCATTTTCCTTTGAATTTTTGACGATTAAAACGTTACAGCAGCACGTATATTCTGTCGTCGCGTTGGCGAAAAAATTGTGCCAAATTTTTATGCCTCAAATTTTTGAACGTACATTCGTCCATTTTTGCACGATCATCGCCGAAATGAATTATTCGTTTATTTGTGTGCGTATTTGTTTCCTCCAAAACTAGCTAAGGTATTCTATTTGTCACAATTTATTGGCTGCCGTCAGCTATCAGTCAAACGTTTATTATGTTACATGTCTCGATGGCATCTATTATGGGTATTATTCTTATTCGATTAAATTGTGTTTTGAATACTGTTTCCTAGTCGAGAAGTTAACCAAAAAAATTGGCACAACTGGTGTCAAAAGTTGTTTTTTTAATGGTTGAATTAAAATATTCTTGGCGGGGTTGAGATAGAGTTTAGGTTAGTCAAATTAATGGAGCTATTTATAAAATTAGAACCTTCTCTTTTGTCGAACGGGATATTCGGCTGACCTGTGGTGTTTAGTGTTTTTGTTATGCTCTGAAAGCTTTTTCTTATTGTTGTCGACCTGGAAAATTATCGCGTTTTCATTTTGAACTTCCAACTTTTGAAATAACATTGTTGGTTAGGATTGTTCTCTCAAAATTATTTATCTACTCTCAATTTTCAATTCTTCGCTTTTCAAGAAACAATTCATCTTCTTAACTTTAGCTCTCTTGATTTGATGAAGACGAAACATTGCAGATCTTTCAGTGGCCTTCCATTTGCTCAAATTTCCAATAAAAGTGCTGTCCTCATGTTTCTTAGTTTTTACTATGCTTCTGCTTTGTAGAAGGATGAAGTTCTGTAGTGTTTCTTGGCATATAAAGCGTTTTTTTCAAAAAAAAAAATCATAATTTCTTGGTTAAATTGAAGTTAGGTTCAACATTTCTTGCATGCTGAGAGGAATTACTCCAATCACCGATTTCGCATAAAAATACGCAGTCATTGCGAAAAATAAAAGAAGAAATATTTGTCAAACCATTTTGTTGTCATCAAATACAAAACAAAAACAAAAAAAACAATACTTTGTCATGACACGACTTCTCTCTCTCTCTCTCCCTCTTCCTCTAACTTACTTTATGCAATGGTTCGCGTCTGTATTCTCTAAACCCGCAAGTGCCCCCGTAGATCTGAAACTAGAATTGTTGTTTCCAGTTTTTTCTCTCTCCTAAAAATGTAGGCTGTGTGTTATGACGCATGAATTTACTAATGATTCCGTTACTGATGTCAGTTTATACGTTGATTGAAGAGAGGCCTAACAATAATAACAGTGCTAATAAATAATTGAAAATAAAAAATAAAATAAAATAACAGGTGTAGAGGTTTAGATCATATGAATCTCATGAATCTCGTTAGTGCATTTGAAGTCGTCGTTCTTCTTATTCATATCGAATCATTAACAATTCGATGGTGGTTTTATGGTAATTTTCTTGCATTATAATTATTGGGATTTTTTATACATACTGACTGCGAGTGTATTCATTGTGGCTTGTCACATGCTCGTGTTTACGGATTATTATATTTGGACGATGTTGAAGGAGTGCAGAAATATTGTTGAAAAATTTGAAATCTGGGCAAATTTATACGCAGTTTTTACCATTATTTCATATTTTAAGTTTCTCTCACCTCCTCCATTCAGGGCTTGGCCCTGGGTCAACAGATGGGTCACGGACCAATCCAAATTACTAGTGCATTGCACTTTTAAAAAAAATACGTCATCTATATGCACTCATATAGTCGACACGTGTCTACATTCGCCTGTAAACGCTTTATGGGAAAGTGAGTATATAATTAGTACATACTTATTGATACAGTGCCTGTTGCAGTCCATATATGGTACCGCAGTGCCTATGGACTGTTGCCCCAGTACCCCAATATGCTTTTTCTATGATTAGGCACTAAACCAGCTGGCTACCGGTACCAAGAAACAATTCGGTAGCCCTACATGCAAACTTCATATTGATTCCTTGAATCGAGTGTAAGTACAGCTACCAACAATCAGTGCTGTTCATTAATTTTTGTGAGCACCTGAGCGGAACAAGCTTGTTGCATTCATAATTGTTGTGTATAGCTATTTACTCTTTTGATGGGAAACCCTTTGTGTGCTCGTGGGATAATCTCTGCCCTTCTCAGCTCTGAAATAATGTAGACCCTCGTTTTGTGGTCTCACTTGTCTAAGTTGACTGTGCACCTTTATAATCTTTATCACTTGAGATCGAAAATTTGGGTACGTCACTTTTACAAAGAGTGTAAATGATCATACTCTGATAGGAATTTCATTTTTTTAAACACTGAAAACCGAAATAAAACTATGTCTATTAGAAGAATTTTACTTGAAAAGCTGATACTCCCTTTGAATGAGTCCATTAGTTAATGTAACAAGAATTATTTTTTGTAAGCTGACGAATTTTTTAAAATTTATATTCCTCCGTTAATGTTGCCCTCCGAATAGTTTTTGGAGAGTGTTTGATGTTCGTAAGCTTCCTGGCACCATGTGAATATTGCTTACCTTTAGAAGAAATGTCGAATTAAATTTGATTACTCCTTAGAAAAATGTTATAATGCGCTCATGTTTTGCATCTTATATCCAAAAGTTAGTGGGTAATCGGCAATGAGAAGTCTTCTTGAAAATACTCTCCCACTCCCTCTGGCCTACTTGATTCTCTGCCATGCTCATGAGTCTCTATTCTTTCCTTTCCTTTTCTTTTTTTAAATATTCGATGTTGGAAGTGCGTGAACGTAATAAATTTATTGAAAATTTATTTTTAGAATGCCGCCACTGATGATCAGCTGTATTATACGCTCGACGAATAATTTTATAAATTTTTTTCTTGCTTTTGATTTGTCAGACCTGCCAGCCAACATTTATCCGAATGTATTCGAATATCAGCTTGCTGAACCATGTATTTCCTTCTTTCGATGCATTAGCTGTCGTGTACTCTCTTGATTGAATTCATCTTGATATTCGAATAAATAAAAAAAAAATTGAAATGAAAAAGATGAAAAAACACTCATAAAAAGACGCCTGTAATAAAGCGCTATATTAACGTCAAAATTGTAAAAATAAACTCGCAAGACGTTTCGAACTTGTCAAAATTCGTAATTATTTTTTCAATGATGCCAAATCGTTCACCACCAAATTTGTCGATGGAAGACGACGATTGCAGGGATATGAGATACTGTTGCTGCTCCGAGGGATGGGGGACGTGTTACGAGATCCACCAAAAATAAATTTTCTTGTCCGTTTTTTTTTTCAGCCCGTCAATATTGAGGAACGATGCCAATACACCCGATGTTTTATTAATAAAAATGAATATGGGTTCGAATTTTCAGGCTTGATCAGTCATTTAGAGAAGTGGTGGCGGTGAACTGGCATCATTTATAATATATTATATGAGTAGGAAACTGCGAGAAAAACAATTAATGATTGCCATTTACACAAATTGTGCAAATTCTCGGTTAATAAAATTTACTGTTGACATTTTGCAACTGCGTTAAGACAGTGTGATTTATGCTTTTTGCCAGTATCTTTAAGAAACATATCCTATCCGAGAGCCAAGTTATACAGTAGTTTGGTTTTTATTTTTAATTGCGCGAGTACTATTGCCCTACAACCGTACGATTCCAGATTATACTCGTCACTCGATGGCGTAATTGGTTATTTTTTTGAAGTTAGCTTGGGAAAAAATATCAGGTAATAGCGACTTTTTTTTTTTAGACGGTCGTTATTCACACATCCCCTTCCAAAAAAAGTGTTAGTACGTATAGAATCTTTTTTTTTTTTAGAAACGTGAACCTGAAACTTTACTATTTTTGCTGAGGCGATTTTTTTTTCTCCGTCAAATTTCTGGTTAGGCCAGGAATTACTTTGTGTTAGCCAAGGCTCATGCCGACCCACCCATAGTTGAGCCACTGTAGCTTCGTTACTATGTAAACAATTGAGAATTTAAGTCTATGCTTTACATCGTCTAATGCTTTTAAATTTAACCAACTTACCAATATTTTTATCATGATACATTATTTCACAAGATCGTGTAGTTGATTGCCTGTATTTAGAGGTTAATATTTTCGTTTTGATTCTCAAATGTTTTCTTGAGTGAGGTAGTTCTGTATCTTGAGGACGATTATTGTCAATACATCGTTGAGATCTTTTCAGTAAATGACGTGGATAATACGGGTGGCCTGGGATTTTGTGGAGAAACTCAACTTTTTATTGAATGTCTCTTTGAAATGGTGATTTTCTGCTTGGTCTTGGAAATGAGAGATTTTCAATTTGAAATTGTTGACAGAAGTTCTCAGAGAGATATCTCATTCGGAAATGAATTTCTGTTATTCTTCTGTCATTTGAAATACGATGACTTCGAATAAGAAGCTTCGTACATATTTGGTGTTCGAATTTAATACACTCCCTGCTCAAAAAATGTACTTATGTTTCCAATTGTATTGTTGTCTTTGTGTAAGAAAATATAAAAATAATTAAGTTTTAGCGATTTAAAAAAGTTAATTTTTCGAATGACAAAGCTAAGTTTTTGTGACGGTAATACTTGTTATATTGTGGGGTATGTTGAAAAAGTGGGCCTCTCTAATAGTTCACAACTTCACTTGAATAATACGTAAGTTTGAATCTAATTAATTCCCTGTAGTGAGTAAAAAACATGTGGTCGATATCAAATTTAGATTCAGATTTGTAATTTATACTTCAAGCAAATATAAATTGTTCATCTCCAGATCTGAGTATTTTTGCATAGATTCTGACTTGGGAATTTTCAAAGTGTGTCTGACACATAATGAAGAAATGTTATCTCGAGGGCGATGAAAACTGAACATGTTGACAGGAAAAGGTTGAAATCGATCGAGACCGACGATTTTCTTGAGTTGCTCAGCTGTCTACATGATGGAAAGTGAAGAGATTTTTCAAGCAAGTTTTCAGTTAACTTGAAATCCTCATGTGTTTGGGACATCAATAAGACAGCTCTAAACACTTCGACAGTATTACCAAATTAGATCCGAAGTAAATTTATCACGTTCGACGCCTTAAAAATGAGCTGCAGTTTTGCCAGTAAGAATCAGGTGGCACCGAATGCTCAGTATTTGTCTTCTAAAAAATCAGTTATGACGTAGAGAAACATTTTTAGATTGAAGTACCGAAAATGTGAAACATGAAAATTTGATCAAATTTTGTGGTATTCGTCGATATGTCAAAAATTGGTGCGCTGTTGGGGCTAGAGATTAAAGAAGTCACAAAGTATATTGGTAATCAAAATAAGATGGTGCCGTCGTGAACGAAGGGATCAAGAGCTGGTACCCAACAATATTGGTGCGCGAAATTACTTCTTTTAAATCTATTATTGTTGGAAAGTTATGCATATTTTTCACGCTTGTCGTTTTGTCGTTCTCGTCTCCATAACTTACTTAACTTCGTTTATGTTTTGTTGCCAATTAGGTGTTCGTTTTAAGAATGCCTTATTTTTAATTTTTCTCTTTTCATTCTTTTTTGAGAATCTACTTTTATTTGAAATTTGGGTACGTTCGACTTTGACACATGAATTTGGTAGCAGCCTTGGACATGGGTTTTCATCAGTGACTTCAAAATAAATTGTTAAATGTTTTCAGTGCCATGGCTGTTCGGCAAGTGCCAAAAAAAAAGATGCACTTTTTACAGAGTTGCCAAAAAAAGTAGAAAAGCAACCGTTTGTTGAAATATGAGGCGAGAAGAGAGTATTTTGTTTATTCTTGGAAGAATAATTGTTACCAAGCGTTCGGTTGTAACTTTTTTTTTTAAAAGCTTTTGCAAATATATCACGAATTCAGAGTTGGACGTCATTCGAGTAAAATGTTGCTAGAGTATTAATTTATCGTTTGTTGTCAGTCACGAGGAAGTAGTTTCACATTTAATCATTAGGTTACTCGTGCAGAATGAGTTACAACTGAAAATAATTATGTACCGATAAGGGAGTTTTAGTAGGTTTTTGTAGTTTTCAACTAGTGACGTTTGTAAGGCTTTAATTTAGGGGTAGTCGGAAGCCAGGAGGATAATTGAGTTTCAATTTCATCCCTTTTTACTAGAACTATTGTATTCAGTGCAATGGTGGGATCTGGGGGAGGGACCTGTGGAATAGCGCCGATCATGAGTCGGAAATCACGAGTATATAGGTCACTAAAATTCTTTTGTACACAATATATTTATATGTATGTTTTAATTTTCTGCTCATTTTGACATTTTTTGGGAGTCTGTGGAGCCTCCACTATTTGACCTATGGCAATGAAACCTGGAGTAGTGTTTATAGCTTTCATGGGATACACATTTGTGTAAAAAAATTTGAAATTCATCCGTTAGTTTCGGAGGAAAGGGTTCTGAAAGTGTTGCAAACCCGCCTAAGCTAAACCCAGAATATCTCTTCCACACATCAACCGCAATGTGTATTTTCCAAAAATGTTAAACTTGGAATTGGCTGCCTTTCGAAAACCAGTGGACCGATTTCGCTCAAATTCAATATCTAACCAGTCCCTAATAGTCTCCAATTCTCATGAAAATTTCAATCCAAAGTCTTTTAATTTAACGGCAGTTATCATGATAAAAACATAGTCGGTTTGCAACACTTTGAGAATTCCTTCCTCCGAAACTAGCAGATGAATTTCAAAAATTTCAACACGAATGTGTAGCGCTTGAAGACTTTTAAGTCTACCCCAAGTTTCATTTCCATAGGTCAAACAGCGGAATCTCCACAGACTCCCAAAAACTGCGAGAATGAGCAAAAAGTGGAAATATCATCATCATATGTATTAATATTGTAAGGTCACATCCTATTTCTCCCTTTTGCATCACAACAGATGGACGCATTTTTATGAAAAAGGTAGTAATCGAAAGATCTTTGAGCGCAGAATGCGTCAGGGCCAATGATATTTTCCAAAATTCGATTGAGGAGTAAAAATTAAAAAAAAAAAAAAAGGGAAGGTGGGCCCAGACTAATTGCGTTGGAGCAGATGGACAAATATGGCACCTCAGTACGTTTATCCTTTTCTGTACGATTCCGTGTAAATAATTCGCACGGGCACAGTCGATATTGTGTACAGTAGAATTTGAGTGACCTATATATTCGTGAGATCTACGACTTTGGATCAGCGCTTTTCCACAAGTCCCGCCCCCTAGGTCCTGCCGTTGCACTGAACCCAATAGTTGTATTTTTCTATAGAAAAAACGCTAAAATAAAAAATTAGACTGATCTTTAAAAAACTGGCTTTTAACGTAAACTTATTTCAAATCCATTAAGTAAGTGAAAATGAGTAGAATTTTTTTCTCTCTACAAATTTTTATAAAATTATAGGTGAAAATATGTCAGCAGTATTTGTCATTTTTTTGTGAACTTCCAGAACATTTCATAGGCTTTTTTTTTATCAATTACTTATCATATACCTTCTTTCAGATTAAAAAGTTCGAAGTCCACCCCCTTTTTATAACCTTTCATTTTACTCACTACTGCGATTTATAAAATATACCAATACTGCTGCCAACATTCCGCAACGAAATAATGTTTATTTCTCATGAAGCTTAAGCCAAGAAAAATATGAAAGTTTATCTTTTAAAAATTCGTTTTTAACCTAAACTTATTTTCATGTTCGGTCAGGTTAAAATCATTTTCCTGATATTTTTATTTTTCAAAAACGATTCGAATCGAAAATATATAAATCTTCACTCATGGATGATGAAACCTTATCGCGACTGACGATTAATGATAAATTAATAATGCTATTATTTTTTTTTCGGCCTTTGGTGCAGACGTTTTCGCAACAGCAATACAATTTTGTGAGATTAGGCGTTCGTCTTGCATCCACGTGATGTCATGAAAATATGTTGGTTCGGCAAAACATTTCTTTTTGCGCTTGCTATGAAGAATCGTTGTGATGTCGCAGTTTTTTACACCAACTCTAAAGTTGTTGTATATAAAGTTAGTCAAAGTTGATAGGTGAATTATGGTGGAAATTGAAGTACTCATTTAATGGATATGTGGTAACATCCAGGTCACAACAAATTATTCTTTTTTGTTACTGTTGTAACACGTGTGAAATGTGATCACAGTTATCTACAACTAATCATTACTGTTTTCTGACTAGCATCATAACTTTCTGACAACAAACAAACCTAAAAAACCAAGAAAATTATATGTTATTACTCATGATCATGAGCTTCGAGTTTTGTTGTTTTTGAAGTTTACTGTAGATAACATAACAACTGTTCTGAAAATTCATAAAAATTGGACGTTTTTTTTGCAGTCTCATGATGCCAAACAATGACGTTTTATTTTTTCATTTGCTGTGAAAAATAGTTGAGGATGTTGTCACATTTTTCCTCACCAACATACGTACAAGTTAGTGTGAAAGTTGTGGTGCATAGTGAAATCTGTGTTTGAGATGATAATGCTGCGATACATTCAGCTTGCAGCAAAATAATTTGTCGATACTTACCTTCTCAATAGTTTTGTTCCTTTTCCACATTTGTTGTAAAAAGTTTCCCAGCAAATTAGTCGAATGTTATTATTGGTTGTAGATATTTGGTGTCACGGTTCATAGCACAACTTTCGTCATAAATTTGAGTAAAAAAAAAAAAAAATTGCTAAAACTTGAATGTGTTATTATCTTATACGCAAATTTTACTTTACACCACGTGCCACATCTCTCATACCAACTTTGAAGTTTGTGTGGAAAACATTGACAACATTACGACCACTCTTCACAGCAAGTGCAAGTGCAGAAACTACACGTTTTTCAGACGTCATCGAATTTTTATGAGATCACGAGGATGTAAAAAGAACGGCCAATTTCGCAAATTTTCTTTGCAATTGTAAAATGTGGCATCAAATATCTTCGTATGTTTGTAATCTTACCTGCATCACAGGTTTTTGCTGAGGTACGTACCGAACGTAGAGCTATTTAGTCGAGTGACAAAAGCCTAATTTCTTCCAAACATCGTCTCAGCTTTATATTGCCTAGTCAACATAATCATTACTATTAGGATTAATATTACGTGCTCCGTTGACCATCAACAATGGTCGCGTTCATTCATTAGCTGTGTATTCCGGACCAAAATCAGCAAAAATTTGGTGTTGGTAACCTCCACGTTTGATACTTCTAGTGCGTAGTTTTTTTGTTTTTGTTTTTTTTTTTTTTTTTTTTTTCATATGATACATCATTCAGCGTTTTTTCTACTATCTTTTTTCAAAGAGCCACAGGGGTGAATGTTTTTTCAATATTTTTAGCACCTTAATTCCCTGCCCACCTTACCTGTGTGTGAGGTGGTGGTGGTGTCATGCCTTCTACGTTGCTACGTTCAGCATCAATCAACAACCTATCTACCTCTTTCTGTTTACATTAACATTTCGAAAGAAAAGCCGTCTCATTGTTAACTTCATCGCGTGTACCAGTTTTGGGTTTTCTGATCGCCGACCCCATATAATATAGGTACGCGAACTACGAATGAATGTCAGAAAAAAAAAATTATCGACATAATTCCTGTATTATTTTTTCGTGTGCCACCAATGCATAATTGTCGACGTTTTCGATGTCATAAATCGGTTGACCTTTTTTCAGGGAAAAAAATTACTACTTTTTTTTTTAATACATGACTTCTGTGAATTTTTTTTTTTTTACCTACTCTTAACGAATTTTTGAAAGGAAAATATTGTAGCGAGGCTAATTATTTGATTTCTGCTACGATTCACAACATGTACGCGTAATGGTATGCAGGCTCGGTTAATATGTTATTATTTAATTTTTTTTTTTATATTCTTATCAATTAGGCGTGATTAAAAAATGAAATTGAATTTGTGGAAAAATTTTTAAACGTGTACGAGATCGACTGGCAAACGAAATGAGTTTTCTCCGAAGTTCTACGCATCGTTGTGTGGGAGTATTCTTCTAGAATATTCTTTTTAATTAAAATTATCGGGTATTGGTAACTGTTATAGTTTCTTCTTCTTTTATACCCCTCCAAAGAATTCTATCAATGAGTTTCTTTTTTGGAAGCTCGAGATTCCGGCGAAAAAAAAAGTTTACTTTCGAGAGTCCAAGAAAATTGTGTAAATATTCTTTTAACGTTGTAAATAATCGCTTTTTTGTCGAGAAATGAGTGTATTTGGAATTAAGGATGTTCTTCGTGAAGGGGTTGATCAATTAGTTAGATTTGATTTTGCACCTTATGAAATTAGACACATATTAAGAAGTTGTATGGTCGAAATCCAATGTACATTGTTATTATTCGGGGTGTTTCTGGATTGGACGATGAAATTTCAGCGGATGGTGCAGTAGACTGAGTTGATACCTGCAAGTCATGATGGTTAAATATGTAATGGGCCTACCCTCGCTACTTTTACCTCGAGTCTAGTTTAAATGCCTCGGTTGGGACAAAATATAAAAATTTAAATTTGATAAAATGCGGAAAATAATTGAAAATGTTGTGAAATGTTGTAATAACAAGATACTGTGTATTTGGCTCGTTATGTTCGTGTGTATAGTTGCATACTGGATACACTGGATGTTTCAAAGTTTGTTGTGATACCTTACTTTGGACGAGATTTGTGGGCAGAGTAGAAATATTCAGAATATTTCTTGATGAAAAATTACCAGGGAAATAACTTTAATTCGTAACTTTTTTATACACGAGCAACTGTTTTCGAAAAATTTCAAAAAAAAACATTTCTTGTTGTGGTTTTTTTCCCTAGAAAATTTAGCGCAAGGGGCGGACGTAGGTACTAACAATTGATATTAAAATTCCGCTTGTTTAAAAAAAAAAAAAAAAAAAGTATTTAAAAACCATTTTTAAGGCTATTTTTCGAGAGCCCTGGACTTTATAAACTTCTTAATAACTTGTTGCCTAGTTCTTGTTCTACACGCATCACCCGAGCCCTCGGACAGTTTTTTCCTCAGAGTTTGATGTAAATTTCTAAATTCCGAAGATGATCCGTCATTATTTACCATAATTCATATGTTGAGAATCTTAGAATTTTTCACTGATTTTGTGTTCGTACGTCGTTGTTATTCTTGTCGAAGTTGTGCTGCTGATTCCGTTTTTACATACTATACCAAGATAGTCGTAAAAAAAAGCTGTCTCGTTTCACCCGTCTGGCTACTTGGTTCCTGTTCATCTACGCCTTCTTCGCCCACTTAATCTCAGAAAATTCTTCTCAAAACTTTTTTTTTCAGGTGTAGCTCGCTATTCCCGTTATATGATGTCTGGGTTGTACAGTTTTTTTAAAAATTTGAATTTAAATTTTTACGATTGTCTGTACTATTTGATCCAGAATAGTTCACGTCCTTCGATTCACCTCAGTGGATTGTAGGTACCCTCTCTTTATTGTCTTCCTATCCGAACGTTTTGAGATGTCAGTAGTTCGTGCAATTATTGTCTGTATCGTGTGTATTTTTTATCATTTTGTGTACCCGCTAAATTACGTTTTTGGTTTAATCTGTTGTAATGTAATTTTTGCCTCTGTTAAATTTTTGTCTGCTCTGTCGTGTACTGTTGGTGAGGTTCAAAAAATAATCGCGTTCAGCCTGGTTTTGAAAAGAATATTATTACTTCGCCGTGTAAAACAAAGCGAAAAACACACATCCGTGTATTTGAAAGAAGAGATAATGAAATTGTGATGGGAAAAAAAAATTGTTCGACCGAATAAAATGTGTGTGAATTCGACGTCAGAGAAAATATGTTTGCCTGTGTTTCTCTTTATATCCACGTCCTTGGCTAAGGCAACAACGCACTCTGTCAGATGCACAGCTCTCAGCAATTGTTGGAAATGGCTAATCATTTGTAACGCACGAATATTGTAGATTCAATCACGTGCTCAGGGGGGGAGTGGTTCAAAACTCCATGTGGCTTGGTGAATTTTTCAGCGTTTTACAACAATGAGTGAGAAATGGATATACTTATATTTATTAAAAACGGTAGATATATTTTTACGAAAATTCATTTTCTGATACCTCCCCCAACCGTTCCATAGATCTACATTTTCGATGAAGAATATTGAGTAACGTTATAACGTTATGGCAGTATGAACAGTACCCATAAAAAAATTTCAAGTATAAAGGATGAAAAAAAAGAAAAAATAAATCAAAATAAATAGTGCAAATAATTAAGGATTCTAATGGCGGAGATTACTCAAGAACAACCAAAACCGTAACACTTTTTCAAGGCATTCAATGGAGGGAAAAGTTGTATGCCGATATATCCCTTATCTACAACTAACAAAATTGAAGTAAATAAGCTGAAAAGTGAAAATAATGGTACATTATTCCATCCAAGAAATAACACATTGTTAATAGTTGGTTTTCACGTTTATGTGGGTATTTTTACGAGGTATAGACCAACTTTTTTGAAAGCTGAATGTAAACAAACAAGTTATAATCAAGAAGTTTGGGACTGTCTAACTTCTAAATTGTGAAGTCGCGCTTTTTTGAAGCTGATTGTGAAGGATCTGTTGGTGTGCTAAGGAACTCATAAAATCACAAATGAAGAGATTGTACTTTGGTGGTTTTTTGTGAGGAAGTTTGCTGAAAGCAAGCTTCAAAACCATATGTAATGTAAACAAATAGAGCAAAAAAAGCAAAAAATCTGTGCCTCTAAAAAAGTTAGCTTTTAGCACGTAAAAAAACCCAGTGAAAATCCTTCTAATATTGAATGGCTGTATTTTCCTTAAGGAAAAAAAATTCAAAAAGGTGAGGTTTGTTCCAAATTTCCGATCAATATATAACATCTAAATTTAAGTAGTGTAGATCGCCATTAACTCAGTGAAATTATTATTATTATTATTATTTTTTTTTAATAAGTATAACAAAAAAATGTTTTTGCAACACTTACCCCAAAAACAGACATTTTCGAGTATATTAACTGTATGTGAAGTGGAAGATTTTACCCAGTGTCGAAAAGTAAAATTTTGCGGATATGCAACTTTGGACTTGATGAGATTATTAAATCACTGTTTTTGCTGCGCATGCGCATTATGTCTCATCCAACATTACGAAATTTTGCAAATCCGGATTTTTTGAAAAACTGGTCGTCAAATTGTCCTTTCAATTAAATACAACATTTCAGCTTTGAATCAAACCTCTCTTATTTCATTTAATGACTCCGATTCCTCAGCATCTATTTAAACTAGAGAGCTGAGGTTGATTTTTCGCTGCATGTAAATAAATGAACTAAAAAAAGAAAAATAGTAGAAAATGAGCCATTTTTCGGAATCTAGAAATCCATATTCTTTCAATCAATAATTCTTCAGTCGCTATTTTAGCTAAAAAGTTGGGGTTGACATTACTAGAAAGAATACAAAATTTACTTGAATCTGTATTCCATCAAAGTTTTCATTCATCCTTAGCTACTTGAAAATAAATGAACAAAAAAAAAACTGCAAATTAAAGGAAAATTTACTGTTTTAGTATTGTTGAAATACATTTTCAAAAAAATTTTTTCATGTTGAAATATTTTTTGGGGAGGGTGTTGCAAAAAGTAGTATGTGTCACTCGTACAAAGTACGTGACTTATGTTCCTACTCATTCCGAGCAAACGAACTTGTGCAATAATTTCACGAAGTATTTTTCGAAATTATCGGTTTTTTAATGAAAATGACGCTGCGAAGTCGATGAATAACTTCCCTAGATCTCTAAAATTGTACATGTGCTTCCGTTTTATAGACGCTATTTACTGACAATCACTGAACGCATCTGCGAAGTTTTGTTTACTTTCTTCCGTGTAAAATCAGTTAGTGTATTAAGATGACTAAGTATGTCTAAAGATAATCCAGTGTTTGTGGAAATTGATATCCTTTCTTAAAATTCACGTACCTTCTGGCTATGAGACTGTCTAATTAAAGATTATGATTAAAGTTGGTTATATGAAGCTGAACAAATGTTGATAGCTGATGTGTGCAAAAAGAGATTCACCTATAAGTTAGCACAAGACAAGTAATACAGAATCTGTATGAATGATTGTTCCTTTGAAAAAGATCAATAAATAAAAGAAAGCACTGCCAGTACTATTTGACTTTACTAAACTTTAAAATCAGTTCAAGGAATATATTCATTTTTGTAAATTTTCCGTATTATCGTATTCGCAAATGAGAAATTGCGATTTATAATTTTTTAAATTTCAATTTCAATGTATTATATACAGATTTAGAGGTTTCCAGAGTGGTAGCGAAGGAAGACATCGAGCTTAATGATGTGGGATTCAAACACGACGTTTGATCAATTCTGTCTAATTGAGTTGCCTGTTTTACAACTTTTTTCGCTTTTTGTATCCGCGCCATGGATAAAATTATTGCGATCAATGTCGAGAACCGGTTTGTTCGTCAACAATTGGCGATTGCGTAGCCTCGCAGATTTTTTTATTTTCGATTTCATTTCATATTTTATGGACAAAAAATTAATTCTGTGTATATGACCAACGTCTAATTCATCGGTCTTGGAATCATTTTCGCTAGGGTGAGATGGAGATTTGGTTTGCATGAAGGACAACGTAGTGTTTGCTAGTGATTGAAAAAATTATTCATTTGCGAAACCTGGTTCGCCTGCTCCTGGTTTCTGAATCTGCTCCCTGCTCTGAAACTGCTTGGATCATTTATAAAATGAAAACCGTTGAATCAACAATGAGTCTAACCCGAACCATGTTGGATTGAGCTGTATCTTTTATGAATATTCTTGCTATGAAGAAGTAGTATCCCTTATTCCTTTCAATACAATCAAAGTTATTAGGAGAAATTGGGTAAATTGGGTAAATTGGGTGAGAATGGAGACATCGAGGTATGTGATATGTTGGGTAACGATTCTATGAAAATTTGGCTGAATAAATATGTTTCGTTTTAAAATATTGCTGAAATTCCATCATTTATTATTCCATGCAATGAAAGTTATCGAGAGGAATTATGAGAGAACTGTTAATTGCAGAGAACTGAAATTTTTATGAGATATTCTGTGAAAATCTCAGCTCTCAACAGCTAACAGTTCTCTCATAATTCCTCTCGATAATTTTCATTATATGGAATACCAATGAAAATAATATGACCTAAATCTAGTTGCAGAATTTCAGCGATATTTCGAGAAAGAAAGGTACGATTTTAGCTAAATTTTCTCTGAATAATTAGTTTACATAATTTTGATATCTTTGAAAATTTTCAGCCCAATCTTCGGTTGTCGAGATATCGCTGAAATTCTGTTCAGATTGAGTAATTGAAATGATAAGTATTCAGTCTAGTTGAGGAGTTGACGGAATTTCAGCAGTATGTGGAAAATAAAATGCGTGATTGAGTTGAAATTTTCACAGAATTTTAAGCTAACATACTTCAACTGTTCATAAAAATTTCACCTCTCTACAAAAAACATTTTTCTTATGATTCCTCTCGTTATCTTTGATTGTATGAGATGTCAATGGCAAATGATATGAACTGAACTCAGTTTAGCTGCTAATAACAAGAACTAAAGTTAGAAAAAACCCCAAAAAATTTGTTTTGGTCTTTGGACCATCAGAGCAGAAAGAAGCAGAGAGCAGACTTTTATCACACTGGAACAGTTTCAGGAACTAGCTCTTTTATAAAACCTGATTCCGGAGTAGCCCATCCCCAGTGTTTGTGCCTGTGACTAGAAATTATAAGAAATTTGGATCTCGGTTTTTAATTTGCGATATGCTTTTCAGTGTAATGCTCTAACACCAACTGTTAGCTGGGAATGGTATTGTTGATTTTGGAGACTTGAATGAACCTTGCTCCAATAAACGTAACATTGACCAGATTTCAATTTTACCTTAATTTGCGTTTTATTATTCAGTCATTTAAGCCCTTTTAAGCACTTATACTCGTATACTGTACCTGTGAAATAATAATTAATAATGAATCAAAATATCATTCCTATTTGAATCACTTACAACGAGCTGATTTTGTTACCTTGTTCTGTACATTATTATCTATAATATGGTGCTACTCCACAGCACTTAATATTTTGTGATTATGTTTTATAAGTCAGTTATGAAATATCTTTTGCTCGATCAATTACCCTGTGTTTTATTTTGTGCAATATATCAAGCTCGTTTTAATGTCGTCTATTTTATTTATGTGTGTTAATCTTTATTCAATGGTGTTCGTCTAATATTTGTTTGTTCGACTCTCTCATCTTGTCTCATCATTCAGTTTTCCAATCTTGAGACTTTGAAACTTCACAGTACCTGTGTCAGAATTCGTGTATTACCAGGAGAGCAGTTTTATTTTTATCTTATCCAAGTATGAATTATATTGCATTTATACAGTTTTGTAGCTTGTTAAACATTAGATCTGTTGGAAAACGCCTGTATATTGGATTTTTGTGATACCTTGTGTGTAATGAGGTTTATGGGCTGAAAAATTGTAACATGCGTTTTGAACTATGGTGGATAGTTCCCTTAGTTTTGACCAGAAATGTTCATAAACATCGAGTACGGCAGTTTATTATCAAATTTTTAATTTCGCTTCGTCAGTATCATTAAATCAACATGAACTTGTTTCGATCAATTTAAAATTATGTGAATCCTTGTAATGCTAAATGATGATTCTTGCCTATTGAGAGAGATTCGAAGCCTTGAAAAATCAGATATTAGAGAGTCTCTTGACAAACCAAGGACTTCTGTGAATCGAAGTTATCACATTCTTCAATTTTTATGAGAAAAACTAACCACTAAATTGTCAATTCTTGATGTTAAAGAAGCTACAAAAGTAGAAAAACGCGAAATTATAATGTTTAATTTTCTCAGTACTTTGCGTATTCTGCTCGAATGTTCCTTGGCTCCACTTCTTACTTGCGTGGAATATTTCTGTCGGTCTGTATAAGTTTCTAAATTTAACAAAAGGTCTGTCTAGAATTTATTTTTCTGAAATATCACAGAATTATCTTACCGAATATTCTATCTTTAGCTGGTGGAAATATTCTCTTATGTGATTTTCAGTAATTGTTTATTTACATCTCCTTTTATTGAAAAATAAGTTCGTTTGAAGGAACTTTTTTTTTCTTCTGTTTGGTTTTGGCAACTTGGCCATTTTTACCCAGCCCCTGGAATCATATTTAATGTCGGAGTGCGGGAAGGAGGTGGTTAGGATCGGGTGGCCTGTTTTTTACTAGCATGAATTTTTCAATCACATACGCTGTTGGAGCATCATTAAAGTCGAACAGAACTCGCCACCATTGGAAGCTGAGAGTTTCAAATTCACAGCCTTTCGATTACCTAGTCAAGAAGTTTAACACTACGCCTCTCAGATCCCTAACTGAAGGAACTTTAATCGACATATTTTTAGTGACTTAATTCATCACTTTTTCTTCCATTACGAACCAACAAATTCAGGAAATAACCTGCCAACACAGCAGTGGGACAACTCTTGTCAAGATCACCCAGAGGCCAGAACATGTGAAACGAAGTGGTGTAAATTGCTATTTTGACGGTCGATAGAACTTTATTTATGAATTAGTATACTGTAGAATATCAGACTGTCATATCTTATGCTGATATTCTTCGACATACGACTGCTTCTAATGAATCAAGATATGGATTTGCAGGTTCAAATTCCAGCTAACTGCCTGATTCATAGAGGCCAACTCATGAAAACCCAATTTGCTAGAAACTGACTAACAGGAAATCAATTTACAAGAACCTATTTGACAGTAGTCGAGTACCGAACATGATGTGCGTACAATTTTTAGAATCTTTACTGTTGCGCGGGCCCCTGCACGGATCTGCATGATGTGTGCATGCACCAGCCTTAATCAGCATAACGTAATTACGTACTGTTTTTCTCAGTGGGTGAAACGATCTATTTTTTATTTTTTAAATTAATAATTTTTTCCATCACAAAATATATATCTAGTTAGAATGTCCTTGCATTCATTCATTTGTAAAGGCCTTGTCAGGAGAAAAATAAGCTATGGTGTGGAGAGGCATAATGTAGACAAAATAACAACCCTGTTCCCCATTCTGCTCAACGGCTTGTTTCACTCAATTATTGGAACGACATTTTTATTACGTATTTTACGATGTAAGTAAAGAATTAATCTAAAAAGGAATCAACCGTGCGTGCTCCTCAAATTTATAATTTTGTAGAGTTATTAACGTCTAGGCTGTTCAAAGTTTCAGCCTTGATTGGACGAGCCGTATCCGTTGCTTTTTTGCACGTGTTTTGAGGGTTTCCTGAGGACGAGCGTTGTGCCACAGACGTTGGCAGAGTCATTTTGTGCATGTGCAGGCGGGTTTATGACGGTAGAGAAGCCGATGAATTAACTTGGGATCAAAACGCTGTCGTCAACTCCTAGACTTGTATCTTTGTACAGAAGGAAAAGAATCGGTTCAACTTTAAGAAAACTTTAGTTCTTATTCAGATCCACAGATTTTTGACATTTCTTTTGGGGTTCGTTTAGAATTTCAATTGATTGTACGGTGTTTACTTCCCTATTTTCGAATTTGATACACCTAATTTCGACTTTCAAATGCGCAAGGAAGATCTCCGAGTAACTCTCATTCTATCTTTCTGTAGTGGCTCGTAATATTGTTTTGTATTTCGTGTCCTTGGATGTAATCGTGTCATCCTCGTTCGTCGCAATGTTTTCCGTAATGAGCATTGTTTCGCGTCCAAAATTCATGTTTTGCCACCTTTATGAAACGGAATAATGGAATAATGAAGCAATTTTTTTTTTTTTTTATTGTAAAATTTTGGCTCTTATTCGCAAATTATTTTGATTTTGTTGTTTCGTAGCCGGTCGAATTATGGGAAGAAAGACATAATTAACGCCACTGATGCCACTTGCGAACTGCTCTTTGAGCGCCCAACTTGGATCAAGTCCCAAATCCGTTTGTCGATTTTTAAGCCCTTCTTTTGTCGATGAAACATGGCGATCGACTACGTGAAAATTTATTATACAGTACTTTATCACTACAACGTCTCCTCTTTTGGCCAATTAAAAAAAAAAAAAGAAGAAAAAAAAAGAAAAATTGAAACTTTGCAGTTATTCGGTGGTATGTTCGTTCAGGACCTGGCCAAAAACCACTTAATTGCGAACGTTTTGCGAACTCGAAATCGAAAATGAAAATATTCCGCGTATATTTACTCACGTGTGTATTCGCGTCACACTACTCGCATTAACGGTATTTTTTTTCTGTTTTTTCTTCTTTTTTTCCCTCTAATTCTCTGTTTTAACGCATAATTTATTTTGTTTTTTCGTTACAGAACTGCCAGCAGAAGAAGGTGAGATAAATTTGAACGTCGGTCTCTGTATATTTATTTAGTCGTAAGTGAAAATTTTGGGTAAGTGATCTACTGCCGTATTACTTCCATGTAATCGTTGCGGCGTACTCGCACACTGGAATAGTTTTCGTCGAACAGAAGCTGCTCACGACTGCGTCCTCATAATGCCTACGTAAACGTGAAAATATGATTTTGTGCATTATGCCATTATATTATATGTTAGTTGGCGGTCCATCACTGATCGTCAACTCAGTTTCATCGCGTTGGAGTATGTCATTTAAAGCTATTCGCGTGCCATCTCCTGTTACAACTTTTTGTCCGTAAACTGGTAGATTTTTACGATGTGATGCATTCTGTCGTCTGATTCGTGTTTAGTAGTGCGTTCTTTGTGCAAAATTAGTATTTTTGGGGTACGTTTGCGATTTAGTCTGGGCCGAATTTACAGCTCCAGCTCCCGGGTACAACAAAATTTTTGCGCCCCCTCATTTTTCAGTTGTTCCTACTCAACCACCCTGGAAAAAATTTTTTTCTGGATTTTGTAAGGGGTTTTTACCAGATTAATAATTTATAGGTTTATTTGAATATTTTTTTACGGTCATACTTAATAAAAAAAAGTCAAAAATTCTTTTTCTCTTACTTTTTTGTGCCGCTCTTTAAAAATCTACCGCCCGATACAGTTGTACCTTTGTACCCCCCCCCCTAAATCCGGCCCTGGATTTAGTCGCATGAGATGGGAACTTCAACTCGAAAGATTCTCCGGTTAAACTTGATCGGTTCCTGCATCGATAAAATAAAACACGACGATGCTTGCGGTAGGGTTTATGAGAGATCTGTGAATTGCGAGCCAAACAGCTGATCTATCTCGGTGAATCCGAGTCAAAGCTTATATATCTTTTGCGAAATCTCGATATTAGGCCTTGAATAGTATTGCTGTGCGTTTTTCAACTTTCAGTTTTCTGGATAAAACTTGGTTAACAGCTGTTGGGCTTCGTAATGAGGAAATTTGTTCTTTTAAGAAACCTGCTTTCGTTGCTCTTGCTGTTCTTAAAAACCTGTCCTACATTTGCTTCTCTTTTTTTTCTGTTCTTGCTAAAACAAAATAAGAAATTCAAATGTGAATTGGCGGTGGTATGTAGTTTAAATGAGTAGCTCTTGAATTCAAGAATTATATATACTTCGTATTCTACTCTTTCTACGTTAATGAGTTGTGCAAACACGCGTATGTTCTCTTAAACCTTTTGGCCCAGATTAATCGCTCTTCTGGTGGTGCAGTCGTCTTCGTTCTATTATTTTTCATTCACGTCAGTATACGAGTGATTATTGGTGCGTTTCATGATGGATTGATGAAACTATTTCAGACGTACCACAGTCAGAACTTTTAGTTCGAATTGAACCAAATTATGCCAATAACACCAACTCGTTTCTTATGTGGTTTGTTCCACGTGTTCCAAGGGTAGGGAAAGAGCAGAGAACCTTTTTTTTGTTTAGAATTATCATTTTCTAATATCTGTTCCATAAGAGCAAATTGTTCGCTACTATTCCATCGTTAGTTGTATTTAATTGAATCAAGTTAAACATAATTGAGCATTGGAAAATTATTTTAGTTCTTTTTCTATTCTCACTATCTTCTTTAACCTCCAACACTGTATGAAAATGTTGAATGTTTCTCAACTTTACACATTGTTAACTTTGTCCTTTTTGCCTAATACTGTAGATCAGTGGTTCCAAACTTCTTCAATTTCAAAAATTGTAGCGAACATTCAGGATCCCCTAGAGTGGAATGAACATATTACCTAAGGAAATAGGTGGGGGTGGTCAGTGAATTAAAAATCCAGACTAGTGAGGTACAAATGTTCAGTTTTTCAGAGAGCGAAGTGCTCTTCTAATTGAGTTATGAAAATGCCTCACCTCCATCCTACGCGCGTCCATTCGAAGAGGCTCAAATGTGTGAATAATTAAATTTTTTTCAATTTTACTCGATAAATAATGCACGTAAAATCAAATATTTTTTTATCATAACTATCTTGAGGACTAAGATTTAGGGTTGTAAAGAAGAGGTTTTTTGAAAAATAATTATCGGTGGGTTATTTTCTTGTCACTGTAAAGTTTAAAATTACAATAGACATGAAGATGCCCAAAGTAATTAACGTAACTTGATTTTCCATCTGTATATTATTGTAATGTACATATCTTAATATTTCATGCCGGGTGTGTCCAAAAATAGAAATGATACATCGATCGATTTAATAATATGTATAACTAAAGTGAAACGTAATGCTTTATCATTAGTTGAAAATTATTGATTTTCATTTTCAAATTAATTTAAAAACCAATAAATAGTGGAAAGTTTAACCTTTTTCGCGACACTTCAAGAATCAGGTCGCAACTTATTGTTCGGGAACCACTGCTGTAGTAAACTACCGAAGTTCTGAAATTGTGTATTGTTTTTGCATCCTTAAGACCGTAAGGGGAGTGGAGAAGAGTTGAGGGCGAAGCAACTTCCAAAATTTTCAAAAAGGATATCAAATTATCCATCTCTCTTGCTTAAGCGTGTGACGTCATAAAAATTCGTTTATGTTAGACGATGAGGTTATTTTTACACTTGCGCCGAAAAGTTGTAATGTTATCACATTTTTCTACTCTAACAGTGTAGAGAGTTGTGGTACTAAGTAAAATTTATGTTTAGGGTGATAAGATGAAAACAAAACATGTCCAGGTTAAAGTAATCTGTACGTAGCTTCAGTTTATCTCGCAAAGTTTACGGTGATTGTGAAATGTGACATAAGAATCATCAGATATCTGCGACTAAATTTGCCTCGCAACTTTTTATTCAGCAATTTTGCAGAAAGAACGAACCACATGACTGCCTTTGTTCACGGCCCGACATGTTCGATCAAAAAACTGTTCCAGTGTGTACGCGCCTCGAAGGCTTCAAATGTGCTCGGCAGTACCTATTACGATTTGCGTAAAAAGTGCACATTTTTTCTCAAAGATTGGTGGGGCATTCATACAAATTTGAGCATCGAAAGATGTGTGGGCTGGACGACGCTCGGACGTCTGCAGAAGATAATTATTAACCCGAGATACACACACACGCGGTAGCTCTCGAAAGTTATTTACGACCGAGTCAATTTATTTTTATTTTTTATTTCCTTTCTCATTAGATTTACGATGCATCGCAATGTTCGTTCGCTTCTTGTTCCTCGCCTATATTCACTCACTGCAATAAACTAACAAAAACTATTTTGTTTGCTCAGCAAATGTTAATGAACGCTGACTGGACTGATAAATTAGTTCTATTCGTGTTCGAATTTTCTTATTGCCTTATTAAATATAATATTTTGGTTGCCCTGGTGTTTTGCAGGTAAATCGATATGGCAGTTGATATTAGAACAGTTCGACGACCTGTTAGTCAAAATTTTATTATTAGCAGCTGTTATTTCTTTCGTAAGTATATCAATTTTTATTGTTGCATTTTTGAAGGAGGAAACGAAGCGCCACAAATTTCGCTCGCGTTAAAATGATACATCTTGACGTTGATAGTTTTCCTCGATTGGGTTGGATTGTAAGGGTAAAGAGTTGCCGAGTTTGCTTGAGCATGTTCTTTTCGTTGAAGCCAAATTTAACTGTAGGTGTACGAAACATTGCATTGCAGCTTTGAGAATCTTCATGATTGAGGATTTGGTGAATCTGTATTTGTGCCTCTTTGAAATTCATTTTAGCCATTCCCGATTCCCTGGAAATAGTATCCAAATTTTTTTTATACGCTTTTATTCTATTAACTCAATTTGTTGATAGTACACCGGATGACCAACTTCAGCGCTGCTTTCACGTGTTGCGACACACGCACGTACACACTTATGTCCGTTTTTATCAATCTTTTTTTTTTTCTCTTGGCGGTATTTCGGTCTTGTTATTATAAACTTTTATTCTACTCACTACTACGATTTTAAAATATACCAATACTGCAGCCAACTTTCCGCAACAAAATAATGTTTATTTCCCATGAATCTAAACCCAAAAAATAAAAAAAGCGTATCTTTTAAAAATTCGTTTTTAAGGTTCCAGCACCCAGGAAATTTTGCCCAGTGAACGTCTGGAAGTTGATGAATGTCGAATACGTACGCTTTGTTAGCTTTAAGTAGAATTAAATTGTTGTGACAAACAGATCAAACAGTGGATGTCGAGTAGACTATACTAGAATTCCTTACAGTTCCTTTTTCATTACATGAGGGCGACTGTTATTCAGAATTTAATTTGATGATGTACTGTTCAAAGCTCCGTGAACCTCTTTGTTTGCTGTTTAGTATGTCTCCTCTAAAACCGTATTCTTGAAATTCACGGTCTGTTAACCCGTTATCCTTGGAATTCCACCATTCTCTCTATAGGTCGAACAGAAATATGAAAATAACCATTTGACAGTCGTTTAGACCTATTCATTTTTTTTTTTTTGCAGTGGTGGATAACCATCAGTTTTTAATGAAGTTCGTTCATAGTTGAATGAACATTTGCTGCTTTTAAAGCATTGTCTTAAAAGGTTTAGCATGATACCTAAGTGTATGAATTTGCCCGCAGAACCAAGTATAATAATTTTTGTATAGTTCTCTAAGTTAGTTATTCACATCATTATTCAGTGCCTGGTTCACCGAGCAAGGGTGCGGTCATGCGGTGAATTTAAAACTTATAGCCGCATTTAAAAAATAAAATGAAAATTTTGAAAGAAAACTGAAAAGATGGCCGATAATTATCTACAAAAAAAAAAAATCATGAATGAGTAGCCAATGACTTCCAAACCTGAGGAACCATGTATCAGTATCTAAATTTATATTAAATAATAGACGCCGATATCAAATTATTAACTATGTAGATTCAAGACAAGTGTCTCCCACCAGCTTGCTCAAAACCTCATTTAGGAATTTTTTTTACTGTTTCTCACAAGTGTTAGTGAGCATAGTAGATGCCAGCACCTTACCGGCGGAGGAATCTTTCTTAGCCAAGGCATACCACTTTGTATGTCAGCAGTAGAAGGTGGGGTGTTACTTTATTTCCCACTATTGTACCCTCCAAAGTGACATCCCATGGACCAGTCCCCCACATCTGCCCAAAAAATCCAGCTGTCTATGAAGTGAGTGAATAGTAGTACTTGAGTGAATTTAGTGTATGAACTCATTATAACTAAAATATGTCTTAATATAAAAATAATTATTTTGAAAAACATTAAAAAAAAAACGGGAGAACCTAAAAAACTATTCTACAAATAAAAATTAAGATAAAATGTAATTTTTTTCAAAATTTTGACCCTCCTGAGACTTGAACCTAGGGCTATTCCAGTGGTCAGCTCCATTACTACCACAGTGCCGCAGCAGCTGGATGAAGGATGGTAATAATAATGTTATATTGACAAAAGATGACGTCGCAATTAGTAATGATGAGAAAATCTGGTGGGAAATACTTGTGATGTAAGATTCGATGTGAAAAATTTTCTTTCCGTTGTATTTAGCATTAATCATGAAATTTTATTATAAGCAGTAAAGTTGTATAGACAATTAGCTGCTTACTCTGAGTGATGCAGACAAATCCAGAATTGATTATTCCTCTAAGAGTAGTTAGCTTCTTTATAAGTATAGAACAGCTACCTACTAGAATACATCTCTCTCTCACTCATCTCTCTCTCGCACTCATGCCTATAAATATACACTTGCATATGGTGGAGATATTTTTGGAAAATTTCTTCATCATCATAGAGGAGATTAGGGTGTGTGTTTCCATAATTCAATTTTTTTTTTAATGAGGGGCTTTACCCTTAAGCCTCCTTTTTTTCCTTTTTTTTACCTCACCTTAATATAAAAAAAATTTAAATAGAAAAAATTAACCTCAAGTAATCACCCACTATATGAAAAAAAATATAATGAAAGTTAAAATCAATACATTATAAGAAAAATTTATAAAAAATTTGAAAAAAATTATATCCTGACTGGGAATTAAACCCAACACGTCCCACATTGCAAGCACACATTGAGACTGTATGCTTCAATAGCTCTTGCAGATAAATCATTTGTGATCCGCTATTTTGGCTAATCAGTTGAGCTGTTCTAAAGTGATGGGCATACAGACAAACAAACATTCTCATTTATATATATAGATTTAGACCAGTTGGCGCACTTCCATAAAGCCATTGTACTAAAAATGGCATCAGTTTTTAGTTAGCACAAATTATCCCACTAGCAGCACACATGTGTTACTCTTCAAAGTGAAAGGAATTTGAATTGCAGATGACACTGGCGTTTACTTATAGTGGGATAAAATTTTCCTACTAACTTTTGAAAACATGTTCTTATCAAAGTGCATCAACTTGTCTAAAATTGTCTACATAACTTTAATAGGCAGATTACATATCTAAAAACAAAGTTCATTTTAGGCAAATTTTTCATCATTAGCTGTTGTCACTATTGCTCCTGGATAGATTGAGATGCTCGTGTTTTTGTTCAGCAAATTTTCTCAAATTTGGAACCTATTTAAATAATTTTTTCATACCTAAAAACATTTTTTCTGTGAATTTCAGTAACATTATTGTATTCATTTAAAATGAGGTTACATACATGCATACAATTATTACTTGTATTATAGTATAGTATAGTATAGTATATACGATAGGATACAGTTATTGTTTACATATCTTTCACATCATTATGAATTTTACATTAAATAATATAATTTTAAGGGCTTGTTTTTCAAACTTCTATTTCTGTGTATCTATTCATGATGAGAGAGTTAATTCAATGATGTAACTGTGGGGAATATTATGAAGAAATTCAAGTTTATCTTTCTCATTAAATCACTTGACTGTTGATATGCTTGTTTTTAAGTAGGTTTTCTATGAAAATCTACTTATTAATTTTGATCTAGTGTTAGCACCAAAGGTGGGGATGGTAAGTTTTTCTTCTCATGACTTCTGGAAAATTTTGACTCAGTTAAGTAACTCATATTCCATTTTCTTGTAACCATGGTACAGGTTTAAATTTTGATAGATTGTCACAAAATTTAGTATAAACATTCGCATTAAGCTGAGAAAATGACCTCTATTTATTTTGGTGCAGATCAAGTGGTTCGTACTTCCTGTACCACTATTTTTGATTTTTTTTTTGCCATAAAATGCCAGATTTTCGACCAAAAGTTACGAGATTTAGAACAAATATTTACTGTGATCTATTGTAACAAGCTACAAATTTTGTAGCAGATCGGCCAGACGGTACTTCAGATACAGCTATTTTTGTTTTTATTTTGGTTGTAAAATGCGTAATGAAATTTGAAACAAATATTTACTATAATTTATTGTAACATGCTACCAGTTTTGGTATTGATTGGCCTGATGAAACTTTTATAAAGCCCATTTTTTTTTTAAATTTTGAAAAAGGTTATCATTTTAAACTGTTTAATTTTAGATGAACAGTAACAAAATTCAAAATAATAGTCAATAATTATGATCTATTATTAACTTTTTAGCTAGGTATTTCTTCGTTAATAATTTTCTACTGTTTTAAACCTTCTTTTTCTAATTGTACTGCTGCTACGTCAGGTTTTTTTGATGTGTGAACATCTTAGCACTCGTTCTACAGTACGGGCTAAACAAGAATTACGATCATCAGATTTGCGTTAACTGTAACTTTAAATGCTAGTTGTACCAAATAGTTAAACCGTCGATGAGTATGGTTTAACTTTATTTTACCATGCATATTATTAGTTTACCTAGTTTATCTTACAGTTAGAAGTTGGTACTGCCGGGCCTTACAATCGTAACTCTCATTTGTGTGTGTTACATGCGTTGCGCATGCACACAACCACACTGTTATTATGTTAACACATCAATCCTTCATGAATATATCCCATATAGCCCCAGTGGAACTCACGCCTTTTTTTGAGTTTCATTAAAGTGACCATGTTGAAAAAATTCTCACGTATAGCTACATGTTTGTAGATAATTTGGTAAAAGTTTCATGAAAATCTAACTGCAGAAACGTGGTGAAAAATATAAAAATAATTTAAAAAAAGGTAGTATTTACTCCTATAATGAAATGATAACTTGAAAAACAGACCTTGAAATGTATACTTTTGAATATGAATTCATAATATTGTAAAATACAGATAAACAATAATTTTACAAATAATGATATTAATAGCCAACTGAGAAAACATTATAGTAATTATCTTATTTGGTTATGGACGGACAGTTCGTATGGTCATCATGCTAAACAATTTTTATGGCACAAAAATTTGATTTCAACGCATTGAAGACTGGAAACGTAACGTTTCAAGTATTATCTTTTTCAGGCAATAGCAATAAGTGAAACAAGCTTTTTATACTATTGGCGTTATTTCCTCTTGTAAGGTTCTTTGGTAGGTAATGATGATGGTTGTGAGAAGACTTGCTAAAAGTTTTTCATTCGATCGAATTCAAATCCGATGAAAACAGAGTATATGTGCGTATTTTATTTTTAATAGTAAATTGACCTCTGTCGCCAGTTCAGCCAGTTCACGTGTCTCTAAATTTATGAAAACAACCAGGATGTGGACCCTTTATCTATGAAATGCTTCTGCCCGACCTACCTTTTTCTTTTTCTTCCTTGTAGCTGCCTATTCTTATTCTTGCCCTTATAATTCATAAAATAAAACCAATGACGTGTTTTTTGCCCCTTTGAAGGACGTTGATTGTAACAGTAAATGGACGCCACACCACGATGGGGCATTTGTCTTTTTAATTGAGCCACCATTCTCGAGTGCTGACATTGTTCTCCTCTCCACACCTCTTGCTCATCATTTCTCCTGTTTACGCGCATTCCCGACCAATTTTTTTCACTTCTCTGACGTCAGTTCGAGTACGAAAAAATGGTAATTTTGATGAATTTGGTGGACAAGGAACTTGCTGTCTACCCTTGGTTGAAGATGTTAACATGTAAATTTAAAAAAAAATGTTTTGTCGTTTCTAGCGTGGAAAGTGTGCAACAATGTTTGTATAAAAAAAATTGGAATGTTAATTTTATGTAGTCCATATGTCTGCTGGTGTTACAAAGTGTACTAAAAAAAAAAAAAAAAAAAAAAGTTGGCAGTATTTAATTTGTAGACCTTTCCACGCACATATTCTTTTAGACAATTTGTTTGCCAGGTTCTAGACATCTGGGAAATTGGGTATTTAAATAAAAACTGTATTTTAGCCTTTGCAAACCACTGAAAGGAGGCAGAATCCTGGGCAAAAGTACGATTAGCGATACCAAATGAATTGACATATAGAAATATGAAAATTTTGAATGCGGGTTGTTTGGGAACGAGGCAAAATATCGTACCTACAGTTGATAAGCAGTGTTGTGTTTTCCATTTGTAGATTTCATGATTCAAAAATATAATTAGGAGTTAATTTCTATTTTAATATTTTAGGTGCTGATGCGTCCTGTATGTTGTTTGTAATGAATGAAAATATGAAAGTGACCCATGATTTTTTCTTTGAAATTACATTATTAGAAGCGAATGGAAAGCGTACTGAGGACCGAAAGTTTGAAAGCCAAAGAGCTGTCTTGATGGAACCATAGTTCGAGCTGAGTCCTCAGCAATAATATATGAAGTTGATAGCGAGCTTTTTCGATTTTTCCTGATGCAAGTAAAATTCCGAAATCGTGAGTGTGATTTTTGGAGAATTTCAATTTTGAATCAAGGGCGTGGATAAAGTGTGGAGGTCCTGGTAGTCCTAAATCCCCATTTAGGAAGAAAAAAAAAGTCATATAAAAATAGAGTTATTTTGTCGGTTTTGGTGATTTTGTGTGTGTGTCTGAAGAGACCACTGAGACTAGGTGGACACCCCTTTTTACGACAGTTATATTTACGCCCATGTTTTGAATTGCCGCGTGGAAAACTTGTCTCAAATTATGGTGGTTGAAGTTGTTTTTAGAATTTCAACTTTCGAATCGAGACATAAAGGCTAAATTCTAAAAACATATTACACTTCTCCATGATCGAAAGTCAAAAACGAACTAAATTCTCTGCTTCTTTCCTGATCAATCAGGATAGCACACATTATCATATCAGTCTCGAATGTATGACAGAAAATTTATGTGAATACAATATCAGGATGTGTAGAGACTGTGTGTTGGTAATAGGTAATTACGCCGAATTGTCCCATTTTTACTACTCGATGTATAATTGAGGCTGTTGGTAATTGGCCTGAGATTTCGCAAAAACCTGTGGGTGTAATCTCTAGAAAGTATAAATAAAATGAAAATTTTTATTTGAAATCGAAAAAATTTCCACCATTTGGAATTTTTGGCACAATGATTATAATTATGATACTTTTAGATTTAGAATTAAAAAAATATTTACCGTTAGTTAGTCAGTATTTCCTTACGATATTTTTACAACACTTATTTTCCCTCATCATACACTTAAGAAAATATACTCTTATAAGGTGTATTCCAGAGACAATTTTAACGTCGTTTCCCCCACTTTTTTTTGGAATATATTCCCTCCTTAGTTGAAATTAATCTCATAATATATATTGTGTTAAGTCTATTTTTCATTCCCAAAGACCCTCCTTGGTTCGCTCCTTGCCTAAGCCTAGTTCAAATTATTGTATAAACAACCGACGATGGCCGGTCCTCGGTCGTAATTTTAGAAAAATTCTGTCACAGACAACGAAAAAACTTGCTTTTTAACGTTGTGTAACGACGTGGCTAAATTTGCCATTAAAGGGTCTTCCTACTCAGGCTGGTGCTGTACCGGCAAGGCTTTTGTGTGCGTCCGAAAAATTTTCGATAAATATTTTTGACGCACGCTACTTACGCCGCCTTTGCGAACGTTTACATTTTTCTTTTGGCTGTCGATTTTAATCCGCCGCTAAGAAAAACAATATTAATAAATTAATATTTAAGCAGCTTACTAGGGAGACAAATAATTAAAAATTTTACATGATACCCAACAATAAAAGAAAATTCCTGCAAAGTTCCAATTAAACGAATAAAACATATTTGTGTTTAAATAAGACAAATTAAAATTTTTAAAAATTCAATATTTTAAACGTGTACTTCAGATGGCATATTGAAGTTTTTGAGAATAAAGTAGGTCTAATTGTTACCAGGTACATACCTATTGTAAATTTATAACTTGTCTCCACTTAGAAGATTTCTGTAGAGTGTTCAATTATTTACGTAATCTATCTTGAATGGGTAATGCATATTCAAGAATGTGATTTGTCGTCCAATTTTAACGCGAGCGAATAATTTTTTTCTCCTTTTCTCCCATGTTTAGTGAAAATACTATTCCAATGCATTATAGATATAAATTATCATAAGTCAGAAAAAAGTCTGGAAGTTTGTGAAAATAAATTGACATTTTAATGTCGTTTTAGTTTTTTTTTTCATCTTTATTTCTTGGCACTATATTTGATAGTAAGAAAAATACTACCTACAATGTTTGAAACGTTGTCGTACCACAGGATTCGTCTTTCATTTGTTCTACATTGTACAGTTTCTTTCGACTTTTTTTTTTTCGAATTTTTTTTGGTATGTATTTTTCAAAGCGAAGAGGAAAGGAGATGAAAAAATCAAATGAAATTTTTTATTATGTATATTTTTTTTATTCAAGGCACACGTGCGTAATTGTAACATGCTAATTTGTTGATTGTGAACTTTTTCAGGTCTTAGCTTTATTCGAAGAACACGATGACTTAAATGAAACGTTAACAGCGTTCGTAGAACCTTTTGTAATTTTATTAATTCTTATCGCAAATGCGGTCGTAGGAGTATGGCAAGTAAGTTCATCGTTTTTTGTCTATTTTATTTGTTTTTTCGCATTTCAATCTAATGATAGAAAGAAAAAAAGAGAGAAAGAAGCCGAAACCGAAACCTTACTACGTTGTTGGAACTTGTGCCAAGGTGATTTTAAATAACCGACGAGAAAAGGACGTACTTCGTGGTGGTAGAGGTGCTGAATAACACCGGACAAATGCTGGGAATTCTGATGGACGAATAAAACGACTTGTCCATTCGTGATGGCCCTTGTATGTTCATCTGTGGTTTAAGTCAGCCTTAAAACTCGTAATGATTCAGCCGAATTTCAGTGTCTCTAAGAATTATTGATTTAAGGGAGTTCAGTGTTTCGCTGAGATTTAAGTTGTATGACCTTTGCCTCAAGTTTTTCGATATTAATGTACATCGGACACCGATCATATGATTGGAACATTAGTCAAGCTAAATTAGATATTTTGTACATCGATAGATTCAAATATCAGATAGCATAAACAGTTTCGTTTTTATTCTTCCAAAGCAAGGGGAATGGGATCTTCGGCTTTAATTTTTGAAGAACATCGGACCAAATATATTGCAGCTGTTTGAAAACATGTCGAAAATTACAATTTTAAGCAGTTGAATTGAGTTTTTCCAATGATTTTTCAATGATATTATGTGTGTGGGTTTTTAATTTCTCTTTAGCACCATTTGAATAACAAAGTTTTTCAATTAATTTCTAAACTTACATCATATTTTTCATAGCCATCATCAAACTTCTTATTCGGATGTAATTTTGTGAGTATATTTCAACGGTGAGAAAAATATATATGTAATATCAAAAGGTTGTTGAAAGAAATATACATAAAATTTACAAAATGCGTTTTTACAGCGTAACTATAATAAGAATAAGCAACATGTTTAGAATACATGAAAAATCGTTAGAAAACTCAATTTTTCTTTATTAAATTTTACTGTTAACGTGTTTTCCAAAGCCTGTTGTAAGCATTTTTAACCATGTAGACTTGCATGCAGAAATATTCTTGAAAAATGGAAAAAAATTTTTTTTTTTTTTTTGTTAATTGTTCCACTTTTTTGAAAGGTAAATTAAGATTCAAGTTTTTGCCTAAATTGATCGACATTCTTAGTTTCAAAAATGAAAAATTAGGTCAGACATTTCGCTGTTTTAATTTTCAACGTATTTTTATTGTACCTGCGATCTTCAACTGTATGAAACTTGCTTCTAAAAATTCCAGTTTCATTTTTTCAAAAATTGCTTTCTTCCATTTCTAATTTTGAAATTTAGCTGGGTTCGTTAATTTTACACTTAGAATTTGGCAAGAGGATTCAATTCGTTTGTATTAATTTATATTTTACATTGGATATCTAACTCAGAATCAACTAGATCGACTGTGTAGACTTTTACCTTAGACATTTTCACGTATTCGAGTGTTTTTTGTAATAACAAACCATAGTTCAGTTTCACGTGTTCAGCGGATTCTTATATCCTGGTCAAAGTTGGGACCAAAATAGAACTGTGGGAAAATTAATAAATAAATTTAATTCGAGCCTAATAATGAACCCATGTATTGAATTTTTGATTACATTGTACTAGGGAGAAAGATTGTTTGCTTCAGTCCTGCTTAACGAATTCTCTGAATATCGTGAGTTCTATTAACGTATTCACCTTGGTAACAAAAATATGAGGTGTCTGTGTTGACGTGTTTTTTCCTTGTATTTACTCACCCAAAGTATCGTTCGTTCGTGGTTACGATGCATCAATAATTCATAAATCATGAAAAAACTGAACGCCTACAGCAGGCATTTTTTCTATCCTTAGGGAAGGTTAAAAAGTGTCCTATTAAGCCTTTTGATTATATTGCAAACGTACAAGTGTAGAACCCGTGAAGTATCATGATAAACGCAAATTTTTTACGACAAAAACTCGAAAGTAGGTACGTATCCAGAATGTTCTATGAATGTTAGTGTTCAACAATTTTAAATATTAGTTCATTTGATTGTTTCATTATTGGCAATTAGAAGAGTAATAGTACTATTAATTTCTTAAGACATTAGGCATTCAGTTGCAACTTGTTCCACGATTAACGAATTAAGGAAGATAATGAGATAATGTAGCGTCGGTCTCCATCAGTTGATATTTATCAGTTTTTAGGAATTTAAGCGCTGTTAAAATTAATGCTTAAATGAGTGAATTTTTTTCCCCATTCATTCTGTTTCTATTTCTCTGTTAATATTTGAGCTAGATTATAACTTTTTCTTAAACAGACGTACAGATTTTGTTTGTTGATAATAGTTTACAAAGAAAATTTGGAAGCTCATCGCTCAACATCTCAAAAATAGTTTTTTCTAATGCTGAAATTGTCATGAGAAATGTAGTTTGTGAAATACGAACCTATTGAAGGTTGCATAAAATGATCCAATTTGTTGGAATATTCGTAGAAACCTTAAAAAAATGAGACGTACGAAATAATATTTTTCTCATTCATTCGTGTTGATATTGAGATTTATCCGAACTTTGAACCCACATACATAATTCTGTGAGGTTTTTGTCTGTTTTTTTTTTTTTTTACTAGTATTATTTTCTGATCCATTATTTTCGCTCGTTTTTTAAATGAGGCATCTTCACTATTAAATCGTTCAATTAGTGAGTTATCTTGCGTGTTGGTTTCATATGACCCTCCAGTGGCGTCGTTCGAAGTTTCATTTGAATTCTATTTGTCTTATCGTGTATTCAAATTAGTACCCTCAGGTATGAAACCTGCGCATCACAAACGGAAGTCTGTGCTACTGATTAGAAAAACTGGTTTTGGTTTATACCAAACCAAAAATTTGAGAGAAAATACGAACTAACTTCGGAGTTCTCAGTTTTGCTAATGGAATAGTTAGCAGTTTCATTCTTCCCATTTTGAACATTTCATACTAGTGATTGTACTGAATTTTACCTATAATTCGGAAAGACATGAATATTATGTTTAATTTGATTATCAATACTCGTGAAAACCATGTATGTAAGACTGTGATTAAGACCAAGGCCAAAGCTACCATGTTCTTTGATTAGGTCTTGGTTTTGCTCATTTCTAACTCGGTCAGTCTTGTACCCATTGATGGTTTGCCTGTTATATGTAGAACTTCAACACTGGCATAGTATCTTATTTGCAACTTAGTCAATACAATGTCTTCAAGGTTCAGCTAGGGAAGTCCGTATAAAAGGGCAGCCAGTGGCGTAACCAAAAATTTACCGCGTGGGTGCAAAATTTTTGATGCACTTCTTTCCGAGATAAGAAAATTTTTTCAAAAAATTTTCACTAGATGCTCTGATAGTGCCCCTCACTGGTTAGTACTTTTGGGAAATCGCTTCCTTTGTAGCCCGATTGTTGTACCCTATGGAGTAGATCGAAAATCCTAAATTTTTCCCAGAATAATCTGTTAGAAAAATAGTCATAAAATTTATTTACTTCCTTGTCCCTATATATATTAGGCCTCATTTTGTTCAATAAACGTAAAAAATACAAAATACTATAAAACTGCAAATATGTCAATATTTCCAACAACTAAAAGTTCTTTTAACAAAGCGAATGGGGGAACTAAATTGGCCAGTGCCGTTTCTTTTCCATTTTTATAGCCTATCCTTACAGAATAATAAATTGGATTGGTAGTTTCTGGTTTGAACCCCTCACCTGTCATGTCCAAAAATGTCCATTCAAGACTTAGGACCAGAAAACACGGATACAACACCAAGAATAAGAGTATTGTTACAAGGTTGAAGCCACTATTCATAGTTGACCTAAAACTTCTATATTTCCGGTCTTGGTCTTGTTCTTGCTTTTGCCAGTACTAGGCGCATGTAATTGTTTACATTTCCTTGTAATTTATTTTTGTGTCATTCCCAGGTGTTGCATAAATTCGCTACGTTAATTCGTTCTAAGAGGTGAAAATTAACTGGAGGCTGTAAAAATTAGTTTTATTTAGAGCTGTTGTGTTTTATCGCTCATCTCATTAAGTGAAGATATTATTCGAACTTGTTACTTTTTTTTTTTCACTCTTTTGTATAGAATATACCTACGTATAATAGTTGAGGTCCAAAATTCGTAGTGATCGGCCGTGTGCGTTGTCTTAAGTTTTTCCACCCGACTCCTTCGTGTCCTCTGATGATCTTATCATGGATCAACTATTTTGCGTTAATTTTACTTTTGGAGTCAACAGTATAAATGCGCACTCAATCTAGAACTTTTTTTTTTTCCTTTAAATACCATCGAATATTTTAGTTGACTAGACGTCGTTGTGTTTAATTATCGTCATTCCTTTTAAGAAGCTGTAAAGTATTTCAAATTTTTTCGGTGTATTATTCGTAATTGTGTAGCAAAAAGGCAGAGACAGGATTGAAACAGGACGTGGTGTGAAAAATCGACAAGTAATGGTTATTACTGTATAGTTTACATAGATGAGTGGGGGAAAAAAAAAAAAAATATGTATATACCAGAGAATGCTAACCAAATGACGTGCGAAATGATGTCAGTGTTAGTTGTTGTATTTGCGCAAATTTTGCCAGCGAAGAGGTCTAATATTTTTACTTTTTTACTTTATGAATTTTTTTGACTTCGGCATCGATTATTCAACGTTGAATTTAGTTCAAATGGCTGCGCTTAACCTCGTGACGGTGTTTAAAAAACCATAATTGGACTTATGAAATTTGATCTTGACGGTTTCCGGCTGCTTCGTTTACGTTTTAATTTGGTACGAAAAGGGTTAATTGCAAAAATTTTAGACGGTATTTCCGTTTTTTAGAAATTCCATTCTCTGCCTATATGCCCCCGTCCCACTCTTCTCTCTTAGGTGTGGACGCTCTCAGACAATTTAATATTGTAATCGCAACGGTGGTGTAACTTCAAAATCGCATCAGCGTAAAGTAGGTCATTTATCAATTCGGTTAATGAATGAAAGCAAAATTCTGTGTTGGATTACGTGAAAAATTTATCGTTTTTTCCTCCTCCTTCACTTTTATTCAATGTTGAGATGGTGGTTTTTCTTCGAATTCACATGTAATTAAAATCGGTAATATTGTTTTTTTCAACAGATGTATAGTAAGAACGTGCACGATTAATGGCTCGATCTTCTCATGAAAGTATTACCAATTGTACTAAACAAACCAATACTTGATTGTCGGGTTTAAAATTAATTCACAACTGAATATTGGTATGAACAGCCTTGTTCTCTTTGCCATTTGCTGTAGACAACTTCACAATTGATAGGGAAAGTTGTAAAATTGGTAATTCTATTTGCAGTCTCGTGACTTTATAAAAATTCGATGTCGTTAGACAACGTGTTCTTTTTGCACTTGCTGTGAAGAATAGTTGTAGTATTGTCACAGAAACGTTGTGCAAGGTGAAATTCGCGTTTAATTGATTACCCACACAGGTTGCAGAAAAGTGGTCCTTTTTGCAGCTCGTATTTGCAGTAGTTGTGAAACGTGACATCAGATATCTACTATTAACCTCGACTGTCAGCTCAACTTTATAACAAATGTGCGAAAAGAACAAAGCCACCACTTACTACACCCCTTTGGTTATGAGAGGACAGGGACTTGAATAATATTACGTATCTCCGAACAATAAACCCGACTTTTGACTATCCTTTCCCCGCTGAAAGGTTTTTACTAGCTTTTTAGCGATTTAAAATAAATTTAAATGAAGTTCTGTAACAAGTACAAAAATATTTTCAAAAGAAAACATTCGAAGTAGTAGGTACGAATTGTTGCTCTGTAGATGCCTGGCATTTTACCCGTAAACCGTGAGTTTTTAATTTTTGTTTTAATTTAGATAGCGTCAGATTATCGAACATGCTCGACTAGCCCGTGTTTTAACTACCACAAGTCTGTTGTAATAATGATTGAAATACTTTTTGAATGATAGTTGACGATACATGCTTAAAAGCATTCATACTTGTGTTGCCTAAATGCAGAAGCTAAAAATATATGAAGAACTAAATTCTTGCTTTCATTTTGTTTGTTACACCTTGATTTATAAGTATGCACTATGAAAACTAGAAAAATATACGTCCATTTCTTAATGAAAGATCCCCGAAAATCATGTACAGATGCTTCTTCCAATTTTCTAACAAAAAATTTATATGGTGCTCACCGAGTTTTGTATTTGAAAAAGTCAATTAATAAATAAATTGGAAGCCTCCTTTTTCTTCTTTTGTCTAAATACTCGAAGTTGAGTAAAGTATTTTTTATCTTTTCTTTTTGAAATACGGGCTAATACTGAGGCAACTTCTGCGTCCAATCATGGTCTCCCGCAGAAAGAATTTTGGGTGCGCCTGTATTGACAAGTTAAGATGTCAGCATTTCTTTTATTTTTTGTAGCGTATTATCGAGAACATATTCGGACTCCAAAGTACAATATTGTTCTGTGAGTGCGTACTTGAAATGAATACAACTAATACAAGTGTGAAAATGTAATCGAATTTATGAACGATTGGTAGAATTTTGCAAAGTATGGTATCGTATACTTCTACTCGTTCAGGTCTTGATTGCGAAGTTCTCTCCTAAAATGATGAGATACCTTCATCTATATTTTATGATGAAAATTGTGTTTAGAATTTTCTGGAATTGAGGAGAGGCCGAATATTGTGTTTTATTTTGGTCTGTTATCTTTTCACTAGGCTGACAATTTTCACTAGAATTCCAAGTAACTATCAAACATAGCTGAAAACTCATAAAAAACATCAGCGGAGGATGTTCCTCTGTGCTGTAAGTAGTTGTTTGAAATGATACTACAAAAATGTTTACCTCTCGGATTGGTGCTTTACCCCGTAAAGAGCTAAATCTAATCTAATGAAAATATACTACGAATAAATGTTCCTCGTGAAATTGCATTTTAAAAATGTTCAATTATAAATACGGTAGCAGCTTTTGATGCACTTCTTATATTCTGTGTAGTCGATAAAAATTAAAAAAAAAAAAATCAAGACGAAGCATTAGTTTATTTGGCAATTTTCTCGAAGTGGTTGCTTTCGAATGAATAATTCGTAAAGATCGTCCCCATTAATCTCCGATTTTGCGCTACAACTGGTGTCTCGACTTGGCGAAGAAATTACAATGCTCGTGATTCTTCGTGTGTTTTCTCTTCCTGCCATATTGCTTTATCAATGAATTTTTCGGTGCACGTACTCCCTCCCTACCAGCCTCATCGTCATCGTGTCCCATCTGCACCAATCGCTACAAATTACTTTATTTCTTTTCCATTCGCTCAGTTTTATTACCATCGTTTTCGTCGGTCGTTTATTTTTAAATCTGCTTTGATGTTCGTTCATTTTCCTTTACTTCTTTATTTTTGCGAGAAAATGTTTTTCTATTACGGTTTGAATAGCCTGCGTAAAAGTTTCATTTGGCATTGTATGAAAGGATATTGCCGGCATATTCATCTGTTGCACGGTTTGACGTGAAGAAACGCCAGTGTGGAGGATGAAGATGGAGTGGAGTTAAGCGTCGAACATACCAGTTAATAGCTTAATTATGAATGTATTGATGTTGGTTATGACTCTGTGAAATTTATCTGCTTGTGCTCTACTTTCATCCGATGTTGCTCTTTGATTCAGTGGTTTGATTTTTGTACCTCTTTTTGTGGAATTAAAAGTTCTGACGTTAAATATCTCATCAGGTGTGGAAGTCAGATGAGTATGTTCGGGTTTTGTGAATGGTCCAGCTACTCGGGGTCTGTATTCAATATTCACATTGTGGAGTTTATGGGTTGTGGACAAAGTTGTTGTTGACAAAAAAGGCTGAAAAAGCCATATCAGCGTTCCTGTTGTGACATCTGAAAACCCACAGCCTTTCCTTCATGTCACAACCAAATCTCAATCACGTATAGGGAACGGCTCACAAATTACAAGACTGTATTAATGGTAAGTCACAGACAAATACATCAAGTCAACATGAAAATAACTTCCCATTCTATGAGATAATACGAACGTTAAACGATTACTTTTATGTACTTAGTGGTGACGTGTATCTTATAATTTGATCATTGGTGAACCAACACTTTTATCTCCCTTGACTGTTCACAATTTTGGTTCAACTGTGAACAGTCAATCTTGTTTCATATGTTGATTAATTCCATTTGTCGTGAATACTTAACAATATTCAGACATACTACAGCTTTTGTTTTGACATCAAGTCACCTTTTTTCAAGTTGTTTTTACCAAAACTATTCGAAATATGAACACCGTTAGCAGAACTGTTACCAGTCTGTCTTTAAACTATTTTTGATTCCAACAACAAACATACTTAGTTAGAATCTGTTGGTTCACTGGATATCGAGAAATCACGTGGCAGTATGACTCTATGACAACTGCACGACCAGATATTTTTTTTCATATTTGATTGTAAGTAACCTCAATGTAATAAAAATGTGAATTGCATTAATGGGTCGGCCAACTTATTTTATTCGCCTACTCGAAATTGCCCAACATACCATGTAGGCCTTGGGAGTTTTTGCTGGTAGGCTTGTGGCCTAACTATTTGAGCTGACTTGTGGTCTCAACTCTACAATTTCTCGAGACTCGCTGATATACTTCAAATTGTGATATTAAAACCCTATACTTGGGATGTACGTCGTTTTTGGATGTCACACCGTGGAGTAGTGATAAGCAAATTAGTCTTGGTCTCAGTTTGGATTTTGCTCATCACTACCATTAATGCCAGGTTTCACAAAATATTTGAACTGCGAATGAATTTGTTTTAACTTTGTTTTTGTACCCGTATTTTTGGATTATATCCTGTTTATTTCTCTAATTAAATTCTGATGCAACTCAGCTTTAGTCGACTAAATTGCTAAACCATTTTTAAACTCTGGTTTAAAATGCTGAAAAATCTATTTTTCTAGTAAAATATTGAATTGATGTCTTCATATTCTCTAAAGGCGAGAGTTCATCTTTTTTTTAGGCATACCTCTTATCTTTTTTAAAAAGCTTTCCTTATCGCTCAGTAATTTACAGGCTATTTTTTTTTAAATATTTGGTTAAAGTTAGAATTAAGTAGATTGGTATATATTTTAAAAATTATTTTTAAACATTGAGTGAGAAATAGTCACAAAAAAATTTCTCTCTCTGATTTGGTGTACTACCTAGCTGACACTCGCATACCACAGGTTGAGAACCTCTGCTCCAAGGAATATTTTTCATCTCTTGAGCTGATCTCTCAATATTTATCTCAATCAGTTTGACATAATTATATTCGTTGTATTTTATTTTTTTGGTAGTTTTTCTTTGAAACTTTCTCGTTGTAATTCATCATTTATTTAGTGATCACGTTTTGCTTTGAAAGAACATGTTGGATAGTGGTTATTAAAAAAAACAAAACAGAAAACTCTGAACACGACTTAAATTTAACAACCAGTTCGTATTCTTAAATGAAATGTTTACTACATGTTTGTAACAGATCTCTCTATTACTGTGATTATCATCATAAAATTTGTTTTTTCATATTTTCATTTCAGTATGAGGCTATTTTTTCAACTCGTTATTTATTTATTTTATTACTGTTTTTCAATCATTCCTCAATCTCAATATTAGTCAGCATCTGTTGCTGTGATATTAATTCCTGATTCGTTCAGTACTCACTTCCAATAATGAGGACTCTACAAATCTGTTGGTCGCACAGTTTAAAAAACAAGGGGTCTCTTGCAGTCAATACAACGGTTATTCATCAGAAAAAAAATAGGCTTAGTCAGGGTCTAAGCTGGGCTGGAGCAGTGCACTGAGGCACCGAATCTCGAGGCCGTACTGAAGGTGCTACAAAGTCAGTGTTTATTTGTAGCTGTAGAAATTCCAATATTTTCCCTCGGGCCTCTATAGCTATAGTTTAGATCGTTGGCGTATTTTTGATTGAGCCCTAAGTGGTAACAAAAGGAGTTCTACTGGCGAATTGAGAGTCATGTGCGCCCATTGTATCGGTTTTGTTTCTTGGTTATCGTGTGTCAAAAGTCATTCCCATATCTAACCTCAATCTGTTACTGTTAGACGTAATCATGAATCAGAATGTGTCGGATGTAGTCCGACATCGAAATTTAACCTCATTCCAAATCTTGAATAATTTTTTGAATGCCAAGAAAAAAACATTTGGTGATAATGTATACTTCAACTCCAGTATTATTCTAATGTAAAAATAATTATGTGTTACCAGTCAAATAACGATTACCAAAAAAGGTAAGAAGTAATTTTAAAGCAAGGTTAACGACAATGTATTTTAAACAGGAGAATCAATTCTGAACTGTCGGGTTTTGACTCGCAAAAGTTTGGTAATGATTGATCGTTTAATATATAAATGAAATGCAAACTCGATTTCACCATACAGTGTGGTTATGTGAACAAAATTGTTCGGGATTCATTACTTGAAAATTCAATAATTTTTTTTTTTAAGGATTCATTCCTGAGTAGTTACGAATGACTGCTATTATTTCGATAATGGTTCATAAAACAAATTTTCAGTTCACACTCGAGGAAGTTCCATCGCTCTCTGATAAGTGGAATATACAAAAATATGAAGGTGACTAAAGTTCGGCAAGTTTTAAAAAGATGCTACAATAATATATTGTTGATTTATGGATAGGTAAACCTTTATAACAATAATATTGTAAACTAGATGATGTACAATCTAAAGTTATTTCTGTGCGACCAGTAAACTTTTCTGCTTTCCGTTTTGAATTCACAAAATTTACCTTATTCTTTGGTGGACCAATGTATACATTTCAGGCAGGTCTTCACTGAGTGAAAATCGCTATTAATTTTTTCCTTTTTTATTCTGTTAAAATTATTCTGAGAATGTTATGAAATTAATGCTCCTTTTTATAGGTTGTAAAATTTCAAAGGCATCAAGTTGGACAGCCAACTTGGTAACTTCAACCGTTCAGCCGTTTTTTTTTTCTATTTTTATCTCCTAGTTGGTCAGTTTACTATTATCCGCTGTTTGTGCGAACAATTGTCGAGTCCTAAAATGCAATCTAATCAGTTCTCTCATTAAAAGTCGTTTTATACCACGCTTTGATGTTTTTACTACCGTATTCCAATTTTTGTACCCTTTTTATATTGCTGAAATTTTTTTATACGATTTTTCTCGCAAAAAATAACTTTACCGTAAAAATTTTTTTATTTTTAGTCGAAAAGTTGAAAAATAACTCGGGTGTTTTAAAAATCAATGATAATTTTCTAATAAACGTAAATTTTAGTCATGGATAAGTTTTCAAAGCTTTGTTTAATGTTTTGGGGTTTGAGTTATTTTAGTCATTTCTCTCTCTTTAATATCTATTAGCTAAGTATTTCGTAGTTGTTGTAAATGCTTCCTCTTTTTCTTTTACGTTTTTAAAAAAAAAGGAAGTTTCCTTGATGATTTTCAAAAAATTCATCAGTAATTCAAATCGGTGTTGGACAGTTTCATCCAATTGGCATCATAAAGTAAGAAAATTAATCTTTTGAGAATGGTAAGTACGTCTGACTAGGTCATGCAGTCGAAGTCGTTACCTGCATATGAGCATATATATTGATCTCTCTCCTTTGGCTAACCTAAAATATTGCAATATTTTTTTGATTGGTGTTATCGCATTTTTTCGTCGAATTCACGCCTGATTTTTATACTTCATTTTCATAGGTTCCAGTTTACTTGATTATTCTGCAAATCTCGTCGGCTGAAGAATGAATACCTTGGCACGGTTACCTCAGCAGCTAGAAAATTTTCCGTTTATCTCTTTACATTAACTAATATACTACGTGAACGAACTAATTGGCGACAAATGTTTCAGGAAAGAAATGCTGAATCGGCCATTGAAGCCCTGAAAGAATACGAACCTGAAATGGGTAAAGTTGTCCGAGCCGACAAATCCGGTGTACAGAAAATTAGAGCCAAGGAAATCGTGCCTGGAGATGTAGTCGAAATTTCTGGTGAGTTGTAATAGTGGTCATACTCTTTTGAAAAAAATTGGCCTCAAATAATGACCTCACGATGTTTAAGAGATGGAATCTCGATTCCAGGTTTTTTGTAGTACGTTTCCTCCAATAATTTCGACCCGAGAAAGTGAAACACATATTTGACGTTTTAAGATAATCAGCTGGTGATGTATGATAAGAGTGAATGGGGAGGTAATTAAAATTGGGACGGAGTGTAGATGTTGATGGAAATGAAGATATTGGTGGTGGATTGGATGAGAATGATGATGAAGCGACGAGAGGATCACGAATGCACCTTGGGGTATATTTCTCTGGAGCCACGCATGCACATTGACATATTTCTTTTCTCTCCTTTAAAAGCAAGGTAGCAATACGTGAATAGTATAAATCTTTCTCATTCCGCCAACTACAGCTGTGGCTCTGCAAACGAATGCCTGCTTCACATGCTTAAAGTTTGAAGTTCGAGATTCAAATCCCGTTTTACTATTCAACTTTTATAGAATTTTTCTCCGTTTTTCCCCCTAATTCCATTTTGTTTTTTTAATTTTTCATTCGGTGTGGTAGGTTACTGGTTTGTATATAAAATAATGAAAAAAAAAATATGCAAATCTTTGGATTTAATTAAGAATTTATGACCGACAAAATATTAGTGCCTATGCGTGGCTCCGGAGAAATAAACCTCTAGGTGCTTCCGAGACTGTCTCGTTGAAAGCATGCATAAGAAAGGTAATGAATGTGGGGAATGGAGATGAGGAAGAGGAAATGATTAAGGAAGGAGATGATGAAAGGATTGAGAATAGAGATGAGTAAGGGATTGTAACGAGGATAAGGTACACGTTTAAGATGATGGTGGTGTTGATGAGAATGAGGATGATGATAAATTTTATCTTTAGTATTGCAAAGATCAGCTAATTGCGAATTATTGTTCAACTAGGCCTCAGTATGCATACCATGTGAAGCATCTACACTAGACTTCAGTAGTGCTCTTACCTAAGTTAATTTATCCGAAAATATTCTCTATGGTAGTCGAACAATCAGCAAACACATGGACATATTTTTCAGTTTCACACCGCCTTGTTCGATCGTAATTATCTCGTAATGGCTAGTCCAGATCCTGTAACCTTGTAACTGCAAGGTATAGGTTCCAAGAAAATCTCTGCCTTTCTGCTTATTGTTTTACAAACAAAAAATAAGTGTTAGTTGGGGATAAATTCTGCGATAGTGATTAATTATTTTGTCGTATTTGGCTTTAATTTGTCTCTTTGAAACGATAATAATTGGTTTTAATCGACTCCCAAAAGAAGTGGAGAACAGAATGTAAATTATCAATCTTGACAGATGTCGGTTGAAAATTTGAATCATAATATTTGTCCGTAGACTTGATATATGGTGAAAAAAATTGGTAGACATGTTGTGGTTCTGACAAAATTGATGTCGAATTGTCAGTGAGTAATGAAACAACTGAAAATGAAATATGTGAATGATGATGTTAGCAAATGTAATATCGCATTGTTGGATGAGTTACGGAGTTACGAAAACTATATTCTGTAGATTTGTACCAGTAGTCACCTGGTATGTATTTCTTGCACATAGACTTACTAGGTTTCCTAAAACAAAAAACTGATGAGGTTTTCTCAAAGAGCTATTGTCACTTCGTCACTCATTTACGAACTCCGATATGGATGTAAGCAATTCATCTCTACTATTTGAATTGATTTATTTCGAACATTTTAGTCACGCCTAGCTAAGTTTATCGTTTACGCTTAATTAATTTCATGTATTTCTTCATCTTTCAGTTGGTGATAAAATTCCTGCGGATATTAGATTAATTAAAATATACTCTACCACGTTGAGAATCGATCAATCGATCTTGACTGGTGAATCTGTTTCTGTGATAAAACACACGGACCCAATTCCAGATCCTCGAGCTGTCAACCAGGTACGATACCTAATTTTTTACCTATGTAAAGCAAAGTTGCAGATGTAAGTCGTTTTTTTCCATGTTAAAGTAATTTTAAACTTTCCATTTTGCTATCGAAAAATTGATATCTGAGTAATTTTTTCGAATAATTTTTCCTCCCTTCAGTGGACTTTATGGAAGAAAGATACAGCAACCTATTCTTATAAATTTATAGGATGTTTCAGAAAATTATAAGAACTAATAATAAAGAAATTTTCATATTATTGTAATCGTATGATCAGTTTTCAAAATTTAAGCTATTATAAGCTTGCCCAGTTAATAACCACATTTTTTGAAAAATTTTTCATTCTTATCACCTTGTCTTGTGGAAATCAAAAAAATTATTGTTCTTATTTTTTTTTGGCAATACTAAATACGTACTCAGTTTTTGCAATTCAGTATTGTCCATTTTTCTAATTTTGAAAGACTTATAAATTTCGTTTATTCAAATTATCAAAAATTACTTTTGTTGAAGAAGTAATGAAAAAATTCACCGTCCTAAAACTTGCGATACCAAGTTGAGTCAGGTTTACTACCCGGCGTTTTTGAAAAGTATTTATTTTTGTATGAAACTGAAATTTTTTCGTTTAAGTAATTATTGATGTATTAAAATCTTCAATATTTTTTATGTTTCGACAAATATTGACAGATTAATTCCTAAGCCTCGTGGTCTTCAACATCAAAATTTTCAGAATTTAAAAACTGTTTCAAAAATACATTTTAAATTCATCATAAATGCCGATTCAAATCTGTAACCAGATGGTTGTGAGATTTTCATCATTCGATTGAAGAAGTGAAATTTGGTATTACCTTTTTTAAATAACAATCATAACCTGCGAATACTGTATGAGGGACTCAAAACAAAAGTGGACGGAGTGCTTTTTTATGAATTTTAACTTCAGGCTGGTTTTGGGTACTTGTTTGAAAGTAGTTTCTCCCTGCAGTTATGAACCAAATCGTAATTCATGTTTCGACTGATAGAATGCACTTGATTTATGTAAACTTTTTCAGAGTCAGATATAAAGTAATCTTTCAGTGCAATTTTCTCGAAAATTTATGGTTTTGTGGACTTAGTCCACTTTTACTCTGAATCCTTCATATGACTGCTTACTAGGTTTGAGAATAAATATGTCGATTTAGGAAAACAGTTCGGGCTTCCATGTAACATGGCATCAGACCTCTTAATTTTCTAACTTTGAGTCTGCAATTCCTTATCCTTTCAGTTTAAAAAATTTACAAAAATTAGTTTCATCCTTTCTGCTGTTTATTGTGGACCGCTTCTCAACAGTTGTAAAGTTGAAAGATAGCTTCCTTTTGGCATTGTCATGATGTATCAAAAATTCAGTACCGTCAGACATTCTTTTGGCCGTTGCTGTCAAGAATAGTTATAAAGTTGTGACGTTTTGTCTCGTAAACTTTAAAATTAATGTGAAAATTACAATGATAAAAGTAGTGTGTGTTAAAAGTAATAACACTTGTTAGTTTTGGTTGCTGAAAAAAAAATTTTTCTAAGTTTGATACACATATTTTATTGTATCATCGTTACATTTACTACTTGTAGTTTTGAAACGTAACATCAGATTTAAACAAATAATTGCAATTGTTGTATCAAAACTTTTTATTACAAAGTACATACTTCTTTTTTTTTAATGAAAAATATTGAAGAAATTGAAACTGTACCTCATTCAATTAAAATATTTCGTAAAAAAATATCAACTAATGAATACTTTCGCAGAAGATTCGTCAGATCTGAAAAATACCCATTTTTTAATTATTTTCTTTCAAAGAACTTTTTTTTACCTACACCGCACACTATATTGTGTGAGTAAGTTCAGAATTTTTCGGCCCTCAAACTTGACGCGTGTTGCACCATTACTTTTCCTGTCTTTGATTTTTCTTGGCCGTGAAACTTCGAAACTATTCTCCCACCGGTCTCTTCCCAATTTTGCTGATATTTCTGCGGCCACATGGTCCTCTACTGCGTTCAAATTACCTTCGGAATCATTCCTACATGTAGAACTCGGTGATACTAATCCGCATCATCACGCATTGTGTTTCAGGATAAGAAAAACATTTTATTCAGTGGTACCAACGTTGCGGCGGGCAAAGCTCGTGGCGTCGTCATGGGCACCGGTCTGAATACGGCCATCGGTAAGATTCGTACTGAAATGACGGAAACGGAAGAGATAAAGACGCCGTTACAACAAAAGCTGGACGAATTCGGTGAACAACTGTCCAAGGTAATCTCGGTGATATGCGTGGCCGTATGGGCCATCAACATCGGCCACTTCAACGATCCAGCCCACGGTGGCTCGTGGATCAAGGGGGCCGTCTACTATTTCAAAATCGCCGTTGCCTTGGCCGTGGCCGCTATTCCTGAAGGTCTGCCAGCCGTCATCACCACCTGTTTAGCTTTAGGTACCCGTCGTATGGCCAAGAAGAACGCCATCGTTAGGTCGCTGCCATCCGTCGAAACGTTAGGTTGCACGTCGGTCATATGCTCCGACAAGACTGGAACACTTACCACGAATCAGATGTCCGTCAGCAAGTAAGAACACCAACATTACATGTCCGGAAATTATGAATATCGATTTTTGTGAAACCTTAACTTATAAAAAATGGGGCGATCTCGCTGGAAACGGACTATCTAGTGTTTGATAAACTTTTCAGGAATAGGAAATACGTTTTAATTCGGGCCTTCGTTCTGAAACTAACTTGTGAAAGTCCTAAAAAGGTTCAAAATACCACATAGGTGTCGGCGTATGGTAGACTCGGTCTTTAAGAATGTTTTTACATTTAAACATGCGTACATTTCGTGAATTTTATCTTTACATTGGTTTTTGAGAGACAACATGCCGCATTAATTATTTTCGCTTGAGACTTGTTTCTTGTGAATTAGTGGTTATTTTCTTGCATTATGGTAATATTGCTGTCGAAATGAGATTCTTCGAAAACTAACGAACAGTTTTGTTACAGTTTCGGGCTACTGGATGTACAAATTGTGTTGTTTTTCTCCTCTTAACCTCTATGTTACCACAAAATGGAAGGTAAAGGTAGATGAATTCATTTCACAGACTTAGTTGTACTAATATAAGGATCAAATCTTCAGCCTTTAAAATCCCATCCATACGATGAAATGGGTCCAGAAATACGCAAATTTTCAAAAAATTTTATGATCAGAAACCTGCATTCCCAGAATCACTAGAGATTATCAAGGTTTGCCCTTTGAATATTATGTTTATCTTATGGGTATGTAACACCGTGCATGGAACAAATGAAGTATTACCCAACTGCGTTAAAAAAATGTTAGAAGACCTGAAAATAACTTGAAAATCCGTTTTGCTTTTATGTAATCTGTCCAGATTGAACAAAATCCATTTCTAAACTTTGTTCCATACCATCATAGACGTAATCCCAGTAGAACACATATACAGACTGGATTTAGGATAAAGGATTTTCTTCATCCTTTAATTCTGGATGAAAATAATACAGTTTGAAAGATACATTACATTTATTGGAATTCATTCTCCATGATTAGACTAATTTCTATAATTGGAGAGTTATGATTTAAAAACTTTACTATTTGGTGAATAGATCCGGAAATAACAAATTTTTAAAATAATAAGATTTGTGAAATACAGGACCATAACAGGAAATACAAAACTACTTTCAACCAAATTATCAGTCTCCAATCTTCATATCACATACTGTGTGAAACTGTTATGAGAAAAATTACAACAGTAGTACTCAAATTAAAACCAGAATCATGAAAAATCTAATTTCTCATTTTGTCATCAGAATAAGATTATTTTCATGGGTGAGAAAGAAGAAAGAAACATTAACATTCTTTCCTTCTATCATATATGGGACCTGTTAAATGAAGAGAAAGTAATAATATATTTTGGATTTAGGAAATTTTGACTCTAAAAGTGCCGTGTTTGAAAAATCCTTATTACCACTGGGAGAAACTCAACAATACCATAGATTTGTTCCATATTAGTTAATAGTGTATAAAGTTCAGAAACTCTAATAAGAGACTTCATTATAATTATTTATCAAACCGGAAATAATTGTGAAACATCTGTATCCCTGAATGCAGTTTCATAAACATGCATATATGGGCATGATTACAGAATTTTTCCGGATACATGGTTGGAAACTATTCAATTTGATTATCACCAAGTATTATAAAACAAAAAAACCACGAATGAAGTATGAAATAAAATCTAGAAAAACTAGTCTGTTAATAAAAATCAGTGCCAAATTTCACACCAGAATTATGGATGAATTTCCAGTGTTGGGGAGATTCTCATTACATTCGAATAATTAGTTTTACATAATTAGTCAGATAAGTATAATGTGAAAATTAAGATCTTCCATAATCTTCTCAATCAGGTGGAAGGTATCCGGAAATTACAAATTACAAAAAATGAAACACTTCTGAAATTCAGTTGTGTGAAAGTTTTTGCTAAGTTTTTCATTTCGGGCCCAGGAACATCTGTATCCTAAATCCAATCTGTTCGTGTGTTCTGCTGTGATTACTGACTATGATGGTATGGAACAAAGTTTATAAATGGATTTTGTCCAATCTGGACAGATTACTTAAAAGCAAAAATGAATTTTCAAGTTATTTTCAGATTTTAATACATTTTTTAATAGAGTTAGGTAATGCTTCATTCGTTCCATGTACGGTGTTATATACCCGTGAGATAAACACAATATTCAAAACGCAACCGCCGATGATTCTGGAAATGCAGGTTATTAATCACATCAAATTTTGAAAATTTGCGTATTTCCAGGCCTATTTCATCATACAGATGCGATTTTAAAGGCTGAAGATTTAGTCCTTATATTGGTACAACCAAGTTTGTGAAATGAATTCATCTACTTTCACTTTTTATTTTGTGGCTACCTAGAGATTAATTCAAATAAATCACATATGGCCCATATCTTTCTAAAAACCTATTCAAACCCTGATATTTTTGCTTCAGCGCTGTCACTTATCACAAAATTTTATAATTGTCCTAAAATTGATAAAGATGATAATTTCCGCAAAAAGAATTGCCACTGATGTTTGATATGTCTATAAATTTACACGTTTCCCAAGTTTTAATTTTAGGTTGAAATATGAAATTCTCATATCATTTTTGTAATTTTGACTGTTGGTTTTTAACCAATTTTTATGTATATTTTAATTCCAATTGAAAAATATTCCGCGAACTTGGTCGTTCAATTGGAACGAATTTCAGTGCTGTAATAAATGGAATTTCTAAAAATTGATGACCGACCTCTCGCAAAGAAAATGCGTTTATTTAGAAAAACAAAATTTTCTAAAAAATAAAAAATACAAACAAATTCGAGCGAAGTTTTGTTTACTCGTAGTGTTCATTTAATGATTGTATTTTCTTTCCGAAAATCAGCATTGATCGTCTGTTCGTGTTAAAAGGAGCAAGTACGTCCTAAGAGAACCGTCTGTTCTCATTTGGGAGTTGTAACCACCTTATGAAGCGCTCCATGATTGTATTTCATACAAGTTGTGTATCTTCCAAAACTCATATCTCATAAATCGGTGCTAATGTAGAGAAATACTTTTTAACTGTATTCATTTGATTTTTTAACGTTTAACGATTTTTGATTTTTGAGAATGTTGTGAAATATATGATGAGAAATGCCTGAAACTGTTGTCTGCGATGGAAAGTCATTGCAAAATAATTTTTAACATGTCTTCTAATGAAATTTTGTTTTACATTCCAATTAAGTAACTGAACCTTGAAGGTTCAAATGAATTCATGAAAAATCTTTGGTTATTTTCTCTCAGTGTACGAATGGAAATACATTAGAGCTCCTGACAATTTAATAGAAGCACGTAGAATTTTATCGCAATAATATTTATTCAGCGTCTTGTTTTGTCACTTCAGTGCATAATATTTTCTAAGAACTGAAAATATCCAGTTCGCTTTTCCCTCTTCATTTTAAAATGATTGTACTACTTATTAATGTTCAATTTTGTTTTGTAGAATGTTTACTTTTGAAAAAATCGAAGGATCAGAAGCCTCATTTGCCGAATTCGATATTACCGGATCGACGTACGAACCCATCGGTGAAGTGTTCCTGAAAGGCCAAAAAGTGAAAGGACATGATTTTGAAACGCTTCATGAACTGGGCACGATTTGCGTTATGTGTAATGATTCCGCTATTGATTTCAACGAATTCAAACAGTTTTTTGAAAAAGTAAATTTCTTGTATTTTTTAACATAATTATTAGTTCCAATACCTTGTCACCCTAAAAACTACATTTCGGAGAAGATGCAGAAATAAAAAAAAAAAACCAAAAAAAAATGAGTACTAAGCTTAAATTGGTGTTACATTTTATTACTCGAATCTACATTACCTTAATAACCTAAGGGTTTACGAGTTTCTGATCATTTTATGAGGGTATTTTCTTTTACTCGTAAACCAACTACATAATTTTGTAGGTCGGCAGGGTATTGCTAATTGTTCGGTTTTTATCGTACAGTCGTATCAATAATCGATGCCCATAATTACTTTGACTCTCTTACACTATAGGTTGGTGAGGCCACCGAAACTGCCCTTATTGTGTTAGCCGAGAAGCTGAATCCCTTCAACGTTCCTAAACAAGGTTTGGACCGACGCACGTCGGCCATCGTCGTACGCCAAGACATCGAAACAAAATGGAAGAAAGAATTTACACTGGAATTCTCGCGTGACCGCAAATCCATGTCTTCGTATTGCATTCCACTAAAGTCGAGCAAATTTGGCACCGGACCCAAACTGTTCGTGAAAGGTGCGCCTGAAGGTGTATTGGACAGATGTACGCACGCCAGAATTGGACAACAAAAGGTAGTTTTTCTGTTTGCGTTTTCGTCGCTTTCGTCAAACCCGTAAGGAACGCATTTAAGTTACGGAATTTTCTGTTGTTGCAGTACCCATTGAACGCGGCCCTCAAAAATCAGATTCTTGAGCTGACGAGACAGTACGGTACTGGTCGAGATACGCTTCGTTGTTTGGCCTTGGCCACAGCTGACAATCCGCAGAGACCGGACGACATGGATCTTGGCGATTCGAACAAATTCGTGTCGTACGAAGTAAATCTCACCTTCGTTGGTGTCGTTGGCATGTTGGATCCTCCTCGAAAGGAAGTCTTCGACTCGATCCAGAGGTGTCGCGCCGCTGGTATTCGAGTTATTGTCATCACTGGTGACAACAAAGTGAGTAGTAGACACCACTCTTGTGTGAGGCAACATAAACTTATGCTGCATTTTCATCTCATCGTGTGGTCTCGTTTTCTTATGAAGTGGGGATGAAAGTGCTGAAATTTAGATTTACATTAAAATGTTTGCGTTTTTTACCGAAATTCTTTTTGACAGCTTTGTACTAAATCAATTTTTAGCGTTTTCCCCTCCGGTTTGCTATCAGGCTATCTGCTTTATGAAAATGAAAATGCGAATCATATTGTTTTAAAACGTGAGTCATTTGATTGCGGATTGCTTTGATTATTTCATTATTTTGGACTCAAACGGAACACTTTGATGAAGAATACACGGTCCGTTGTCGTTTTTGAAAAACTTCGAAAAATTAATGTCTATCAAAATTTATTTCCTGACAAAATTTGCTGTGTACGCACAATGTTCCTGAAACTGTAATTTTTACTTTATAGAATGATCCTGAAAGTATTTCAGCTCTAAGTTTTAAAAACCGTTCTCAAAAAATTTTTCGTCGTATGAAGGTAAGAGATGGGCGAAAACAACATCGTATGTGTGAGTCCTAGGTTTGCCTATGATGAAGTTTTGATAACAGTTTCATAATTTCCATCGCTCGTCCTAATGAGCTTGGGAAAAAAATAAATAAGTAGCTTCTTTGGGAAGAAGAAAATTTTGATTAATTTTTCTGCTAAAAATTTCCAGTTTCATCGAAAGTATATCGATAGTGGAGTAATTAAATACTGGGGAGATATTTCACTAACATTTTCCGTCATTTCAGTCACTCCCTTCATGTCACCTTTTAGATGGAGTAAAATCTAGTAAGAGTCTCGCAAAATGATGTTCCAAATTAAAAGTTCGTTTAACTGGCGCAAGTGACTAAAACGACTTGAAGTGTAGTGGAATAGCTCCTCGGTTTAGTATACCGAATGGATCCACGCGTTGAAATGAATTTATTGTTACTTTGGGGTGACATTTTCTGTGAGAATACTTGTTTAATGTGTGACTAAATGTAATGCTTTTTTTTGCGTAGGCTACTGCTGAAGCTATTTGCAGACGAATTGGCGTTTTCGGAGAAGACGAAGATACCACTGGAAAGTCGTACTCAGGCCGAGAATTCGATGATCTCCCAATCGCATCTCAAAAAGCAGCCGTCGCTCGTGCAAGATTATTCTCACGCGTAGAACCTGCCCACAAATCGAAAATCATCGAGTACTTGCAGAGCATGAATGAAATTTCCGCTATGGTTGGTATTAAAAATGGTGATTCGGGGATGGAATTCTGTCACTCTCGCGAGCCCTGTAATGACTAATGTTGATTCGTTATTCCATAATTAATATACCTACCAAAAAATTGTCTCTGAGATGAGTCACAAGTTACAGAATTCCAAAATTTGGTCGTATCATGCGCCGATTTCATATACCCAATTTTTGGTGGTTTTGTGGTGTCTTTGTTAACGTATACACTCTCGTTTGCAGACTGGTGACGGTGTAAATGACGCTCCAGCTTTGAAGAAAGCCGAAATCGGTATTGCCATGGGTTCGGGTACGGCTGTGGCTAAATCCGCCTCCGAGATGGTGTTAGCCGACGATAACTTCTCGTCGATTGTGGCTGCTGTTGAAGAAGGACGAGCTATCTACAATAATATGAAACAGTTCATTCGTTATCTCATTTCGTCGAACATTGGTGAAGTCGTCAGGTGAGTTACGCCAGTCTATCTTTTGACCGCAGCATCCTACTCGATTATGTGTTACGTTTCTCGAAATTATTCGTTTTTGTTTTGTTTCTTAGTATTTTTTTGACCGCCGCACTCGGTCTGCCAGAAGCACTTATCCCCGTGCAACTTCTGTGGGTAAATCTAGTCACTGACGGTCTACCGGCCACCGCTTTAGGTTTCAATCCTCCCGATCTTGATATCATGAGTAAAGTAAGTGCGAAAACCCTTGTTATTGCCTTCGTTGTGAGAAGAAAGTTATAGACGATTCTAATCGCGTGTTTTTTGATTTACTTGTAGCCACCGAGGAAGAGTGATGAAAGTTTGATTTCTGGATGGCTATTCTTCCGATACTTGGCTATTGGTGGATACGTGGGCGCTGCCACTGTTGGAGCCGCTGCTTGGTGGTTCATGTATAGCTCCGAGGGACCGCAGATGACGTACTACCAATTAGTAAGTGTCGATAAGTGATTTAATTTTGTTGACTTTTTCTTTTTTCAGGATATTTACATTGTAAGTTTGTATGTTGTATTGTTTTTATGGTGTTTAAATGATAAAATGTACGTCAGAAAACTTTCAGCCCCTAACTGACTTTCAATTAGATTGTTCCCATTAGTAAAGTGCCTCATTTATTCACTTCCTTTTTCACTCTTTGAGATAGTATCAGCTGTAGACACCACTGAGCTATCTCTTGTTTTGATTGCTGTCAAGTTGAGTTTTATTTCGTTTCTTCAGTTTACTGTCATTCTCAAAAATTTGAATTTCTGAATTGTGTTTCTTAATTAGCAAATAAATATCGCATTTATTTATTTAGAAAGATATTAAGACATTTCAGATCTACTTAGGATTGTATGCATCAAGCGCATTGTACTTGCTTATGAAAGTCAGCTGCAGCATTGAAACATTATTATACATTCGTGTTAAACCTGTTATACCAGCCTCATCCTGTGAAAAATTTACAAATTTTTGTTTTGATTATTTTATTTTATGATTCTCTAATTGAGTTATCCTGTTTTGATTTGCTCTCTAAAATGATATACCTATAAGCGTGGTCAGGATTCGAATATTCTCCTATTCCGAAATGAGATCCAAGTGTTCATTAGAAACACTAATTTGTGATTGAAAAGTAGACCTCGCGATTGGAATATATTTTTCCCGAATATGCTCGTTATTTGAATCATGACAGATGAGTATTATTTCGACTCCATATTTTCTATATAATGTTTAATGACGTCTATTTTCTACATTTAATTACTACTGTTTTTTCAATCTAAGGATGTGTTAATACCACCCGCAACACACGTAAAAAACCAAGTTATTCATGTATTGAAACAAAATTGAGCGTAGATTTTTCAAAATTGTTGAGAGCAATTTGTGCTCCGTTCTATGCGTGGTGATGATGATAGCCTACCTTATAGCCTTTGAAAAGGTGGAAACAAATGAACTCACTTGTTAGTAACCTTATCGAGGTCTGTGGGGATCTGCCGCACAGCGTATATTAAGATAGAAAATATTCGCCAGTTAAAGCCGGCAGTGGAATGGCCGTGCGGGTCAAGTTCACCGCTTTTGGCTGGTAAATATGTAGGTACCAGGTTCGACTCCCCGAACCGACAATACCTACAAGGTCTTTGTACATGTACGTGTAGTTTATTTATGTATGGCCTTTTAAAACGGTTTTTTGTTTTCAATAAAAACATTTTCTATTTCAGACCCACCACTTGTCTTGCTTGGGTAGTCCTGAAGACTTCAAGGGAATCGACTGTCATGTTTTCCATGATCCTCATCCTATGACATTAGCCTTGTCTGTACTTGTCACCATTGAAATGTTGAACGCTATGAACAGGTTAGCATCTTCAAATGTTTGGTAGATATCTATTTTAAAAATTGTAGTTTGTAATATTTAAAGTATAAAAATATAATTTTTTTGTCTAATTTAAATGTAATAGTTCGGAAATTACGGCGATAATAGATATTAACAATAATGCATTATCCTCTCATATACCTTATTTGAGCAAAATACATTGATTAGAGAACGTTGAATGAAAAATTTCTGATTTAAGATTTTTTTAAAATATCAAGTTTTTTGTTGGCACGCAAATGTCTATCACTCCGTCTATATTGTTAAACATTTTTATTCATGCTACGAAAATGAGTGAGTAAAAGAGAATTGAATAGTATATTATGCAACTAGGGAGGAAAGGGAGTAATTTCTCAATGAGTGCAATGTTTGAAAGCCCAAACCCGTAGACGAGTGCGGTAATTACACAAATTTATAAATTTCTCTTTTTGACCAAGTTGCATACAATATTTTCTGCAACGAGTGTACGGAATGCCGAATTTGAGCCAGGGGCAATAAAACCTGTGGTTTTTGCTGGGTCAAATCTCTGTTATGATGGATAGAATTTTTCAGTCAAAAAAAATTAAATTAATTTAAATAAAATGAAAAACAGACATTTAAAGGTGCGGGGAAACTGAAGAACCAATTAGTCGTGAGAAAAAAATGAACGTGTGAGAAAAGAATTAAAGAAAAAAGTATCTAAGGAGTGAGAAAAATAAGAGTTCTATAATTGGATTTTTTCCCAAACTTTTTCAAAGCAAAAATTACTCTAACCTAAATGTAAGTAAAACGAAAAAGTTAAATAAAAAAGTAATTTTTTAATTCAACCTTAAGATTTGAATTCTGTGTCACTTTTGTGAAGTAGAAAACAAGTAATTGATGTAACAATTTGAATAAAAGGAAATAAAGGACAAAACATGTGATAGATTACAGTTAAATCGTAGAAGAGAACTCTTCTCCAGAAATTAAACAACGAACTTGCATTTAGAAATTCACTCTTATTAAAAACCTCTAAAAGTTACGCTCTGCTTTTATTAGTGGGGCTTAGACAGGCGGCGTAGCCGTTAGCCCAGGGTATATATACTACTTCGTTAGTGTGAGTAAAATGACGTCAGAAGTAGGAAGCTAAATATACAAAATATTATTCTACTTCACGCCCAATCGTTTGTATGTGTGCTAGTATGCGCGAAATACGTCACACGTAGGAAAACAAAAATACTCGTAATACGCACAATGGAGGCTACCTTATAAAAGTCTATATTCCTTGCGTCAGCTTATCGCCTAGTTTTATACGTAATGCTATATTGTTTGCTTTTTAGGGTTTTTGCACCAAGTGCAAAAAACCCTGTCGAAATCACCATTATTTTCCTTCTTTTTCTTCAGCCAGGCCTGTTCTGTTTTTCATCTGTGAAGCTAGTGATGCGCCCTAATCGATTCCTTCAATTAATCAACTAATTGATTTAATCGAGTATCATTCAGGCTTGGGCAAGAATTAAAATGTTTAATAAAAGAAATAGACGAAATATATGGGGAAAATACTACTTGTTGGCTGTTGCAGAAGAAACATTTTCTGTTCTACAATATAATTAATGCGTGTTGAAAAAATCAATTTTGCAAGTTGGTGTATAAAATATGGTACTTGAAATAATTGATTAATCAAACAGTTTTCGATTAATTGCGCATTAATATGTGAACTTTGACTGTATATCACTGCGTAGTAATATATAGTCAAAGTATGTGAAGCAAAAGCTCTATAGTAACATCGTTTATCGATATAGTTTGTTTTCTTCGTTATTTGATCTAGAAACTTTTGAAATATATTTCTGAAGATGGAAATTTATTATTTAGCGTCACTTGCAAAATTTAGTAATCAGACGTAGTCTTTTTTTTCTGGTTTTTGACAACTCGTTGGTCATGAGTCATCACCAATGATCGTATTTTTATATGATGAATATTTCCTATAGTCTGCGATTTCCTAAGTTTTTTTAAATCCAGTCCCATCACCGTTTAATGGCAGTGGAGGCAGTGGAACGCTTAATTTAGATAAGGAAATCGAGTATGAAAATGGGAGGGGCGTTAGAATGAGGTCTGCAGCTACCTTTACAGCAGCATCAACAGTGTCATCGTGGGACATACCAGAGTGGGAATGAAGTCAGTGGAATGTAGCAGTAAAGTGAGTAAATTAGAGCATTAAGCATTCATGAATAATTTTTAGGATTACGTAGTGCACCATGAAATTGAAAGGAAAATTTTGGATCGAAATTGATTCCGGGAAATCGTGACGATATGAGAAAATATTTCAGTTAATGATGACTGTACATATTGCAGACTTGGTAAAATTGCATATGCTTCAACGGTGTTGATAGAAGCAGAAGGTGATGGAAAATTTTGCGATTGAAGGGGAAGGGAGGATGTGATGATCGAAGAGTGAGAAGAGTTTTATGAGTTAAAAATTACATCACAATGATGTTTTGGTGAGCTACTGCTGATCTTTATTATAAAGGCCGAATTTCCGTTCTATAACATCCGATTCATTTTGAAAATTTTGTTCGTAATTTCTGATCATAATATCTTATTAATTGATTGTTGTCTTCGAAAACAGTTTATCTGAAAATCAGTCACTCGTAAAAATGCCACCATGGTCCAACATGTGGTTGATCGCTTCCATGGCTCTGTCGTTCGGACTACATTTCGTCATCTTGCACGTCGAATTTCTATCGGTGAGTATCCGCTGTCCGTTGTCGACGTCTCAACAACAATTCTTACGAAGTACCTACTTGTTGGAGAAAAGGGCGAAAATCATAAATTCCATTTTTTCCTTTTCACTTTACAGACCGTATTCCAAGTAACGCCGCTGTCCGTCGACGAATGGCTTACCGTCATGAAGTTCTCCATACCCGTCGTGCTGCTCGATGAAAGTCTTAAATTCGTGGCCAGACGATTCACGGACGGTAAGGACTATTTGCATACGGTTTGGGGCATCGTTCTTATGTGGTCCGTATTCTTCGCTCTGATTTTGAAAGGACCCATATAAATTTTCGCAATTCTCGATGAAGTTCGAACGAAAAATAAATAAAAATAACAACATCTTTGTTTTTTCTCTCTCCATCCGTATTTTGGCTGACATTCTCGTTTAATTTTTGTTATTTCGACGATGACCTATTCATTTTTCCGCATTCCAATATAACCGCGTGTGCATACATTTCTTGTTTGCATGTTTCCACCCCTTCGCCCCTTCTTTACGTTTCATAACAGCCACATTCGTCCACGAAAAGATACGCTCTTGAGTTTAGATCCAACGTGTGTCTGTTCTGGAGACACGATGGATCTATAATGTGAAAAATTGCACCCTTAACCCTTTATAAAAAAATGAATAAATAAATAAATGAAATGAAAAACCCTATAAAAATAGAAAAAAAAATTATATTGAAGAAAAATGCGATCAAAAAGTGCCTTGACTTGTTACGGAACCTTTCGCTGAAGTTTTGGGGTAAGCTGGTGTGTTGTGTTGTTTTATTTTTATTTTTAATTCCTCCTTGTCCTCGTAGTATTAGCAATTTGTTTGTTTTTTTTTTACAAATAAAAAGGCCCAAACGGTTTTTAAGACGACCGTTGTGTCGAGAGAGAAAAAAATATAACATATTTATTATTGATATATCAGCTGTTTTCGCTGTATTTGTGATGTGTAAATTAAGAAATGTTTTTTAGGTTATGTAATATTATGTCTCCCTCTTTTTCCTTTTCTTGTCGTGTTATTTAAAGAAAAAAAAAAACGAAAAATTTGTTTACATTTTTACTCCTTCAGTAAGCCTGTATTTATTTAACCCAAACATTATTAATTAAGGTTAATGTACTTTTTCCTTTTTCTTTTTTTTTCTTTTTTCTTCTCTTTTTAAAATGAACAACTTTAATTGATTATTGCCCTCGCTGGATAGGAGTTAAAATTTCGTGCGTTATTGGTTTTTCATGATGTCTCGGATATTGTGCGAAACGGTCAGCTGGGCTCAGTTTTCCGTACAATAACGATCAAAAAGTTACGAATATCGTGTATAACTAGATTTTTTGGGATTATTTGATTGTTTTTTCCTTTGCACCATTCATAAGTCTGTGTGTAATATACAGTATATTATATTTTAGTGTAGTTTCTTGTGTATTGATAGGTTTTTAGATTTTTTGAATATGTTGTTTGTAGAGTCTTACTCTATATTCTCTGTTAGAGAATTTTCATGCATACGCTTCTATTGTTTTATGATTTTACCTCATAAATTTCTGTTTCTAAGTTTTTTGCGTCCTTATTGAATGTAGGAACCGGATGCATTTGAGCACTTAATGGGGTAAGGTTGCTAATTTGTTCAATGAGAAATCCGAACGTTCCGATCATACGTCATTTTCGAGCGTTCATTATTTTGTGACGTGGTATTCGTCCCTCTATTTATTAGGGTTTTCTTCGAACTTCGAAGAAAAATACTCATTCTGCACTTTCGTTTGATACTGCTGTTGACAAATTCTCGATGAACTCATATTTTAATTTTATGATATCGATTTAAAGAAACGAAGACGTTTTCTAGTTTTTCTATTATTGTTTTGATCGTTTCAAGACATACCCCACTTATTACGGAGTTTTAATTCGTTTCACTTTTAGTATTTGCCAATTTTTCAGAAAAAAAAAAGAAAAAGATGAGTACGTGAGAAAAAGTATTTTTTTCCCTCGACGATTTTCAAGACGGTTTCACTTGCTCATTTGCAAATAATATAAGTATAGCTCTGTGTCTTGGTTCGTGTCGAAAGGATATAATTTTTCTTCAGATTGAGTTTCCAGTTTATAAGGGGATAGAATAATTATTGATTTTCGTTCGAATCTAATGAAAGTTTCAGTTTAATTCTTCCGTCTTCAACTTTTTTTAGTTTCTTAGTTCAGTTTTGTGAAAAAAACGCTTATGTGATCGAGAAGAATTCTTAGATCTATCACTTTTCGGAACATACTCGTATGTGTTTTCATTATATATTTGATTTTTCCGTCAACAGCTGTCGATGAAGTTGTATTTTTTGTTTCTTCGTTGATCTTGCAACCGGTCTCAGTGGAATATATTTGTTTTCTTCTTTTGAACGTTTTCTGGCCGACTTATTCAATATTCTTCGTATTACTAATGTGGTTAAAATGCAAGAGAGTTCATCTTCTAGAGTTCTAAAATAACGAATTAACTCCCTTCTCCCGATTGAAATCCTCTTCCACAATATTCATCAAATTGCTCATTTCGTGTGTTTTCGTGAAAAATAAATCCGTTTCCGTCGCATTAATGTTTTGTTTGTCGCACTGCTTCGGGGTTCACCTGTTTTTTCCCTAAAATTGATTCTTACTCAGTGATTCGAAGTGAAATTTTCGTAGACGCCATGCGCACGAAATGAAAACCTCTGTAGAGCATTTGTGGAACCCCTTTCGACCCCGTGGCACGTATTTGATGTGTTAATATTCTAGCGATATGTTGTAGAAAGAAATTTCTTAGCCTCTTATGATTATCATCGATTTGAAAATCGTAGCATATGAAATTCAAAAAAAGTCGAAGCAATTTATCTACTCTGTTATCATTTTATCGAATTTGTACATATGATTAAGATTTGAACATTTGTGGTTCTATGTCCTTTAACTTGTTTCTCAAGTTTTCTCTCCTGGGGAAAAAAAAACAAAAAAATATAATTCAATTTTGTGAATTAAAACATTCGTATCCGATGAACTTCTTTTTATTTACTTTGCCGCTTTATTGGTCAGTAAATTTTGTGGTTTCTATGTTCATGGGTTTGAACATTCCTTTTAAAAACTATCCGAATTTTTCATCCAAACATAAAAAATATGTTTTTATTTGTATTTTCAACGAATTTTCTTCATATTATATTTGTGTAATTTTTCCCTACGCGTTAAATTTCGTTTCTTAGTTCAAAATGATGCTGCAAGACGAAAAGCAGAAATTAATAATAATTTTTTTGTTTTATGGCTTATATAATAAATACGTTAATTAATTAAAAAGAAAAACCCAACCAAAAAGAAAACGACAAAAATTCATAAATTTTGTGTACGTATTTAATTACAAGTAGCTTATAACCATTGTTTTTTTTTTTGTTTTTTTAAATTCATTTCTAAAGAAAAAAAAACTATAAGTGAACGTGTAATTTTTTTTTTCTTTGGCATTCTGTAACTGCCTCTGGTTTTACTGTTTTTCCTTTTTTTTCTTCTTTCATTCGCTGGTTTGTTTTACTAACAATGAAATAAATCATCGATTAATAAACTTACTCATCGCTCATTTATTTACTTAATTTATGGAAAATTGTTTTTCTGGCGAAAAGATTTCAGTGTGTTCAGCAACCGAAGTTATTTTACCTTCGATACGCATTCGAACCCTTGATTTGAGTGGCTTTAATTGGTTTGTGTGCAGTGGGAAAATGTATTATGCGTTGTTTATGGCTATTTCCTTAAAACAATAAAAAAGTTTAGATTCAGTATTACCAAGTCATCTCTTGCTAGTCTACCCGAGTTTCCATCCCTCTTCCAATCGACAATGATATTAAAAATCTAAACAGAAATTATTCGTGAAACGCGAGATCATTGTAAGTAATGTTTATTTTTGAAGACTTCATTGTGAGAATCGATTATTGTTTCTAACGGCTCCATCAATGGTAATGTGAAAACAGTGGGACGAGTGCATCGTCTCAATAGCTTAATGATACTGCCAAACTCAATTTCACTTATCAAACTATGAAATGAAAATGGCCAGTTTCTGTGTTTGATTCGAATTATCGAGTAGTGAGTACATATCAAGTCAATTTTACTTTTTACCGACTGCGTACAGAGAAGGTTATATATTTGGTATGTCTATCTTCAGAACTAACGGAAGCTCAGAACAAGTATGTTATTTCATAGATTTTAATGAAAGTAGGCTCAAAATGTTCCTGACCATCCGGAGAATGTCCTAGGCCATTCATAATATTCGAAAATCTTAAAATTATAGAAGAGTGTAATTGAGGAAAATGAGAATTTAAAGATTGAAAAAATTACTCTCATAAATTTGGGCATATCCACCAATGAGAACCAATGAGAACTACTCATTCTGATCAACGCAGTCGATTTTTTATTATTCTAAATAAAATTTATTGGTTTACGATTGTCTCTTTAAGTACTTCACAAAGAGACATGGTACAATGAATGAATTCATGGGGGAACATTAAGGCAACACTGTTGTATTAAATACATTTTCATTATTATGTAACCCTTTTTGCATTATTCGGTTCAAGTTGGTTAAACAAAGAAAATAAGTTCACTTAAAAAATGAGTTTTTAAAAAATAAGTTTTACTTTTTTTTTGCCTTTAGCTTCATGTGAAATAAATATCATTTCGTTGCGGAAGGTTGGCTGCAGTAATGGTATATTTTTAAAATCACAGTAGTGAGTAGAATAAAAGCTTATGATAAGTTAATGTTATAGTTAATTTCATACAATTCTTAAAGAAAAAAAAAAAAGGTTGAAAATACTAGATTGGGAACAAAAATACAAATTTGAGGACCCAATAGTGAGGTAAAGAATGAAATAAGGCCAAAAATTGTGCCCAAACGCATTCATTACAAGCTGAATATTAACTAATAAAACCACCACATTCTCCTTTTCCGTGGGAGAATATCATTTAATTCTTAAGCGGATGTATATTTGAAGCACTTATTGAAAAATTTCCTCTCATTGTTTTCCGAATCAAAAAATTTTAATATGTACATCGAATTAATGACTGATTGCTCATTTTGATGTAAAACTATCGAGCTATAAATGTAATTAACTTACCTACGCGATGAACGGAAGCATTTGACTAAAAATTTCAGCGGAAATGTATCCACGTAGAAAATACGTGGATTTTTTCGAAATCGACAATTATTGTTCATGGCATAAACGTGAAACTGTACAGCCGAAATGTTTTGTGTGGTATTATGAAATTATAATGTTGTAGTAAAACTGCCATCCAGTGCTGCCCCCGCCCCCGTTTAACGACTGCATTTGAGAAATGACGAGTGTCTCGTTGTACCCACTGTCTTATTGAACCTCACTTTCCTGTATGTACCAGTACTCGTAGAGTGTGTTTCTGAATTCGTTTGACTGAGCACTACTATAACACCTGCCAATATTTCTCAATAATATGAAACAACAGAAATGTACGAATCAATTCGGCTCTTGAGAACAAGAACCTCGTCATTCGTCATTCCATCATCTGGTGTATCTTCTACTTCGTTACAAGCTGGTTATTGGAATAAATACGGCTCTCTTTTCTTTTTATTCATTTTTTCCTGTCTGGCTGAAGCTTCCGTATGTCCTTTTTCAAATTAACTAATGACTGCATTCAGATGGACGGGTATGCATGAATATTCGTTTTGTGCTGGTATCAGGTATGTAAAACGGGTTTCTCTCGTGAAATTCACTCAACTATGTACACTTTTCCTATAAGCTTTATCTTATACGTATTACGCACTCTAACTTAATGTATATTTCCACTAAATCGCCTTTTCTACTCTAACTTCTCACAGGATTAACCAAAATTGGAAGAAAGGGGAAAAAATATTCGCTTTCTTGGTGACGATACTGCAAATTGTATTTTTGCTGTTCTTTCTATGCATAATATGCGTGTCGTGCCTTTTCTTCGTATGTGCGCGTGTCTACTAAAAAAATCGGTGCTATCTTGTTGTGAGCTGTGCTTCGATGAACTTCATTTCTATAATATATTAACGATTTTCTTGTTTCTTATCCAATCACTAATCGTGTAACTTTTTTTTTTGTTTGCTATTTTTTGCTAACTTTATAGGTTCTGAAGTTGAGCATTCACTCGCCGAAAGAGAAGCTCTGTGGACTGGCACCAACGAAATTAAAAAATGCCAATGAGGCTTCTTCTGCGTTCGCAGCCATTTGACGCGTGTGTATGTGTGTGTGTGTGTGTGTATGTCTGCGGGTAACTTTGTTGCTCGGATTTTACTGCTGAAATGTAGCTAAGCGATAAGTTGTCCCCGTTTGTATTCCTTCATTAAAGAGACAGTCGGTTGTTTGGTTTCTCGTAAAATATTTGTGTTCATTATTTGAAATATTCCACGTATACTTTAGGCTTAGTCGGTGATAGGCTGGAAAAAAAATTCGTTGTGAGTACGCCCCACTTATTGAGCGTTTAACCGTCGTAAATGAAGGGTGAAAACTGCTACTCCTGTGTGTGAGGGTGACTGATAAGTAAATAGTACGATTGCTCTCTAATGTAATTGATTTTTCGTTAAAACAAAATTCACTGGACGAAAAATATTTGAATTACCATACAGTATTTTTATTTCGTAATGTATATTTTACTCCATTTTAATGGTTTTGAAAATCTTCGAAATTGAAACAAATTCACCAAAATAAATTATTTCAACTTCGTATGGTAGCATAAAATAACAATAAAAATATTTTTATTATGAGGTTTTTGGATACATCCATAAAACGACGCAGTTACGTCAGTGGTCTTCTTCGTTTAAATACATAAAATACTGTATCGAGCGTGGTTCTATTCTTCGTATGAAAAAAAGTGTGGAACTCTCTGCAAAGTTGGAAAATAGGTTATTCTTTTGTGAAAAATTCGGAAACAGTTCCCTGTAGAGGCTGTTCTATTTGTCGCTGTAGAACTCAAAAAAAAGGTCGAAGGTTCGAACCTTACTCGGTGTGTAGATTTTGAAGAAAAGTTCTCCTCTGAAGATCTGATGGTGTTTATCACATGAACGGGGCCTCTGTTAAAGAAGTTATTTTAATTGTTCTATCTGGAGAAGTAAATTTTCCGAGTTTTCATTACTTCACAAAGCTCTCACATCCCTGTCAAATTTACAGTTAAACAGAGTTCTCACGAAGCACTTTTTTTTCTTCCCAAATAGAACCATGCTGTTATGAGCCTATTTACATCCTCTTTCTCTAATGCAGCTATGCCTAACTTTTTTTTTTTTTTTAGAAATTATGTAGGTGTATATATTTTTTCGATGGAATAATTACATGTTCACATTGCAAAGTATGTATGTGGTCATTTCAAATCGTGATTTTTGATAACTGCTAATGTTTACGTTTATTACGTAATGTGTTAAGTACCTATTTAATGAACTACTTGATAGTTCTATAAGGTGTTGAGATTGAATTAATAGTTATAAAAGGTTTTACAGTTGCAGTATATTGAAAGTAGGATTTACAATAAATATTGAAGATGTTCATCCCCAAACACCGTCCTTCCACCAGGTGGATGGGTTACAAATGTTTTAAAACAAAAAAAGTTTCTACACATTTCTTTCGTTACCATCGTAGGGGACACAAACATAGGCAGGTAAAAAAGAGTATTTAAAAAAAAAAAAAATCATAATATGCTTTTTTTTCTTATCATTAGGAAACTGCGACTGAAGATGGTCAAAGAAATCAGCCAGCAGTCTATTCTATAACATATATTGTTTTTCATGCCTCTATCCTACGTATATTTTGTACCTAAAAACGAAAATAAACCGTTAGAAAAATTGCAGAAAAAATTCCAATTTTCGCATGATTTTTTATGGTGTTTAACTTGAATTATGATCATGATAGATAGGAATCAGGACGAAGGTATCAAGTTTTTATCGCATGTTGCCAGTATTACCCCTTTTTCAGTTTTAGAATTAGTGTTATTGAGAAAATGAGTGTACTGGCACTGCCTCCGATTAAATTGAAAGATTTGTTTTTGAAGCCTGTAAATAACATTTTAATGCGAAATTTTGTTTTTCTTTATTTCCACTAACCCATTGGCCTTTCAATATTGAAAATCAATTAGTTTTTGTGTTTTTCTTCGCTTATTATATAAAATTGCCATCTTCACGCGTCAAAATTATTTTCAAAAGTCTACAGAAAATTTCTCAAAATTTTAATGAATATTTTGCGTATTGTGTGTACCTCAAGTAACGTTATATTTTGAACCTTAGTTATCAGTTGCTCAAATTTTTTAATTTTAAAAATAACTTGAACACTGTATGTTTCGTTTCATTTTAAACGACTTGTAATCATAACTAATAATCTTTGAGAATTGAATTTTAATTTTAATTTATCGATTAAATATTGTGTTAAAATAATAATCTATATCTTAATTTTTATAAAGTTTTTTTTACTATGGCACCAAATTAGAGAAAACGGCTTGACTGATTTTCATGATTCAGGTGTCAAAAGAAAGGTCTCGCCACATTAATGTGTCATCTGTAGAGAAAAAGTCCATAGCCTCCCCTGAAGAAAAGTTCCGGATTTTGACCCCCTCACCCACATAGTAATTTTTTGGCATTTTTTTCCTCTCATAATCATGAAATTTCATACTTCTGTGTCGCCCCCCTCTTGAGATATGGTGCGCCAAAAAGTTCAAAAAATTGAATTGTAAATTATATGTACCATAGCTGTATATAGGGCACAGTCAAATAAAGTGATATGAAAATGTAATGAAGGAGAAGGTAGAAAACAGAGGGAGAGTAAGTGAGGGAAGTGAACCATTTTATGTGAAGAAGTTGGTACTCTCGCCAAGTAGGTTATCCCAAGGAAGACTTTAAGCCGTGGTGGCAGTCTGTAGCCTCCCTGAGAGAAAATTTTTAGATTTTCCTCAATGTATATCCCTCACATCATTATCGTTTGTAAACTGAAAAACAAAAGGAGTGAAAAGTGGAGAAAACACAGATCTATCTCTCTTTCTCTGGCTTTCTCTTCTTCACTGGGGTCTTCTCTTTGGAAGATTATAAGTCTCGAATCAAATTGCTACGCCGAGGCGGAGCCCGTGGGTAGTTTTTATTTTAAACTTCTGTGTACCTATTTGTAATTCGTCTAATTTTTAGAATTTATGCGTTTTGTGCCAAACATATTTTCTCACTTTACTTTTAGTTTAATATTCATACAAAAAATTTGACATGTCTCGCTTGGAAGAAAAAAAAAAAAAAAAAACCTAATAAACCACAATGGTGATAAGTCAAAAGGTAATTTCTTCAGTCCGGTATAACAGTAACGATATTTTTTGAATTTATTTCGTTTTAATGCAGGTAAGTACTCGATATCAGACTATAGTTTCCAGCTCATGCTCATTACTTATTGTACTCGTAATTGGTTCATAATTATTTACAGCTAATACTAATACGTTTTCTTTTGATATTTTTTTTTTTTTTTTTTTACTATTAACCTCAAATTGTGTGCAGACGTTATATATAACCAACTCGTGAAGTAATTATCTATTTTTTTTTTGTTTTAAACTTCACTATTCAGGTAAGAATAATTTATACCTAATTTTTTTTTTTCATGTTTGTCACGAAAAATTCAACATTTATTGGTCACTCGGCCGTGTGTAACCCTACGTTGCCTGTTTATTTTTTCAGTTACACCCGCGATTCAGCAAGATCGAACTTGGTGAATGGGATGTCAAATTACTAACCTATACACCTTTTCACCTGTAAAGAAAAAAATCACACTTAACGTATATAAATGTCTCAATTTTATGTGTCTAATATTTAAATTTATTATTATTATTTATAATTCGTTGTAGATAGGTGGAAATAGTGAAATTCTGTATACTGCTCAAGTATTTATGCTTATCAAAAAAATATTAAACTGAAAAACGACTTCCGGTATCAGAGTAAACGTTACCGAATTGGTTTATGGGAAATAACTTTTTTCTTTCTTTCTTTTATGTATACTATATGGTAATAATTGGTATTATAATGTTTTTTTTATTAATATTGTGTAATAGTGGTTGGTAGTACAATAATATTCTTCTCTTAACTAACACTTTAAATTTCTTTTCAGCAGAATTCGAAGACAAATGGTGCTAAGTAACGCTTTGCTTAATCTATCTTTCGATGATTGAATATTGCTTCTCTGTATGTATATGGAATACTAGGGTTGCTATGTCATTCGTAGACAATTGTACCCTGTGCCCGACCTCTTTTGCAATAATATTTCAAAATATTATTTACCAATCACTTTTTTGATCGCTGTATTCGATGCACATTCAATTTTTTTTTGTTTGTTTGTTTTCGTATGGCTTTGTTTAGTATTCTTCATTATTATTTTTTCTTATTAAATGTATATGTATTGCTCGATACGTGATAGTTACCCGTAGTGTTGTGCATTCCTTCATTTACCTTTAAAAAGTATAAATTTTTCTTAATTTTTATTTTAGCTTTTTTTTCTTCTTTTTCTCTCTTTCTCTTTTTTTTTTTGTCTGATGAAGACAAAAAATATTAGATTCTTCTAACTCTCGTCGCGTTAAAAGGCTCTAATAACTTAAATTTCGCTTTTTTTTTCTCTTCTAACTTCATCTCCTTACTTTTTTTAAGCATATATTTTTTTGTTTTATGTTAATTGTATATCAAAATGGTGGATCTTCTGTGGGGGTCAGCTTTAAAAATACTTTCAACGAGCTACTGGTCAGTGTTTACGTCATTTGACGTACGCCGACGTAGACAATTAGTCGATAGATAATTTTACGTTAATTTTCTATACAAGCTCGTGGATCCGATTATTTCTTCTATAATAAGTATAATTACTATGTGCGACGAAATGTGTTGGATTCGCCATTGGTTTGTGTGTGTACATATATATTTTTTTCATTCGAGTTCGAATCAATTTTTTAGGGTTCTCGTTTGTGTAAGTAGGCGCTCAAATATACCGGAGAAATATATTATAATATATTATTCGTGACGTTATTTTAATTTTTTTTGTGTGTTTTTAAACTATTCAGATTATTATGTATATTTTAACCTTAAATAAATTATTATATATTTTATTTTAATCGTTTGCCTTGTAAATCTATTTGTTATAATATTATGTCGGGGGCTCGAGTTCGGATTTATATATAATTATAATATGTAGTTACCTAATAATTAAGATTAGATTAGATATCTGCGATGAAATGCGTGTGGTGTGGTTTTTTTACAGGAGTAAAACGACATCGAACGCTGTTATATATTTTCAACTTATATAGAAAACATCGAATTAAATTGTGATTAGTTATATGCGAATGCTCTTACTGGAAAATACATTTGTTTTTGTTGTTTGAATGCGTTTATTTTGTCGCCGAAAAGACGTCGAAAGCTATATATCATTGCCGAAAATCACCCAGAAATTGTGGTAATCGTTATGGAAATTGTACTTAATCAGTCGTTAGATTTATCACTTCTTGTTTTCAGACTGAAATATCTTTCAATCGAACATTATTTAAATACGTATTGGTACTCACTACAATCGTGAGAGCATTCTTGTTTCATCGTTTTTATTTTTTTATCTTTATTTGAAGTACCTACTTAGGTAGGCATCTATTATTTGAAATTATGCGTAACCGATAGAGTTCAGTTGGAGATCTTGAACTTTAAAATCACTAAAATGACGAGAAACGGAAAATTTAAGCCATTTGTACGTAATTTTTGATTTTTTAATAACGATAAGCGTTCAATGAATTCGAAATTTGAAGTTATTTCCCTATAATTAGACATTCTATCGTAACTTGACGAATTTCATTTTTTCTCTGTGGAATTGAGGGTTTCGTATCTCGAAGTATGACATTATTAGCATCTGAAAGAATTCTTCTATCTGGCCAGTCAGGTTTAAAAGAACTTCAAGAATCCAGTATGACATTCAGCACCATTGACATTCACTGGCCACAAATTCTCTGATTGTGTATCACTACTTTCTCAAAACATGAGTGAAACTTAATATTTATAACAAGCATTGGTCATCTTTCTGGAGTGCTAGGCTAATCGGTCAATTTCAGTCAATTTTTCATTGATGATTCGATTACAGTCGATGTGCGAGAAGCCGAGAACGTAAATTAAATCTGAAATATGACCGTCGACCATAAGAATATCCGAATAAATTGATTTACTCATGCAAATACCAACATTTAAAGTTAAGAAATCCGCAAATGAAAGCTGACACAAGCATGACTAACTCGAATCATAATTGTCACAGAAGTATATTTTAAGATGCACTTCAAGAAAAATTAAAGAACGTGTTAACACAGCTTAATCCGTATTAGTAGGAGTAGCTTTACCTAAAATCTGTTTACATTACTCCACCTATGGCTACCGCCATTACTTGAGGGAGTTGAGGAATTATTTCGCTAATTACGATTTTCGCCTCAATTCGTCAAAGACTTCGGAGAAATTAATATCGGTCCTATAATGATTAATTTTTCCTTAGGTACCTCATATAATAATCTCATAAGTGAAGAAAGTTGGTAACATTAGTATAAGTGGCGAAGCCAGGGAAGATAAGGGAGATTAGTCCCCCCTTCAGATTTTTTTGAAGCAGAATTTCATCGAGTGAGACCATTATGATTTGGTTTTTAATTTCATGAAAAATCATGACGATTTGCATGAAAATCAGAAATTCATCTCCAAAAATGCACAGAAAATTTTTTCGCTCACTCCGGTTGCGAAATTATTTTTCCAATTTTTGAATTCTCCTCCCCTACAAGATGAATCCTACGTATAGCGCTGGCTCGGAAGATAAAGTTCGACATTTTTTAATTCAAATTTTTTGGTCTACTCAGATGGTTGACGAGAGTCCGCTTGTGGTTTCTCCCCCCGTAACAGGAAAATTCTTGAAATTCGCTGTTGTGGTGAGGGGAGAGGAGATATTTTTTCTCATCAAATCCCCATCCTGGCTACGCCACTTGGTGACATTCCACCATATAGAATTGTTAACAAAGTACCATGGAAGTCAATATAATTTTAAACAATTCTTTATCCTATGTATAAAAGTGAAGGTTCAAAAACTTTTTTTGAAAATGAATTCTTCAAACGAGTACTTGAATTATTCACCAGCGCATCTTTTATCATTTGTACGTACCTACAGTAATTGTTTCAGCCTTGTAAAAGCTGTCCTTTTTGGGAAATTTTTCTTGTAGCTTCAAATTTTGATTTTTCTTAGTTAGCAAAGTCGATTTAGTATCAGTTAGTGTCCGGAGGCAAAACCAAAATACTAAGTAGCGTTAATATTGTCAGGTCTAAGCTGAAAATTAGACCAACTATAGGTCACTGAGAAATTTTTAACAGCAATAATAAGTAGAATACCCATAAGGCCAAAAATGCCCAGTAAGGCAGCTTGTAGATCGGTAATTTCTTAAATGAAGGAATCGATGTTTTAACCACATACATTTTTCCCATAAACGCGAAAAATTAAGTACTGAAAACAAAATTGATTTTTCAAAGATAAGACGAAAAATCTGTTATTTTATTTTTCTTAATGAGATGGTACTGAGTCTGGAGTTTTATTCCAATTTTAGTGTATTTTCCAAACTATGACACTTTTGGAAAATATACTTACCTCGGTTAAAGCACGCCGGAGATATTTGAATTACCAATGTTACACGAAGTCGGCATTTTTAATCTTTTTCATCGAAAGAATAGTGGACATCGAAAGGTTCCACTATCGAAACGTTACAAGTTGCTAGTTCTAATTAAAATGAAAAGATAGCGTCACAATAATTTATTTGATTAGTTCAATGGAAAACTACGCGAAAAACCTTCGAAAAACACGGTTTTTTGGGCCGTTTTTATTAGGAGAATATGAGTTATTAGATGGTTCTATGTTCCTAATGAATTACGACTGTTAATAGTTTTTGACAAAACGTGTAGAAGGCGCCACCGATTTGATTTCGAAATCAATGCAGTAAAGTTCCAAGGAACAGATTTATTTGGAAATTCAAGATTACCATTTAGTATTTACCATCCTCGAAACCATTTACCGCGCTACCGTACTGACTTCTGAATTTCAGATAATTTGAAGTCATGTTCGAGCATTTGGTTCGTAAATAATACAATCACACAGCAATATTATAAACACTTTTATCATGAACAATGTTTTTAAAATATTAATATTTTATTCACGAATCTGTGAGATTAATTTCATTAATACATTTGAAAATTTTGTTCGAAATATTGAAGCGATTCGTTGAAAAAATCAGTATTTTTTTTCTTCAATTGATGAAGCAGTTTCGTTCATAAGAAGGAGAAATTCAGTCTAGTTCTGCTTTATCAATTTATTCGGTCCCCTGAGTTAGAATTTTTTCTCAGCACTTGCATCCAAACATATTCAGCGTTTTTCGTTTCATTTTTAGCGTTATATTACCACGACTTGAGTATGTTTTTAGAGGTATCAGATGCACAGCTACACTGCACACTTTTCGATCAGTACCTACCGTAGTTCTTTCAATTACCTTGACGGCTTCACTTCGTTGTGGCTCTGGCTTCTACGTAGGAATTAAGGTTAATTTCTTATGTTAATACTTAATATTTATATCTATCCACATACTTTTTCATAGGTACCCAGAGGCGGATTTATAAATTCGGCGCCTATTGGCCAAGTAAATTTTTCTCCCTAATTCAGGGTTATCACAAAAAAATACAACGTTGCCGACTCGAAACATAAAAAAAAATTAATTTTGCATCCTTTTGCCTTTGCGTCTGTAGGCGGGGCCTCAATGGCCACCAGATAAATCCACCAATGCAGGTACCCAGTACCTACCTATATATGTATACCGAGCGTAAGATTTGGATTAAGTTAGTTTTTTCATTAGATCAGTGGCGTGGCTAGTTTTCTTTCTGAAGGAAAAACATAATTAATACCTACGGATAGAAATTGTCGTTTCTAATAACTAATTATAGGCACGAAAAAATACAAGTCGTCGACTGTTTGTGATATTCGTAGATCAGCTGATATCGCTTTGAATTATCCAGTTTAGAGCTACAGCCTACAGTTGGACGATTTCTCTCGTCTATGAAACTTTTGGTTGGGCTGTGGTCCATGTTGACCCACCCATATAGCGCTCCACTACCGTACCTATTGATGGGAAATTTCAGGATGCTAATTTCTTTCATTTTCATGAATTATTTTCAGCTTCCTAACAATCAGTATATATTATTATATACTTAGAAAATAATAGATACCGGACGCAGTAAAAAATATCCTATTCTCTGTCACCTTGTAACCTAGGTATCTCAACCTCTCTGACCGTTAGGTATAAATAAATAATATGTCGGCTATATGGAACCTTTTTACCGACTGCGTACGGAGGAGGTTATAATATGTTTGGTATGTCTATCTCCAGAACCAATGGAATTTTATGTAGGTATCTTATCTTATAGGTTTTAATGAAAGTAGGCTCAAAATGTTCCTGACCATCCGGAGAATGTCCTAGGCCATTTATAGGGTGTAATTGAAAAAAATGAGAATTTAAAGACTGAAAAAATTATTGTAATAAATTTGGGCATATCCCCGAATAGAACTACTCATTCGGATTAAGGCAGTCGGTTTTATTCTAAGTAAAATTTTTTCTTCAAAATTTTACACAGAAATATTATTTTTCGAATCGAGGATTTTCATTGGATATATAGTACAGCTTTATCTATCGAAGTAGATTAGTTTGAGCCTCTCATGGTGGAACCACTTACCACATAGAGTATGAAGTGGTCGAGTGATATTTTATAATTCCTTCTAACGACATTTTTGAATTGTAATCTCTGTGAGATGCTGCCATCTCGCAAGTAAAATGTTAATTCGTATTAAGTATTACCTTTTGTTTGTCATTCATTGAGGTAAAGGAGGCGAAGATACCGCACATTTTTAATACTTGAAATAGATTTGTATAGGAGAGCTGAAAAGAGACCATATTTGGCACATATGTACTTCAAGGCCTTACGCATGCTGGTATTCTATTAACTGTTCATTCAAAAATAACTAAATAATAAAAAAACTAATAAATTTAGAATAAAAAACTAGTTTTTAAAAATACGCTTTTATAATTCAAGAAAAAAAATTCCCATCCTGATAGGATTAGGATCTAAGGTATTTTAAATGAAAGTACAAGTTGCTACCATGACACCAAGGTCATGGATCTAGCTAGCGATGAAACCTTCACCATATACTAGATAGACTGGCTATGGCAATGGAAATTGAAGCACACATAAATAACGTCACAATGTGGCGAATGCAAATTAAATCCCATAAGGTTTTTTGAAGAAAAAGAAATCAAAAAAAGTTCATTTTTTCTTCTGAAATGAATTTTTAACAGAAAAAAAAAGGAATAATTATGTACAACTTTTCAAAAAAAAAACTCCAACCTGGCTAAAATCAACTTCAAAAACCTGGAAATAACAACAGTATAACCTGGGTAAAATAACTTCTTGCCACAACATGATGTCACACTCCGTATTTATCACTGCTTCAATGGGAAGCATTGTGCAGGGCCAGTCTATCTAGTATATGGTTGAAGGATGAAACTTATGTTGAAAAAACAAGCAATTGATAAGACCTGACAACTGATAATAATTGTTTACTCTCCCAAAAAACACTGCACTCGCACAATGACGCAAATTAAAACGGACATTTACATTTGTGTGATAAATCTGTAATTTGTAGGTACACTTATACTTATTTTAAAATAACAAGATAGAAATACCGGCAAAAGGGAAAAACAACTGATAATAAGAACAGATATGTGTCTATAGCCCATATTTACAAACGTCACTTTAACCTCCCGTCACTTAAACTTCACTTAAAAATGACTTTTGACACAATTTTGTATTTAAGAATGTGGTAACATTTTATTTTTACATTGGAACTCTCATAAGAGATACAATGTTCCCATATTTTTAAGTACAAAATTGTGCAAAAAACTTTTTTAAAGTGAAGTTTAAGTGAAGGGAGGTTAAAGTGACATTTGTGAATATGGGCCTCTGTGTAGGTGTGTTGCAACATGTGAAAGCGGCATTGAAGTTGGTCATCCGGTGTACCTACTTCAACAAACTGAGTAAGTAGAATAAAAACGTATAAAAAAAACTCTAATTTTGGCCATCTTACCCCATAGAGTGGGTAAGATGTTGCATAGTGGCGGCTAAGATTGCTAATAAAAATATACATGTATTTCTAAAAAAAAAAAAAAAAAAGTCAAATCCAAAATTGTTACAATTTCTAGAAAAAATCTATTAAAATTAAAAAACAACCACACAGAATGATATTTCTTGGCTTTTGAAGGTAGAAAAAAATCAGTTTAAATTGTTTTCTAAAGATATTCTTCAGTCTCTCAAATCACAATGTTTTTTTTTTTTTTCCAATGTATTTCCCTGTAGAGCTTGTTGACATTTTATAACTGTAGAATTTTAAAAGAGAAAAATTTTTAAAGTAATGAATTTCATTCAGTACCTATACTAAATTTTTTATTGCATAGAGCTAACCCGATAGCGAAAGGAGTATTAACTTCTTACAAACTACTAGAGCTCTTCACTAATTCAGTTACCATATTCCATATAGTACAGGTAGGCCAGGTAGCCATCATATCGTTAGCTTCAAAGGCAGTTAAATACAAGCGTTTTTGTTGGTTTTTTTTTTTTTTACTGTAACATTATCGTTATTATATCAAATACAAACGGAAACGAGTCTCAATTGTTTAATGAACGATGCACAAATTTTTAACTCCAATCGGTAGTGCAGCGAGGATTTTCTTAAGAAGGGGATTGGAGTGGAAAACATTTCTCTCCTTTCCCCTCACACACAGTAACCGACATTTTTTCTTTAAGGGGAAGGGATCACACGCGGATTTTTCCGATCAAACCATATCTGAATGAACGCACAAATTTTAACTAAAAAAAGTCTACCATCACCTGCCAAGTCAGGGCCACCTGCAGGATTCATCTCGATAGAGAGAATTTAAGAAGTGAAAAAATTATTTCACTCGCTCCGCTCTCGTGAATAGATTTTCCGCGTATTTTGGCGATATGAATTTCCGATTTTTATGCCGGTCCCCATGGTTTTGTGATTTATCATGAAATTAAAAACCATAGGTAATGTGAAATCCCGCTTCGAAAAAATCTGGAGGAAGGATTTATAGCGATATGATGTTTCATTCTACAATTTGATGTTATTTCAAAATATTGCCAGATTTTGAGAATAAGACAGCCGTACACAATATTACCTTTGATAAAAGCCGTATATCTTGACGGGTTGACCGTTTTGTTAACTTTTTCGAAGGTAGAGTTGGATATGACTGCGGATTTGGTTTTGGTTTAGCGACATTTTTTACTAATTATCTGGTTTCTCCCCCATTCAATGATAAAAAAAAAAAATTAGTTTCAAAACAATTCTTAAAACACTTATTTTTTGTTTTGTTCATCATTGTTTGAAAGTCGTACATTTTGCTATATAACCCAACCTTTGGCCATACAGCCGTTTAACATTAAATAAAATAGTCTTACGTTTATGCTAAAGCTGAACATCGGCAACACTGTATCTCATCCCTTTGGGATGTGATATATTCACACAGTTTGAACAACATCGATACTTGAGTATGCTCCTATTTGATTCTTTTGTTTGATTCTTCATTTGACTCTTCAATCTTTGTTAAAAGGATGATCATTCTTATCGGTTATCATTCCAATTTTATTTCAATGATGAGTTTCAGTGATCATGTTTAAAAATGAATTCTGTTTCTCTGGAACAGTGTTTTTCTTCAAAATCATTCAAACGAAATGAGAATGAAATAAGTGGCATTTTATTGGATGATTTTAAACATTTTCAAGGTATTATACATCAATCTGGGCTTTTGTTTTCTATTAGAAGTTCTGCCCAATTAAAAAGTAATTTGAAAAAATATAAAATGATTTGACATATCGATGAAAGAGATGAAATAAATTAGTCCAAAAGTATTGACATATTCTTTTATTTTACAGCAAAAATATTCTGCAGCCACAAATATATCAGAGTTCCTGTGAAAAATGATGAAAAAGTTTCTTTTAGCATTACAAGTAGAACCTTTTATCACTGTAGTCAAGGAAAATTGTACTACAAAGTATTTTATATGATATTTATTCACGATGAAAACTAAAACAGAGGAATAATAACCACTTCTCCCAATCTCAAATACTGATAAATAGGCAAAGTAAATATTTTGGTCGAGCCATTCTCTGTTAGTAAACAATTGACAAATGAATTGTTCACCGTTGTTGTTCAACCTGTGTGAATATATCACATCCCCATCCCTTTGCGAATGAAGAATGATATGGAACAAGCTGCATCGCTAGACGATGTGGCAACAAGGTTTTTGCTTTATTTTGTAAATTTATCCCAAAATTAGAATCAAAAAAATAAATGGTCACAGATAACATCATATAAATGGATGAAATTTTTTTTTTCATTTTTTCACAGTTGAGAAAGAAATTATAAAACACGGTTTGAAAAAAATGAAAATGGAAAAGAAGAAAAATAAATAAATAAATAAATAAATAATTGTTCACAGATATCCTCATAAAATCTTCAACCATATACTAGATAGACTGGCCCTGTACAATCTTGTACAATCCTTCCCATTGAAACATTGATAAATACACAGTGTAATGTCACATTGGGGCAAGAAGTTATTTTACTCAGGTTATACTGCTGTTATTTCCAGGTTTTTGAAGTTGATTTTAGCTAGGTTGGAGTTTTTTTTTTTTTTTTTTTTGGAAAATTATACATAATTATTTCTTTTTTTGTTAAAAAATTCATTTTAGAAGAAAAAATAAACTTTTTTTGATTTTTTTTTTCTTCAAAATTTTTTATGGGATTTAACATGCATTTGTCACATTGTGACGTCATTTATGTGTGCTTCAATTTCCATTGTCATAACGAGTCTATCTAGTATATGGTCGAAGCATAAAATAAAAAATTTTATTTTCACAATTAAAAAAAAAAACAGAACTAAGGCAGAGGAATAATGAAGAAGGAAAAGGAAAAACATAGCAATTTTAGTAGGGTTTTTTGCAAGCAAAAACCCTAAAAAATGATGAAAACTGAAAAATTTATTTTCAACTCATCTTTCTCTCGCTAGTGAAAGAGAAAAAGTTAATGGTTTGGAGCAAAACCCCCATTATTTTAAAAAACAATCATCGATGTTTTAATAGATAATCGATATCAAAATAATTGAATAAATCATTTTCACATTTATGCATCAAAAGAATTGAGATTTGAAATGCGCAAAGTTGTGATCTCTTAAATTGAATCATTTCTTCCATATCTTTTCATAGGGATGAGAGAATGCCCAATTGTAGGGCAAAATGTGATATTGCGGATTTATCCCCCTAATTACCCTTGGCTATGACACTGATTCCAATCAATTAACAATACTGCGTTTATATTTAACTGTTTCTTAAAGATGCTCTGAGAATACTGAAATATGAATAGGTTGTCCTGATGATTCCGGTGAAGGTGAAAAAGGACGCCTTGAATATGGAGAATGCGTATAAATCCAAGGAACGGCGTTGCACATAGTGGTGAAACATGCACACCAAATGTCGATTCTTCGCATCCAAATCAAACCAATTTATATCATAGAATATTGTTTCTACAGTTCTTTTGTTCTGTAAATTTACATTTTTTTTTTAAGTTCGCACGATTGCTGTAAATATGATAAATTCAAATTTATAAGCCCAAAAATATTTTGCACTCTGTATAAATCCTCGTGTGTGCAGATGTGTCATTGTGCATGCTGTGAGGTGATCATTAAAATATTATGTATATAGATACCATAGCTGTAAACACTTCTCCAGCCATGCAGCGAGTGAATAAGGAACTGATGGACACAAAACTGGCTCCCATCAAACTCAAATAGGTCTCATAACTAGTTGCCTGGAAAATCAAAAATATACATTTTGAATTGCTAATAAGATTGACTCTTGACAATAGGTAGGTATACCCTTCAATCATTTAATGCTGGATACTCAGCAGCACTACCTAATCAATGTTAATGAAATGTGACATGATTCTAAAGCCGTACAATGGATATTGATTTACTGCACATGTGCAATAGGTCTTTTTTCATCTGTTTTTGAAGCCATCACAGATTCACAATAACAAGAAATTCAAAACAGACACAAAAATACCAATTAAACATGTGTAGTAAACTGATGTTGAGATGTCCACTCATTAAAATATAGGGATAATTGAACAAGCCAAATGTAAACAAAGTGGCAGGAACTGGTTAAAAGGACAAAAAGCTATGAAGAAGGGAGTGCTGTCTCTCTTCCACTCATTGCAGCAAATTTAATCAGATGTAAACATAGTGATTTAATAACTAGTAATTTTTGTAATATTACAGATTATTCTTGATTTATTCATAAGTAATTTTGTCAAACTTATTAAAATCATATAAAAAGAAGTTTCAAAAACGACACAAATTTTTTTGATATGTGAACATCTTAGAGCTCGGTATCTTTAGTAGGGGCTAAACAAGAATTAAAATCGTTAGATTCACATAACTGTAACTCTTACCAAAATAAACTGTACGATTGCTGGTAAATTTTCAGAGAATCTGAAATTAAGGTATCTTGATATCACAGCCAGATTTCAACTCAATTGTTCGTATGGTTTTCATAATATCTCTGAAATTCTGTTCAAATACCCATGTGAAAATGAAAACAAATGATAGTGCTTGCTGATATTTCAAATTTCCAATATTTTAATACTAACTCCACTACTGTGGTTCAAAATTTGCAAAAATACAACACAAATTTTGTTTTGAACGAAGTCTTTGTCAACTTGAAAGAAATTACCATAAAGGTTGGTACTCAGCTATCAATCACATTTATTATTGAAATATCAAATTTATGTCATCATCTTTATTGAAAATAATTTGAGTGCTTCTTTTAGTTATCTGTAATATATACAGAATACAGTTATAATGAAAACTGTAACTTACAGTTGATTGAAAGCACTCAAACAAACCTAGTGCTTGTTCCATTATCCTTATATTTCGATGTGTCCACTGAGGTTTCAGCACCAATTTTCATGTTTACCTGAGTATTCAGTACTAAAGGGCACAAATCCCCCAAAAATGGATTCGAATATGATTCAATTTATTATCACATTTTTTTGGATTGAAATAAAGCAAGTGGATCCGTGAATTCAAATTCAAATTTGAATCGACAAATCCGACTGCTCAGCTCATTAGGTATTTTTTTATTGTAATGATTTAAAATAAAAACTGTTGTTAAAAAAAAAATCAAATTTCATTGATCTCACATTCAAAATTGATTACACCATTTTGTTTTTCAACAAATTTTTAAAATTTAAACAAGTCAAAATGATTCTCAATTCTGATTCTTTGAAGCCAAAACCAAAATGAATCCTTTATCCGTAGAAAATCATTCAAAAATTTTGAATCTGTCAAATCTGTCAAACAGATTCGAATAAAATTCACAAATATACAGTATCTTTTTTGGATTTGAATCACTGATAAGAATTCAATTTGTCAAAATGGATTTGAATTGATTTGCCAAATCACAAAAAATTATTCAAATCCGACTGGATTTGAATCATGCTCAATCATAGGCGGACTTTGGGAGGTGACAGGGAGGCTAAGCCCCTCAGAGCTGAAATTATCCCCCCTAAGAAAATCCAATTAGTCCCCCAATTTTGAGGGAAAAATGAAAAAATTTAGCCGTCAACTGGGCTAATTCCAGCCACTTTTTAATGTTTTTTGCTAATAACTTCTGATGAGGTTTTTTTTTTTTGTACAAGAATGTTGAGAGAATCATCTTTACTAACCAGAAAACAAATAATCACATGTAATGTTTATGTTCTGAACAAAATTAATTCCTCTATACTCTATTTGAAATTGTTAAAAAAATTCCTTGTAAAGAATCCTTCATAGAATGATTAAAATTGTTTGAAATGCGTTTGAAATGTTAATAATAGATTCACAACACTCTCAGCTTTCCAATGATACCAATAAATAGTGCCTCACATTTTCTTTATCAGTAAACAAGTGCTAGGTAGCCAAAATTACCTATGGTGGCTGGAATTACCTCAGTTGACGTCTATTATCTTTATCTTTTTTTTTTTTTTCATCGAGACCAAAATGTAATTCATGAAGCGCAATCACTCAGTCAGTTTCATTTTAATTAGTTATGGTGTGTGGAATACCTTGTTGTGAGAAAGTATTCTCACCAGAAGGTAAATTCAACAGAGTTTAAGCGTGTTCAGCCACTTCATATTTATCATATGGGTAAGCAAAAACCTGGGCAAACACTGCATTTTAGAGCCAGTTTGGACGGTTTATATACTGGCTTATTTATACGCACACATACACACATACATAAGGAATACATATGTAAGTGAGAGTGGCCCGGTTGTGTCATCTCTTGCAGTGATAAGAGATGATGGGCTGATTCGTGTACAGATTGTGACATCATTTCATTGTTGGGATTAGTCACAATTTGGTACTCGTACATTACCTGCAAGTACATGCAAGTAATTACGATTAAACCTAATTTTGTTTTCGTTTAACGTCGCAAGGACAAAAATAAACCTGCCTTTAGGCGGCGACTGTCATCGGGGCATCCAAGCCCCTATACCTCATACCAGTGAATCCCCACATTGTGTGTGGTGTATTATTTATTGAGAATAAAAAATTATAAAAATTTATAAACCTAATCACTGTCTAATTATCAAAATTACAGCAATGTGGAAAGTTCTAACCTGGCTACACAGCACAATGGCTCAAAATTGATTCACCAATATAAGTATTCCGTATATGTATAGAAAAAGATCTTATCGATGATGAATGATGACACTCGAGATGCCATTGTGGCAAATTTGATGAAGCATTGATCACTTATTAAATTTTTCTTATGTAGTACCTATTGTATGAGCTAAGAATCCATATTTATTGAAAATTTTTTTTACTCATAATTTTATTAACAAATATAACTGCACAAAAAATCCTAAAAATGAAAAATATCTATTCTAAGACTAAGTTGAATTTTTTTTTTTTAGGAATTTTACAAACTGACGGGAGTGACCCCCCTCCCTCCCTCTATGTCTATTGAAAAATATTTCAAGTGTTTACCGGACAGGTAGAAAATTTAATGACCTTTGAAAAAATTTTTAGCCCCCCAAACATTTTCTGTTAAGTCCGCCTATGTGCTCAACAGTCAACCCTGATACCTAGTAGGTAAAAAGAATGGGCAAGATTCGTTAATATAACAGGATTCGAATCCATTTTTGGGGCTGAAAAGGATTCGTGATTTGAATCACTTTTGAAAAAGCAATGTGATTCCTGATTGGAATTACATTAGGAAACGGAGGATTCGTTATTCAAATAATTTATTTACAAGCATCAAGAGTGGGAAGAATCCTCAAAAAAATGATTCGAATCACAAATCACAAATACTTTCGGTCCAAAGATAAACAGTGATTCGCACGAATCATTTTTCTACGACGAATTTCTCAAAGTCTCGAATGCCGAATAATTCTGTTTGACCATGATATGAGAAAAAATTCTGAACAATCGAGAACTTTTTGATTAAAATAAAGTTTTATTTTAATGCGAGGTAAAAGTTCTTTGAAGAGGTTGTTAAATTTTACAAGGATTAAATTCCTGAATTTTTTTTCAACAATTAATAAATTTTCAGAAATTTTTTGAGAATTTTCTGACAAGAGGAATAGGATTTGTGATTCGTAGTTTCGCTGTTTGTAAATAAATAATTTAAATTATGAATCCTCCATTTCCTAATGTGATTCAAATCACGAATCACAAATCACATTGGTTTTTGTAAAAGTGATTTGAATCACAAATCACCAATCCTTTTCTTCCTCAAAAATGGATTTGAATCCCATTTTTTCACGTGTCCAGCACACTCTTGCAAACAATGGAACAACAAATCACAAATCTTATTCCTCTAGTCAGGAAATTCCCAAGAAATTCCTGAAAATTTAGTAACTGTCGGAAATAAAATTCGTGAATTTATCCTTGTAAAATTAAACAGCCTCTTCAGAGAACTTTTACCTTGCATTTCGCTAAATAAAACAGTTTTTTATCAAAAAGTACTCAAATGTTCAGAACTCTTTTCCCATATCAAGGTCAAACAGAATTATTTAGAGTTCGTGATTTTGAGGATTCTGAATCGTAGAAAAATGATTCGTGTGAATCACTATCAATCTCTGGACTGAAAATATTTGTGATTTGTGATTCGAATCGTTTTTTTAAGGATTCTACCCGTAGGAACATAATAATTGATTGAAGTAGAATTTAGAAACGTAAGTGCAATGGTGAATTTAAGATTGCATATGGTGATTGAGGAGGAGATAGATTCAAATTGGTGCCGATAGCTGACAAGCAAGAAAATAATAAATTACGTAATTTTTGTTTTCGAGTAGCATGCTCTTTCATTATTTTCACAACGAAAAGCCTAAATCAAAACCAAAAAAGGTTAATAGGACTACGATGGTAAAATTTAGAATAAAATTGTGCTCACAAAAAATGAAAGAAAATAGATTTTACAACAATTATGTCAGGTATTTTCGATGATAAAAAAATTGTTTCTTCTATCAAAGCCAACTTTACTTATGAATTGCCATTAAGTAAAATGAAAATCTGTTCCTCAGGACATAAATTTCTGATCCTTTTCATCATTTTTTCTCAAATTATGCTTAAATGTGCTAAAAAGTGAAGTTGACAACTGTGTTGAAGAACCAATTTTCGTTATACTTCATGGCTTGTTGAGTAAACTTGGCTTCACTTCTATTATTACAGTTATTTTGGTGGCTTAATACAAAGTATTATTGCTAAAACCTCAAGCTTACATGCAACAAATTGTAGAACACGAAGGCGAAACTTGTAATGCCAAGGGTTAATTCCACAAAAAATACCAATTCGAACCATGATTTAAAAACTCGAAATAATCTAAAATAAGAATAATAATTTTATTAATCATAGTCTAGAGGAGTAGTTTCGAAAGTGAAGGGTGAGCTCCCTAAGGAGGGCCCAAGCGTGCTTAAGGAAGCATAAGACACTACTGCCCAAAAAAAAATTAATTTAAAAACTATGACAACTCTATCTATAGACCAGAAGGGCATAAAAGTGTTGTCACCGGATTAGGAAAAATGACCAAAAAGGTTAAGAATTACTGGTCAAGAGCATCAGTGAGACCCAATTAAAAAGAGAATAAAATAAGCAGTACCTATGATATGATTCTCACACCGTCTTCCCCCTAGGGGAACTCACATATGGTGAAAAATAGTGTAAAAGAGGTCACGTTGAAGACACATTGTTCCCAGGGCTGTAGCGAGCCAAAATTTTTGCGAAGGCTAAATTACAAAATTTTTTAACTGATTAAAAATTTCCAAATCAAACATAGAAAAACTAACTGAGGAAAATCTGAGCAGAAATCTCATTATTATTACCACCATATCAGTTCTTTTTTTGTATGAGTTTTTGATGTGTAAACATCTCCGAGCTCGGTGTCTATGGTAGGGGTTAATGAAAATTACATTTGTCAGATTTGCATAACTGTAACTCATTTCAGAAATGCATAATATGTGCGCAGCTGCATGTTGGAATAAACGCTACCTTTTTGTAATTGCTTCATGAATTTCTCAATCTAACAAACCTGATATTCCTCAAGATTATAAAACATAAGTATAAAAATTATGAGTTATACCTACTCATCTACTGGACAAGGAAAGAAATCATGGTGACCGCCCTTCCTCTCAAGTATAACACCATTCTTTTGGTTTTTGAAAAATTTTGACCAGTTCTTCAACTTTTATTACAGTGTAAAAATTATAAAAAATCAGCACGCTACCAGCTAATTGATTCTCAGTACGTATCTTCCTCTAGAACATATTTCAATACCATGTAATTCACATCTGTAGTTTTTGACAAATGTGTTTTTTCAAATTTGAAAACTTTCATTTTCATACCAAAAGAGAACATTTCCAAGTTGATAATTGAAAAAATTATGTTGGTCTAAAAGTAACTTTTGAGAAAAAAAAGAGCATTCAGTTATACTCAAAAGCCAATTTCCCATGTTTACCCGGCCGTACCTACTCTTGATAGCACATAGCTATGAAAGTATCTCAAATTAATTTTAATTCTAGGCTAAGAATGCGAAAATGTTTTTTATAAATAGTGTAAGTTGGGCATTATAATAATGAAAAGTAACTTATTTTTTCCTTTAAGAACCATTGTATTTTCCTATTAATGGGTTAAAGTTTTGATCAGAGGACATCAAACACACCCCCTCTAAAAAAAAAAATGAACATGGGAAAGAGTGAGTTGCGACTCTTTCAAATCTTCTTTTGCATGCCTCTTATCACAAAAAATAACCAAACTTTTAGATTTAATGAACAATATTAACACCTACTTGATTTGGAAAAAATTGAGATGGTACAATATTGGAGTCTCCATTACTAATTATAGTGGTATTTCAAAATTTCAGCAGACCAAACCAATATTAAATTCAGTAAGTATCTCTTTATTTGGGACCCTCCTTACAGCTTGAACATTGCTAATTTTCAACTAACAATTTGTCATAAATATCCATATTTTATCAGCAAATTTAGCAGTAACATCCTCTTGAGCCACAATTCACAGCTAAAATACAACCAGTTCACCACTAATTATATCTGCAATTTAGCAGTGTTGCTCTTAAAATACGGATATCTATAAGAATTGTTACCTGTAGGATAGCAGTGCATTATCTGTAAAAAGTGTGCCAAATTAGGAGTTACTGCTAATTTAACATTGGTATTTAGCTGCAAAAATACTAAAGTGCTGCTAAAATTAGCAGTGGAGACTCCGAATTTTTTTGTCAGTTAGCCGTGAATTGTTTGTCGGGTGGTTACCAAGATCCGGATTGTCTATTCACAGCATAGGCAAAACAACTACACCATTCTATATACTCACGTCACCAGCATCTGATGATGCTTGATAGACTGGCACAGCTGACTGGTGAACACTAACGCAACCCTCTTCTCGCAGCTACCACATCCTCGACAATTTCCGTCCGTTGTGGTTGTCATCAACAGCAATTTCCTGGTGCGTTCATCGATCGTAGACAACGCCTGGCACAAGCGTTGATTTTGGCGCAGAAATTCCGTAACAATGAAGATCACAAACAGCTGGGTGAGATAGTAAATCCAGAAAACGCACCCAGCCGTCACCAGCTGGTAAATGTAGGTGATTACAAATGACGCAAAACTGTCGATCGTCCACGGTGTCCAGCCTGGATACAGTAAAAAGGTCTTCTTGACGCCCAACGTGTAGCCAATAATGGGAGAGATGCCAGCCAAAGCAAAACCAAACGACTGGTAGCACAGCACCGAACCATACACCATTACGGTATTCTCTTCGTCCAAAAACCAGTCGTAGCGAACGCCAATATTCGCTTCGTCTGAGTACTCGAACACATTCTCATCTATGGTTTTCAGCAAGAATTTCAGCCACTGTTTGGTGTGAATGAATTTTAGCACCACAAATGCCAGGAGGATGGTGGCACCGGTGTACGCAACAATGGTGATACTCTCGTCAAATTCACGGCGATTGATGTACGCATACGCAACCAGTGACAGGTGAGTGCACAGCAGCAAACAGAGCACTGTGCACAGACGCACTAAATGGCTGCACGAGACTTTGGAGTCGGTCACGTTGACTCCGGTAAAATTCAGAAAATTGTATATTATTCGCACGTGAATACGTTTCATTTTATTACGGAGGGGGCAGCTTTACCGCATTCGTACCTTCGTTACACCAGCTGCTGGGAGTGCAGAAGCACGCGAGAACTTGCGATTGAAAATGAAATATTAGCTAGGTACGGGTGAAATATCATCTGCGGCAAACTTAAGTGGGGATATCAGATTCCGTAAAAATTACCATTGAATAAGTGATTCAATCTCCATTCAGCATCCAAATGGCCAGCCAGTTCTTCGGATTTTCTAAATAGGATTTGCAAAGATTATTGATTGTGCAGCAATTTAATTTCAATTAAAAGCAACAATCCATAAGGATGAAAAAAGGAATTAATAAAATCGAATAAAATGCGTAGTTTTGGAAAATCAATGATAACATAGATCAACTGCTACAGTGTAAATAGGAAAATGAGGTGACCAAAGGAGTAGCGAAGAAGGGAACACAGAAGCACAGTGCCATACAATGACTTCAGGGAGCAGAAAAAGCAAGAATTCTTCAATAATACCAAAACCACAACAACTTTACCAATTCAAGTTTACCGGTGTCAAATGTATCAGTTTTTTAGCTTGTATTCTTGCGATAGGTCCAATAATAAAGAATCAGGAAAAATATTACTCATGAAAATAAAATAGAGTCACAATTGACATCCGCCCACTCACTCATAACATTCAGCAAAAACCTGTGAATTTACATTCAGAGTTCTGAAGGCATATTCTTACTTCGTACCACGTCTTAGGTGCTCATCAAAAGAGAATTTTCTGAAATTCCACTCCAAATGGAGTCGAATGTGTTGTTACATGCATTTGTCAATACTTTTTAAGCCCGACAAGATGTTGAACCAGTTTTTGTTTCAAAATATCATTCGATTAACCTGTGTGAAAACACTTTTTTTGGATTTTGCAAAATTCCACCCTCAACAGGATGAAATAGGGTAAGCTAGGTTTTACGTATTTCTCAATATTTTTTTACACCCGACAAGATATTGAACCAGTTTTTGTTTTGAAAGTTCATTCGACTAATTGTCTAAATATTGTTTTTTGGATTTTGAAAAATTTCGCCCCAAAAGTGTTCAATTGGGGTCAATGGGTTTCATATATTTGTCAAATCTTTCAGATCCCATAGGATATTAAATCCGGTTTTATTTTGACAAGTCAAACAACTATTTCCCCGCAAATATTATTTGGGTTTTGCGAAAATCCACTCCTAAGGAGGTAGAAATGCGATCAAATGGGTTCTTACATATTTTTCAATGCTCAATGGAGATACTGACCCTGGTCGAGTTTCTGTTTTAAAAGGTCCTTCGAATAACTGTCAAGAATTATTTTCTAGATTATGTAAAATTCTATATGGCATCTAGGGAAGGGCCAAATAGCTTTTTAGATAGTTCTCAAATATTTTTTAGACCGCTACACGTGAATCCACAGTGGGAATACTATGGTTAATAATAAAATTATGCTGAACTTTGGTTGACACTAGAGGTTATAGAAGCGCCGAGAGAAAAGAAGTTGGTTGGAAAACAAAAGGAGAAAGAAAAATCCAGTGGGGGAATTTCAGTCCAGCCAAACAGTCAAATTATAAAATTAAAGTCGTTTCTCATTTTCAATATCCTGTATCTCAAGGAGTTTTAGAAAAACAGCAAAGATTGGACTGTGAAGCCCCTTAGTTTAAAATTTAAAAAAAAATGGAAAATGAAGGAGACAGAAAAATGATAGGTATTGTGATTTAATGTTGGATAGATAATAAAAAAACTAAGTGTCGCTTAAATGAAATAAAAATTTATTACTGAATAAAAATATGATCTTCTTTTCCATTACCTTTATTATTTAGAACTTCTTCAGTCAATTGTAAAAGAGTTTTCTCTTTATTCGTCGTTATTTTTTTTTACTTTCTTTTTTTCGCGATACTATGATTCAGTTTTTGAATTTTTAAGTCTTTTCCACTGGTCGACAAACGAGAATTATGTTGATGTAGTTATAAATGTTAAACAAAATACAGGTAAACAAAAGGAAAAATTAAAAAAAATAGCAAACCACGTCATAATCACTGAATCCTAACAACGTAAAAACGAATCCAAAAATTAATAAACTAATCACAAAAATGTGAAATTGACTCCACAGAGCCGCAAGTTACTGAAAAAATACTTTTACGCCATATTCAACAGCTAAATAAAAAACGAGAAGCTTATAATTATTGTAGCCGAATTATTAAATAAGTTTCGTATTAAGTTTCATAAGCAGACATATTATTACTGGTAAAATAACCCAAAACCTAATGCGACGAATAGAAACTTTAATTAAACATACATTTTCTAACTACTGTTTGATATTTTCAGAAATGTTGTTTGTAAAATCAACACCCTACTCGATGAAAAAGGTAATTTTCTCTGCGAAATTGGAATACATTTATGATTGAGGACAATCGTTTTGAAAACTAATTTGTAGTTTCGGCATGGAGAGATAAAATATTACTTCACGGCGTGGGTAAATAAACTGAACATAGGGGTTATTTTCAAGAAATCAAGGAGGCGTACAAAAGTTTCTAAACCTTCAGTTTGCAATTTGCCATTCAAAATTAGTTTCAGGATGAGACTTCGGGTAAGAGGTCAAATTGAATGGATCCATATATGACTGGTTATACTGAAATACATAAAATATTAATTTAGAATGTTAGGAAATAATGTGAATCGAATTTAAAATGAAACAGAACACAACCTTTTTTTTTTTTAATTTGCAAAATGGCGCAGGACACCATGACTTGCAGTTGCGGAACGTGCATTATGAGAACATTTTGAGTGGCTGTCATCCTATTTATATTTTTGATTGTCAGTTGGGTGTTAAAAATTGTCCCATAAAGATAACCGATGGGTTAGACGGAGTCCTGCTTCAAAAATATGGTTTTGATTGGGGTTATTATTTTCATCTCACTGAATACCTACACATTTTTTGTAACATTCTTCTTTATTTGATTTTGGTATCCAAGTCTTTCTGCTTAGCATCTGGAGATCAATGTTCACATTGGAAGGTCATTTTGGTCAACATCCAAAGGAGAAGGGAAAATCACTTTCCGAGTTAAATTTTCAAATTACATGAGGACATACACAATGAGCCAAATGAAAATGATAGCTATTTTGGGCTGAGAATGTGTCATGATGAATTTTCTCAAATCAGTTACTTCATTGTTTGTGCGTCCAAGCTAATTACCAATCCATAACACAGAATGCCCCCCTTTCCCCATTAGACAAATGAAATATGGAAAACACAATAATGTGGTTTAATAAGCTAATTTGGAGTGTAGACGGTGCTGGGATTTGAACAATAGATTCTAAGCAACATGAGAAGAACAATGGAACACATCAGACTTAACCAAGTGACTATGTAACCATATCCTGCAGTTCTTTCATTTATTTCCATTATATGACAGTACCCCTCCCCAATTAGAATCCCCACAAGTTGGATGATTTTATATCTTATACTGCAAGAGAATGGACAGAGCATCTTTGGCATCTATGACAGCAATTTTAAACTGAAAATGATTGATAGATTCGAAATAATAACAAAATTACAGCTGCATTTTTAATGACTGAAATAACATTTGTATATTACAAATTACTATTTCTAGTTTAATAATGCAGACTCAGAAGATTGAGTCCCTTAACGTTTCATGGTTTCAATAGAAGTGAAGATCCATTGATTTTGGATTAACAAAGTTAACAAATAATTTAGTGGAGGATGATTATGAGAGGTGATTTATGATTAGTGTGAAGATGATCCGATAGATGATGTCATAATTGACCAACAGCTTGAAAGAGAACAGTAAAATGACAACATAATTTTTACGAAGTAGTTGTTCTGGAGTTCTGGGTGATAATCAGATTATATGAAATTAGCAGCATCAGCTGTTACATTTTGGGGATATATCTTGAAAAGTTATTGATAATGATGACATGTGTCAGGAATATACGGATGAAAGAGAGAGATATTATGAAATGTGAGAAGATTCACCTATGGTACCTGAGTTATGTTCACGCAAATCAATGGAAAGTGTTATACAGAGTGGACAACAGATTACTGGTATGACAATACATTAATATGAGAATTATAGAGTAGAAATATATTGTTGTAGCATCTTATACTAAGGAACCTCTAAGATGAGTAGACGCATACCCCATTTTCTGTCCAATTTTGATTTTTTTTCCCATTTATAATGTTATTTTAATGAGCGATGGTATAACACAAGATCATTTTTACCAATTATGAATTATTTTAATTACATAAAATAAATTATTTAGATAGTTGAAAATAATTTCTCAGTGAAATTTAAATTAAAATTCATAAAGGTAACCAAAAAACAAAATAACATATAATTTTCCCAGGACATGAAATGGAGTATGCACATACTTGTCTCAAAGGTTTTCTACTTATAACTCATGCACAGTTTTTAGGCACCATCTATTGGCACCTTCCTATTGTAAGCAGAAATATGAGTACAGTCAAGCTCCTCTAGGGTACATATCAGAAAGTCACAAGTGTGAAGTGTTTCCAGTACTGAAATTCAAACACCAGAAACCAGTCCAACATGAGAGGAAAATAGTGGATTTAACCACGTGGCTATAATCATTGCCAGCAACACTCTCTCATTTGTTTCCAACAAAGCCTATGATCCTAAAGCTATAAATATCAATTACGAGCCAAATTCAAGTATGATACTCGAGTATTAACAATGTCTTCAGAAATATTTAACAATTATTTATCCCAAAATTTGTAATGCAAGAACATTACACTACGTAAAAATGTAAAAACGTACAGGTCAAACCAATTCTCTAGTATAACAGAATGATAAAGTTTTTATCGATACTTTCAGATTATTTTTAATACCCAGTTTTAATTTTTTGATTGGTTCGCATAAACTTCTTCAACACACTCGTAAAGACTGAGAACACAACACGAGCATTAAGCGTCAGGGTCACCATATGCAAAAAATGCTCAGTATTTACACCTAACTTTGGAAATGTTTGATGCTGAGCATGAGTGAAAGTGTCGACAATCATGGTGCCATTCCTATGGCCTTAAAGAAGAGTGTAACAGTGAACTTGGTATAACCAAAGACTCAAATTTGACGTTTGCTCCCACTATACACAATCACATACCCAAAACATCAATTTGAAAATAGTAATCTGGCTAAATGAGAATAAACATTTAATAATAAATGACATGCTATATTCGTGGGATGACTTTTGTCATCTTGTCAGTAATATACCCACTCTATTGAGTATTTCTTCTCAATGACAAAAATGGTCCTCTTTTTTACAATTGTACGCTGCAGGTGAGTTATCCTTCTGTGGTCTCTATAGATACCATATTTCAAGAACAGTAGAACCAGCTTATTGAGAACTTGGATGGAGTGATCACCTGCATATTGTAATCAAAATATCAAGAATCGATTCACATATATCTTTCAACATTGAAATCTGCCCTATTACGAGTATAGTAATCATTATCCCAGATACTTTGTATGATCACAACACTGATGATTCTCAGTATAAGAACAAAGATTTCTCATGAACTATGCTCCTGAATAGTAAACTCCATACAAAGATTGATGATTTTTTCAAGCCTCGAGATAATAAATGGTTGCTTGTTTGTATAAAATACATGAGTGTTCGCTCAAGAAATTTTCCAATAAGTATGTACCACCGTACCTATTATGAATGAGTACTTAAAGACTAATTATATGTAAGTACAATAAATTCAAAATTTTTGAACATGAAAAACGTGCTGTTTTTTTCACCCCGCCAACAGGAATCAACGCTTATTTTAAGTAACTTTACTAATTACAAATTGATCACAATATGCGAGGTCTACCAATCCAAGGCTCTTTACTACATGCAGGTATGTGTATGATGGTGATAGGCGATGAGCGACCATTTAGTGTTATTAGCGAGAACGTTGTTCATTATTAATATAATATATTTACTATATATACTTAATATAATAAAACACATTATTACAAAAAAACAACTTGCTAAGACAAAATGGTTAGTCATCTCTTATCATCTTCATGCGCATATCTGATAGTAAACAGCTTTAACTAATCGTCTTAGCACACCAGTCATAATTAACTGATTTAAGATAAGATGTTTCTGTAAGTAAGAATTTTCAAGTAGGACCCATCACTCGTTTTTCAATTTAACGCAATGGAGAATGACATCATCACTTTCACCGAACACGGACATCAAATCTCGCAAAGAAAAGATGGAAGGTAGAAGAGAAACTATGGGAAGGTCAAAATCACACATTCAATAGAGAAAAAAATATTTCGCAACACCTAAAATCACTGCTCACAATTCAATTCACAAATCGATGACACATTATACTTGAATGAAAACACAACATTTAATATTATTTTTTTTTATTACTTGAATCAGTATTATTATTACCGTTTATTTGAAACCCTTAAAGAAGCCGCCTTATTTTAATTCATTTAGCAAAATTTCTTATATATACACAATTTTTTCTTGGGTCTGTTTTCAGTTAAACCGATGAACGAAATTGAGAACAAAATAAATAAATAAGTATACATGGTTTGCGATGATGGATGAGGAAAAAAAAGAAGGTATAAAAGACAATGCTGTTGAATTATGATCTGGGATTCGTAAATTATAAAAATTGAAACATTTTCGAAGAAGACGAGGAAAGTTTTCTTTTTTCATTATAATGAATGAATAAATAAATAAATAAATGTAGGCAAATACCGCTGTTGTTTTTCCTTTTCCTATTCGAATGTGCAGTACACAGTAAATAATAATTTATGTTAATAAATACTTTTAAATAAAAGCTTCGAATGCAGAACGATTGAGATTTTAGAAGTCTCCATCGTGTAGGTCAAATCGAGGAGGGAACGCTAGTCCATCGAATTGTGGCTTCACTGGTGGGCGGTGGTGGTGTGTCTGCGCATTGAAATGCAGAAGAAAAAAACAGAAAGACACAAAATTAGAAATAAAGTCTTGGAGAAAAATCATCGAGGCAGAACAAAACACACGGGGGTTTTCATGATGGCATGAACGAGGTTTGAAGGGTTGGAGGAATTGTGCATTTTCATGAAGGGGTAAAAAAGGCAGCCTCTGTTGCACTTACAAAAAACAGCGTTAACGTCCGATCATTCCGAAGAAATTTTTCTAGGTTTGGACGGCTGAAAAATAGAGTCGCGGTTAAAATAGAGACCACGATACTCGGAAGACGTTTTATAGGTGGCACACTCAATCAATGAATAAATTATCACGTTGGCCAACTCTCATAAAAAATGGTATCGACTTTTAAGGACGGATTACTAATTTAATATCAGACTCGAAACATTTCAGGATCTATGTATATATTACTTTTGTTGCTACGGAGAAAAAATTAAGAATGCTGCTATGAAAGTATGGTAAATAATACGAAAAATTTGATTTCGAATCATTGTGATAAAAAACAATTATAGAAGGAAATCGGTAACTATGCTGTTAGTGACAAAATCCATCAGCAGAGTCAAAAGGAAACGAACAATGATCGATTCCAAGGATAATATTTAGTCCCAAGCTACACAAATCATAATTTCCCAGAGTCGGTAACTTTTTGAGCAAAATCAAAAGGAAAAATTATCCAATAATGCTATGAAAAATACACAGGAACATAGGGATAGTAATGTCAAAATTTTTTTCGGTTTTGGAAGAAGGGGAGGAGGAAGGTAAGTCGATTTTGGATTTTCCACACACGCCTTCCACATATTACAACATTAATTGATTTACATTGTTCTAGAAAAAAATTTTTCACGAATAAGGTTTTCCCAAAATGTTTAATAGAAAACATTATTAAGAAGTAGTTTTTAAAGCAGCGTGGATCAAGGTGGATTGTATTCAAAAGAGTTCCACAATAATTTGGAGAAAATACACCTCACACGGTGGTTCTGTCGTGTCCTGGATTAGACTATAATAAATAATACGTTTACGTAAAGAACTTTTTAATAAGATTTATTTGGATCCAAAGAGGGTCCCTTTGATACATCACTGTTCAAACAAATGAAAATCTGTTTTTTTTGTTGTTTTTTTTTACATCAATTGAAAACCCACCACCTCTTTAACACTATGCAAATGGTTTTCAAATGATATTTTCAGACTTCACTGAAAAAAGTGTATTCTTTTTGTTGGGGAAGAAATAACAATTCTATTGAATAAAAATTAAAAATGGTTTTTCGTTTTTTGAAAAGCATAGTGCTTCCATACATGTGAAACATGAGAATCATCTGCCTCTCCTTTTGGATGCTATAAAATATTGTTCACCAAGACGATAGTGAAAACAAATCCTACAGTGTAAGTGAACAGTGCAGACACTTGGAAATTTATCCATCTTTTAGACCTTCGCACGGAGGATTTTCCCAGAGTTACTCTCAAAAGAGAAACTAAACTATGGTGGGCTATAAATTAAGCATAAAAAATTTTCATTCAATGACGAATACTCACAAGTGGGCTGGACCCCCTAGCGGTGGAGCCAGATCTTCCCTTCGTTCTCAGTTTGGCGATAGCTTGTTCGGCTAAATCAGCTCGTTCTTCAGCTTCTTCTAATTCTTGTTGAGCTTTTCTGAATTTGGCTAAGTTCAAAGCGGCAATTTCCTCCTACAAACGAGAAACAAAAACGTAGGTTTAGGGTACATGCGAATTTTCGTACACAAAAGATAATTAAGAGATGGAAGCGGGTGCAAAAAATGAGCAACACTCACGGCTTCCTCTATCTGTCTCTTGTAAGTCTTGATTTTCTGCTGTAATTTGTCTACCAGATCTTGGATACGTTCGTGATTCTTTCGGTCTTCTTCGGCTTGGAAGCTCAATTCTTTTATTCTACGTTCGGCCTTGCGCAGATTCTTTTGGGCGTCAGCGTGTCGCCTCTGTTCGCCGTCCAATTCGTTCTCCAATTCGCGTACTCTCTGTTCCAGTTTCTGAATAGCCTTTTTGCCACCCTTGAGCGCGTTCTGTTCGGCTTCGTCTAATCTCACTTGCAGTTCTTTGATTTGCGTTTCCAGGGCTTTGCGCAGTTTTTCCTGCGTTTGGGCGTGGTCTTGTTCGGCTCTCAGTTCGTCAGCCAGGCGGGCGGCGTCCACCATCGCTTTCTTGGCTTTTTCTTCGGAATTCTTGGCCTCGTTGAGTAATTCGTCCAGGTCAGACTGTGCGAATGAACAAAAAAACAAAAACATGAATGTCAGACTTGCGATCTGCGACTCGGGAACTGGCTAAATTATGTGCGTAGTATTTGGTACTCACGTGCAACGTTTGGAGTTCACCTTCCAGTTTCCTCTTGGCAGCAGAGATAGATGTAGCTTGAGCAGATAATTCGTTCAGTTGTTCGTGAGCATCGCCAAGTTCTTGTTCGGCTTGTCGTCGGCCTCGGTCCGCTTGTTCGAGCAGAGTTCTCGACTCTTCTAATTCGTTTTGAAGAGCGTTGGCACGTCTTTCAGAGATGCCCAACTGTTCGCGGGCGTCTTCACGAGCTCTCTGCTCTTCTTCGAGGGCGGTTTGTACGTCCTTAAGTTGTTGTTGGTAGCGTTTGATGTTCTTTTGTGCTTCGGCGTTGGCCTGCAAATGAAAGAAATAAAGAAACATGTCAAAAAAATACGACAAAATTAGAGTAATTGCTAACCATATTGACTGTAAGCTAATACTAAGACATGATACCGAATGGTTGTACTAAGGCGAAGGACAAACGACGGGACCCTCCTCGATTACCATTTTCGGTTTAATTGTGTTTTCAAATAAGAGATTATTTTCAACATGTTCAGCTGCGAAAAGGAAGAAGTAAAATAGGTACATGGGGATGATGTTGTAAAATGAAGTTCTCCTTTGGAATGTGTCTAGGTTGCCAAATTTTTTTGAAACTCCGATTTGCAACACACCATCAAAGAAAACAATCCTTTATAGGAAGCAAAATTCCGAAAATTAAGCACTAAAGAAAGTTATCGAGATGACAATAAGGTCAGAATTTAAATCAGAGTATTCCATACAGAACTTTTCCTCTTTCACCTTTTACGTAAGGGATTGATTTAATTGAGAGAAATAAATAAATCAAGTCTATCATGTCCACATAGCTACATGGTGCAGTGTAGCACTAGCCACGAGGCATGTAATCTGAAACTCGCATCAATACACTCACCTTGTTAGCGTGATCTAGAGCGATTTCTAATTCGTTGATGTCAGCCTCAAGTTTCTTCTTCATTCGCAAAGCTTCGGCTTTACCTTTAGCTTCAGCCTCTAAGCTGGCTTGCATAGAATCTAAAGCACGTTGGTGGTTCTTTCTGCAAGGAAAAAAATCACAAACTGTGTAGTTTTTCTAGCATATCCAAGTATGCTTAATAACTATAATATACGATCCTTTTGCTTTACCTGGTATTTTCGAATTCCTCTTCTTTTTCTTGTATTCTTCTGTCAATTTCCTGTCTAACTTGCGATAATTCTAATTGTGCTCGTAATACTTTGTTTTCTTCTTGTTCTAAAGCGGCTTCGGCTTCTTCGAGGGCAGCTTGTAATTCATCCTTCTCAACTTCTAACCTCTTTCTCGCCTTCTCAATTTCGTGAATGTTACGTCCACCTTCGCCGATCTGGTCCAATAAGTCCTTAACTTCATCTGTGAAAAAAAAAAGAAAGATACGCAAACATTAAAAGGATAGAGGTAAACGACAACTTCGAACATTTGACAAAATATTGTCGGTATACTCACCAGCTAAATTCTTGTTTTCACGTCTAACACTTTCTAATTGTTCTTGGGCTTCTTCGTAGGCACCCTTGAGTCTGAACAACTCGGTCGAGTAGTTTCTGCACTCTTTCTGGCTGGCGTCTAATTCGGCGGCAAGGTCATCGACCTTCAGTTTCCATTCGCTAATAATCTTGTCGATAGCCTTGGCTTTCTTTTCGGCAGCGTTAGCGATGGCAGTAGCTCTGTCAACCTCAAGTTGCAGATCTTCGACTTCGGTGGCCAATCGTTGTTTCGTCTTCTCCAGGGCGATGACTTTCTGGTTGAGCGATTCGATGGTTTCTTCGGCTTCGGCCAAACGAGCTTGTAACTTACGTCTGCAAAACAGGAAACATTTCAAATCAGTAAAAATACGAAGTTGGTAAAAATAAAAAAAACATTTTCTATTATAAAATGGATAAATAATTTAGAAATAGTGTATTCCCCCGAGCTAGATTTTTCAGCTACAAATTTAAACCTCCACTTTATTTAGGTTCTGATTTCAAGCGAAAATAAACTGTTCGTTTTACATAATGTTGAACTTTTTACCAAAAATAATTTTTTCAACAAAATATTCGTCGGAGAAATTATATTGTCCGGTGTAACATTACCCTAGCTCTGATTTTATTTCAATGAAAATACATAGAGAAAAGTGGAAAAGTTGCTCTGAGGACAATTTCATCTCATCAAGGAAAGCATTAAGCTAGTAACAATTTTGAAGAATTCTAACGTCTTAAAATAGTGATCAACACCTTCAAAAATTTCTATTTCCTTGAAAATCGTAACAATTTTTTTTTCAAAGTACAAAGGTACAAGTACCAATATTTCTGAAGAAGAAAACGAAATTCCATTAAGTTCCATTTTACGATGAAAATCTTCATTCAAAAAGATACTAGATTCCAATTTGAATTTAAACCACCATATTGGTCTACTATTAAAAGCAAATGATGACGTACGTAATTTATGGTATGGAATAGATACTCGAGATCTGATTGTATTACTGAACTGAATTTTTCGCAGTCGAAGCTGGAACGATACTCACTTAGCTTCTTCCAATTCTTCGATGCGGGCAACACCCTCAGATTCGTATTTCGTACGCCACAGTTGAACTTCTGCGTTGGCTTTGCTGAGTTGGCGCTGGAGATCGGCCTTAGCTTCGGCTTCTTCTTCGAGGTGTTCGCGAATGTTATCGATTTCGTGTTCAAGATTACGGAATTTGCCTAATAAGGTAGCTCGTTCCTGCAAGAAAAAGGAGACCGAGATAATTAATAGGTTATCGTGGGCCAATATTTAAAAATGAAAAACGACAGCAGCCACAGTTCTCTGCTAAGCGGAGGCAGATAAAAGAACGAAACAGGCTACTTACACGCGATTCTTCATCGGCTAATCGTTTCGTGTCCTCTAATTGCGTGGCCAAGGAGATTTTCAATTTGCTGAGTTGCGATACTTGCGATTCGGCTTCCTCAAGTTGGCGCAGTAAATCGGAGTTCTCAATGCTGAGCTTTTTCTTGGAGGCGTCAAAGTCGTTCAACGTACGATTGGTTTCGTCTAATTTACCTTGCGTTTCACCCAACTGGTGTTGAATTTGTTTCAAAATCTTTTCGGTGGCAGCCTGCAGATTAACGATGGGTATAGTGATAAAATCAATACTCATGATTCAGATTTGAAAAAGAGAAGAAACAGGATGAGTATGGTGGTACAAATATTATGTTAGTCTATCATCACACAGAACGGTTAGGAGAGAAATAGTTTTCGATAATATATGAGTACACAACGCAGTGAAATATATATCCTAGATAAGATACTTAGATAATAAAAAATTCAAGGCTAATTGGAGGAGAAATATTTTGGAGGAAACAAAACTCCTGATAAAAAATGGCTGTATATGTTCGGCTAACTATATTCCTTCGGCGCTCCCACATGCAACTAAAAAATACATTGTTGGGAGACCACTTATCACCGGATATTAACCAATCACTTGTTTCCCTACATCTACATCATGCTACCTAAATGAAAAAATAAAAAAATTTGACGTAATCAGGATTCCTTCCAATAGACGTAACTTTTTGATACCTTGGAAAATTAATTTTTTCCTCGCATTATGATAGGTACTTCCGTAAATTCTTTTGTATCACAAAAAACACTATTAATATGACCTCATAAATTAGTGGACACCAGCAGGTGATAATCGAAAATTTACGTATAAAGTAGTATCTTTAAACGAATTCAATATATTACGAAGTTTTGAGCTTCAAGTACCAAAGAATTTCACAACGGACGAGTAAACAAAGTGCCTTACGTGGATAATTTTAGATGAATACTTATGAGAAAAACTTGAACTCACTCCACCAAGGAATTTCAAAAATTTTTGATTCGTTCACAAAAATTTCACGGTTATTTTGCCATTCGGTAGAAGTAAAATTTTCCACAAATTTTCATTGGTAAGCTATTTCCTTGCGGTCGATTTTGTTAATTTACACACACACATTACATAAAAAAAAAAAAACATACCAGCAAATATAAGGAATTCAAATAATTAATGTAGAATACGAGACACAAAATACGGATTAACAACAGAATTCGAAACGAGTAAGCGTAAATGTATTTGATGACCAAAGACTTCCACAGCGTAAAATATTTCTAAATTAATTCAATTCTGAAATAAATTCGGTTGATATTTTATGCGTACGAAGTTCATCTCTAGAAGCAATAAAAAGTGATTGTTCTCAAAAACAAAAATCGTCATAAGCGTGATTAATTTTGGCGAAGCTTTCACTCAATTTTAAAATTCAAATAATTTTCATCTTCAATTTTTCATTTTTTTTCTCTTATTTAACGAACCTTTTCGTTGCTAATGTGGTCTAAGCTAGCGCGTAAATCATTAAGTTCGCACAAGTATTGACATTTTTCTTTTTCGGCTCTGCCAATGAAAATTAAACAGTATTAGTCACGGGTAGGTACTCATAATTTTGTCACGAAAGTTTCTCAAATTTCAATATTATCCATTTTTTAGAACATAGAATGTCGGATAATTGTTTCTCACAACGATCCAGTACGTATATTAAAGTTGCCATCGAACTGACAAAAATTTTGAAATAAATTTTGAACTCTTAACAGGCAGTTGTACAATATAGAGTTAAACCAGAGCTAATTTAATTTTGGTTTATGCTTATATGATCGCATATGAAATACTGGAGTTGAATAAAACTCTTAAATCGAGAGGCTATTGCACAATAAGCCCTTAGGATTATCGGTTCGTATTTTGACCACACTCTTCCCTAGATACACATTATTATGGTGTCATTTTCGCTTCTCTGGTATAGTGTTTGAAGGGTTAAAAATTCAACGCAAAGACACAACACGTCAATATTTTCATTCTCATTCTCCACGCAATTTCAAGACGACACAAAAAGGAAGTCTCTGAAGTTCCAAGGGTTTCATGCAGAACAATACACAGAGACTTTGCAGGCTCACTGTCAATACCTTCTCTCTCGTGATCTGATCTACAAGCCCTCTCGTATTATTCAGATCGTTGGCCAAGTACGAAGCATGATGTTCAGCTCTGCGTATAAAGAAAGGTTTATATAATGAATTTTTCGTCGCTGTTTTTCTCAGCATAGGTACTAAATTTTCTGACAAAATAGGCAGCCAACATGTCGCATTATATTTAACGCGGCAGGTGTACGTACTTGGTCTTCAGTTTGTTGAGCTGGTCGATTTGTTCACCCATTTCGGAGACGGCGTCATTGTGCTTCTTTCTCAGATTCGATAAGGTGGCCTCGTGTTGGATGTTGGCCTCCTCGAGGTCTCGTCGCAGTTTGCTCATTTCGGCTTCACGTTTCTTGTTCAATTCGATTTGAGCGGAGGTGGCACCACCGGCTTCCTCCAAACGATCTCCTAATTCTTCTAATTCGCGAGCGAGGTCAGCTCGTTGTTTTTCAGCCTGTCGATGACAATATCAGGAACTCAATTATAGCCAAGTTTGGAATATATAAGGTGTTCAATGGCGAATATGACTACAGGGAAAACGACAACTTACCTTAGCACGAGCTTGTCTCTCGGCTTCGACCTCTTCTTCTAATTCTTCAATTCGGGCCTGGAAAGAGAAAATTGGTATTTTTTAGTACGCAGTAATTAATGCAATTATTACGAGTTGGAAAAAAAAAATCTTACGCAATAAATATTAATCACGTACTTGTAATTCCTTAATTTGTTTTTGTTGTTTGCTGACCAGAACTTGTTCATCCTCTAATTTAGCGGTTAGAGAGGCAATTTCTTTGTCTTTGCGCACAATGGTCTGTTCTAATTCTTTTCTGTTACGTTCTAAGTCCGTAACGGTTTCTTGCGTTAGCTTCAAATCACCTTCAATCTTCCTCTTGTTTTTCTCGATATCACCCCTACGATAAAGGAACGAAATAATTAACGTCTAAAATTCTTGGGAAACTGATCAGGAAGTGGAAGGAGAAAAGGAAGCTGAACATAAGTCGAAGATTTTGACGATAGAAAATTATTTCAGTTCCCAAAGTAAACTTGGAAAAGAACCAAATGTTAAACAGTTGCGGGTTTGGAGTTAAAATACTTTGAAGTCCGCCTAAGCAAGAAAAATTTTAAGAAACTAACAGAGAAAAATTACACTGAATGGGATGTAAGGGAAATTTATAAAGGCTTTCCGGAGTAGAGAGCTCGTGCCTGAAGTGCACCAAGAGGAATGTGAAATACTAGAATTCTACAATGAGTTTCTTTTGAAAATCTTTCTCATTTACTTAACTTTATAACGAAACAAAAAAAAAATATAGACTATAATGATGACTCGAAACTCATGTCCTGCACAGGCAATTAAAAATGAAAACCTAGACATATTTTCTTTAAAAAAATCAATAGTAGGTTAGTATCGTGCATATCAAGCACAAAGTAGTATTTAGCAATTTTTCTAGAGTCTCAGGGATCTGAACAGACTTAGGTACAAAAACGTAAAATTCTGGAATAAATGGAATTGCATGATTACTGTAAGTTTACTGACCTTAATTTCTTCTCTCGTTCTAAGGAGTCTTCTAGTTCATCTAATGTCTGCTCTAATTTAGTTTTCACTTTGTTCAAGTGATTGATCTTGTCTTCAGCAGCCTGAAAATAAATGAAAACAGCAATTATCAATGAAGCTGAAAAAACTCTTCAATTTTAATTTATTTCAATTACTTCTTAGACGAGTGTGTGCACATTCAACAAGAAGTTGTAAAAAATTTTTAACGTATCTCTCAGTTTAATTCTTCGAAAAAATAATATTAAATCGCCAAAAAAATACACACACATAAACTCATTTTTTGAAGAGTCATTGATCAAAATAAATTGTTTTTCTGGAATGTTTCTACAGAATAACATGAATCAATCAAAACAAAAGAAACAATTTTAAAATAGATTTCAGCTTAAATTCAGTTGAGTAAATAACTAAATGATCTACGGTTTGAAACATACAAGGCATAGGCAGGTACATTGGAATTTTCATTACAAAAATTTTTTCTTCACCACAGTGAATACCTCCAAACGGTGTATTTTTTATGAATAATTTTGAGAAGAAAAGAATTTGGTGAAGAAAATTTTAAATGCTAAAATATCCGATTTCTCACCTGTAATTCTTCAGAAGTCTTCTGCACAGTCTCGCTTTGGATTTTCTTTTCCTTGTTCAGTTTGTTGATCAGTTCATCTTGATGAGCGATCTCATCGTTTAGGTTTCTGATCTGGTGATCTTTGGTTGCTTTATCTTGATCGGCCTACAAAGTAAAAAATGGTCTCCACTAGTTTTGTGATGTCTATATTTCACCTTAATCAAAAGCACTTCACGAACGGTACCCACCTTTTGAATGGCCAATTCGAGATCTTCGACATCCTTTTTCAAACCACCGTTCTCCTGTTCCAATTTCTTCTTCTGCTGGAACAGTTGGTTTCTGGCATCCTCCTCTTGTTGCAATCGTTCTTGCGTGTCCTAAACAAATTACGCATCCAGGAGGTGATTAATGTAAAATTAGAAACAATAATTTTTGAATTTTTTGGTCGTCGATCTCACCGAAGGCTACTAATAGTATATTCCTCCATTACGAGAGTCAAAGCAATCGATAAACGAAGTTAATAATTTTTTCAATTCTTACAGGGACTACATCTTGATCGTTACTAATTGAAACTTGAGAAATATATAAAAATGACAATCTACAATAAAATCTTAGGTACTGTTTCGATACCGGATTATAGAACATAGGCTATCACGCATCACCATAAACCGTGTCAATAATAGCATTAAAATTTAGAAAAACCTAACTAGCGGTAATTAATTCGAAAAATATAACTTAATTTTCCATGAAGAAGCAACTCAACAGCACATGTCAACACAGTTAAAATGAAATCTAAATTGGCGAGATTGACTCATGCATGATGCATGCCTGCCCTACTCATTTCTTATCTTTCGATGCCTGAGTGAGTCACCCAGACACTTTTTATTTGCAAAAATCTTTCAATCTCTTATTTTTTAGCAATTGATTCATTCACCGAGCTTGTGATATTTTTTAGGTACCACATGCACACCACAGATGTCTAACGTTAAAAACCAATAGGAATTGAAAATATGACTACCTACAATGGAAAAATCGGCAAGACTACGACCAAAATTTGTACAAAGACTATAATCTTATGAGATTTTGCGATGGGTATTTTTTTATTCGTTTTCTTTTTATTCGATCAAATATCCAGTTTAAATAAAATTCAATTTTATTTATTACAGACCGAATGGCATGGTATTATTGAATAGCCTAAAATTCCTTATTTTACACCAAATTTTCAATTTTAGGGTAGATATGCTTCCATGTAAAAATCATTTCGAGTAGTTAAATGTATTTTCGAAAGGACTATAATTATTACAATTTATTTTCCATCTTTGCTTAACACCTAGGCTGACCTCAACACATATCTATATTTTTCAACGGGCTGTTGTAGTACTATGACCCTTGGAACCAATGCAGAATAATTTTGAGACGCACTCTGAAGAAAATATGGAGGTAGCACAAAAATTTTTGTTCGAAAATATAGTAAAATTGAGCCGAGATCAAGCAATTTGTAGTAATGTAATAAATTAGTCAGTGGTATTTCAAATATTGTAAAAAATTCACTTTGACTTCTTTATGAAAAATAAATGAGACCTTATATAAAACGGAGACTAATAAAGCCTTGGAATTAATAATTTCGTATAATATAATAGCACATTTAATGGGCTAGAAAACATACAACAAGGTGTACGTATATTTACTTAGGTAATTGAGGACTGATTGCAAGAATGACACCTGAGAAATTCTTTCACCATCTCACAAGTAATTCTTACCTTTATACTGAGAAGATTCTAACGTACGAATTACCTACTTAAAATATGGGATCAAAAAATGTTTACATTTTTACGCGAGGTAGGTAACGTTTTGGCACACAAGCATAACATATTTTGGAGTAAGAAATTCTCCATTTCTCAATTCGTATAATAAGGTAATAATTAAGTATTGTTCTTAGGAACTTCTTACATTCACTTCTAAGAGAACAGAAAGTGGTGTTACAAGTCTTCATATTTGGGGGAAAAGAATAAATTTGATAATGAAGTCAAATAAGGACTGACTTTTTAGAAACGACTGAGTAGGAAAATATTCCTGAAGACTTTCAAAGAGAGGGGAGAAAATTATATGTATTTACAGAGCATGGGAACTTGTAAAAGGTTAATTTATGCACGAGGATAGGGGATAAAGCCCACATACAACGAAAGATAATATGTCAATTTGAAGAAGCCTAACTTTACAAATTCTACTGATGAATAAAAAATTAAGGAAGAAGACAGAAGTAGAATGAGACGGAAAGACCATACAAGATTAAAATTTTTAAAGAAGTTTGTAAAATTTCTTGAATATCGAGTTACGAGAGATTCGAGTCGTTTAAAAGATGATTTCACATCGACTAAGGGAAAAGTACAACGTAGCAAAGACGTAGCTTCGAAGAAAAACCACTTACTGATGTCCTGGCCATTATAATTTCCTATTCGATGGAGTCCACTAGAATGAAATATACAACTGAAAAAGGAAAGAAGTGTACCTGGACCAACCAAAGGAATGTGTACACACAGTCGGCAGATAAACTGTATCAAATAGAAAAATATTACTGCGAACATAATTTCCAGTGTAAGGGCTACTCGTTTCTTTTATATTATAAACTTTTATTCTACTCACTACTGCGATTTTAAAATATACCAATACTGCAACCAACCTTTCACAACGAAATAATATTTATTTGCCATGAAGCTAAAAAAAAAAATAAAAAATCAAAGCTTATCTTTTAAAAACGTGTTTTTAACGTAAATTTATTTCTTTTTTTTTGTCTATGAGTTGAATTTCAAAGAAATTGAGCGAGAATCCAGATTTTTAGCAAAAACAAAAAAAATATATATATATAAAAATGAAGCTGAAAACGACATATAGTCACAGACTATCACCAATTTCTTGACGCTATATTTTCGCCTTCATGTCCCACTAAAAAAAGTATTTTCTATAATTAGATCCGATGTACAATCGTGTCAACTCTAACATAAAGAATTACTTTCTTCTTTTCTTTTTCATTTTTTCCTTCGTCTCTCCTTCTCTTTACATCTCCATGATTCAGAGAAATGGTATTTTTCGCCAACGCTTTTCTTTTTTTTAGACATACGATTCGTGTACGAATCACGCCCTGTACTCTATTTCGATACCTACAATATTGTTTTACAACAAAATGGAAAACAAAAAAAAAAAATTGGGAGAGCTGAGAAAACAAAAATTTGGGCGAATAAAACGAAATACGTTATAAATGTGAACTTAATACGACCGAATATTTCTTATTTCCAGCCTATTTATAAAATTTGAAACGATTCCAGAGGCAATAGCCATCATTGTGTATTATTTTTTCTCTTCTGGCTCTTTTTTTTTTTGTTTCGTTCTTTCTTTTATAAAACAATTTTTGGATATTTAAACCGGCGTACACAACAGAAGGACGATAAATAATATCAATTTTGGATTCGTTCCCATCTGCGTGTTGCTTTTTTCTACATTTTCGAATAAGTGAAACGTTCACCTGAGTCATTACGTTTCGCATTGGACAGCGTGTACAAATATTTGAAATTTATTACAATTTTAATGGCGAATGACCGGATTTTGATGAAGCTCGCAAAATAAACGATTAAGTTGAAATCGAAATTTGGCTACTACTCGCCAAGCAACACGCCTATTATTTTATCAACAGAAAAAAACGAAAAAAAAAAAGAACAAAAGACAAGAAAAAACATGTTTTTTACAAAAAAAGAAAGAACTAAAAAATTATTTTAAAAATAAGTGACAGTCAAAGACGAGGTCACAGACCTGACTGAACTACTTACCTGTACAAGTGAAACGCAAAAAAATTGCATTTGTTGGCAAGTAAAATAGTAAAATGGCAAGACCAGAATAAAAAATGAATTTCAGAAAGTAGGTACTCCAAACATAAAACGTAGGTACTATATGCGTGTGCAGCTTTCCGAAATGAAATGTAAGTGAAGTACGTCTATAGGTGTATAATATAGTACGAGTTTGGTTTAATCTATTTCCGATGGCTGAATTTAAAAAACAAACGATGACATATTTACTGTTGTAACCATATTTTAATAACGTCGCCATGAAGAAACGGAAGATTTCATAGACTGATACGACATAAAAACATCAACTTTGCCGGGAGGACTTGAGAAGGAAGGTAAAAGGTTAGACCTACATGAGAAACTTATTAGACGTCGACACTGACATTCTTGAGTCTTTTTTTTTTTTTCTGCCAAAAAATGCTAACGGTACTGTACTGAAGAAAAATAATGAATCTGAATGCGATCAATATAAGATTTAAATTAAATTATAACCCTGCATCATTAGGAAAAAAATTTAAACCAAATGGTTTACTGAAAACACACTTAAAAGAAATTAAAAATTTTGGAACCTAACCAAAAAACAAAATAAAAGATAGAAATGCGACAGAGTTGAATAATACGATTTAGTTTCAACGCAATTTCCATTATAATGATTAAAATATTATTTGTTTTCGAGATTGAAAAGGAAAGAGCTCAAAAGATTTACTTTTGAAAATACCAAAAAATAACAACCTAAAAAGACAAAAAATTTAAAAAAAATGTTTTTTATTATATAAAATTGCAGTTTTTTTACGTAAAATTTTTGTCTAATATACCGATGACTGATGTTTAAATTTGAATTCTGAATAATTCAAAAGTTTTATAAATTACAATTGAATCTTTTATAAAGAATAAGGATATGCTCGAACATGATTCAGCAAAAACTTGAATAGATAATAGGTACGAATTTATAAATACTTCCTATTTTCTAGCAACTAAATTAAAAATTTAATAATTTAATACATTTTTAGACTAAAACTTCGCAAAATGACCTTAAGTGTTCAAACCACAGGGTAGTAAATATAATAGAAGACGCTGCAGGTGAAACAAAAAGCGGCACCACTTTCACAATCAAAATATCCGCCATTGCTAAGGTCCCAACAATTTTCAATCTCATTTTACCTACAAAATTCGTGTTGATTGTGATTTCTTAATCAATAATTACATTTATTCATTAACTTAATTAAATTATTTGAAAAAAAATTTTAAGATTTTTGCCTGAATGAAAGGCAAGGAAATTCGAATTTGGTACCGAAGGAGTGGCGACAAACAGCTTCGAAAGTGGTGCCATTTTTCGTTACAACGTTTATATAAACGTGTGTCCTCAATTATATCTAATACTCACTGGTTCCAATTGAGGACCATTTTTTTTAGGATTCATCTTATCTTTCATATTTTACTTCGAAGCAATTTTTAGCGTCAACTACAGACAGATTACTCTGATTATTAATTTGTAAACTTTTTCGGATTATAATGATTCACAAATATAAGCGAGAATTGTTCAGAAACAAACACCGTTTCAAAATGAAAGATTGTGATATGGTAGAAAGAAGAATAACGATGGAAGACAAAAAAGAAACTTCTAAGGCGCCATAATTTTCAAAAAATACGTAAAATAATAATGCCAATACTTCAAATGATGTTGACATTTTTCACTGATTTTTTTTTTTTTTTTTTTTTCATTTAGGCTTATTATTCAAGGGTACATAGGATTAAGGATACCAACTCTTTTCTTTCTTCCTTTAAATACAGACTGTATTCAAACTAATTTTACATCGGAAAAACCCCCCTAATAAAAATAAAATAAATATCTATTCCCACAAATTATATAATATGAAGAATATGACCTTGACCAGACAACGGTCCAAAATTATATTCATAAGAAATTCTGAATATTTTTTAAAGGTAACGTGTTTCGGTTTCCATTTTCCAAAAAGTAATTTGATAATTTAAAACTATCAAATAATCCAATATATGGATAACATGGATAACTAGAGAGTAAATTTTTCAACAACTCTTTCACTTAGTGAATCTTTAGTCCTAAATTTTCAATTGAAAAAATTAAGAAATCGACTATCAATCACCCACTCTTGTCAACACTAAATACATGTTTGATGGAATTTTTCCAAACAATGATACGAACTGCTGTGGTAATCAGAACTACTTAAGTCAGAAAATTCAAAATTTAAAACAATATAAATTATTCGATTATTTTAAAACATTAATAACGTCGGTTGAATTTTTTTTCCCATGAAATATAAAGTGCTTTCTGTAACGTATATTTTTGATTATTTTTAAATATGACGAACATATTTGGTGACACTGTCTGAATACCAGAAATTCAGGTATTTGGCCATAATCAAAACTTTCTACAACTCTTTCTAAACAACCTAAATTACCCGCACCAAATATTATGAAAATATAGGAATATTGTCTTAATATTCAGTGACCTAAATACGCTAGTCTCTTAATTATATCGCGAGTCAGCATATGCCTATCATAACAAGTCCCTACTTCATTTAGTATATTAACCATGTACATTTACGTACCCTGAGCAGGTATATAAACCCTGGTTACGAAGTAATGATGTTCAGTCTTATTACAGTTTAACAAACAGTTACAAATAGACAGTCTTTGTTTAAGGATCTGATCCCAATATTTAAAAAATAGTGTCAAATATTATTTTAATGAACTTGTGTTGTACAAATTATTATTTTATTAAAAGTGTTTAAATTATTCTTTGTCTGAGATATTTTTATAAAATCTCTCAACAGTTAAGGTCCACAATAGTTCTTGGATAATAAATTGATTATTTAAAATATTACAGAGATATTAATACTTTTCTGATGTTAGTATTTTGTTTATGGTGTAACACTGAAAGTGGTCTTAACTCAACTAATTAGATATTTTTTATGCCATGACACTTTCAAGCAATTAAATCAAAGTTAATGAGAAAGCATAAATTTAATCTAAAATAAATGATAAGTGGTCATCCTTTAGGCCTTTACTACGTATAATATAATATTCATCTCTAATGGTGAAATAGAAAAATAGAAAGACATTACAACCATATGAAGCATATGAAGCACTTTTTATCTCTTTTTTTTTTAATCTTTTCACGATAAACATCTGTGAATGAAAAATTTCCTTCTTTAGCCCCGAAAGAATGGGCTAAATTTTTCAAAAAATCGCCGTTAGTCTTCCACCAGGGGTTACATACAAGTCCATATTCGAGAATTAGCATTAGCACAAGTTATTCACCGTAATTTACCAGTTCAAGTTAAGAGTATTATGAATAAAAAAATTATTTTCTATAACAACTTGTTCATGGGGTTTCTAAATTTCGAACTAACAATATGCCTAAAATAATAATTTAATAAGCATTTCAGAATACTGAATGCGAAATTTAGCACCAATAAAGGAATAATTTTGGAGGAGCTCTAATCGGCTTTGGTTTAAATCGAAAATCTGTCGGGTTGTCACGCAATCCACATTTGCTCCTTCTCCCCTTCCAGCAAAAGGTATAGTTATTTAACGTAAAATTGCAAAATCAATTGCTGTAAGTTGAAATGATATATATATATATATATATAATGTATCACTCTTTTAAGTTTTTGGAATGAAAACGTGTCCACGAGCTATTTCTGCACCCGATGTGCTCAAAATCCAAAATTTCGCCACTTCCGAATCGCTGTCGTGTTCTATTTTAACGAAATATTTTGTCTTCATTAGTGGTTGCCACCTACATCCACAACCCACTGTACCTAACAGAAAAAATTGCTAGCCTTATGCTCACCGAAAAATTACATAAATAAAAAAAAATTTTTTCGGCTCTCAAATCACGACGTCAAGAGACAAAATTGCAAAAAAAAAAATAAATAAACAGAAGAAAAAAACGAATGAATACCACTCGCCTTCTACACTAAATTCCGATGACATAACACCATATCTACACAATGTTAAAACATATTTAACCCACAATTTATTCTGTTTTTTTTCCCCTCCATTCTTTTTTTTGTTCGTTTCTTTTGGCAAATGCTGTAATTACTTTCAACATGATGATGATGATGATAATTAAATGTTTGTATTTTTTCGAAGACTATAATTTGTGCGACGGCGACATCAACGTGGAAGAAAAAATTTCCACAATTTGATATTTTTATCAACGTAATCACATATTTTTTTTAGTCCCACGAAAAAAAACAACAAAAAAACAACAACAACAACAACAACAAAGTAAATTTGATTTGGATTGAAAACGTAGTTCCTGTATGCATTTCGATTAATTCCAAGAAGTAGCTGCTCATGTCGATTATGGCACCCGGCCAAACTGAGAAATATTGTTCTCTTCGAATCTGATGGTCACGCACCTGCTTCTCAAAGAGTGGTACTTTACCACAGGTTTGCGTTTCAATTAATTACGATCGGGAGCACACTAGATATGTATTTCACTTTTTAATTTTTCTCGAATAATGTTTTCATGTTCGTTACCCCGCCCCTCTTCATTTCTGTTTCATTCGCGTGACTAACGGACGACATCCGCAAAATGAAAGTTGAAAATAGAGCACGCGAGGGACGACAAGAAGAAAAATGGTGGGATTTGGCCGACGTGCTTCTGTATATTGTATAACATAACATACATCATTATTTTTTTCTCTTTCTATGTTTTGCCTCTTAGTTTCTGGAATTATAAGAATGTTGACGGCGGTGACAAATGATTTATGGGGAACGAGGAAGAGAAAAAAAGACGCAGCGGCAGTACTATGTGTTAAAAAAACTTATGACATCAGCCTCGCGTGTAACCCCTCGCTCGGCTCGTTTCTTTCTTTTCGGTAAATTTGGAATTTTTTCTCTTTTGAAAAGCACTTTGATTTGATTTCCAAATCTTACATTGCCCATGTTGGGTATACGCGTATGGATTGTATAACGTAATTCTCTTTAAATATATACCACATTACATATATCTTTAAAGAATTGTTGCAAAAAAAAAAAAAAAAAACTGACATAATTTTGGATCTAATGCACTTTTTACAATGTACAATAACGAAATGGGTACATTAAACGTAGAAAATGTATGTTCTATTACCAGCGGTCGTGGGCTGCGCTCAGCTACATGGAATTCGTATTTTACTAAATGTGGTTCTTCCCAACACGTACAAACGCGATCAAACAACCGACGGGTAACTACATATTCAACCAAACCGCATTATTTATGAAGTCAGAAGTCGAAATACTGAATCCACGCACCACAAACCACATGTTCCAAGAATTATAAAAAGTTGCACCTTTTGCAGAGCTTAATTGCTGTACAGCATCATACTTGTAACGTGTTCAGCTAATAATACGCTATATTTTTATGATTTGTTTTACGAAGATTGTTCAACCATTTTTACATCCTAATATTAGAGAAACTTTTTAAAACTGACTGCCTACGTAACACATTCAGCGTACACTTCTGACGACAGCCTTAAATTATTATTTTTAACGCCATTTAAATTTTTCAAAATTTAATGTCTGAATCACATGCGACGCTTTCTACTAAGAATTACTTCTGGCTATTATCAATTCTACAGCTCGCCCCCTCCCCACAATCTCCCTATAAGACGAAATTAATATTCGAACACTAGCCATGCTACAAATTGTTATCTACGAATTTGCTCAAAATAGCTGTTCTCACACTGATTTTACGTTTCATAAAATAACGTCATAAATTCCTGGTTCACTGTTAGATTACTCTCTAATTTCGTTCATTAACAATGTAATCAATATACTTTGCACAAGTTCTACATTATTGTTTATAAATACTCCGCAAGTACAAAAGAGTTTGATCCACCATTTTTTTTTTCAACTGTAATCAAGTCATAACTAATCTTCCTAATTTGCTGAAAATTTCACCCAAAATAAACCACATTTCGAACGTAAATTAAATTATTTTGAGAACATTTTTCATCACTTAGTTAAATTTAGATGCATTCTTCGGCAGCTTTGAAGAATTTTACAAAAATACTAGATTTTGTAATGTTTTCATTATGAAGATACTAGATTTTTGGGGCGTATGGTTAAATTCCTTTCACCAAAAATTAGCGATTAACATGCAGAAACGCTTAAACGAGTTTTTAATGGTAAGCATTTTTCGAAAGTCAAAATCGGAGATATGGCGATGTTTTTAGAGCCTGTGTTGGCAGACATGCATATCGTGGCATATTGAGAAATTTCTAGAAAGTAAGTTTGCATACTTTTTCACGGCCGGGTAAAAATTCGTGCCCTTTGTATTTTTTCATAAATCAACCCATTTTTTCATTACTTCACTTGCCTTTTCTGAACTTTGCAAACACTAATGTCGATCTTTTACTTCAAAAAAGAATTCCACTTTTTCGAATTTCAATAACAACTATTAGGTACTTCGTATTTGATTTTATTTCCAATAAACTAATTTTTAATGGCACTCGTCACTGATGTTCGTTTATTGAACCAATTTAATGTCATCACAGAAAGATATTTTTGAGAATTTGTGCATTTTCAGCGACAATCTCTGAACTCCACGCTGGACTCTTAACAGAATGGTAAAGAATGGTCTACGCTCCAGTTATTTCCTCAAATTACAACCCAGATCGGTTGTAAGTAGTAAATGTTTTTCAACGAGATTTACAAAATTTCATAGTTCCTCACACTCACAAATATAACTCAATACACACCATACAATTTTTCAGAAACTCTAAGCAATATTTCAAAACTTCACGACAATCTTTTAAGTCTTACACTCGAAACATCAATCAATTAAAAAAAAAAAAAAAAAAAAAAAAAAAAAAAAAACAACTTTCAGTAAGGCAATTGTTTCACACTTTCCTCAAATAACCGAGCAGCTGCTCGACTCATCCGTACTGATTAAAAATTCTACACTAACCAACACACGCGAACTAATATTTGTGGAATTGTAATTCAATCTTTGATTAACAATCGACGACCAGAAAATAGAGAAAAAATTCGAACGAATAAAAAGAAAAAATTGCCAAACTCACCTGCAATTGCAGATCCAAGTCGTTCTTCTGAGCTTGCAATTTCGCAGCACGTTCCTGGATGCTGGATAGTTCACCTTTTTCGCCTTCCAACGAGGACAACAATTGTTGCTTCTCTTGTAACAATTTGCTGTTCAATGATTCCAGTTCCTTGCGTGCTTTTTCTTCCTTTTCTAGGGCCGCTTTCGTTGTCTCGACCTCTTCCTCCAGCCGCTGTTTACGTTCAGCCAACAATTCATGAGTTTTGACTCCCATACTTAAGAGTAGGGTTGTATATTTCTTCTTCTTCTTTTTTTTTTTTTTTTTTACTTAAAACTTAAAACTCAAATTTTGCGAATGTATGTGGCACTGGTTTAATTTAGAAGAAAATGAATAATAATAAAAAAAAATTAATAAATCAATTGGAAAAAAATAAGATCAAGACCGCTGATGAGAACTCAACCCGACGACTAAAGTAAAACTACCGAAAGTTGGAAACGATCTGAACGATTTTGTGGGGGAAAAAAAGTAGGAGGAACCGCTCGAAAAAAATGTTTAAAAAATTTTAAAATCTTGGCTAGTGAGAACCGTATATATATGTAAGTGTGAAGATGACGTGTATCAAACACCACCACGCGAAATTAATATCGTATAGGAGAGAGGGGGGCGTTTCTTACTAATTTAGAATTGTACGTTTATAAATACTCGAAATATAGCCACCAACGATTAACTGATAAAAATTTGGTTTTTTAGTTCTTTTTAGTTTTTTTTGTATTGTTATAAATAGTTTGAGAAAAAAAAAAAGACGGAAAAAATTGAAAAAATGTGGGAAAAAAAAGAAGATGAAAAAAAAAACAAAAAACACGTACGCGTAATTCGTCTTCGATGTTGGCAACATTGAGTAAGGGCTTTACTCGAGTCCACATCTTCCACCATGGCCACGTTCTCAATTTCATGTAATTTCTGAGGTTTCTCTGGATAACGAGTAAAGCCAATCTGAAATGCAAACAGATACGAACATATTTTTACCAAATTTAGTAATCCGATATGAGACATTCTTTTGCGTATGGCATGCGTTTTTTCCTGGTGCCCTGCGATCATTTCTATTAAAAGGAACGTCTCTGATCCAATCTCCACAGAGCCATTCGTCATGGAGGAGAGGATGACGACGTACATCGATGCATTTTAGTGTCGCAATAGAGCGGCTCATACGTACGAAATTCGATTGGGTTTCACACGACGATACTAACCTCTGTTCTTGTAACTTCTTGAACTTCTTTCGGCTGATGTAACCACGAATGTAGCCCTGCATCCATGAGATAATCTTGCTGAGACGTTCGTCACGGATTTCTTCCAGTTGACCTAACACTCCGGCACGGAAAAATACCTGAGGGTGAGCGAAATAGGCACGAGTTAAGGTCAAGTGTGGAGGTACGTTTCTAGTTGAGAGTTAAGTTGCAAGCAGTTTGGATTAAGTATGTTGAAATTTGTTGTTTTTTATTTTTTAAGAGGAAGGGGATCGTTACTCGAAGCAAGAAGCATAGTAAAAAAGTATACTTACAACCAATTTTAAAAAGTTAAGAGTCTTTGGTGCTCAGTGTCAGTGTCACACTCTCTCACTTCATAAATTATTTATAGTGCTGTGGTGACAATCCAATTCAATTCTCCAACGCAGTTCTCTGGCAGGTGAAAATCCTCATTTTTGTGCGTGTTTTAGTTTTTGAATTTTTTTTTTAAGGTGGAAACGGAGAATTCGGAGTTTTTTAATAATTAGAATTGGCCATTTACCCAGAGCAATTAGTGAATTAGTGGTAAATGAGAGGTTTTAGACCATTTATCTTATTTAATTTTAATTAAACAGAAAATTTGGATCGAGTTTTCGAAAATTTTGATGCAATGGGAAATAATTTATTATCATTACTCGAATGGAGATACGTTCCATAGTCGAAGTGTGGTGTACCCGTTTGCTGTATATTTCTTGATCACGAGAATGATTGAAAAAAAATTTTAGATTATAAGAAAAACTTTTGATGTTTTCGAAAAACGTTGTAATAAGTTTTCAAGTGGAAACAACAAATTTCGTAAATACAACTGCGTTTCGGGTCACAGCATGAACTTTTTTTCGTAATTAAGAAATTTATATGTGGATAAATTATGAGTGTCTAAACTGTAGAAAAATTAAAATAAATATACCGATTTTCCGCAAAAATCACTCATAATTAAAGAAAAAATTAAGTAATTTTACAATTAGTATTGAGCAATAGAGCTCATCGATTTGGCTCAAACGAGCGTAAAGGGCCACTCACAAATGAAAAATATATTTTGAAAGTCGGAATTTTTTTCAAAAGTCCAAAAGAATAAAAGTTCAAACTTTTGAACCCTGTTAATGGCTAATTTAGGCATTGAATTCAAAAGAGCTAGTAAAAAAATTTCTAGATGCCTCAAATTGGTTGAAAGGGGCTAAAAAACATCAATTTCTCTTTTTTCAATTTAAAATTCTCGTCCATCCCATTAAAATTAAAATTGTACACTGTGAAATGATATTCAAGATGGTATTTAGAGGAAAAAGGAAAAGTTTAGGTGAACGATTACTGTGACTGTCACTTTTTAAATTTTTAGTCAAACGCTTGCATAACCTTGTATTGTAGTATGAATGAAAATTTTAATTCATGAAAATACAGTCTAACAAACAAAGGCAACTTGAAGGGTATTTCTTTTAGTTTTTCACATAATCCAGACATTCTAGCATTTCGACTCGATTGAGTTTGAAACTACATGTTTTAAATTTTTCATAAAATAAATAACACTAGAGAAAACTGTAGATCTAGAGCAAGTTTCCTAAAAAAACCAATCTTATTTCGACTACTGTGTAGGAAAAATGTAAAATTATATTCTCGGTTAAAATTTATTTCATTTGCTCACACTTTTGTTTAGAAGTTCTGAAACAAAATGGGTTTAAAATTTCATGCACGATTGCTGTAGCACGATTACGTTTTGATAGTTTTATTTTCTTATGAAATCACTTTTATAAAAGCCAAAATTAAGAACCAAATGAAAAAATTCATTCGTTCCTTTTAATATGTAGGTATTCGGTACTTTTTATCGTTCACATATAATCGGAGACACGGTTTTAGTCATCGCTTTTTTTTAGCCAAATCAATGTCCTAATGGATTTTTATGTCTTTCATCACGCTACCAACATTAAGCTCCTCCTCTACTGGCTCCCAACGAAATTCATGTTTTTAGTTGTAAAAATTTACATTATTCTGTCAGGAATTTACACCCCTTTCTCTTACATTGTAATTCATTTTTTCTCGTCCAATTTCGGCGAATTTGATGGTGAAAATTAATACCCTTACGTGACCTTCATTTGACTAACATTTACGCTTTCTGATTTGGCGAACAAACAATTCAAAGGAGAAAAATTGCTTGGACTGTATGCATCGGATAAGAAAAAAGAAAAAAGAAAAAATAAAAAAGAAAGTAATATATACAAGTAAGAAATCCTAGCAGAGTAGATGAAATTGAATTGTAAGGCATGTCCAATAAGATTTAAGGACTAAAAAAAGGGTTAGTTGAAGGAAATTATCTATACGAAAAAGAGTCTCTAATATTTTCTCTAAAAATTGACGATTATAACACTATTTTTTTAAAGAAAAGAAAACTCCTTCACATGTTTCCATTATCATAATATTTCTAAATTTAATTTATAGTCAATACTCGGAAAATTTTCAGGAAGATCGTAGAGTAATTCAAAAACCTTAAACTTTTCATTAGTTTTCTTGTAAATAAGAAAATGCGTTCGGAAATTGAGTCTTATATTTTAGTTCCTTTAAATCCTCCACGAATTTTTGTTTCGATCAGCTTGACCTTCACTAATCGTACGGAATAAAATTTTTACTGAGCTATTTTTTGAAAACCCAGAACCTTCCTAGTATGCTCTTTCATGTCATCTTCGATTCTGGAATTCAATTTTAGCATCTAAACCATTCCATATACGCACACTCTCTTATTTAAAAAATAATTGTTCACAAATATATCCAAAGTTATTTACTTCCTTCTTTCTTTTAACGAGCTGGGTACGACCCACAATAGCGTACGTTGCACTTGAAAAATCTTTTTTCCACTACAAACAGACCTGAAAAATGTATCCATCAAAACCATTGGTCATTCAGCCATTTTCAAAATTAATAATTAACCTTGCATGTAATTTCGTTTCACGTTCACACCCAAGTTTACTTTCGAAATCGAAAAACAGAGCACCACGCAACCAGGAAGCCGACATATCGAATTCGTTAAACGAACCTTCGAAAATTATTTCAATATTGAAATTAGATGTGGAAATAACGTTTTATTGGACCATTTCGCTCAGTTCGCTCTGCATAAAATGTGCGTTCGTTTTCTTTGGCAACAGTTTAACAAGCGTTTGGCTAGTTATTACATGTCATTTTTGATGCTCAATGACAATTTTACTGTTGATGTAACGACGCGGATAATTTACTGTGATAATCTCGGTAAAGAAAAATTAAATAAATAAATTACCAGATGAAATAAACAAAGGGCCTATGGCCATTCGTGCAAAAAATGCCCCCTATCAAGAAAATTTCTTTTTTTTTCCCTCGCTCTTTATCAATTCTCGTTTAAAAAAGTCGTAAAATGAGCGAAAGTTTATTCCACTAAAATGTATAAACAAACCCACAATTATTGTAATAGTCGTTAATGAATTTACATCGTTCTTCGAATTTCAAAATGTTTTGTTGAAATAAGGCAAATTTTTAGGAAGTAATTCACCACACTCCTTCACTTTCGTGAATTTTTGGTATATTTAATCGTAAATATTCAGCATATTGTATTCAATTGTACCCTTAATCGTAGCGCATTTTTTTAAGTCAATAGTAATCCTGTCATTTTTATTTTTTACTTTTGGTAGAGAATATAATTATACTATATTTGCATAAATGACATATGTAGCTTGCAATTCTGTGAGCGATGTTGGGATGAGGGAGAGAGAGAAATTGAAGTAAAGAATTATTTCTAATTCTGTATAACTTGGCTACGAACAGTCGTAAGTAACATGCGTTAACGATGGATTTTGTTGTTTGTTGGACGTAGATAAAGCGTTTTATTGTTTCTGGGAATACGAAAAAGCGAGTGCCTAACTTCGTTGAAATTGGATTATAGAACTCGAAGCTAATATACAATTGAGGAAAAAATGAGGATTTTCACATTGACGGCCAATCAGATACCAAGTGAGTGATGCTTAACACCACAGCTTAGCTCTACACACGTCATTCAATTTCCCTTAAAATTGTACGTCTGAATGCAAAATGTAACGCGAAATCCGTTTTTGACACTTTGTAAAGCAAAAAAAAAAAACTCATTTTAGCCGAAAATAGTATTTTTCAATTTTACGCACTTCGAAGTTCAATTTTTGTAACCATTATACACACCGCATAGGTTAATGTTTCTCATATCCTTCAATGATTTCTCTTTATCGGATCATTTCATATTTTGTTGGAAAGCTCAACCATGTAAACATTTACCAAGAGTGACTAAATATATCTCAAAATAATACACTGTTCACTTAGCTCACTGAAATTTTCATCTCGTGGCACATCGAAAATATATAAGATTGTTAGGTTACTAATTCTTGATATGAAACTAGTAATTGCTTTCAACTAGTTCATTTTTCTCCTTTTTCAATTAAATAAACATCTTTCATCAAAATTCGATAGCTCACTAATTTGTTTATCTTTTTATCTCTCTTTAAAAACGTCTTGTATGCAATTTTTGAGATATATTTTCCGGGAATTCGACAAATAAATGTCATTCTTTTCCACACAGCCAGAATTATGTTCCACATTTTCTATCTTCAGCAGACTAATAAATCAACGCAATTACAGTATTATGAAACAATTTCTTTTCATTCGGTTATAGTAGTAAAATTATGAACTATACCCAAAGAATACTCGCAGTCATAACGAAGTTATTCGCCAGACAAAAACACAATCAACCTACGTTCTCATTGTCAGTACCTACCGAATTTTAGTTTTTTTCTTCCTATCTACTCACGAACACCCCCGCGTTAATCACACCTCAAATAAACCGTAGTAAGTCTAAACGCACAGATACGTAGAAAAGAAGTACCTTCGTGTATCCTAATCGATACTGGTCCGATTCCACATCAATACCGTTCAATATATGTTTGGCGGCCTCTTTTGAATCCATATAGTCAGTAACTCCTCTAGCGAACAGTATTCGATAGCTATACGCGCGAAATAATTTTTCAAACGTGCAAAAAAACAAAGCAAAAGAAAAAACACAAAAAAACTAAAATATAAGTGTAAACGGGTAGGCTACTAAAAACGTAGGTACCAATAATTAATCAAACATACTACTTAACAATAACTAAAACTACCAAATTTAACTGAATCTGAATTCCAGTATTAGGTGGATTTTTTCAAAATCAGACTAACTACAATCTGAACTTGAGGATCGTCGAACAGATCGATAGTTCAGAAAAATTTGTTAATGACATACGTATAAAAATGGAAAAATAGGTGTAGGACACTCGATCTACAGAGTGCTTTGGAAAAAGAGGTCACAGTCAAATCTGACCTTACTAGTGTAATAAAACTTCATGCAGGAAAAGGTAAGCATACGGTGTCCCAACGATGAAAATGGACCCTAGCACGTGTTCATGAACGTTTCTTCCGCCTTCAGATGGCAGATAAAATGAAATCATGGGAAAAAACCGATTTTTTATAACAGATTTCAATAACGAACTTTTTCGCGAGAAAAATTCCACATATACTATGCCTTTGAAAAAAAAGTTTTTTTTAGAAAAACGAACGTTTAAAATCAAACAAAATAATGAAATAAATAATCTCGGAATGTTGGAGAGTGTATGATCTACCATTATGTGCACAGTATTCCGTGGTCTGCCTGTCTATAAGATGCATTGAGAAAGATATTAGAAAGTTTCCTAGTGATTAATAATATTTCAAAGTGAATAAATAAAATTTGTAAAAAAAATTTAAGAAATAAAACTAATTTAAGAAGGCTAATGCTTAGGTCACGAATTTTGAACAAATGAATTCTCTCAAACTGATTACATGTTTTTCGACAATTTACTTTTCTTGCAACGATTCAACTGTAAAATTTCCACAAAAATTGCGTTTAAAATTTCACGCAAACTTCCCTTATTCCTTCATTCGAAAATCATTTAAAAAATGGCAACTAGGCTACACGTTAAAAGATACGTTTAGTCCACAAAACATTTTCTAAGTAGCTCTACCAAGGCTCCAGAAAAATGAGCCCAGTTCGAGAAATCTCGATAAAAAAATTAATAAATAAATGAAAATTATCAAAAAGCGTGGAAAATAAATACATTTTTTTACCTCGAACTTTACCCTCAACTTATTTTTCAGCCACAGAAGGTAGTATTTTCAACATCATTTAGTAAAACATGTTGTATGAACTAAATAACGTGTCTTTTACTCGTTTCGAATTTAAAAAATCTGTTTTTTCTTCTAAACATTAATCATTTGTTATTTCTTTTGAATGTGAATTATTTGTTAGATTTTTCTTCACAATTAACCCACGTTTTCTCGAAATCAAAAATGAAGGTACATTCATGAACTCGCATGGGAATCGCATTTGATCTCGGTTTTGACACCAAATAGCGTGGGAAAAGGAAGTACATGCCTTGGTGTGACCGAGACGGTACTGATCGCTATCAAGGTTCACATTTTCTAAAATCACAGCGGCAGCTTTCTTAATGTCTGGAGTTTGATCAACAGCAGCTGGTGCCAAGATCTTATACCTTTAAATTGGTTGAAAGGTAACAATCGAGGACAAAAAAAAACACAAAAGAAAAGGATGAAAAATCGTGAAAAAATCTAAAAGGTGGATAGGTAACTATATAACTACGTAATTTTCGAGAAAAAAAAAAGGTTGAACGAAATGTGGGTAATATGCTACGGGTTTACAACAAATTTAGATCTACTAGGTGACCGGAGAATGAACTAAAAAAGGGGCTCGGTGATTGTAGCTACATGCCTTCGTGAAACCAATTCGATAACTGTCCGGATCCAAGCCAACTTCTTCCAGACATTTTCGGGCGGCTTCTTTGTTGTCAGATTCGGCGGTCATAATTGCTGGGGCCAAGATCATGTATCTTGTAAAACATAGACCAATGCGTTGTAGGTATACGAAATATGAGGGGAAGGGTTTATGGGTTCAATTTTGTGCATGGCTCATAAACGATAATTAATTTATGAAGACGTTTATTGTTAGGCTACTGTTTTAAAGACTTACCGGAGCTTGAAATCGGGGTAAACCATTCGGTTGGGGAAACCTTTACGACAAATACGGATACCTTCCAGTACACCGTTACACGTAAGCTGGTGCATAACCAATTTGGAGTCGATGACACCTGAAAACAATTTGTAAGACAAATAATGAGTACTGGAGAATCAAAATAAGAAATGTTCTCTTAAACTATGCGAAAAAAGGGTCACACTCTCGAACATTTGACGCTAATTTAGATTAAAACTGTACTACTTTTCATTCCATGGCCGTACACTTCCTCGTAACATTGATAAGGCTTAATTTTATGTATTTTCTTGCTTTAGAATTCTATGTTCGACTGCTGGCCTTTATACTCATCAACTCAACAGAGACCAAGTTCTGGACTCATTTCTCACAATAACACCTGATCGTTTCCAGGCTTGGAAAGTGAATAAATTACCTGCTTTAGTTGTATTTGGATAATAAAATGACTGCATACCAATCAGAAGAAATGCCTACATCTCTCTGGCATTCGATTACAACATCTGTTTACACAATTCAACACTAATTTAACTCATTGAAGAATATTTAGCGAAATTTCAAGGAGGAATACAACGCTGGGGTAAAAATTCATAATTTTTAAAATGAAATTAACGTCAAGATCGATCCGATTATTCGTTTCTCTATGGAAAATATCTCAGCATACACGATGTACAACACTTTTGAAAGGAAGTCTCACACACATTTTCTGATATTCCAGTTTTAAAACTCTACTGATTTTATTACAAATGAATTCCAAAAGCAGAGCTGATAATTAATTTTATTTAATTTTGTTTTTTCTTCCAAGGGTAAAACCTCATTAAACGATGAAGACAGGCAAAAGAAATGAAACCAAGATGAACTTACCGGGTTGTTTCAATTCGTTGGGAATGATACAACGAACGAAGTGAGGTTGTGTACTTCTCAGTGTGGTCATCAAGTTATTCAATTGTTCCTGTAAATTTTACGAAGCAGAAAAAATATAATCAATATTTTGTCGAACATTTTATTTATCTTCAATTTGTTTTTCCTTTACTCTTCGAACATTTAAACGATATAAAAAGTGGCCCTAATAACGGTTAAAAATTCATCAATTTTAAATAAAATATAAATAAATAAAAAGGGAAAGTTATCAGCGATAAATTATTTTGAATAATAGACTTCATCTATATTAGATTACGTATTTATAAATTGAAATCCAATTAGGTATGTTTGACTTAATTTATGAAGAAACAATTTATTTAGGAGAAAGCGAATTTTCGAAGGAGAGCTCGCTATATGACATTCAAATACATTTAAGAAAAATATGAACAAATGGATCGTTTAAATGTTCGTAGTCACGAATAATTTCCAAAGACAGGCAACTCACTACAGTACTCAAATGATGTTCAAGGTCAATTATTATTATTTTTCGGCAACACACTCGAACTTGCTGTGCTGACTTCGACATGACAAAATGGTTCCAAATAAAAATACCTAGGTAGGTGCCTATTTTATTTTATATTCATTTTACCCACGATACCTCGTTTTTCGTACAGCTTAACAAACAGGAAACATGTTTCACTTGTTGCATAATCAGTTCGCCGTGAATACAAAGTTATTTTCCGTTTAAAACGTTCAAAATGTATTTTGTCCGCTTTAATAAGAAAGGTCGACAATTTTACGGAAAAACCGTTTTGAAAATCGTTTTGAAGAGAAATCCAGGGGCATTTAATAATCTAACAAGGGAATCTGACTCTTAGCGGATTTATAACATACAGAATTACTCATAAAAATTTTGTGTTATTCATCAGAAAGTCAGATTTTACGTTAACTGGACTCTCTCACCTAAAGTAAGGAATTCAATTTATTTTTATACCAACTCGACAAGCATTTCAGCTCGCCTCAACGTTTAGTGTTTCTAACTGATGTTGCCGGGTGACTTCTCCACTTTTCATCTGAGTAATGTAATAAGCTGACTAATTCAAAGGTGCTAACTACAAACACAAACGTGTAGTGAAAAAAAAAGCGATTTATACTACAAGCATTTTATTCATAAGAGGACAGCTACCTGGTAAAATACGGTTAATTTGGTCATTTTCTAAAACGAGAATTTCATATACTAAGTTGCAGGACGAATTAAAAACTATTCAACAGCCTGAATCGTTTATTTTTAGAACTAGTTGAAATTTGGACTAGGATTCGTAAATGAATCTTGTTTCGGCGAAAATCTAAAACCTCTACTCTTTTCGGACACAGAGTACTTAACTATAGGTTTTAATTTCAGAATTACATTCAAATGAATAGAGACTAATTACCAGAACTAATACAAAAGTTATGTTGTTATATCATCAACTTTTCTATAAAATTCAAGTTCTATCAACAATAGTAAACTGTGATTGATAGTAAGCTGTTACTATGAAAGCAAAAATATTTTTAGAAAAAATACGAGGTTAGTTACACGAATTTGATTTAAAAAAATCACGAAAACATTGAATTAAATTAGTTTGTGGAATTTTATACCAACTAGGTTTGTTCTATTCGAGCTAAAAAACGAGAGAAACTCTCTCTAGGTTGTGGAAGAAAAATGTAATTTTTTTCAAACTACAAACCTAATTGCAGGAATAAATTAATCGCTTGAACAAAGGGTATGCTTTCTCCAAAAAGATAAGCAAGAAACTCTTCTGCAAGTGAGAACTAATTCCAGTGACTTTTTTCCGTTTTAGAATAGAACAAAACCTGTTACAAGATTAAGCAGCCCCGAACACCACACACAAATCCAGAAGAAGAACTTCGAGAGGGAATGTTATCAATAAGCATACACAATAAAGCGAAACGTAAGAAAGCAATTACACGTAACGATTCGTCTACATAATCGTTCGTGAAAAATACACTGCTCAATTTGTTTCACTGATAGAGGATTTCGCATCCATAATCATTGATATAGAAAATGATTGGATGGCAGGTGGCACTGTCACAAATATAACACAACGAATATAGGACACATGAAAATGAGTTCACACAATTTCGTACGTTTTTGAGGAACTTCGAGCTCCACATTTATTAAGAGGAGACTAAAATTCTGATACGTACGCAGTTGCGCTAATGAAAATTTATTTATATATGACCACAAATATTGTAAAAATAGGTAAATAAATAAAAGGAATGACACAAATTTTTCCCAAAAAATATGAAAACAGGCAGAATCAACGATGTCTGAATTGATGCTAAACTGAATGAGCGTTCATTATTTTCGATCACCAACTCGATGGTTAAGTGACTAAGAAACGCTCAAATAGTTAAAGCACTATGATTCTACTCGTACACAGACCTGAGGGTAATAATCAGGTTGGTCAACGAGAAACGAACAAAAGGGTAGCACATAAACTTTTTTAGGGGGGGTTTTAATCCCACAATATTTTTTTTTGTACCTTGTATGATGACGAGACAGTAGCGAAACCACCACCTTTTTTACCTCTGCCACCACCACCTGATATGAACAGAAATTATTAATGTAGACTTTCGAGTTAATGGCGCAGTAATATTTGCACTAAGGTCGTCGACGCATTTCGTATGAATGGAAATGTTCGCATCACCTCGGATAAATTCAAATTCAAAAAGAAAAAATAGAAAAAAGTAGTAGTTACAGCCAGAAGGCAACTGTCTTAGTTAAATACTGAAATAAACGGCATACTGGCGTATGTGTGAATTTAAGTGTGCGTACATAGCGTTTGTTATTAAATTTATCATACTGATCAACACATCTTAGGTGAGATCATTACCCTGTATAGTGTGGAAACAGTTAAGAATGACGAACCCTTTGTACGTTTACCACCTGCAGCTATAAATTTAAGAATACAAAACAAGTTAGATTATAGATTTTATAGTAGGCAACAACAGAACAATTTTCGTAGCTATCTGAAAATTCGACGCAGATTAAAATCACCCTCCAGCCAGAGGCGTAATTAAGAGAATAAATACTCATCTGAAATCGTAAACTATCTCAGAGTTTAATAGCTTAAAAATAAAAATAAAAAAGTTCGTTCAGTAATAATGAAGAATACAGAGGAAAATAAACCTCAACTCTATAGATATAGCTTATTCCAAAGTTACCAGAAACGAGCAACCTCACATTGGGGGCGTTCACGTGTTTTTGTTTAGTAAACTTGATTTCTATTCAGCTCGTTTTTTCAAGCCTGCTGCAATTTCGATCACTCTTATTGCTATTTCATCACGTAATAATTCTCAGTTGAAATGCACACAAGATTTTATCATATTTTTTTCACGACTTACAAAAAATCACTTTTCGTACCCTGCAACAGCACAGTAGTCAGTACTAGCACTATATCATCAACTTAAGTGATACTCGTAGAATTTTTATCCAACCCTCCATGTATACTCCGCTACTAAGTATGTGCCTAATTAATTAATAACCTTCAGGTGAGCGTAAGTCATAACCAATTCAATACCTTTGGCTTCTTGTCCACCAGATTGTCCCGGGTGGTCGGCGAAGATTTCAACGAGCAATTTGTTGGTACCCTTCTTGAACTGGTCGACGACACTGTCGTTCAATGGATCTTTGTTCTTTTCTAACCAACCGGAGATGTTGTACGATACCTGCGGGCGGCAGAATTATGAGTGAAAAGCCGTTTATCCTACCTCTACGAAGACGAAGGCTGTACAAAGAATAAATACGTACAACACCAGCGTAATGACTAATGGCGAAGTGACCAGCAGGTACACCTGGTTTGGGTGTTTTTGGTTTTTGGAAATTCGGCGATTTGCCAAGATGGTTGTTCATCAATTTTTCCTCGAATGTCTTGTCCGTAGCTTTCGGGAACATAGATTCTTCTTCAAGAATCGACAGGATACCCATGGGCTATTAAAAATAAGCATAGCGTTACATTTATGGTCTTGGTAAGGATTGTTAATTTATCCCGTTGGCAGGAGTGCTCGAGCTGATATCGATTTTTTTTGTCCATCCAAAATTAAGTTACGTCATGCGTACCAAAAGATTAGGAGCTCCACAATTTTCTAAGGAAAATTCCTTATATTTATAATTTGCACGGTTTTCATGACCGGTAATTACCTAAATTGAAGAATTTCAGATAACTGATACAACGATAAAGATAGAAATCCTATGTAAACCCATTGTGGCAACTTTCTTGAAATAACTGACGAGAAGTCAAGAGGAATGGGCCAAGACACATGTTACAGTTAAAATTTAAAATACCATAGGCCAACTGACTTCATAGAGAAAAATAGATGTCTATTTCATAAATCTTTTTTAAACACGTCATAAATTTGACTGAAAAATCAAGGGGAAATAAATTTTGAATCAAGAATTCAAATGTTGTTCCCAAGTTTTAAGCGCGAATATTTTTTTTTTAGTTTGCTTCACGGACTGAGGCGGCTACTTTGGTTAGCTCAAATTACCTGTAAAATATACAAAACTGGTTTATTAAAATAGAAATAAGGTATGATTTTTCGAAACTAGCAAATGTAAGTCTCAGGTTAGATTTTATTTTTCAACCATCGATATCAGCTTCATACGCACGTGAGAAAATTTTTCTTAGCAAATTATTCCTAAAAATAAAATCGTACGGAGATTTTTAATTAGCGTATATAAATGTAGTTGCAATCAGGGTTAAGGAAAGAAAAAAATTAAATACAATAATCTTACCTGATAGTTACATCAATCTCAAAATGAACAAAGTTTCCAATGAAGACTTAATAAAGGCATTGGTTACGAAAATGAAGGGAAAAAGAAAGTTAACAGGAAGCTTTATAAAAACCCAGTCACTAAATTGTAGAATATCCTTAGAGAAAAAAAATTACAATAACACAACTCTCATCTTATCAACGTTACGTCTCAGTGCATTTCAAAAATAGTTTTACGCATTAAACCTCCAAAATGTAAGATTCATGCACAGGGGCTGTAGTCTTTTAAAACTGAAGAAAACGTTGAAGCTAGTAAATTATTACTTGATGGTCGTACATTTCAGTACAACTTAAGTTACATTTAATTAGGTCGAAAAAATATGCGAAAATGAATCAATGGGAAAGCTATAATTTCTCCCGCCTACTATTGCAATGAATCCGTGGAAGAAAGAAATGGAGAAATATACATACTTACGTAGGTACATCACTTAATATCGGTGATACATTTCAACAGATCTGAAGAAAAATTTATTGGGCCAAGAAATTCCATACAGACGTAAATGGGGAAGAGGTTGTAATTTTTTCAGCCTCCCAAATATATCATTTTTAATACGTAATGCATTGAAGGCGAAGGAAAATTAATTTCACTGATAATACATTCGATATCATTTCAATACGTTTCGTCAAGGTAAATGATACCAAAAAATCAATGCGACACAAATCCCATTCCGAAATATATTCATTTCTTTTAACACACTGGAACCAAGATATATTGAGTGTATTTATAAACTATGCTTTCAGTATCACTTAATTTTATCGTAAAACACAAAAATGAACATTCCTTGATACCCAAAACTGGCAATGTAAGAATTTCACTACGTTAAAAATTGCACCCATCAACAAATTTTTAGAAATTTTCTCCGATTAAACTGCAACACTTTCGATACACAGTATCAAATATTTTCGGTACTGGGGAATTTCGTATATTATAAAATTTTTGTACGTATTTCAAGGACGAATGAGTAAACGAAATCATTTAGCAAAATGAAAAACTTATCGAATGTTACAACACATATAGAATTTTCAAGAGCATTTTCAGTGAAGTTTAAGATTTGGACACAATGGTTAATTATAAAGAGGTAAGATACAATGAAGTTTCAACCCCCTTTCTTTTTTACCTAAAAAACACTTTTGACGAATTCCATAGTCACCTGAAAAACAAATCAATCGTCCAACAAATTCAATACCTTACCCTTTCGAGAAGATCGATACACATCTGCAAATCCATGCCAAAATCGATGAATGTCCATTCAATACCCTCTCTCTGGTATTCTTCTTGTTCTAAGACGAACATGTGATGATTGAAGAACTGTTGCAGCTTTTCATTGGTAAAATTGATGCACAATTGCTCAAAACTATTGAACTGTCGATACAACAGACAGGTTATAACACACAAAAACACACACAAAAAAAAGTGCTACCATCAGCAAATCGTACGTCTTTAATACGTTGCAGATGATTCGAAGGGGAGAAAAAAGAAACTAAGTTAATTCTATACTACCACTAAAAATATTCTCGTTTTTTGTTTATTTATTCATTTTTTTAACTAAAATATTCGCTACCAAAAAAGAAAAAATTGCAACAGTTGATTTTTTTTAAGCATGTGACGAATCGAAATCATTCGTCTAATCGAATGTTTTGTTTTCGAATTCGTCGTAAAGCGAGGAATGAATCCATTTCTACAAAACAGGCTTTGTTTCACCGTACGATGATCACATAATCCTTTTATTTTTTTTCCGATTTTCTACAGGTACCTTCTCAATTAATTCGATACAAGCGGCCAAGTCCATTCCAAAATCGATAAATGCCCATTCGATTCCTTCTCTAGTGTACTCTTCTTGTTCGAGTACGAACATGTGGTGGTTGAAAAATTGTTGCAATTTTTCGTTTGTGAAGTTGATACACAATTGTTCGAATCCGTTATACTAAAGACGTTCGTATATAGAATATATAATCAACGGCAGCACTTACATAAATATTTAAGTATAAAATTTTTTTTGCTTCTTTTGGAGGGAAGCTGTAATCGAGGTTAGCGCGTGGCACTTGGCGAGCATTTGCTTGTCGTGGAACTGAGGAATATGGTCTAGATTTTGTCTTTGCTTTAACTACTAAAATAACACACGGGTTTGAGGAAGGGTACTAATAAGACTAATCGGGTACAATCGGGGTATCGAAGGACAGGTAGCATTCGTCTGGGGAGAAGATAGACGCCGTTCGAGAGTACCTTTTCGATAAGTTCGATACAGGCCAACAAATCCATGCCAAAATCGATGAAAGCCCAATTAATTCCTTCCTTTTTATATTCCTCTTGTTCCAGGACGAACATGTGATGGTTAAAAAATTGCTGTAGCTTTTCGTTGGTGAAGTTAATACAAAGTTGTTCGAAGCCATTGAACTGCAGAACACGATGACAAGACGTACATGATCAAGGAGCGTAAAAATTAAGCAAAACGAGAAAATAATTAGAAAAATTAATAGAACTGAAAATATTAAACCATGGATGAACACTGAGTATTGCTTGTGAATACTGCTTATTAAGATATCAAGAATTTTTCAACAAAAGCATTATACTTTGATAAAGATTAAAACAGTAATAAGAACTCCTTATTTGAGGCAAAAAATTAAAAAATAAATAAAAATAAATAAATGAAGCTTGTAACAGAAATTATAAAATTACACATTATTCTCTCGGAACATCAATGAATAATTAACAGCATATAAACAAAAATTATAGGTACATTAAATATTTAATATAGAGATGAGGCAATAAAGAAAAAATTCGATATCTACCGCAGCGTTTTCAGAGAATTGATTATTGAAGAACAAAAGAAATTAAACTTCTCAGGAGATGGATGACATTTGAATTCCAAAATAAATCAAGATATAAAAACAGACGGAAACAGCAAAATTAAACACTTAAATTTAAAAAAAATGATCTTACATTCCAAAGATAGAACAGTAACATAGAGGCAAGAAATGTAAAAAAAATTTTATCTCGTTCTCGCAGTAGGTTTTTAAATTTATTCATTTATTTATTTATTTTTTTGCACGAATCTTAGTAGGTAACGAAAAATTTCTACAGATTTCACCATTTGAATAAAATTTGTAGAAAACCAAGAAAACTGAATCAGTTAATTACGATGAATTCTCAAATTATAACTTCAGTTTGAATTTTACTTTTAAAAACGATCATTAACTAAAATGCTGAAACCATTCAACATTTACATAAATACAGATAAATTTACACTTCATAATAATCATAGCTCATGGTAGTCAAATAATAATATACGATCATTTTTTCGACACTATTTTGAATAAAATTTCATCAAATTAAGAAAAATTTCATGCTAATTTTGAAATTACTATAGATGACTATTTCTCCAAAGCATAAAAATTTAAATTTCCTGTTTTTGAGTTTTCTTTATAATTTAAGAACAAAAAAGGAAACAAATTCTTTCACAAATAAGATATTTAATTTTTTTTTCATCCTTCACATGTAACCTACCAAACGATTTTTAGGCTTCACCCGAAATTTTTAAATATACTGAATCAATTTTACTTTTGTTTAAACCCACCTAAACTTCCTTTGTTCTTCTTTTGGTCTTTCTAGGTAAAAAAAAAAACCAAACCAATTTTTTGCAGTAAAAAAATTCCTTCAACCTAACAAAGGTGTGTTGAGAAACGTTGGGAAGTTTCCACCACAATCCTTAAAGCCAACCTCATTTGGCATACATAATACTGTCTCTCAAATTTCAGTAAATTGTTTCTTTGAAAATTCGAAAGTCCCTTTGATTTCGATTATTTTTTTATGACAGCATCCATCTCCAGCTTAAATCAACAAACAGCGACAAGATAGAGCTCACGAACAAGAAGCAAAACTAAAGCACTTCCCTGCCAAAGCATTACAGCTTGAATATTTTAAACATCGATCACGAAATCGTATGCTATCAATGTTTACCGGGACAATATCTCCAAGCCTCTACCAGAAATAGTTTTTTTTTTTTGTTGTTGTTGTTGATCAGAAAATGATTTAAAAGGAGGCTTCAAGATGAACTTTACCCGTCCTCAATAGCAACCCATCAATATGAGAAAATATTGTATCCTTTGTATCAATTAAACAAAAATAAATTCACAGATTTTAGACAAAATATCACGAAGAAGGTACGACTATTTTAATATTACTTCAAACAAAAAATATTTTTTTCACTTTTAGGCACTTTTAAATTTTATTGAAAGCCATTGATACAGACAGTGTATCATGACGGAAAGAACATTTTCAAAAATTATACGGTGAAGTAAATAAAATTTTAATCGACTAAACAACGTGCACTCGGTAAGAAATCAGAAAATTTAGCCTAATTCCACAGCAAGGCTCAAAACCTTCCTCAAAAAATACTATTCCGGATAGAGGCTCCGAAGTTTCCTATAAAAGTTTAGAATAAAATTCGTAATTTGAAATAAATTGATATTCCAATACAGGAACTTACATCGAAAATTTCAAAACCAGCAATATCCAGTACACCGATGAAAGATTGACGTTTCTGTTGCGTGTCCAAAGTTTCGTTACATTTTTTCACTAAGAATTTGAACAGTCTGTCAAACATACCTTTGGACATGGCACCAACCGAGTAGGTTACCTACATAATCGAGAAACGCGTAATTGAAAAAATGTACGGTTAGTCATGGAGTTCTGCCACGCAATTTCTCCCTAAGCCTACCTGGTCTTTATTTCTACCCTGTGTGACGAATTCGTTACCGACTTTGATACGGGGTTTCAGTAAGTTTTTGTAGAGATCATCGCAGTCGACACCCAATAATTTGGCGACTTTGGCACCCTCCTGCGGACAAATATTTCCACAATTTAGCCTCAAAAGAGGGCACAGAGATGAGGATTTAGTAGACTTTGATATATGAATTACCTCAGTTCCGTCGGCTTCAGCCTGTTCTTCACGACCTCGTTGTTTGAATTTCATACAACCCATGTGCATGACGGCTGCAGTGATTTTGTAGATGTCATTCTTTTCTTCTTGTGTGAAGCCCAAAACGTCGAAGGCTTGCTGTTTTCGGAAAAAAATTATAGTTAGAAAAAAAAAGTTAATTTTTGTGTCCCATACTTCATTACTTACGCTTGGCAGCGATATGTACAAACAAACAACTACATCAACTTGAGATAAATGATTTTCAAAAACTAGAAAACAGATTTCTATCAGAAGGACGAGCAAGTGGGTAGCATAAAAAGCATACCAGTATTTCAGTAGCTCTTTTTTTTTTCTTCTTGGTGACTTTGGGCTGAACCGTAGGGATTAGCTCATAAATTTTTCTAAAAGACGACCCCAACAGCTAACAGGTTCATCTTTTAATTACACGAGCTAAAATGACAATTCGGAATGAGCCACTTTCGAATTAAATTCTTTTATTTATTTTTTTTTTTGCCAGTTATTGTCCCCATCAATGTAAAATAGCTGTGTTGGAAATGACAAAAAATGTCTTATTTATAGACTAAAATTTTAGTGCTAAACCTGTTCTGTTGGAAGTTGGTTCTCATTTTACCATATGATTCTAGTTCTATGCCAGTTCTGTAAGACGGAAGAACTCAAAGAATTTAAATTACGATTTAAAGAACTTTTTTGAGAAGAAGAAAATAATAAGACAAAATACGATACAAATCAATACGATATGAGAAAGTGTAGCCCAACGCAAAACGGATGGTGATGTAGGAAAGCCTACGGGAAGGGGATGATCGAATGAGATAACCACTGAGTATTAAATATAATAGAGGACGCACCTTCATCTAAACGCTGTAAAGAAAAACGGCACCGCTTTCGAAGCTATTTGTCCCACTCCTTCGGTACCGTTTTCGAATTTCCTTGCCCCTTAAATTAAGAACTTTAAAATTACAACCAACGTGAATCTCGTAGATAAAAATGAGACTGAAAATTGTCGGTACCTTAGCAATGAAGGACATTTTAATCGTAAAAGGGGTGCCGTTTTTTGTTTCACATGCATCCTCTGTTATATTTAATATTCTGTGGAGATAACAACGTCGAGCACACTCTATACTCTCGAAGACATATCACAAGTTGTTTTGTACTTCAACGTCGCACCAACAGAGTACGCTGAAAAAAATTTCTTACAGCTGCTACAGGGAGAATGTAGGTAACGGCGAAAGTTGAGGGCGCTGATAGCTGTGTTGGATTTTGAGAATGTTTACATCACTCGTACATCAAAATCGTTGACTGAATATGTAATATATTTATTATAATATATTCAGTCAACGATCAGAAGTACACAAATTTACCAATTGAAATGAGAGAGAATCAAGAGTTAATTTGGCATTCGTTTCTCAGGGAAGAAAATGCTGAAATGAAAAATTTTCGCAAATACTACCAAGTCTTTATGAGAGAGTATTGCAAACTGACAGTTGTTTGTTCTGTACATGAACTACCACAGTAAAACTTTTTGTTATTGTTTGCTCACAGTTTGGCGGGACTTACGTCAGTCAGCACAAATTCTTCTCCATCGTCCACTCCGGGGATGGTGATTTTTCCTTGTGCCACATTATTGTACTCATAAATATCGTCTCCTAACTCACACATAGCTAAAGCGAAAGCAGATCAGTTAGTAAAGCGTTGCAGTATTGCATTAAGCACGATTCTTAAAATTAGCTTATACCATAATAATGAAATTAAATTTTTAGTTTTTATACAACATTCAAATTGGAAGAAACATGGAAGATGAATTCCTTTTTCACAACGATGTTTAAAAGATGTTTAAGGCCAGTCAATATTTCTGAGGCATAAATTTTGCTTTGAAAATGTAATGACTAGCCTCTTAAAATCTTACAAAACTTTCATTGCCACCACTGAGCCAGAAGAATAGAGCAGCACAAAGGTTAAACATACAATAGTCTCCCTAAAAAATGAATATTATGAAAAAAAAAAGAAAATAAAAAAGAAGAGGAAAATTGTAAATTTGTGAAATAAAAGCGAAAATACGAGACGAACTGAAGTATGTTCCAAATTATATTATTCCTTATTTCAATATTGAATGAATTGGATAAATGCTCATCATGTTCATATTCAGAAGCTAATGAAAGAATTAGGAATGGATGTTTTAAACAACTGTTATATATTCAATATATTCAACCAGAGGATACGTACATAGGATGTGCAATGAAATAATGTATTAAAAATTATGTTCTGGAAGGAAGAAATAAGGATCAGGAGTCGTTTAAAATATTATGTGCACGCAGAAAACAATGAATCACTTGAGTTATTCAAAACCAATCAATGGGGACCTTTCAGTGAAAACAACAAATATTTGCTTTGTAGAACAAAAATTAATTATTAGTCTCTAATTCATTTCTCTCGCAAGTGAAAATTAACTACCAAATTTAGCAGAAAAAATATCTCATTTATTTTAGTTCAAGCTAATGTATTAACTGAGTAACATAATTTCTCGAAATTGGGTTAGTTAATTATTTCTTAAGCTTTTTTTTTTTTTTTTTTTAGCAACCTACCAACTCAAATACATTTGAAAAAAATTAATAATAATAACTTCGAATGAAAATGACATTTTTCAAAGTTTAAAAAATACAAAAGTCGGTACCCTTTCGCTAATCGAGCGAGTACGTATATACTAATTTACTTGTTCATCCAAAGGAACATGAGAACAAATCACAAGGAAAATTGGGAAGAACTGCTGGTACAAGTCCAAGAAATGAAAAGTTATACTTTACGAACTCAATACGTTTCTTTCATCGATTTTAGTCGAGAAACAATCAGAAAAAGTTTTTATCGACGAATGATTCTGATTTTCTTCTTTTTTATCTAAAAGTTATTTTTTCCCTCACGAACTTCTCTTTTTCTCAAAATTTCTTAGAATTTGAAACGTGAAAACGAATATTATGAGAACTGGAACTAAATTTTTTTGGAAAGTCAACTGAAAATTCTCCGGTTAAAAACTTTAAATAAATTTTTGATTAAAATGTGCAAGTAAAAGTCTTGAACAACTAGATATTGAGCTTATTGCGATCAAAAATGTCATTTTCCAATTTAACGCGAATAAATTTAGTAACAAAAATTAAGAACTGATCACGGACAAAAGACAAGAAAGAAAAACATCAATCTGCTTTGATATTCAGCAGACATCAGAAACTTACATCAGTAATTCTAAATTCTTCACCATCATCTACATTCGGAATCGTAGTCTTTCCTTGACTTACGAAGTGGTAATCGTTAATATTATTCGACAGTAAACAAATTTCTGTAAAATGTTAAAGGTAGGAACAAAAAAAAAAAACAATAAAACCAAGTTAGTACACTGAAAACTCGTTCTGTCGGTGGAACGAATTTTCAAAAATATATGAAGGTGATACAAATAACATTAAAAAAATAATAAATAATTCTACTTCAGGAAATAAAAATCTAATTTCAAGTGCATTATAGGCAAAAAAAAATTACGAGGAAACTAAGTATGTTGTCATTCAGGTCTATACAGGAAATTTAAACTACGAAAATTTAGGTTTTCTCTGGATACCATGCAAAGCAGATTTGTACACCTTCCCAGAACCTACATTACTAAGGTGGCATTCGTTCTAGGAGTTGTTGCGGTGCACTATTCAAGAGGAATTTCAAGGCAAAGTTTGTTTAAGCCCATCAGAAAAAATTCATTGAACAACTGCATTGGTGGTATACGGTGGTACGAACATGTTAGGCACAATACTGAGATATTTCTCTCATTTCATATAACTACAGTATATACACTATGTCTAACAAACGCTCTACAAGACTATAAGCGAAATTTATGTTTCTTGTCGACCTCCTACTTTGTAATACTTTCACTAACTACACGAAAAAAACATCAACTACTCAATCCTTACATCAGTTAATTGCAATTCTTCGCCATCATCCACATTGGGAATGGTGGTTTTTCCTTGACTGATGAAGTGATAATCATGTATATTATCACTGAGGAAACACATTTCTGAATACAAGATATGTTAAAAATAAAGGTTACAATAGATTGATAACAGCAGGCACGAGCAAATGTTACAAAATGTTTGAATATGATTGGCAGGATTCACAAGGTAGACAAGGGGATTTCAAATACAAGTTTCTGGTTTTTTTTTTTGTATAAAAACTAAATTCACATGCTGGTAGCAGCAGCCATGAAATATTACGATTTCTCATATAAAAGAAGAAATGAGACGTCAGTCTAATTTTCAAGAAGGAAAACGAAAAAGAATCAAAATTAGATTTCATACAGAGTCCGATAAATTATCAAAATCTTGAAATGATTTAGCGGACAAAAAAATTATTTCAAATTCTGAAATATGAAGTAAAAATAAACAAATTCAAAAAAAAAAAATGAATAGAAAAAATAATGATCAGAAATAGTTTGTTTTTGTCCCTCAAGTGTGTACTTTTTTTACTCTGCTTAGTCGGTAAATTCTAATTTAATTATGCACTGAGAAATTATTGTAGCCATTCAAATTTCAAATAAAGTTCATCAACTCCATGAAAATAAAGAGGGAAATAGAAATACTTGCTTAATTTTTTTACACTTCTCCATTAAGAGACAAAACTGAAATGATTTTTTTTCCCTCAAATATAAATCATGATAGGCACAATTTATTTACTAATAGTGAAAAATCCTTCAAAGTCAATATTATATTATATATCAGGGATTGAAAGAGGAGCAAACAATTTCATTATTAGAAAGTAAGTTGGACATCTTCGATCCAAAATTTTTATTATTTGAACTTTAAGAAGAAAATTTGGAGCAAAAATATATTCCAGACGACGAATAATTCATAATTCCCTCAAATAAGTTGAAAATTCACGACTTAATTAAAAAAGTGAAAGAACGCTTGTACTCAATTATTGTTTAAGTTTACAATAAATTATGATCGTTCAGTACTTTTTTATAAATCATACCTCAGCCTTCGAGCATTCAAATTTACGCAAGTAGCTTTATTATTTCCACCCATGCGCTCGATTACATAGGGCATCGTCAAATATATTAATAGATATTGCCTTAACATCAAAAATTATTTAATTTTATACAGAAAGAATGATTCTTTTACATGAATCAATACATTTCTCAACTTTCAACCACTGTTATAATTGGCCTACATGTAACAAATCAGAAGCTGAAAATATGAAAAAAAATTTATAAATCAACATCGTCCGAGTATAGTTTCAAAAAATTTCTATACTCATCACTTAAAAAAAATGATTATTGCAACCTTTTCTGACAAATTTTTAAAGTTTTATTTTATTACGCCGAGAAGACAAAAATAGAGTCATGATAATTGAAAATTCAATTTCTTTTTCCTCATTGTAAATATAAAAAACATAAATACGATTTTAGTACCTAATAATATTCTCTTCAAGTTTACGTCACAACGATTTTCTCAGCTTCTAATATTACATACAGCCCCAATTTCAATCTTAAAGTATCTACATAAGTATAACATGTAACTGAAAAATTTTTATACAATACCTTTGACGCCCTTTACAGAACCAGACATAATTTGGTAGAAAATGTGATAGGAACGTTCCAACGATTGCTGGGAAATGACACGAGCCTTTTCCAATAGATCTGTAAATTCGAGTAAATTTAAATAATGTTCGCCGATCAAAGTTGGCCAACAAAGAACCGCAAATCCAACTCACAAGTTTCGATATCAGCTCCGGCCAATTTTCCCGACGGTCCGAAATGAATACGAATAAATTTACCCTAAATGCGAACAAAATTAGTGAGGCAAATCTGTAGAGTGTATAGATAACATTTTCACGTTTCTATGAAGAAGTCATTTCGCTTATTCAGTACTTACGAAACGAGACGAGTTGTCGTTACGCACGGTTTTGGCGTTACCAAAGGCTTCCAATACCGGATTAGTTTGTACGACTTGATCTTCAAGGGTTCCCTGAAAAAGCCAACATGGATCAGTTAAGAGTGAAAAATGTGCTTGCTGGGTATGCCAATCAATAATCTGGTTCATTCGGTTAACGTACAGATGTCCCACAGTAAAAAATTGTGTAATTTAAACAAAACAATTCGAGGAAACAAAATTATTTGTATCAAAGCTAGTCATCAAAATATAATAATACAGAAAATGAGGATAGTAAGGCAGTTATTTTGAAGTGATCATCAAAATAGAATATAATTTCTTGTAGCTGATTTTCAATCAGGAAAGAAATATTATTCAGTCATAAATAGAATTTTTGAAATCAATTTTATCAAATTTTGTTAATATTTTCACGTTTGACAATACGGACCTCGCTTTTCTAAAATAGGTATTAATAGACCAGTAACGGGTTGACGTCATCACGTGGTTATTAGTTGAAACTGGGTCCAAACGAACAATTTGACACATCTAATTTATACAGTAAGAAAAGAGAAAGAACATTTTTAAAGGCTGAGGATCATGTAGAAATTATATGTATTGCTATACTGATAGTCTATGATACACTGAATAGTATGATTAATTTTCTACTGCTGCATTGTTCTTTGAAAATTTGCAATTTCTTTCAATTGTTCGTAATCATATGGAAATTTATATAGGTTTGTGATAATGATATAAGATTGTTTGGATCCAAAATCGTCTATCTCCAACTATTGATACATTTCACACAAGTAATGACGTCACATGTGACTGATCTATTGTCTTCGTTTTCCTTGAGAAAATGATAATGCCTTACCAGTATAAAAGAAGCATCGTGCTTCAGGTTATCCCCATTGTCTTTTACATAAACTTATAATGAAAATACAGTTTCAAATTTTAAATATTCCCTTGTTTGGTTTTCATTTTTAAATTTGTTCCAAAAATTTTTCATCAAATTATCACACTCTTCAACCAGTCTATCATTAACAATTACCTTTTTCTTTCCGCCAGCTGCCTCTTCCTCTTTCTTCGTGCTAGCACCAACGGTAGCGAAGTATGCAATTACTTTCTTCGTGTTTTCAGTTTTACCAGCACCAGATTCACCACTGCACATGATAATTGCAAATAAAAATCGAAACACAAGGCCAAAAACTCTAGCAAAAACAATGGAAGATACTTACGTAATCAACATAGATTGGTTTTCCTTATCTGAAAGTGAGAATAAAGTAAAGATTAGTTGGACAAGGTTGTTTGAATTCTCAACACTGCCATAATTTATGATACGTAATATACTTCCAATAAGTACCGGTACTTACTTGTAAGCATGTTGACGTAAGCTCCATCTGAGATGGCGAATACGTGAGGAGGAACTTCATTTCGTCGTTTACCTCTGTACAATTTGGCACAACGGGTCGTGTATACAGGGAATCGTTTATATGGATTGATAGCGACACAAAACAGACCTGAGTATGTCTATAAGTGGAAATAATAAGAAAATTATTCACAGGGTTTTAAACATCCAACCTTGTACGCCTTCGGATCTCTCGCACTTTTCAATTTTCACACTTAAAATGTCAAGAATAAGGACCAGAGACTCTCGATAGCTTCGATGGGCGACAAAATTTTTAGTTGAAAAATTTTACAACAAAAATTAAAAAGTTTTTCAACTTTCTGAAATAAAATTTATAGTATATAAATAGTGAGGCAGTATCACTAAAAAAACGAGAACGATCAGGAAGACGACGAATCACACTCGAAATAATTTTTATTTTCATTTTTTTACATTTTAAATTAAATGTTGACTGCCAAAGTAATTCACGTGAATTTTCAAAGAATCAAACATAAACAAAGAAAATAAATTTTGTTGGTCAGTTTCTCCGTCACGGAAAACACTTGCTAAAATTATTCTACAATTCAAAAATTCAAAATCTAAAACAACTGAGATTTTTGCCAGTTTTAAGAAATTACGCATCAAATATTTTTTTTTGTCAATTAAGCCCATGCACTAATCGGAGTTTCTAGAATTTCCAGCTTTTTAAGTAACTGATATTTTTTTCATTTTTCTGTCTGGTGTGATTTCATTTTCAAAAAATATTTTTAGAGGCTTTTTCTGATCTTGTAGAAAAAAGTGTACGACTCTCAACTAGACGAAAGTAGTCTTCCACGAGTTTCACATTCCTGGAAGCCATACACCAACTGTGAATACGCATTGTGAATTGTTCCATTGCTTCTTTCGATGTTATATTTTGCCATTACAACTGCACTGAAATGTGTGGACTCAATTTATCTCAAACGTATCATTAAAACATACATACTGAGGTAAGATCTGTTAATAATTGACCATCACCAAACAGAAAATACGAAAAAAATATTGTTTACTAATTTCGAAATCACACTTTAGATACCATGCAGTAACGCAATAAATTTAATAACTAACTTAAATTTACGAAAAAAAGGCTGTCAATCTACTACATAGGTAGGTGTATATGTGAATAACAGATCTTGTCATACAAAACTGATATCCATTACAAGGAACAGAGTAAAAAAAAGGTGGTAAAGCGGAAGTCTAGGAAACGTGAACAGGGTGTGTATTTTGCAAATCAGGTTTAGTCTGAGTTCCTGATTTACAGCCACGTTTCAAGATAAGGTGCACAATTGGTTCTAAATCTATAACAACAAGGCTAACTACAATATACCTGCTACAAGAAGTGCAAACACCAAACACTATAATCTATACTACAATTCAAAGATATAGAATAAACAACGGGTTTATGGAAGAACTATAAGAATTTAATGCCGAAATAAAGTCATCTCTAATAGTCATCCATAGTCATGTTGGAGATGAGTTTGTGGAGTTGACTTGCATGCAGTTTTTTGTTTTTGTATTATCTTTCAAACGGGGATGCGATAAATGGAGAGAATGTCGTTTGTTAGCGAATTTGTATAGAAGTAGGCGCTTGAGAATAATCAACAAAGGTACAGACGTACTGTACCTAGCTGTTATAATCAAACTGAAAATATAATTCACCTAAACTGGAAGAAATGGGCGCCGAAGTTCAAAAATATGGTCTCACTGAAACAGTTAGGTCAATTCTCAATTTAAAACTCTTTTATAAAACGCTTACTAAAAATCATAATACAGATAGGTTCAACAAGTCATATAAGTTGAAGAGATGAACATTCGGAGAGGTACCTATTATAGAAATAACTGAACTAATACGATAAAAATTAATATTTTGTCCACGGGATAAACAGCAGCCTACTCACAAAATCGACAAAAACAAACGACAATTTTCTCCTCACAACTTCAATGAAATACAACTGTGGGATATACTAACTACAGAAGATCAAAACAAAGCTTCCACAGAACACGTGCAGGTATTTACCAAACCTGCTGCTGTAAAACTTACGTAAATGAGTTTAGCGTAATATCTTTCTTTCAAATTATAAAGTACAGACGCATCATTAAGGTAAGTCAAGTTCGACATGTCCTCGCATTTTTCAAATTTGGGTGGATTTACTTGTCCTACTTGTTCTTTCTTGAAATCCTTAACCTGATGTAAGTTTGAAGGGGTGTGTGTTTCCGACGGGAAAAAAAAACAGAAACACGCACCCAAAACGCGATTAATATTATTCTATGAAATGGTAATCAAAAATATAACTTACGTAAATTAACTTAGCATTATAACGTTGTTTCAAATTATACAAAACAGAAGCGTCGTTCAAGTATGTCAGATCAGCCATATCTTCGACCTTCTCAAATTTTGGCGGATTCATTGGAAATACATTTTCTTTTTTCAGCGTTCTTTCCTGCTTGTCAAAACAGCATTTGTGTAAAGCACATACATTGAACAAAAAATGAATGTAACACGACATAAGACGATGACGAAGGACATTTGACGTGAGGTTTATGCCTTTATGGTAGTGTGTTAATCAGTGTATGAGCGATCGACGAAAAAGAACGACGACAACGTACGACAACCATTAACATGGAGGAGGCCAAGAGGCTATAATGTCACACCTCGAACTAGATTAGAATGCCGACATTCATTATTTCTTGAATGTTTTCCGTTATAATTCACAGAAATGTTCTTCTGATCTGATCGAGTAATTAGATACTGCGAGCGAATAAATGTAAAGTTTTAAAGTACGGTAGTACCTAACAAATTTCATACGACCCACCATATTAAAAAATTAGAAAGAAAAGTTACCTGCTAAGGTACTTAAGACATTCACGACTGAAAATAATAAAACTTGTCTACTTTATACTATCGGAACATGAATCAAGCAAGTGAAGACTGGAAAATGTGAACAACTTACTAAGTAGTAACTAATTCTTATTTATCTGCAAACTGATTGACTATTAACTAGTAACTACAGTATAGAAGGTGACAAGTCTAGCTTCCTCGCTACACGCTTCTCCTTGATTTCGTACATCACTCATCCATGCTTCATTTCACATAAGCCCCAGAAATATCAACACTAGTTGATAGATCGATGTTTGTTTATTTAATATTTGTCAAAAAAAAAAAAATACATAGGTTAAAACAAGAGAGGCTATCGTTATTCCACTTTGCTATTCTTATCTTTCTCATGCTTTTGATCAGGCGTTCTCAGGTTCTCACGATGCTACATTGCTACCCGATGTCGACACTGCGGGGCAAATAAAACAAACTCTTTTAACTAGACAATTGCACAAAATCGATAACTACATCGATTATTCAAATGAAAATATTGATAGTATATAATTCATTCTCAGTCCACAGAAAAAACAGGGAAATTTGTTTTCATTCAACTTTCATTTTCAGTTTCAGGCTGTTTGAAGCTTGTTGAAGTGGATAGAAGTGTGATTTGAAGGCTATTGGGGTTGTGTGATCGGTTTTGTTTGTGTCTTCATTTTGATTTAAATTTAATATGTTTTAGTATGATTATTAATTGAATTTTCATAGAGTAAGCTTTTACTACAAGCAAAAATCAGATAAATAGTCTGATACAAGTGAATCTAGTTCTTGAACCTTTATTAACTGGTTTCAAGCGCTCAAGTTTAACTCTAGCAACCTAGCTTCCCACTATAATTCGCTAAACTTGCAAACTTTTGTTTTTCATTGTTTTTTCACTATTAAAGTTAGAAAAATCTATTTCATCGTTTGGCTGTGCGTACCTACTGTGTTTGGAATGGTACAAACTTCAAATATCATCGAAGATTCAAGGTTAGTATCTTTTCATCAAAATAGAAACTCCGGATACCGATACAGCGTTTCAAATGTTTCAATAGTGGACAAATCAGAAGACATAATTTAAAGAAAAACTGACGCTCATATAAAAAAATCTATGTCTTCATAAAAGTTTGCTTACTATAGATATATAAGAAGTTAAAATCGTTGTTACAGCGAAGTCAAAGCAAAAGTACAAATTGTAATTAATTTCAAGTTTTTCATTATACTGAAAATATTAAATCATATGGTGAATTTGAAACTTGTGCTTACTATGCAATGGTTGATCTTTTAATGTTTTTGCTGTAGGGTAATGATCGTTGTTTACAATCACTCGTGAAATTATGGCAACATGTAGGAGCGTAATAGTTTTTCTCGTATTACTTTCCATTAAAGATTTATTGTTATAATTTAAATCGACCCATGCTATTTTTCTTTTTATCAATTCTGTTTGCACTTCGTAATATACCTAATGTCTCACTCTCATGCCACCTATCATTCTCTTCACTAATTTAAAGTATTTTTGTTGTCCTCTTGGAATCCTCTTTTCTGTTTCATGTGTTCTTTTACTTCTTTCTCATCTCTACCTGGCAAACAATTCACAGCTAACTGGTAAAAAAATTAGGAGTCTCCACTGCTAATTTTAGCGGTACTTTAGTATTCTCACAGCTAAAATGCAATGCTAAATTAGCCGTTACTCCTAATTTGGCACACTTTTTACGGCTAATTTAGCAGTGAGACGTTACATAGCTGTGTATTAGCCATTTGGCATACTTTTTATAGTTAATTTAACAGTAAGACATTGCATAACTGTGTATTAGCCGTAAAAAGTGTGCCAAATTAGGAGTGACGGCTAATTTAGCATAAGTTTTTAGCTGTGAGAATACTAAAGTACCGCTAAAATTAGCAGTGGAGTTTTCAAATTTTTTTATGAATTGTCTGCCGGGTATTTCCTTCTCACAGGATCCGTTTAAGGCCCGAAAGCTAGAACCGTACTTGAGTACCTCATTATTGCATTTTTTCCATTATCAATTACCTACATCTATATTCGCAAACAGATATATCTTGGTTAAGATTGGTAAGTAATTCGTAAGTCAATGTTGATGGGTAAGTATTCTTCATGCAAACAGGCCTCCATACTGGTAGTAGATATATCTTTACTACAGATAAAGTCAACTTCTGAATCGAGCAGATTGCAATTTCTGGCTCTCTTATCAATTTTATCCTCTGACTGTTACTATTCTTTTTTTTTTTTTTAATTCTCCCAGAATTGTCTTTTGAGTGGTCCACATCCTCTCCGGATTTTACTGCTCTTCATTATATTCATATTCCAGTCATCTCTTCAAATTTGTAGAATTTTATTGAACGAATTTCCCCATTTTTCATTCAATACCGTTTAGATTTAAAATCCTCCTCATCTGTCTTCACTTTTTAATATTATCTTTTCCACTAACTACCGTAATAATTTATTTCTCTCTCTTCTTTCCCCCTGACCTTGGGTTTAAATGTATAAAATGCGTCTAAATGATGATTACACTGTATGTATAAGGTATGTAAATTGAAGGAATAAACGTGTTCCAGAGTTTCTTTTCCTCATTTTAAATCAAATGTAGGCTTGATTATTATTATCATTTTCTGACATATCAAGAAGATTCATGCATAGGTACTGAATAAAATTCGAATTACCATAATCTGTAGCATTAGAATCGAGCCCTTGAAAAATAGAATATGGTACACGAATACTGTATTTGAACGCTAGATTTTGACTTATCTCCCTGTAATTTTTGTTGTATCGGTCTCGAAAATAAAGTTCACCAATAAAACCACTCAAACCCTCTCTCTGCCACTAGAATTTCAAAGTCCACAATTACGACGTCATCACTTTGTAACGAAAATCATATAGTAATAATTTTGTATAGACCCCAGCCATAAAACATATTTATGTCAATAATCATTAATATAGTGACTTGTTAGTTCACCATTTTCTGTGAACCAACTTGTTGGTCGGGCGATTCTTGATTTGATTTGTTCTCGAACCCATCATCATCTATAAATTTTGATTTTTCTTGGTTTAGTTAATAAAACCTTCTTTCCCTTGATTTGTCATTTTTAGCTATATATATATATTAAAAAAAAAATAGTACGTAGTTATTAACTTTTAGAGGGTAGATTCTGCAAAAAAATACTTCGGTGAAGAACTTTCAAAGTCAAATACGAGAATGATACTAATAAAATAAGTATTAATTGAGTAATGAGGCGTCTTAAGTTCAATACTTGCCTAAGGTTAAGTATGCCTTCGATATATTGCTTCTAATAAGTAGGTATCATTAAAATTTTGCCGCAATTTCTTCGCAGAATCTCTCTCTAATCATCTTATGTCTATACCACATAGGGTTTGTTAAAAGAGGTTGCTGAGTTTTCACAGTGACTAATGATTTATTTTGTTTCTATGGCGATATAATTTTCATTCAGACTTTGTAGAAACTTCAGATTCATTCATATTTAAATGGTATAGCTTGAGAGTGGACATGGGATGATCACTAATGTCTGAATGCAGGGGATTAAAATTATGTGATCATGGCTCTTTACATGAAAAGCTTCCTATGGCTCTTATGAGAACAAATGCGGAGATGGAGAGATGAATGTGAAAAATTTTGTTAGGTACCAAAATCCAGAGGTTGAATGCATATAAATTGGAGCAGCGAAAGCAGAGATCAAAGCGACAAAATTAGACGAATGAACTCCTGAGTATTGATTATAACTCTTCTACGCAGGCAATCAAGTTCACTATATACCATGTCGATGACGATATCAAATGATATAATTATATCAAAACCATACTGACATCTCTGAGGAAGTGGATATCCATAATTTTGACAATATATGAGAACTATACTAAGAGTATAGTCTATATCTTGGATCATGTAGAGGGTGTATGGATACCCAGGAGTTGACTAGTGACCAGAGTTTGAAAGCCAATTGAAAAAACTATCGCTTTCGGCTTTTCACATAAAGCTTTCGGCTTTCAGCTTTTTCATAACTTTTTAAAATTTTTACATAATTAGCTTGGAGAAAATTTATAATTTTGAAAACTGATGAATATTAGTCTGAAAATTTCCACCACTGAAATGTAAAGAAAGAAAGTCTCCATAAATATAAATCTTTCAGCTTTCTACTTTTCACATAAAGCTTTCAGCTTTTTCCTCTAAAATTTTTCGGCTTTTGGCTGGCTTTATAACTCTGCTAGTGACTACCGTATACACCGAGGAAGTGTTTTATCAAATGTTTCATCTCATGTGTTCTCTCATTTTGCTCCTGGAGCTATCCAAGTCCGTATTGCTCGTATCAGAGTTACAATCTTTGCTGTTCTTATGGGAGTAACCGTTATGGTGCACATCTCGGTCATACTGCCAACTCAGCACCTCTTTTAACAATAACTTTAGAAAAAAGTTCTGAAAAATTTAACAACCTCTCCGCCCGGCAATTTGACGGAGACTAATTCGCCTTTCGTCGATTGGATTTCTCCTTGAAGGAAACCTTCGGCTTCATCTGGTACCCAACATGCTTTCTTCGCATCGTAGGGTTTTGTCTGGTCAATACGCTTCTGTTCCAACGACACGTACAAGTAGGGGGTTGGATCGGGATCGTCACCCTCTTGTTTCACCACTCGCGGCATTCTTTGCTGGGTTTCAAAAATTCAATCTTATAATAAATTCTCCGTTTCTAATTCTAAAATAAATTCCTGGAAACAAAAAAGAATAGAAAAAAATTAAATATAAATGGTACTAATTTCATACGGGGTAAAATATCGAAGATTTTTTTAGGTTAGTATAAGATAAGAAACAGTGAACAAAAAGGAAGAAGATGTTAAACTGCTAGTTAATTTAGTTAAAGCATCAACTACAACGTTTTACATGAAACGACTGAATTATAAGGTATAGGAAGCCAATGGAAGACCTCGACTGCAAATTTTTTCAAGTGTTCCATATTCGAGAAAAAAAATCATTCTGCAGGACAATATAATTATGGTGCTTCAGTTTACTTGTGAGCAGTTTTTATTTAAAGAAAAATTTTCCACCTCGTTTATACAAGAACATACTATGCTGCTATGCTCCTGTGTATTCATTTTATTTGTTCTCCTTATTAAAGCGTTACAAACACTAAACGTGAGTTATGTTTAGGTACTATGTTTAAAGTGTGTGCTACGATTAAAGATTTATGATATATTCGGTATGTTTGTTTTGTATGCATATATTTTGGATATATTAAAATGAGATTTTGTTTAGCTTGCATCCAGGTATTAAGGTGCGGTGGTATTGAGAACACAAAAATCTTTAATTTCTGCGCTTACGTAGGAAGAAAAGTTCGAGGAATTCGGCGAATCGAATGTATTTCCTATAGTTTCGTGAAACTGAAAGGAAAAGGACGAACCCTAAAAGAAAAAGTTGCTAATAAGTGGTCCGTCGAAAGTTGGCCCAGTGAAATAAGCGCTGTGAGCAATTCAGCTTGTTCGTTGATCAATTAAGCGTCTTCAGCCATTAGAATTTTTATTTTTGTAAAATTATTACAGCCTCATTTTAAAATTTAAGACTGCTTGGGGCTGAGTGAATGGCTCATAGTGCCAATAATTTTGATTTCCATCCGAGACTACAAAACTCTCGAAAATAATTCTGTATTTATTTAAAAGGCTACTGGAAATTAACTGAATCTACAAAGTTGGTTTATCGTATTTTAGATGTAGATTTTTAGTTTTTTCTTTCTTTGAGGGTGCCTAGGGGGTTGAACTGGATACTCGTCACAGTTCACATGGAAGGCTACGGTTTTATATGCGCTTTTTTTCTTCTTTTTTTTTTTAACAGTCTGTATTTTAAGTTTTGAACAATTCTTCAGTATTTCAAAATGTTTTACAGATTCTATGCTTGGTTCTTCTTTCTTTTGATTTTTGCTATTTTCAATTTTTCAATTTCTTTCAATTATTTTGCTGGTTTTGCGAAGTAAAAATCATGGTATGATAATTTTTTGTCTGAAAGATTTTTTTCTACTTTTATCTTGCCTCTTGTCAGGGAGGGTTTATGCGTTTGACCCCTCTGTGTCGTGTCGGAGATTGAAAAAATCGTCGACACGAATCAGTTCCTCAGTGTAAAATACATAATTATATAAACTGAATAAAAACTTGAAAATTGTCGACGTTCGAATTCAGAAGGAACTGATGTATGAGAAACAAATTCCTATGCTTTTCTTGTCATGTTCATTCTTTTTCCTTAGTGCTGAGAAATGAAAAAAATCGAATCAAGTCAAATTTTCTGGTGGTTTCAAAGGAATTTTCTATTAAAATCTTGGACTTGCATACGGATTACCCCAACCCCTAATTCAATTAACTGGATCTAAACAAATTTTAAATTCTATAAAATAACTCATAATATTCTTGCTTACTGCACAGATTTACATAAATTGTGAGAAAGATGTCAATTCTGTTTAGGTTCCTAAAACGTGACAATCTGATATTAGCAAAATTTATGAATGTGCGTGTCAAATTTTTGCAAATAATTTTTCTGAACATTTTTTTTTGTAATTAGGACAGTGAGATTAGTTCAAATCTTATTTCTTTCCACCTTTGCACCTAGTGTAATGGTAATTTAAAATTAATTGGAGAATTTGAGAACCAATTTTCGAAGTCCGTTTGCCTCAAATTTCCAATTTTTTAAATTAATTATTTCTTAAAGTGAAATATTTGTCGATGCAAGTGTGTTCTATTTAAAATATCGATTATTTGAAAGCACTTTTTATGCTGTCAAATTAATATAACAGTCTTTTCCTTCAGGTCTCCTTCAAATCGAAACTCTAGAAAGTAATATCCGAACGTCTATCTTCTAATCGTTAGCTATTTTACCATCGAAAAGACAAATCACAAAAGTCCTCTTTCTGAAGAATACTCCTATGCTTCTTTATATAACCCTATCATCGACGTATAACTAAGCTTTCTGCAAAATGGTAAAAAAAAAATGAAAAAACTAATCATAAATAATATTTTTTCTTGCATAGGTGTTCTCATTTTGTTACTTCATCGCCTTTTCATTGTGCTCGTCTCCATTGCCCATTTGCCAACTTTCTGTATTTTCCTTTTACTCTTGTTTTATTCTTAGCTTTTTTCCTCGCTCTCTGTCTTATATGTTTAGTTTGCCTACGTGTTGTACGTAGACACGACTACATCGAGTCGAATTTTCAACCGACAAATTGGAGCTCAACGCCACTAACTGCAAGGTCCAAAAATAGTTTTTTTTTCGTTGTTTTTTTTTTTTGTTTCTTTGCAGTGTTATATGTCTGCTTATGACGTACTCGTGGTGTCTTATGGTAACACAGTGCTCTTGCGCATGATTTTTAAAAATTTAGGCCATTATTTCATTCTTGCCGGCTAAAATGTAAAAAAAGAAAAAGAAAAAGGAAAACGGAGATAGAAACAATTGTTTATACCGTTAAGTTTTTTTTTTTTTTTGCCTTTTCTTTTTAGGTCTTTTAATTATTGGCAACGTTTGTCGAAATTCTTCCAGTATAATTTGAAGGGGAGACGATTTTCGATTGGAATATTTAGTTTTTTTATTTATTTTTCGTTAATGTAAACGAACGTGGGCAATATTATCGTTACATACTACTCCCGCCCCCACTTTCGTTCTTAAAGAATGATGTGTGCAAAATTGAGTATACGAAGCACCTACGGAAAAAATAAAACAAAAACTTTCGAATGTATAAATTCTTTGATGGTCCGGAAATTTTACATTTTGTCGAAAGACGGAAAGACGGGAGAATTTTTTTCTATCTCGTAAATGCCAATATAGTCGTTCGGTGGCTATTTTTACTAAGAGAGTAAACCACACACTCTCAAACTAAAAAAAAGAAAAAAATATATATAAAAAAATATGGACCAACAGACTAACAGAATGATAGGTGTGGTCGAAAATAAATTTTATTGTACAAATTTACGGTTTTGCTCGTTTACGAAGCACATTTTTGTGTTGTTTCTACAAATGTCACCAGATGTAAAGGACGGTTGTAGTCTGCAGTATTTTTACTCGTGGAATGATATAAGATATTTATTATTTTCGATGGAGAGATGATGGTATGTGAGGGATGTGACTAAATTTAGCAATTTTTTTCGGCCAGGAATTACGTAATTTTATTGCAATAGCTAAAAAAATGTACTATGAACTCAGTTTTCGATGGCTAAAGTTGGAGTACGAGGAAAAGAAACTGATCAGTTCGCAGAAATCAATATGAAAGTACTACTTCAACAAAATTCTGTCTCCGATTTAGCTTCTCATTGTATGTGACCAGACTAGGAATGGAAGTGTTTCAATGTTTTTTATTCCTATGTAATAGTTTTTTCATTATACGCAGATTGTAATTACTATTTTATGACTGATATTACATAAAAAATTATTTCACGACAGTGTGCCTTCAGTCTTTAGTTAAAGCAACGAAAAATGCCATTCTAACCAGTAACTTATTCCGGAAATTGAGCGAGTAATGAGATGAAAAGTGTGAAACATCGCCTTGCTATTGACAAATTTCTAGAGTTTGGTTTTTGCAACAGAAACACGAAGTGGTATTTTAAGAATGCGATAAAAACATCTCTAGAATGCATAGTTAATCTTCGATATTAAGTGACATTAAAACCTTGTAAAATATGAGTTATTAAATTCGTGCAAACATTTTTTATCACACAATTTTAAACTTTATTGACTTTTAATGTGAGGGCTGGAAGCCAAAGAATGTTTAATACGAAATGGACTAAATTTAGTTAAGCGTATACCTATTAGGTTGGATTAAGCAATTAATTATTTGTGGACAGAAGAATACAAGTGTTTCAATGTACTATACGCAATTATACATTTAATTACTAAACGAAAACGACTATTTAATTATTTTATATTTTAGTCTCTTGCATCTCCTAACCCGAGAACTAACGTTTGAAAGATGATCAAAATAAGATCTGTGACAATTTGTTAAATTTTTACAGCAGCATTTTGTATTAGGTATCAGCATTCTTAGACGAAATTTAATCCCAAGATTTTATAATTCTTTTAGTCGTTTCATAATGAAGACAGGCGTTTTGGTCTCCTCTTATAAATTTATGTGTAGATTTAAGGGGCTACCGAAGTTGAAGTTGAATACTGCCTAAATAAATGTTTCTTTTAAAATTAATGGGTAATTTTTTTTAGATTTATGCAATTTTTTTAAATTTCAGCGCTCAGTGGAAATGCCTGTCATTTCTCACCTCGAAATATTGCCGGCCCCTAGCGTAACTCCTTTTTCAATATGGACAACTCAAATTTCAGGAAGAGCATAACTATCGTTAGGAAAAACTATCTGTTTTCTTTGGAGAATTTCCCCCTTTTCCTTCCCACCTGTGGGTCTTAATTTATGAGGAAACCAGTGTTAAATTATTTTCATGTATTGTAATTTAATTTGAGAAAGAGGAAAAATAACAACTACGTGTTGAAATATTAGGGGGAAATTGGTAAATTTTCGAATTTGGTTTTGGTGAGTAATGCCCCCCTTGCCTACATGGATGCTACAGGCCTGAAATATTGACGAGATTTGCCCTGAAATTTCGAGTTTTCTAATTTTCAACCTGCTATATATAATTTTCAAAACTTATTAGAATTTTCTCGCAAATTTCATTTGCAAAGCTCAATTTCAATTATTTTTCAGATGGTGAAAATTAGTGGAACCGGCGAAAATTTGTGAATAATTACCTGCCTATCCCTGTTTTTGATAAAATCATTATGGACTGAAAATTAAAAACTCGAGAATCTCAATTTAGTGAATTAGTAGTAGAAATAATTTATCACAAGATGTCAACTCAAAAGTTCCTTGATAGACGGGTAGGAGTTCTAAACTAAATTTTTATCGCTGAAATCTTACTTTTGAGAAATTATTTTCTAAACTTGTCATTTTGGTGTCCCTTAAAAATTCTGTCGAAGCCCAATTTCAAAATCTATCCTAAAGTGAGCTGAGTTTTTCTAGAACCTCTTGAATTTGGTTTGAATACAGCCTGCAGTACGTACAAGCGTGTCAAACTGTTCATATTTTGTTATTTGTTGTTCTTATTAATTATGAAATTTCTAACGAATAAGAGTTTGTCAGATTTTTACCCATTCAACGTTAGATATTATTTTTGTTTTTATTTAAACACCAGTGCTTATTCTAAAGATTTTTTGGAACTGCACAAATTGAAAATTTTTAAAGCTAGAAGATACGTCTTAAACGCTCTCCCACTACAAAAGAAAATTGTTTGAATCACAATCACTTTCAAAATTTGTCAACAGTAGCTGTTGACAAGTTTAGAATTGTCAGCTATTTGAACTAATAACCAAAGGCTGAATACATGAATTTGAAATTTAAATTTTAGATTTAAAAAAACTGAAAAATGAAAACGGTAACTGAAGCTAGCTTCAATTCAATTTTTCGGAGCTACACAATAACATATTATAATAAGCGCTGTTAAACACCTTGTTCGAAGAATTTCGAGTCAAGTCGAATTAATTATTGTAAATACAGTATGAAATTTGTTTTGAATTTGACAAACTTTATCGAACTTTACAAATTTCATTGAACAAGACCTAATGGATCTAAAACATTCAAGATATTTTCTGAATTTGAAAAGTTTTAGAATTCACAATATTTATGGAAAGGCTGTAAACACCGAGTATCAAATATAATAGAGAAGGTACGTGAAACGAAAAATGGCACCATTTTCAAGATCAAGATATCCTGGTTTCTTAAGGTTCGAACAGTTTTCAATCTAATTTTCATCCATAAAATTTGCGTTTGTTATGATTTCTAAATTATTAATTATATTTATTCATTCATTTAACTAAATTATTTAAAAAAAAATAAATTCTGATTATTCCTAATAGGCTCAAATGAGGGGCAAGCAAATTTGAATTCGGTACCGTGAGAGTGGGGACGATAGCTTCAAAAGTGGTGCCATTTTTTTGTAAGTGTTTAGATGAGGGTGCGTCCTTTACTATATTTTATACTTTGTGGCTGTAATTCATAAGAAAAAAGTTATTTATTGAACATTCTCCGAAGATTCAAGAACTTGCTTTTGATAAGTTATTTTAATCCAATTTATCTTAATTTATGTTCCTTTGAGCTATTGCTCATTTCTTCTGGCCAAAATAACATCTCTATCGACGTTCTTTTTATCTGTGTGGTATCAGTTGGATTCAGGCAAAAATCAAGGATGAAGACCTAATCAAGAGGACTTGGGCAGATATGCCGTTTGTCAATGTCCACTTTATTTTCATTTATCATTGATATATTTACTCGATCAGTAAAATTCAAATTTTGTGTGTTCTTTCATTTATTTGACATTGGCCCTCTCTCCGTCTTTATCCAAAAATGAGGGATTTTATTACCCTCCCCTTACTTTTTAAATGGAATATAGACACATCTTCGTTATCGCCGATTCCTATTAAATAATCCCACTTATCCTTCGATTTAATATTTGTAACGATAGGACTAAAGTGGATGAAACCTGCACTAACTGACTTTATAAAAAGAAGTTCAGAGTAGTAAGTATTTGAATTCCTTGCCCTTCAAAGAAAATAAAAAACTATATCAGTAAGATTAATGAGAATTTCTGATTTCGTAGTTCCTGTACAAAACATTATTTTTGATACAACTCATTGAAAGAAAGAGAGGTCAGAGGTTCTTCATTTTTCTTTACTGAAGACGTATTTCATGAGTGATGTAATGTTTTAAAGTTTACACTGCTTTTCAGTAGCATTTGCGAATGAAGTTTCTATTCAAATTGTAATATTAAAGCATTGTTTCTCATTTTTCACAATGGTGTAGCCAAACTTTATTTTTGGCGGGCCAGGGAGGGATCAAGTAACATAACAAATCATCTGCAAAACCTGTAGTACCTAATTGAAGTAAAAGAGAAAGGGAAACAAAAACAAAAGTCAAACCCTTGCAGCGATTATTAATAAAATGATAATACATGACTATTCATAATTTAAAAACATTTTTAAAAAAGACAAAATTTATTTAAAATTGATATAAAATAATTTTACAACTTTCATGCTTCACTGCAAACTTATTTGGTATTCAAATCACTGACCACCCATGATTGTATCATTTGTTTCTTGGTAACACAATATTATTCATGGTTAGAACTTTAAAAGAGAAAAAGTGGCAGTAACAACAGCTGATGCATGAGTGTGGGAGGCATAAATAGTAATCTGAAGATAGGTAATAATGTTTTTTCACTATTGATGAGTTTTTTTTTTAAATTTAAAATAAAACATGAAAAGTACCTATCAATTTTATTTTAATTTTTGGGGAAATTAATTAGGAAAAACTTGTTTTGGTATGGCCATGCCCACCCTTGGCTACGCTACTGATTTTTCGTATTAATTTTTAATTCGAGTCTGTTTCATCTGATATTACTACCTACTAAATCAAAACTAACATTTGAGTACGGACGCTAACCAAAAATTTTTGAATAACTATTGCAATATTTTTCCATTTAAAAAATAAAAAAGTATAAAATCAACAAAATGATTCCTAAGTAACACATAAAACTATACAAAAAAAAAAAATACGAAAAATTAAGAAATACTTATTTAAATGAAAGCATAAATCTGAACAAAAAAGGTTCCTTTTCTTTCTTCCGTTTCTTAATTCCAAATACAAAGTGAGAGGGTGCCATTGACTAGCTCCTTAAGGGATAGGTAGTGAGCAAATAAAACTCGTGAGAGAAAATTTAAAACCAATTAATATATTCTATTCTTACCTTCGTTCCTGACGTTACGTTCACTTTTTTTTAAATTGGATAACAATCTGTTGTCCAAATTCAGAAAAATTCTTACGACATGTACATGCTATGAGTACTTGCTTGCTTCACTTTTTTATTACAAGCTTTCATTCAACTTAACACTTGTCATTGCAAGCTTTTATTCAACTTCACTCGTGTCCCTTTTCTTTCGTTTATTCGTTCGTTATAAAATAGTGTGCGCGCGCATCAGAGAAAGAGAGAGGGAGTAGAAAGAGAGAAAGAGAGAGGAGTGTGTGCGTGTTTCTGTGTGTAAAAGTGGAGCTTAAAAAAAAAACATACAAAACTAATTGAGAATTTTTTTTTTAAAGTGATTAATATAAGAAACACCTCACATTTTCTGTAACTTTTCTAATGAGAAGTGAACGAAGTTTTTTTCCAATCTGTTCAATTTAATTATCAGAAACGTCATGTAAATCTCCATTAATTTATTGAAAATAGAAAAATAATGAAATGCAACAGGCTGCCTAGTGATTCCTACAACCACCGAAGCAAATATCATTGATTATTTATAGCACTATTCAGCTCTACCAACGATGTATGTTGGCCCAACTTTTGCTGCCTTTAAAAAAAGTTTTAGATACAAAATTCATGTCAGATTTTATTGAGCCCCTAATTATTTACGTATTCTAGGTAATGAAATTTGTTTTCTGAATAAATTTCATTCGAATGTATCTTGGGCTTTGTAGCTAACTTTGGCGTTCCGAAATTCCAAATGACTGTCTCTCAAGGTTTTTTTGTGAACATCTGATTGTTTGAAAATAGCCCGAGAGAAATGATAAAAGCAAAGACCAAAATTGTTTCAACTGAATGAATATAAAGAACTTCCAGCTAGTCCTAAGCATATATTTTGAAAATACACGTTAAATTAGAGAACTAGTTTTGAGAAATATTGCTTTATGAAAGTTTTCTGTAACGTTAAAGTGGATTTTCTCATGACTCGCTGTTTATATAAGTTTCTCCAGTCTCTGTTATAAATCATTGTTGAGCTTTAAATAACGTTTGGAGGAAAAAGCTTCATCCAGTCCTTTATGTATAGGAACGAATAGCTGAATTTGCCTTACTCGCCCATAATCAATGTTATTGTAGATCATGGAACAATTAGTACGTACGACTTTCATTAGACCTTCTCATGAATTATTAATCCCCGTATGTTGACAGCTTTATTAATCATTAAGTCTGCGTCAGAAATTTTCTATTACTACGCCCAGTTATTTTTTTTTTTTTTTAAATTTAAGATAATTATTCAAAGGTTTATGAGAAGTGGTGCTGGAGCAAATCTGCATCAAGATTGCGAATATCTTACTCTCGAACTCTGTCCTAAAAAAGAAAATATACTAATTTTATGAATTTTTTTGATTTGGTGCGTATCCTAATTAAGGGGACTTTGGATACGTCTAGAAAACTTTTCAAAAAGCCTTTTTTTCATTCACATGTTGTTCCAATTAAAATAGTTATGCTCATCCACTAAATTAATTATTTTTTTTTTTTTGGTTTTTTGGTGAACAGAATTGTAAGACGGGCTTTGGGCATAAGCCAAGTGGAAACAGATCTCTATAACGACCTTACGTTTTTTTCCCTCCTTTTTTCTACATTCAATAGAAACGTTAGGCTTTCGCTGCACAGTGAAGCTGTATCATTTAGACCGATTCTTCACATTCTTTGAGTTCGTTTTGAGTAGTTTCTGATCCTCCCCCACTTGTTTATCCATCATCATTTAGAATATCTGCCGTAGAATGACCCGTGGAATGTCGGTATTGCATTAAGCAAAGGAGTTCTGTTGCCAAAGGCTGGAAAATAGACTGAAATTTGATGAGACAAAAAAAAAACTAACGCTCCGGAAGGTTATATGGGGTGATTTTGGAATCATTAAAGGTCAAAAAATGTTTAAAAATATTGTTTGGTGGTGCCATGTAGGTCTAAGAATGGTTTGGTTACCATAGGAGAGGTCGATAGGGAAATGAATTAAGGTCAATATAAAGAAAACTAAACTCGCAACTATTTATTAAATCCAAATCTGATTTGATCTAGTCTTGTTTCATTTAGTTGGGAAATACCTAATCTATTGAGGAAATTATTTCAGTTTCTTTTAGTTCCATTGATTTGTAGCCTATTAATTTAAGAAAGACTTACTAACTGGTTCCAGTAGCCACGATTGAGAAAAGAGTTAGGTGGTCTTAAAGTAGACTTGTACTCCCCTAATTCATTCCAGAGGAGGAATCATTCCCCTCTCTGAATTCCCTTTTTGATCTTCATTCTCTTTTTCGCTAATGAATATTTCATTGTGTAATTTTTCGCGTCCTGAAATGATATGTATATCTCGCGCTTACATAGAGTTTAAGATGGCCTTAAAATAATACTAATTTTTTGACTACATGACTGACATTAAATATTGGCAGCAAAATAAGATTTTTTGTGTTAAACTTGGAGTATTAAATTGTTATAACTTTCGTAGTTCTTCGAATATGGAAAGCTTTACGATCGCTGGTGAAAACTCATTAGGGCAAGGTACCCTAAGCGGTTAATGTAAAACAAATGTTATATGTATATCAACGCAAGCAGTGGTGTAAACATGGAGAGAGTTCAGGTTTGAATCTGAAGAAGAAGGCTGTGTTTATAGCCTTTTTGATCGACCAATTATTAGCTTAGTAACTACTTTTTATTCTATGTTAGCTCAATCAACTGTAAATTTTTCTTTCAAAAAATCCCAAATTTAAAACTATTATTCTTTCATTGTTTTTGTATGCCAATTGACCGATTTAGCTCATCCTTCTCTGCGCCCTAAATTTACCGGTGGTATCTCAGAGAGCCATTAAGTTACAGCTTCATTGATAACTCTTTTTTTTTTCTCTAATTGGATAACCAAATTAATTTTTGCTCGAATGCTTTGAAAACTTTCGGAAACCGGTTTTTCCTATAAAATGTGGAATGTTTTTTATAATTTTCTCTGAAAAAAAAAGTTCATTTTTAGCATGTTTTTTCCTATTTTAGTTGCCTTTTTCGTAGTTATGCCACTGCTTGGTGTATTATTTCGTTTTTAAGCTCTAATTCTATTTTTTTAGTCGCTTTTTAGCATAAAAATCGATGCAGTTCTGCACAAAAGATGATCACTTTTCAGTCTAATCGTTTTCTTCAAAAATTCATAACTTCTTAATGGTATTTTTGTATAACACAGTTATGCTGAACTTTAAATTTTACATGTTTATAACGATATAGTCACTCTGTAGTTCCAACTTGTGCAGAGATAAAGCATCTTCGTTTTAATTCAGCCTTTATTTGCATTTTCGCGCGAATATTTACTTCGTCGTTTTAGTGACTTTTCTTCCCAGGGAAAAGAAAAATCACAGTATTTTTCAAAAATATGATATAGGTACCTATAGATTTGGTTACGAATAGAGAGGTGCAGTGTAAGTTACAAAACTTTCCAAATTAATCAATGAAACAAAACAAATTTCAATTTGTTCTTTATGATTTGAGTGAAACAGAAAATATTAAACCGTGATTAATGTATTATTTTTTATCATTTAGATGGATGAATTTGAGACCGAATACCGAATTTAAGGGTATGATGCGTATTTCATATCATATTTATGAAGAAAATGCGTTTGAAAGTAAAGTAGTGGACGTTTTTTCTAATGTAATAGTATTAAGGAAAAGAGATAGGCAACATTGAACGAAAATTGTGAATTGGGAGAGCTGATAGAAATTTGGGGTACAAAGCATGTGAAAGTTCAGGATTTCTTTGACGCATGAGACGTCAGAAAAGTGAAAAACTATGTTTTTGCTCCGAGTGTCCCTTCTTTTGATCCAGGGTGACATAAAATATGCGTTAACACTCGCGAATTGTTGAAGGAAAACAAAAGTTTGTATACAGACCAATAAATGTTCGCTCGACGTTGGTTAATTCAAGAACATTAGTGTGTGTGAAAAAACTACGTTTGAAAAACAAAAGTCACAAACCCAAAATTGAAATAAATGTAAAAAAAAAAATGAATTAAAACAAAAACTGTGTAACGATGTTGTAAAATATTTCGGTTGCATGCAAAGCATTCACCAGTCACAAATTAAGTAAAAAACACGAATCTCGAGTTTAGGTATATCTTCTTTAAGCAAAAGAAAATCCGCAAAATATGGTATTATTCTCACGAATATTATAAAGAACCGAGTTGAGAAAAACAAAAACGTAGCAAAATCACTTAAGCGAGGAAAACATTTTATGAAGAAAAAAAAATTAAATATATAATATAATAAATAATATAATTCGTTAAGAAAACGTTGATGAAACGACGTTTTTTTGTTGTTTTTTTTACCTAGAGCAGTTTGGGCTATAGGAATGCACAAAACTGAGAAATGATTATCATTCGTACCCAATGAGGAGGGCAGTTAACAGTGATCTGGGACTAGAACTTCAAATCCTAATATAAATTTGGTGTAACGCGATCTTGGACAACCAACACGTCACGTCATTGGCTAAAAATAGCCAATCGTAGCGCCCGTTACAAATTTCAACGACCATTTATAGAACCTCGATTTCGTTAGAACGAGCTTTTTTTCCTACTTTTGCTCGTTGGTAGGTACACAATGCTGTGCGGCCATCGAGTACAAGTTAGGGTTCAGCCACACTGATTTGATCGTGATGCGTTTATAAGGTAGGCTAGGTACTGGAAAATTACTCGACCCCTGTGAAGCTAAAAGACGTACTGTGGCAGCAGCCGAGTAAAAATAGGAGGAAATGCTATTTCGGTGGATTTTCTGAACTGTTGAGAAAATATTAGTCGTAAATCGAGAAAAATCTATTACGAACGTTAGTCCGCTTTGTGACCAATTTTCGAATTTATTTCTGTTGAAAATTTGTTTCCCTTATCAGCAGCATCGAATTACGTCATTTTCATATTCTGGAGTAATGCCTATAAAGGTCCCAGCTCTGGTTTAATAAAAACGCTTCAATCAGTAAAATTTTACTGTTTAAACTTTAAAGTTCATCCGTTATAATATAATTATTTACTACCATTCTTGACCGTGAAACAGTTTTTTTGCTCTTCTGCTGGTAGTGCCTTCAGCATTGCTTTCATTGCCTCCGCACAAATTTAAAATAGCTGTGTTCGACGGGGCAAAAAAGTGTTACACACTTGAAATTTCAGATGACCAGTACTGTTGAAAGTTAGTTCTGAATTCTAACGTATTGATTTAGTTCTATGTCAGCTCTGTGAGGTGAGAAAACTCAAAAAATTAATATCTTAAATATAACGATTTGAAGAACTTGATTTGTTGAAAAGAAAATGATGGACATTGGAATGGGATCATAATTTCATAAGAGAACTCTTCATCAGAACTTGACGAGTCAGGTCAGGAAATTCGAAAGTAGCTTTGTTTAGTACAGTGATCAAGGGGAAAAAGCCCAATTCCACAAAAAATTTTGTCATTTCCCCCACCAAAAAAAATGACGTTCTGGATCCGCTCCTGGGTAGTATGGTAGAAAATGCTGTATTTAAAGTTCCAGTTTAGATATGTTCAGTTAAAAGTTAATTCTCAGTTCCATCCTACGATTTTACTTCCGTGTCGTTTTATAAAGTGGAAAAACAAAAAAAATAATAACTTAAATAGAACAATATTTTTGATGAGAAGACGATATCCTAGGTAGAAATTAAGACCACAGATGTACACACTATACATAATATATAACCTAGGTAGCTACCCCTTACCACATCAGACTGCTTTACACCAACAAACATATAATCAGGGAAATCAAAGCAACATTGCAGCATGCCTTGAGCGTCACTCCTTAATGTTTCGAAGATAGCTAGTCAGATATCTAGGTTTATATATTATACTGTGAACATCTGTGTGTAGTACCTAGGCACAAACGTGCTTATATATTTGGAAAATAACTTTTTATAGACTTTTATTCTACTCACCACTACGATTTTAAAATATACCAATACTGCAGACAACCTTTCGCAACAAAATAATATTTATTTCGCATGAAGCTAAAGCGAAAAAAAAAATAAAAGCTTATCTTTTAAAAACGCCTTTTTAACGTAAACTTATTATCAGAACCTACTTATAGTGGTAATACACCACTATGGATTGGCACTTATAATATAAGATTCATTTAACGTCCGAGGACTATAAAAGTAGTTCGTCGTCACACACCTTCTCGCACCTGATGTCCGACAACGACTGTCGGCGACCACCTCAGCCCAGTCCTCCTGTACCTACATTGCTTCGGTACAGGAGTTCTCCAAACGCCCGCCAGGCGCGTGGAGGATCGTAGGCTACGCCCACGATACTGGGGGCGGTGTCCACAACCAGTCTTCCAAGACTGGTCGTTCGTAGGCCTGTAAAAAATCATTTTAGTACATAGACAGAAGTACAAAATTATTGTTTATTATAATTGAATAAAAACATAAAAAATTAGTACTTTCTTGGGGTACAACAACAACAAATAAAACAAAAATTATGTACAAAAAAACAAAAGATTTATTTATTTATTTATTTATTTTTTTTTTTTTTTTTTTTTTTTTTTTTTTTTTTGTTTATATTGGAGGCCTCGGGGGTCTCCAACCGTGGAGTTGTACCCCTGCAGACTTCGCGGATTGGGTTCGAGGAGGCTGGAGGGGTACTTTATTGGTTGGCGCCATACAGGAGTGATTCTGGAAAGAAAAGAGATTGTGTGTATTAGTATTTGCTAGTCTGATAGTGAAATTGAGACAATTATTATCTTAATTTCTAGTTTTGTTGGTCGCGACCTGCTATCACCTCTCACCCGCTATTATCCTGAAGAGGTTGCTGGACAGTGAGAGTAAGTGTTTGGCAGAACAAGTGCTGTCTTGACTTCAAAGATAGCTAACTCCAATGGTGCCACTTTCCATTGGGGTTTTTTAAATTTGTGAGTCTATGTGCGTTTTTACAGGTCTGTGAAGTAGGGGTTAAACTTGTTAAGTTTGGTTCGCTACTTCTGCGGTGTTTAGCTCCAGTGGTGCTAAAAACTTAATAGGTCTGCTCACTATTTTTGAGCTAGGTAACCTAATGTCTGCGTGACGTATTTGTCCGTCACGAGATGTCAGCAGGTTGACTACTGTGGCTAGTTTGTAGACACCTGGTTTTGCCATTATGTCTAGGACATGGACTATATCTCCAACTCTTGGTTGGAAATTTACGGTGCGATAAGCATTGCTTACGCCTTTAGGGACTCTATCTCTTAAGTAAGGAAGATAGAGGCTTTTCCATGCCGCCCAAAGCTGTTGTAAATTTTCTTGGTCTTTTCTCCATAGACTCTGCAGATTTTTAGCCGTTAGAGTTGTTTCCTCTAAGGGTTTATCTAGGTCTAAGGTGAAATTTCTGAGTTTAGCATGCATAAAGTGTGCTGGGGTCAGCGTTATCTGTTCCGCCTCGTCTGGTGCTGGACAGAGTGGACGTTCATTCATCATCACTTGTATATTTTTAAGCGCAGCTTGAAAATTGTGATGATGATGTGAATGTGGCCCCATGACACGTTCGAATGCTTGCTTATATACTCCTATTAGCCTTTCATATGTGGCACCGTACCAAGGAGCTTTGGGTGGTGTGAAATGCCACGTGATCCCTTTTTGTAGGAGTTTATCCTTTATGGTGCTGTCAGACGTTATTGCTTCCCAGAACTGTGGCAAATGTGTTGCTATCAGTTTGAACTGGGCTGCGCTGTCTGACAGCATTGCTTTGGGTGTTCCACGATCAGCAAAGAACGTTTGGAAAGCTACCCATATTTCTCCTGTGGTCAATGACGACAGAGATAGAAAGTATACGGCTCTGGTGGATAGACATGTGAAGATTAATATCCATTTTTTGTAAACCGTAGTGGTTGGTGTTGCTAGTGCCTTCTTCTTTTTTGGTAGATATTCGTCAAATACTGAATATGGACCGAATACATCCACTCCCGTATAGGTGAATGGATGCGTGAAAGGCACTAATCTGAAGTCCGGTATTCCTGAGTGTGTTGGTTGTGCATAAGGTCTATTATCTAACCTTTTGCATATAAGGCATGATTTTTTGAGAATACTTGGTAGTATTCTCATTGCCTTTGGTGTAAAATATGTTCTACGAAATGCTGCCATTGTAAACTTTATGCCAGTATGACTATTTAATGTATGTACATTTAATAGTATTAATTTTGTTAAGTGGGACTTCGGGTGTAACAATACTGGAGATAGTGTATCTTCAGTAAATGGTGTTACTGGTATGTAATTCCGAAGTCTTAACAGTCCTGATTCGTCTATGACAATGTGGAATTTTTCGTATGCTACATATTCAGGTGCATTATATGTTGATAATGCTTTGAATATATCAGAAAAGTGTTTTCTCTGATCTGCATATATGAAGCATAATAGTGCGAATTGGTAATTGTTTGGTAATATTGCCCATGATGAAATCGACCTATTTCTGTTAAGTCGTTTTCTTGAAAACTTTCTTATTGCTGTTAGGCAATGGTAGAAAGTTCTCTTTAGACTGATTAGAGTGTTGAAATTTTCTATGTTTATATTGAACGGTGTTTTAGTTGGTTCATGTATGAATGTTTCATACGGTATTGTGCTTTGAGAGGGTCTATTTGGTTTAGATGATAAATCCAGGATTTGTTGCGAACTATCTTGGATTTCTTGTTGGTTAAGTTCTGAATCGTTTTGATTCAGTTCTTGTTCTGTTTGTGTAGCAAATATTTTAACTTCACAAGTTTGGTTAATTGTGCTGAACTTAAATTTGGGTATTTTTATTTTCCTAGATTTAAGTTGTCTATTAAGTTTGGCAGGTCTGTGACTGTCAAACATTCTATCGTAGTCTTGTGGTAGCAATTCCGAAAGTTTTTCGGAAGTGTTTAATGACTCTCTCAAAGTAGAGAAAACTGGTATAGTTTGCTCTTCTTCTGTTGTGTCAGGTAATGACTGGATTATGTGTAGGTCAGTTACTGGCCAAGTATCAGGACTGTTACTAAGCCATTCTGGAGCTGACCACCAGTTTGTATGGAAGATATCCTCCACTGTTGCTCCTCTTGAGCCTATGTCTGCTGGGTTTTCAGCTGACGGAACGTATCGAAATTGTAGATTTTCTACTTTTTTAATTTCGATAACTCTGTTCAATACAAACTGGGTCAGTACTCTGCGTTCTAACAACCATGTTAGAATGCATTTACTGTCTGACCATAGATATGTTGGGCTATTACCTAAGTCGAGTGGTTTACGTAAGTTGTTCACCGCTCTTGCTCCAATGAGTGCTGCTAACAATTCTAATTTGGGAATTGTTACAGTTTTCATTGGGGCAATTCTTGATTTTCCTAAGACGAATCTGACTGCATTCTTGTTTGTTTTAGGATCAGTAAAACGTAAGAATGCTGCCATGGCAAAAGCTGTTTTTGAGGCATCTACAAAGATATGTAGTTGGCATTTACTCGGGTCATAATTTCCCGGGTAAATTTGCCTTGGTAGAACATAGTTTATGCATTTTCCTAGATCCTTTACCAGTTGCGTCGCTATTGTTTGTAGTGACTGTGGTAAAGGTTCGTCCCATTTAAAGTTTTCGTTCCAGAGTTGTTTGATGAAAGCTCTGGACGGGATGAATGCCGGTGCAAACCAACCGTGGGGATCAAAATATTGGGAAACGGCTCTTAAAAAGATACGTTTTGTCCAATTTTGATTTTGATCCTTCAGTTTTGGTGAACTAATGAATATTACGTCATTATCCATATCCCATGTCAAGCCGAGGACTTTGATCTGAGGTTTGCTTAGTGCATGTTCGGGATCAAAGTTTTTTCTTAATGGGACACAGTTTGTTCCCCATTGAGATAGTTCCATTGAAATATCTTTTATGAGTTTGTTAGCTTCATTGTGTAGGGCTAGCAAACTTTGATGTGTTGGTAACGATGTTACCAAATTGTCTACATAAAAATTTTTTGCAAATTTTTCGTAGAAAATTGTGTTTGTTTGTTGGAAATGGTGCATTAATATTGCTGCCAATAGAAATGGTGCCGTGATTATTCCAAATGGTACTCGTCGAAACCTAAAGATAATTATATTATCTTTTATCAAAGGTTTCGATGGATTTTTTACCCATAGGAATCTTGTTACATCTCTATCGTTAGGATGTAACCCTATCTGATGGAAGGCTTTTTTAATGTCCGCTATTATAGCGTAGGTATCTTTGCGAAAAGATATTAGTATTTGGAGCAAATCTGGTAAGAGGTTTGCTCCTTTAAACATGCAATCATTTATTGAATGTTTTGATTGTTTTGTTTTTGCCGATCCATCAAATACTACTCTCAGTGGCGTACTTTTAGTTAGATCCAAAATTCCTTTATGAGGGAGATAGTGTATAACTCCTTCCGGTTGTTTTGGATCCACTTTTTCTATCATTTCCAACTTTATTAACATGTCGAAATATTCGTCATATTTCTTGAAAAATTCTGGCATCTTTTGCATTTTAGGCAATTGATGTTCCAGTCTTTTGTAGGCTAGGTTGTAATTATCAGCCAAAGGTGGTGGATAATTCTTGTATAGCCATTTTATCTGGTATCTGTTGTTGACTATTTCTACGTTTTTGTAAAATAGTCTTAAAGCTTCAGCTTCTGCCTGAGCTTCTTCCAGATTATTTGATTCGATGCCTATAGCATCTAAACGCCATAGGTTCTCAACTTCTTGTGGATTATTGAAGAAGAGAGGCGTGAATGGTTCATCGACTTTGGTCTGGTTAGGAAGCATACCTCCTAACATATGACCAAATTCTGTTTTAATCAGAGTAATAGTCGGTGAAATGTGTTCGATTCGCGTTACAAAGGACCACATATAATCATTACCTAGTAATAGGTCAATCGTATGCTCAGTTTCCATTTTTGAGAATTTTATATCTGAATGTTCAGGAAAATTTTTATAAAATTCTGTTAGGTCAGGTTGTTTCAAATTTTGCGTTATGTTATTTAACGTTTTCGCGGTAATTTGAACTATTTTACCTTTTGGGGTTATAATTTCAAAATCTACTAAACAGGATTTTAAAATGTTTGATTTTTGATTTTCAACGCCTTTTAATCTCAAAAGCTCTGTTTCGTATCCTCTTAATTTTAAGGATCCGAAAGCGTATGCTTTTGTGATATAGGTGTCGATACTGCCGCAATCAAAAAACCCGTGTATTTTGATTGGTTGTTTTGTGTATGGAGATTGAGCGTACGATTGGAAAACTAAGAAAGTCGAATTTTTCTTATTTTTTATAAAAGCTGAAAAGTACTCACTGCTTATCGGCAAGCACTTTTTCTGCTCCTCCGTGAGCTCTGTAGGCGCCTCCCATGATTCCGCGTTCTTAACGGATGGCTCGTTCTGTTGAACACATGACTCATTAGTGTCAAAATCGTTTTGTTTTGAAACTTTTGTTGAATCAAGTGTGTACTTACTCAAATTTTCTTTTCGCTCTTTGAGCGTCGCGTACCATCTTTCTCCATGTCCCTTGTTAATGGGATATGGGGCCTTGGGGCACAGGTTCGCATGGTGATCCTGTGCCAAGCAGTGGAACCACTTACAGTGGCTTGATGGCTCGACGATGCAGTGCTGCGATGTGTGGCACTGAGCGCATCTTCTGCAGAGTTTGCGCTCAGTATATTCACGCTGCCGTTGTTGCAGCGTGTTCCACCTCCTGTCGTAGCACAGGAACGACGGGTGCTTTTCGCCGCAAAAGACGCAGGCCTTTCGTGGCGTGTTAGGCATGTTCAGGATACATCTGGGTGTATCCTGAGCTCTCTTTACCTGTCGCTCTTGAATTTGACGTTCTGGAACAGAAGAGTCACGATTTCGTTTTGGGTTAGTATTGTCCCTATTTGAATTATTTCTTTTGCGGTTGGGATTAGATTTATCTTTTCCCTTGTGATTTGATTGTTCGTTATCTTTTTGAAAAGTGGCTGCCAAAAAATTGGGGTTGCCTTTAGGTTGCCCTCTTTTTTGTTTTTCATGATTTTGGTTTGAAGAACGTTTGTCTTCAAACATTTCGTGAATTTTTATAAATTCACGGATTGCTGAAAATAGGTGTGACACATGTCTGTCACTACTTTTTAGATTGTTGATATATGATCTCGGCGGGAACTTTTTTACTGTGACGTTGAAAATTTGTTCTTCGTCAACAACCGTCGAGACCAATCGATAACGATCAATCAAAACCGCTATCCCATCCATTCCATCTTGTATGGATGAGATTGAGTTACGAGTGACTGGAAATTCGCTAATTTGGTACCAAATTTCCGCTCGTATCTTGCTTTGGTCCCCATACCTATCGTGTAAGAATTGTAGGCGTTGTTTATAGCCTACGTCATCAGGAGCAAAATGGTTAAATTTTCTCGAGATATCTTTAGGAATGTTCATTTCTAAAAGGTTAATTTTTTGAGGCACTTGTATATCTTTACGTAAGTGTGCATACATTTTAAAACTCCTAATAAATCCTGGGTAGGTTAGAAGTGAACCGTCCCATTTTACTAGGTGATATTTTGGTGCCTTTAAATTCATAGCCGGTTGCTCAATATCATCATTGGGATCCGATTCCCAACATCGAGGAATAGGATCTATAATTTTGTTTTGATTTTGAGCTTGTAATGGGCTTTTTGCGATAGGTTTGGGTACGAGAGCGGTATTTGATTCATACACTTGGGGGGTGTTTGAATCAGTATTTGTTTGGGGGATAACATTTTCTGTTTCCTTGAGTGGGTTGCGATTCGTTTGTTTATGCTGTGAGGGTCTAGAGTCAATTATTGATTCTAGATCTTCTGTGAAATCAAATGAATCGCGTTTATTTTTGTTGTTCTGAGGGTTCTTTTTATTAGGGTTATCAGAATCATTATTGTATGTAGATGTTATATTACCTCTACGGATGGCCGGGATGACAAATTGATCACGGAATTCCTCATAGGTAATTCCGTAATCCTCCTGCGCGGACTTCACTATTTCGTTCCTCGCAGCCTTGATGGCTTCGAGGTCCTTTTCGTACTTTTCCTTTCGCAGGTGGTCCTCCGCCGCTCTTTGCGCCATTTCATGGAGTGCCGTTTGGCGTCTACGGTCAGCTTCGATTAGCTCGGCCCTTCTTTGTTCCTCACGTCGCCGTTCTTCCTCTCGCATTTCTTCTTCCCAGTTTTGTTCAGCCGGTGGCTGGTACTGATCTTGTTGGCTGGAGGAAGATTGGGGGGACGGGGTGCGCGCACGATGTGGCACTGGCGATGTGGTGTCCATCTGTCTTGAGGTGGATGCCAACGGGAACATGGCTTCTATTAGGCCTAGGTGGCCTAATAGTTTCCGGCTGTAATTGCGGGCTAGTAATAACCTCTGGGACTGAATTCCTGGAGGTGGTGTCCGCAGTTCGTCCATAATCAAGTTGATGACCGAAATCTGCTTTCGGGCATCGATAAGGGTGACGTTCGATGATGTCATTAGCAGGTCGAGTTCCTGGATATAGATTCCGGCTGAGGAGACGGAATCTAAGTAGAGCTCGATGAGGGTGTCGTATTTATCGACAGCACCCTCTTCGCTGAAGATGGAGCCCGAGTCGCTTCTGTCTTCTATAGCTCTTCCCGCTTTCTTTGCCTTCTCGAGTAACTCTCGCTCGAGATTTTCATGCGTCGCTCTGGTATCTTGGGCTATCCTCTTTGCAGCCTCCACCATTTGTATTGGTGATGGAGCGCTGGAGGAGCTTATATTTTCCTCTGGAGCTACTGTCTCCATTGGAATTTGTTGAGCGACCTGTTGCCTACTGGTCGAGGGGCCATAAGGCGTGAGATCCGGTGGGATCGGGGAGTTGCCTCCTTGGTTTGACATGATCTGTGAAATTCAAATCAATTTTTATTTTGAATTTATTTTTTATCGTGTCGAAATATTGTAGATAGAGAAAAAAAATATTATTATGTATATATGTATTTTTTTTTGATATTTTCTAAGTTTTTTAGAAAGTTGAAAATTTGGGCATGACCCGGGGGCGCAATGATGGTTTCTCAAATTTTTGAGACACGCTTAGATTTTCAAAGGATCGGACACCTTTCAAAATTTTAAAGTTTTTTCGAAAAATTGAAAATTTGGGCATGACCCGTGGGCGCAATGATGGTTTCTCAAATTTTTGAGACACGCTTAGATTTTCAAAGGATCGGACACCTTTCAAAATTTTAAAGTTTTTTCGAAAAATTGAAAATTTGGGCATGACCCGTGGGCGCAATGATGGTTTCTCAAAATTTTCTGAGTCGCGACTAATTTTCCAAAAAAAAATTTTGTTTTTATTGGAAAATATTTCACTCATGCGCAGCCGATTTCCATATGTAATTTAATGTATCTCAAAAAAAAATTTTTTATTTTTATGTTTTTGAAATTTTTACGTTGTTTTGGAAGGATTTAGGCGAATTATTATAAAAAATTAATCCTTAAATTGACTAATTTTTCCGGTCCTAGCTATGCCGAATAATTCGTTTTTTGGGACATTGTTTATAATTTCATATTTTTGTTTATTATTTGGGAATATTTCGCGAATTATTATATGAATTTTAGTTGTTAGTGAACTAATTTTCCCGTTCCTAGGTTAATAATTCGTCTAATAAATTCCCAAAAAAAAATTTTGATAATACGAAATTGATTGTGGTCTGGTCCTTACTAGGTCAGACTTTCCATTCATAGGTCCTCAGTTCATATTTTCGAACCTATAATTTATTTTATTTATTTTTGTACGAACTATTGATTTTCGATCCTTATGAGATCGAAAGTCCCGTCCTTAGGTTTCTAGTTCGTACTTAATAGCATATCTGTTAATTTCGTTTGCGAATCTTTCTGAATTTAGGTCCTCATCAGGCTAAAATTCACGTTCTTAGGTTCTTGATTCGTAATTTTTCTAAGTTTTTTAGACCTAAAAAAAATTTTGGCGTGACCCTGGGGCGCATTGACTATTTCCCAAATTGGGTCGCGTTTTTGTTAAATTTAAAAATTCACAAGCGATTTTTTAAATATCCGGTTTTAATTTGGGATGTTGTCTTTTCATTCACCCTGGTGGGACGTACGAAATTGATTTTTATTATTTTTAGTTCCCGAAGTATTTTAGGTACTTCTAGGAATTTTTTGATTAATTATTGTTCTCGAAAATTTTGGGGGTTTCGAAGACTTTTTAATCAATAGGTTGATTGTTGAATTTTATTTAATTGCGTATTTTTATCTCGAACCTTAACGCACTGGTTCGAGAATATTCACGACATTATTCAAGATGGACTCCGTTTTGTGTAATTTTCCCGCAAATTTGTGCCTAAATCCCGTTCTTACTAATTTTTATGAATTTCGGTTTTTTACGAACGATCGAAATTTGATTAGTAATTTACGAAATTTGGATTGCGCGAAATTCATTTTTGGTTCGAATTATTATACACGCGACGAAGTGATTTGGAGATTCGACGTAATTTCCAGATCCACACTTTAAATAATTAGTAAGATGAACGTGTACTTACTAATTGCTGGATTTACGTTTTTCTTTATAGAAAATTGAGGACCAGTATATTCCTCTTCGAGTCTCTGGTTGGCTCGAAGATTTCGGTTTCGCGAACAATCCCAAATTTTTTCGTGATTTTAATTTTTTCAAGTAATTCGAAAAACGAAAAAATGGTCGCGAAGATCGTATTTCTGGCGAAAAATACAGTATTTTCTTGCCAGACGGGCTTGAAAATCACGAATATAATTTTTGGCTAAACGAATAGCATAAAATCGCACAATTATTAAAACACTGGAAAAGATTATCGCAAATATGATGCACAAAAATACGTAATTATAGTCGACTGGAAACATTCTTTAAAGACTGTTGAGAAGTGAGTAAAGAATCAGTTGACTATGTTTTGTGCCTATTGATTTTTGCGATCTTTTTTATCTGCAATCACGTGATCCAATAGTGCTGATTGCATTGTTGGATCTTTAGGGGTTGCAGGTGTGTTTGTAATAGTAAGTTTATTACAAACTCCTTTATTTTTTTTTTTGTTGGAAATGCATTCGTGATGGGGACAAAAGAGTTAGTTTCTTAACTTGTATTCTTTTGTCCTTCAATGCTGTCTTCATTGCTGTTTTGATAGCAACGTTTTTTATTGCCTTCAAATATTTATTATGAAGACCCTTTTTCCTTGAATTTGTAGGCGAGACAAAGGATATTTTTATCTTTTGTTTCATTGTCACTAGATATATTTTTATCTAGTAGGTTTATTTATTTTTGTTACATTTATTGAGGACGGCATTCTGTTAAAGACCTTTTTAGGTATTTACCATGTTTGTCCTTGGACTTGGGTGTACGGCAAATTTCTTATTCAATTTATATTTTTGGCCGATCTTTTATTTGCCGTACTTTGTGTTAGCCGCCTTTATGTAGGTATGTTGAGGATTTTTATTAATTCTCAACTTTTCTTTTTGCTGGGGGCGGCTAGAAAAAATTATATTTAATTTTTTCGGTCGCCATTGTTGGAACCTACGTATATATTTTCGTCAATATTTACGCATGAGGTATGGGTAAATATTCTTACGAATACATAAGATACTGTCTATTAATTTTTTGCGTATATTTTTATGTAAGTTTACGTGTAAATTTACTGTTAATTTACGCATTAGTTATTACCATATATTGTGGTACGTAATTCATTGCTTTTAGTTACGTATTTTATATGCGTAACTTAGCCTGTGAGCCCGCCTGTATATTACGTATACATTTATGCGTAAATTTACGTATAATTTACGAATAATATACGTGTTACTAATAGCGGACAATTATTTTACTCGTAATTACGGATTAGGTATACGTAATATGGGTTGTGGATTTATTTGCAGGTATGATTAATGAATTAATATCTGCAAATGACCTTATAATGTCTTCGTCGACTTCTTATAAGTCGGCCAAGTTTTTATTTTTTAGTCATTTGTTTGTTTCACGTAGCGGGAAATAAACATGACATTGTTTAGATGCCTACGATTTTGGTGGTAGGAATCAGCTGATTACGTTCATTCATGTAACTATGAATGAACGTTTGGTTATAGTTTTTTGATGCATTTGTATTAATTAAAATATTTTTGCATCAATGTAAATTATTTGTGTGCGTGGGAATTTATTTCTCACGTACTTTTATTTTATTTTCAAGATTTCCGTGACCTTGAAGCGTCATATTGACGTGTGTAAATTCGAGAACATTGTTTTCGAATTTCTATTGTGAGTTCGGAAAAAAAAATTATATTTAATTCTGAGTTATTTTTTCTATTAGGGAATCGAAAATATTATAAGTTTCGATTCTTTTAGTGCCGTGAAGTTAAATAAAATAAATAAATTAAACTTCGTTTGATGAGTGGAAGCGGTTTCAGTAGCATTTGGAAACGAATTATTTCTAGTTCGTTTGCCGTTTTTTTTTTTTTGAGAGAGATTAAAATTCTTTCGAGTTTTAATTTCCGAGGTTATTAATTGAATCGGATTTTATTAAAAAAAAATCCGATTCGCCGAGGAACCCCATTGCCTCTGCTACCATATAGTGGTAATACACCACTATGGATTGGCACTTATAATATAAGATTCATTTAACGTCCGAGGACTATAAAAGTAGTTCGTCGTCACACACCTTCTCGCACCTGATGTCCGACAATGACTGTCGGCGACCACCTCAGCCCAGTCCTCCTGTACCTACATTGCTTCGGTACAGGAGTTCTCCAAACGCCCGCCAGGCGCGTGGAGGATCGTAGGCTACGCCCACGATACTACTCACCAAGTCGAGCCATAAAATTCGGCAATTTGAGAGGAGAGCCTTATTTCTGATTTTTTTATTATGATTGGGCTTTGGCTACTTGACTACTTTACCTATCGTCTGGAGGATATTTGATACCCACGTGTAGGATTGATCTATAAATTTTTCTATCACATACCGGAGCATTAATACAGCCCAATCAAATGCACCATCATTTTGGGTCAGAATGTGACGGAGGCCAGTCTCAAATTCAAAATTTTGGCCTGTTTTTAATGAGTGATAATGGTACCATTTTTTTTGCCATATCGAAGAGACCTAATGTGTTCATTTTAATTCATTATGCTTTTCGCCTAAATGGGAGACTTTACTACTCGACCTCGCCACCGTCCCGGCAAGTTCCATTACCATTGATTTTGTGATGGGTTCCTCCACCATTGTCACCAATTTTCACAAGGAATTCCGTTTTCTTTACCTTATACCACTTTGAGACTTTTCCCTTCTAGCCTTCATGATATCGGCTATTCACTCACATGTTTGATGAAATTAAAATCTTGGAACACTTTTCTAACAGCCAGGAAGCACCATCCTTCAGGACTTGGCCGCAAATCATCTACGCTCCAATGAGACATAAGTCTTCAAACCAAGGGGCCCGTGAGGACGAGAGCCGGGGCCCTTCCTATTAAAACGTTCAGTTTTATGCCATTGTTTATGAATAATTTGCGGCAAAGTTGTAGCTGGCTTTTTTGTTGTTGCATTCACACCTTTAAGTTTAAAATAACGTCATTAAATTTTCCTTCCTTTCAAATAAATCAAAATCAATGCGTTTGTTTACTGGTGGCAGTAGTGCCTTTCAATTGCTCTATTTTCTGTAATGCACCTATTCATTGGAATTATTTTTCTACATTCCCCAGCGATTTTCCACCCTGTGGCGTGTTGTCCGTACTCCGCACCTTTACTACGGCTCTGATTTTTGGAGCAATTTTCACAGGATTATAAGGCCACCTACGAGGACCAATTTTATCATTATGACTACATTCATATCGAAGAAGCATGCAATAGGTATGACTTTCTATTTTAATTTGAATATAGTTCCTTTCTGCACCTTATTGACGAACTTTGATACTTCAAATTACGTGATTGATGTTTGCTTTTTCTGGAAAAGAATTGAAAAATCTGCGGTTCATCAGCTATAAATAACTTTTCTAATAATTCTAGTTTATTTTGAAGTATGGTGAATAATCAATAAAATCGAAGAAATACAATAAAGTTATAAAAATAAAAGAGAAGAAAACATGAACATGTAGATAATATTTGTAAAAAGTTCTTCTAAATTAGAAAAAAAGAGGAAAAAAAGTTTTACTGGAAGTATCCGTCCAGTCGATCCGCACCAAAATTGATGGCATGCTACAATAAATTATAATAAATATTTATTTCAAATTTCGTACATATTGTTCTAAAATTCCGCATTTTTTGACCAATATAAAAAAAATATTAAGGTACTAGAAGTACCGTTCGCCCGATCAGCACCAAAATTGGTAGCGTATTGCAATAAATTATAATAAATATTTATTCTAAATTTTACTGTTGGTGCAAAATTGAGAATTTTAAAGTCAAAATAAAAACAAAAATGGTGGTACCGGAAGTATCGTCCGGCCAGTCTACACCAAAATCAGTAGTTGGTCTGGTCCTCGGCCTAGTACGAATGTTCAAATTTACAAATATACAAATGTTCGTACCAAATTTCGTGATTATTGGACAAAAATTGCAACCTGTACAGTGGGAACAAGAAAACGGAATATATATATATATGTATGTATTTGAGTTATTGATGTTAAAATTTTCCTGAGGTCATGAAACGAAAAACGTACCCATCCTCAACCGTTGGGGCTAATACCACACCAAGCGTAATAAGTAGATTTTCTAAAGAAACATACTTAAAAAGGTGGACTGAAACACTTAATGTGGTACACATTTTAACAGTTGCCGAACGCAGCAGCAGCTCCATTACAAAAAGTAGGTTTTTAAAAATTATAAAATTTGTCATTAAAAATATTAAGATCATAATAAAATTGTGATGATTGTATTAAATTTTGTAACTGTTGACGTACCATTACTGGAATTAAAAACAATTACTCTTTCAAAATGTAAACAAAAATAAATTTTTTGGAAATACCGTCCAAATGATTTGCACCAGAACTGGTATATAGTATGTTGCAATAAATTATTGTTGATATTTTCTGAAAATTTCTTGGTTATTGTTTCAAAATCCTGCATTTTAGAGCCCAAATAATATCCAAAATGGCTGCTTCGTAAGTACAATCCGGCCAATCCGTGCCAAAATCAGTAACATTTTAGAATAGGTCATAATAAATATTTTTTCCAAATTACATTTCCATTGGTCCGAAATTGGACATTTTATAGTCAAAATAAAAACCAAAATATTGTTACAGGAAGTACCGTTTAGCCGATTCACATAAAAATTTATTGCAAGTTTTAATAGATTATAATGAATAGTTATCCTGGATTTCGTAGCTATTAGTTGAAATTAAAAATTTTATAATGCAAAATAGAAATAATAGAATATCTGGAAGTACTGTATGGTCAATCCGTAACAAAATCAATAGATCAGGTAAGGGCTTAGGACTAATGTTCGTTCCAAATTTCATGAATATTGGACAGAAATTGCGAGCTACACTGTAATAACAATAAATTTGGTTTTTATTTGTGTGCGTGTGTATGTGTATGCATATATATGAATTTGAGTTTTGATACAAAAGTTTCCTTGAGTTATGAAATAAGAAACGTAGCCACCCTTACCCTCAGGTTGTTCTATGACGCCAAGATTAATGAGTAAATTTTCAATAGAAAACCTACTTAATAAATGAATTTTTCTCTGGGTTAGGGTGACAGTTGTGGAGGCAGAGAGACCATCAAGAGAAAGAAATACAAGTGATGTGATTGTGTGCGGGCAAAATGCGCATGCACACAACCACACATCTACTAACACAGACTCATTTTTAAGTAGGTTTTTGTTGAAAATCTACTTATTAATCTTGGTGTCATGGAACAACCTGGGGGTGTGGGGGTAGGTACGTTTTTCGTTTCATAACTCAAGGAAAATTTTGACACTAATAACTCAAATTCATATATATATGTATGAATTTGAGTTATTATAATATATATTATATGTAAGCCAATTTTTTGTTACCACGGTGTAGATCGTAATTTTTATCTGATAGGCACGAAATTTGGAATAAATATTAGTACCATGCCAAGAACCTGACATATTGATTTTGTTGTGGATCGCCCGCATGGTACTTCCGGTGTGGCTATTTTCGTTTTTGTTTTGGCTATGAAATTTGTAATTTTCGACCAAAAGCTACGAAATTTGAAACAAACATTCAGTATATTATAACTTGCTATAAATTTTGGTGAGGATCGGCCGTACGATACTTCCGGTATAGCGATTTTTGTTTTTGTTTTGCCTATAAAATTTCCAATTTTCGACCAATAGCTACAAAATTTGTAACAAATATTATGAGTTGCTATAAATTTTAGTGCGAATCGATCGCACGACCCTTCAGTAACACTGTTTTCGTTTTTATTTCACCTATAAAATGCCTAATTTTGTACCAATAGGAACGTAATTCGGAACAAATATTTGTTACTATCTGTTAAAAACTTTTTAGTGACTACCTATTTTTACATTTTTCAAAACCTACTTTTCTAACGGAACTGCTGCTGCGTAGTTTCTTCTTCTCTCTTCTCTCCTTCGCACTAAAAATTCACACCAAAATTAACATCAAGATTCGTGTTGCTGCCCACCTTCTCATTTTCATTTGTACACCGGTAGTGTAAAATAAATGTGTTCCATATTAAAATAATGGTACCGAAAGCACCATCCGGATGATCTGCACCCAAATCAATAGGTCAGGTCCTTGACTTAATGCTAATGTTGGTTCATTTTGAGACTATCGGATAAAAATTGCAACCTGTACCATGGTATCTAGGAAATGGCTTGTATGCTGTATTATAAATTTGTGTTTTTGGTTTCAAAATTTTTCGTGAGTTATGAAACGAAAAACTTACCTACCCCCTCCGCCTCTCCTCGCATTCGTTTCATGAGACCAAAATTAATAAGTACATTTTCATAAAAAAACCTACTTAAAAATTGTAGAAACAACTATGTCATGTAGATTGGGAATGGTGCGAGTGTATTTTGTGTTATTTTGTGTATCGTTTTCATGTGTTGATTTTTATATGTCAGTGGGTGAGCAGGATCTGTCGGATATATTCCTCTGTCGAAATATTTTAGTAAAGTTAGTTCATTTCCTTTGACGAACCGTAGTCTTAATTAATTACCACAAACAATACACAACGCAGAATATGGATAAATTGTTGGTTCTTGGGAGTGGTACTGTACTTATCTGTTATTCCCATGTTACTGTTAAAATGATCAGTTAAATTGCAAATTTCGTCGTCTTACTACATATTTTTTCAGCCTAGAATTTACCATGTTTTTGTGTGTGGAAAGTTTTCAACGAAAAAATTTAATTCCTCTTCTTTTTTACATTTTCCTTCAAGTGAAAGTTTCATTCATAGTTTGTATTTTGTTTACATTTACCATTAAAGTTGACGACAGCTTCATAAGTTGTTGCTAACTTTTAACACACATTACTTAAGTTTTCGCACAAATTAAGATTTTATCGTTAATAATGTTGAAACCAGGAAAAATGACTCTTTTGTAAGGTCTGTTTTAATGCCTCATTTGCAAGCAAACTGGGTAAAAACTCATTTAAATCTAGTGTAAACGTTAATAGGCCTGTCTAAATTCGGGTCAAGGTTGTAATCGTTGAAAAAATATTCCTAAAGTCGTAAAATACTTTGTAAAAATTGGATTTTTTTAACGAATTTAAAAATTAGGCGCCAACGAAGACTTGGCCGCAGCCTAGGTGCCAATTTTTAAAAACAAATCTTGCTATGTTTAAAAAAAAATTTTCATTTGTTTCGTTTCTCTCACTCATTCCTGCTTCGCTTATTTTTAAAATAATTTTCATTTCGTTTTGTTTACAGGGAACGTATATTCTCATTCTCGCCTATCGGACTTATGTTTAGTTGTTCGATTTTATTTATGCCCGCCGTGGCCCGATTCTAGAGTGAATCTTTTTTTTTTCGCTTCCACGGTGATGAAAATTACGAATGAAAAAGAAAAGGAAGAGAGGAAGAAAGTGAGCTAAATATGCAATCCGAGAGTTTAATAACATACAGCGTTTTCGTCCATTTTGCAACCGAAAGGTAAACTATAAATGTGTACGAAAATTTACGCATGTATTCACGTATGAAGACATTTATTAGTCGGTTGTTTGGCCAACATCCACACAATTTGATGTCGAGTTATGAGGAACGCCTTTACTTTCGTCCGCGCATTAAAGACTAGGTGCGACTATTTCTGGAACTTGGTTCATTTCTTTGATGAACCACGCTTCTCTGATTTGTCATCTAATTGAGACAGATTAATTTTTTTTTGTGTGAATGCCCCGTCGATGGATTTTTATGAGTCCTTTTTGAGTTTCAAAGCGTACGCCGCCGATTGTAGAATAAGTAACTAACTACCGAGCCAAGCTCATAAGTGGAAGAAAAGTCTTCGAGAGGCTTTTTACGTTGGCAGAAACTCAAAACAACAATCTTAGACGGTAAACTTAGAGAAAATGTGGTTGTTATTTAGGTAGAATTTACTTGTTACGAACTGTACTTACATATTATGTGGTCCACGACCTCGACACGTCGGGAAAGATGTAGACTTTACTTAAAAATGCGTACAAATATTTCTGTAGGAACCAAAGATTATCGCCAGAATGCTGTTCTCCAGCGCACTGGATTCGAGGGCCCAAGCTCAAGAATGAGTCAAGTGATCTCACTATAATGTCTAAATGCGAGCAATTGGAATGATGAGATTAAATAGATTAAAAAAAAAGAAACTAAAGTATGCTCATTTTTATGCAGAGAAACGAGAGCTCGTTGATGGTCAAGAAAGTACCACTGTAGAGTAAGAGTAACAAAATATGAATACATCTGTGTGAAAATAATTATTGTGGTTACTTATATATAAACTTAGTTAGCTTTGTTTTCGAACTTTTTTTCTTTACAATTTTTCTTGAGCTGCGGGAAACTGAAAAAAGGTGGAAATTGGAAAAGGCAAGGGTGGGAGAGCCGAAAATAAAATGAAATATTTGTGGGAATATATATTTCTACCAATTAGGAATTATGAAATTTGACTATTAAGTTTGATATTCATGAATCATGTAAAATAATTCAGAATTTGGGCAGATCTGACTTATCTGGATTTAAATTTTAAGAAACTGTCACACTAAAGGTCAATAAAATGTTCTCTGTCCATGATTTTTGTAATTATCCTACACCTCTCCTGAAGAACTACGTTTCCCAAGAAAGATACACCCCACCGTTTGATACCTTCTGTGATAATACTGGAAACATTACCAAATTGCAATTTATTGAACTAATCTTCGAGTTTGTATAAAATTCCACTGTGTTCTATTTTGCATTCAGTGTCTGCTAGTATTCTCTCCAATACTCGAGGAATATAACTGTTATTGTATTGATCCATTTGCAGGGTTTTTAGGAATACTCGCATCTTGATTTGTTATAAATTATCGAATAATTTACCAATTATTTAATTTACACAGCAAAACAGTCCAAAAATTAAAAGACATACTCATTTGCATAATATGTACAAAACAGTTGTAAAAACATGAACAAAACAATTAGCCCATTTTGATTAATATGGATGCTACCTATGTTATATTTAAGTAATGTTCTCCAAAAAACTCTACTGAAAGCTACCTGTTTGAGAAATCATGTTTTTTATTATACCTACAGTGGAAACTGCTTGTTCAAGACACCGGATAAAGAGGACAATCACCCAACTAGGACAAATCTGAAAAATCCCAAAACAAATGATGTAAAACTATAGGAAATCAAACTTCTTATTGGGAACAGTGCATCGGTTTATTGGGACAAAAGAAGTTCATAAACAAAGAAAAATTGCCCTTGAACTGTTATTGTAAGTGATGATAATCTTATTTCAGTTCATTAGCGATAGTATACGTTAGTCTTTGTAATTATTCTTCCCATCTTTCATAATTTCATATTGTCTTGGGCCTTATTAGTTCCAGCCTATGTTTTGAAAAAGTACCTCCTACCATCTTTTTCCATTCATCTTTTTTTTTGTCATAAATATATGTAGGTATGTCTAATATAATTATTCAATGATTTAATTGTTTTTAATGTGACTGAACCAGAAATCCAATAGTGAAAATTACCATTGATTTTTTTGTTTTTCATTTGAACTTTCAATGTTTAATTCGGGACATCGCTCATTAAGGACAAAAATGGTACCGCCCATATGTCCCTATTGAGAGGTTTCCTCTGTATTTTCAATAAAAGACCGATTGGCAAGGAAAATTACAACGTTATACTAAGCGATTTGAGAAATCTGTTTTTTTCTAATCAGTCTACATCATTTTATCAAGAGCGGCAATCGAAAAAAAAAGAGTTTCTATTAGCCTAAAAATTTTAGTCATATTCCAGTTAGCTCAAACAAGGTTGCTTGTGTGTGCGGATGCGCGTGTATGTGATGATTTTAGGTTGATTTGAAAAATTTTCTAACTAGCCTAACTAGGTTTGAGTTTATCATAATGAAGCTGGTTTGTATCAGTCTGATTGAGTCAGTAATTTTTCGAATTTCCAACTGGCCTAAATTTGTTTGAGCTCGTAAAATTACTAAAATTTTTAGATTAATTGAAACAATTTTTTCATTTTCTCAATCGCCGGCTCCTTCCTAAGCGCCTATGACATATACAGGGTGCTGTGAGTGGACAGCCTTACTGCATCAGTAAATAGTGTCATGGCTACGCCCACGAGTCCTGTGCGCACTAGTGATGCGCAGAGGATTCAACATGACTGGAGATACTGGGCTGAGGCGACGCTAACAGTTGTCTAACAACCAGGCGCAACCTAAGGTGTGTGACAACAAATATATTTTATTTGTCCTTGTGACGTAAAACGAACTTATCTATAAACTTCTCCACTACATGGTAGCAGGAGCACAGTGTTTTTCACTGGACCTCGAATTTAATAATTCGTTTTCATCGAAATTTGATTTCGCAAAATCAAAATTTAATTTAGCAAATCGAAATTTAATTTCAAAAATTTGAAATATCATTTCGAACATCGAAAATCTTTTTTCGGAAATTGAAAATTAATTTCGGATCTGATTGCGAAAAATGGAAATATTAATTTTTTGCTGCCCGACATATGGTTTGACTTGAACTGAAGCAATACGCTTCCACTAATAAACAACTCTCACCCATACATCGTACGCAATTACCAGTCTCAATAAGAATTAGCCTGACAGTTATACTCAGACCTAAACATCACGACTTATTGCAGACTGAAACTTAATCCATTATTAATTCCCTATACTAGGTATAGTAATACATTTCCTAATTATCAATTAGCCTAGAAATGACTCTCGTAATTACCGCTGGTAAATAGTTGACGGAAAAATAACTTACAATTATTTTTCCGCCGCCCCCAGCGCCATTTATTACGTAAATTATTCTAAAAAATTAAAAAGATCAAATTCCTAAATTCGTCCTAAAAATATTTAGACTGTAAGAAATACAGAAACATCGCTAAATGTTAGCGCATCCGTGTCTCTGTCCTTCAAAATGGAACAAATCGAGAGAGACAGAAAAAAAATAGGAATGTCCCTGTCTCTCTCGCACTTATATGTTTGTAAAAACAGTCCTTAATAAAGACACAAATGGCATATAATTTGATTGAAATTCTTCCAAAATACGACGATCGTGAGAAAGACAAAAGACTTGGTTCATCCAATTGGCTTTCACCAGCCGCTGGACGATTGAACATCGTATGAGTTTTTTGTGTGAACACACACACATACATAAAAAAGGATCGTAATCCTTTACGCAATTACACTCACAAATATAATTTGTGCATTCAGCTGCAACAGCAGCGATTGTGGAGACAATAACCCACGCATGCGCTATTTCACCTCGACAACAACGTGTTCAACACGACGTACCCCTGATGTACAAAAAGATAGAGGAGCATCCTCTCTTCTTGTCTAAAAGTGAAACAGATTATCGCGTGCTCTAGTAATTAACCGCATTTTGCGCAATAATTAATCGATTATCAATCAATTTTTTTGTAATTATTTACGCAATTTATTTAACATTCCCCCCCGGAGTGTAGTGGCAAAGTTTCCGCAAGGTGCAGCCATTCAACAATAGGAAAACCGTGAGTACACTTACGCCTCATTGTAATCTTTAGTAAATTTTCTAAAGCGTCGCCATATTTGAAATATGCATTCGTAACACATTGTTACGAGACAAAATCTTAGTTATTCGGACTTAAAATAATTTATTCCTATTGTATATTATAATTTTTATTAATTCCAATAGTCAGTCCGCCATTTCATAGTAGCCTAAGATCGCTTATCGATCTTAGAGCAAATTTCTAAGATTTATTTGTGCGTAATCTAGTTACGAATTGAAAACAGTCTGTCGCCCCAGGGTCACGCCAAAAATTTATTTTAGGCAAGACCCTGAAAACCAGACTGATTTCAAAAAATATTAGCTTTTTCTTGAAAATTGAAAATTATGTTTTTGCCCATGGGTCACGCCCGATTTTTCATTTTGAGAAAAAGACTCAGAAAATTTTTTTATTAATCTCCCATCAATCTTTTATGTGCAATCCGAAAATAACATTTTGGCTCATGGGTCATGCCCGATTTTTCATTTGTCATAAGAGAATTGAAAAAATTTATTATCGAAAACAAATTTATTTTAGCCAAACTCGAAAATAAACCTTTTTGCCCACGGGTCATGCCAGCTTTTTTCACGTCTTGATAAGACTTGAAAGTATTTTCTTTTACCATTTCTGTAAAAATCGAAAAGATCTTTTCGCCTACGGGTCACACCTGATTTTTCATTTGCCTAAAATACTTGAAAAAATTTGAAAAACCAATTTTCAAAAATTGATAAAATCGCGAAAAAACCAATTTACTATTTTTTTTCCCTATCAAAAAAAAAAATGCATAATACAATGTAAAAATTCGTAACGCCGGTTACGTCCTTTCTCTATGCAAAAATACGGCGCGCGTTATAAAAACAAACCACAGTAGTACTAATAAACAATGTCATTGACCTTCATTCGAATATAGGTTAATAGCACGAACGCAAAAATCGTTTCTTATTTGATTTTATCTCCCCTTTTCGAACAATAGGCATAATACCTACAACGAAAAAAGATAATTAATTTATTTCTCTTCGATTTTCCTTTAATCCTGTTCTTAGAACATGAATCGCCAAGAGAATGCCAACACGTCGCGTGGCGACAAAATTGATGTCCTCCTCGACCCTGAAACCTTGTTGATGGAGGAAGAGGAACACACGGAGCCCTCCACATTGCATCAGGTGGATGCAACTCCAGTCCCTCAACCCCATTGGGTCGACAAGATCAAAGAAGAGGAGCTGCGCAGATCAGCGGCAATACTGCCGAACCCGCAGCCATCACCAGGACGCAACATCCAACCCATACCCATGGACGTACAGCTGAGAAGCCGTGCATCCACATATGCCACATCGGAAATGACATACACCGAAGATGAGCATCAACAGTTCCTCGCCATATTGGAAAATGCAGAGGACTATAGCCAAACCCTCGAGAACAAGCTCGAGGGTAGGAATGTACGACTGTACGAAATAAACGCGCTGGCGAATGAAGACGCAGCAATCGAGGCAACACTAAAAGACCTCGAGTACATTCCAAGAGGCCTCGCAAGGGAAATCTTGCGTAGGGCCTGCCAAGCAAAAAGGAAACTGCTGGTTCTCCAAGCTGCGATAAAAACAAAGACGCAGCAACAACCAACAATGGATCCGGCACCCGTACCTGTGGTATGTGAAGATACTGATGAGCAACATTGTTGGGAGGAACTGGCAAGATGGGATGCCAGGGCTCTGGAACTAGCCAGAGAGCTCGGGGATGCTCTGCGTAAGGAGGCCAATGCCCAAAAGGCATTGACCACCTCGCAGATAAAAGTCCGCAACCTCTCTGCTCTTGTCCACGAAGATCTTGGTATCCAGGTGGCGGAATTCATACACCAGTACTTACCCGATGCAAAAAAGGCAACCAAACGCAAATGTTCGCCATCACCCGCCCAAGTTCCGGAGCAACGGACACTGGCGAGAGGTGAACAAGGCCAGCCCGGAATGATAACAGGTAATGAAAACTCAATTTCAACTGAAAATGTAACATTCCCCGGAATGAATGAGGGAGAACCAAGCCCAAAAAGGCTCTGTTCACACCAACCCTCCTTATCCCAAATTCATTCCCAAACATCGGACACGTTGTGTCGTGAGCTACCGCAAAACTCAGTAGAAAATAATACACCCCTAGCAGTAGCGATGGATCTGAAGACCATCGATAAACCACCATCCAAAAAATTATATTTTGAAATGCTGGGAACATGATCCAAAAGATCAAGTTGATGCTGTGTTTGCGAATCTCAAACCTCCTAAATTTTATTTAGAAAAATGAGATGGTGATATCCTAGGATACCCTGGGTTTATTAACGGATTTAATAACTACGTTAATAAACGAAATGATATCGCTATCCCACAAAAAATTAACCTACTGCAAGAGGCCCTACCGAAATTTTTGGTAGAAAAAATTAATCATTTTTCCCCAGATAACGTTGGCTATATCCAACGCCTAAAATTTTTAGATAGTAGGTATGGGGACAAATCGAAGATTCGAGCTGAAATGTGGCTAAAAATAACTGCCTACTCAACAACCACTAACGATACAACCTCAATCCTAGATATGTTAGACACCCTCACTATCATGATAGATAGATATCCCATACTTGCAAAAGTTATCGATGAGGAACAATTATTTATCATAGTAATTAAAAAATTTCCCCCTCGATCTTATCAAAACACTTTAAAAAGTAGCAAACCCAATGTTAAGCATTTGTTCGAAGCAATAAGATCGTTCATAAAAATTAGGGAATTATCAGAGCCTATTTGTACTACCGTACCAAAAAAGGTCGATAAACCTAATCCACCCCCGCAAAATAGAAATCCCTCTCAACCTAAAGGCAGGAGAAATTTCGCGATTATTTCTACAGAAAAGAAACCGAATGAAAGAGGACAGAATAAATCCAATCCTCACAAACAACCAGCCCAATGTTTGAACCGCATAGACAATAGGGACACTAATGCAAATTTATCTAATACAGACGTGGATGGAATAGTATGGGTCCAGTTACCATCCGGACAAAGAGTACCGGCATCGACAGTCCGCACACCAGTGACTCCAAACACTCCTTGCCTATTCTGCAAAGGCGAGCATCACGCTCACCTATGCAGAAAGAAAAGCACGTTGGAGTCATGCCATGCACATTACCAGCGCAACCGATTATGCACACGTTGCACGCAATCGCATCCAGGTACCCAGTACTGTAAGGCGCTACCGCCGGCCAACTGCAGATGGTTCCAATGCGGAAGCACTGACCACCATTCAAACCTCTGCCCCGTGATCAAATACCCGATCATGGAAGGCAGAGTGGCTGCATGGATCGAGCAGTTGAAAGACTGCAAACAATATCTACCACGAGGTAACCTGTTTGATAAACAGCAACAAAAATTACCTGTTCTCGACCCTAAACAAACTGTAACATTACAGACGACTGCAGCTTTAGAAGAAAACATCAATAGTATCGTTGCACAGCAACGCCGAGAGGATGAGAACCTGAGTTCCACATCCGGAATTCCAGTGTTAAGTGAGTGTTTATCATTTTTTACTACTAAAGATACTGACACTCATTTCTTAACGTTTTCATCGTACATTCTTGCTCCAAATGCACAAGAACCAGTGAAAATTAACGGCTTTTTTGATTGTGGAAGCAAACATAGCTATATGTTTTACACATATGGCTATGAACACCTTAGAGAAAATTTTTCTGAGTTCGCTGAAACAATTAAATTTCATGGCCTAGCTGGACAAATGTTAAAACAAATTCGCACCCAAATTGTACAATTTGAACTATTCAAAAGCGATGGAACTAAGGTTCAAATGGAAGCCAATACGGTACCACACATCGCGAATAACCTTTCCAAATTTGATTTTGAAGAATTTAAAAACCGTTACCCACGATATTCAAATATCAACTTTTTAAGCATGGACCGAGAATCTACGATACATTTATTAATTGGTAATAATTATGTGTGGTCATTTATAAAGCACATTAACCATTTGTCACCAACCCTAACCCTAATCAAAACTGATTTTGGAAACATGTTAGGAGGTTTCTTAGGAAAACCAACCAAATGTGATGCATTCGAACCATCATTCTTCACATCCCCAGAAAGTATAGAAAACTTCTGGAAATTAGACACATTAGGTATCGAAACCAAAAACTTAGTTGAGGACAATGCTGAAACTGAAGCATTGCACTTATTTTATAAAAATATAAAATTAGTGAACAATAGATACCAAATCAAGTGGCTATACAAGTATAGCCCCCCACCACTAGTCAACAATAGACAGTTAGCCTTTAAACAATTAGAAAGACAATTACCCAAATTGCAGAAAAATCTAGAATTTTTCGTAAGATACGATCAGTATTTTATCTCACTAATCGACTTAGAAATGATTGAACCTATCGAAAACGATAGACCCGCAGAAGTGGTACACTACTTACCACACAATGGTATCTACGATCCAACAAAAAGCACTCCACTCAGAGTAGTTTTTGATGGATCGGCCAAAACCAAAAAGTCTAACTTGTCTCTAAATGATTGCATGCATAAAGGAAAAGTACTGTTAGCTGATCTAATAGCAATGCTTGTAAGTTTTTGTAAGAACCCTTACGCAATAATCGCTGATATTAAAAAAGCGTTTCATCAAATTGGATTGCACCCAGATGACAGAGATGTCACACGTTTCCTATGGATTAAAAATCCTAACAATCCTATTACCAATAACAATTTAGTAACATTTTGATTCTGCTGTGTTCCTTTCAGAATCATAACAGCACCATTCTTACTCGCAGCATTGCTATTACATCACTTTTGATTGGTCGACATGGAGTTCCACGACAAGTTCTTAGAACGATTTTACGTTGATAATTTAATTGTTTCCGTTCCAACGTACGAAGAAGCAAAAGAATTATACACAAAATCAAATAAATTATTCAACGATATCTCCATGGAACTCGTCCAATGAGGCACCAATTGTAAACAGTTAAGAAAAGATTTCAACCCACAACACGCGTTAAGCAACCCAATCATCAAAGTGCTTGGCCTGTTTTGGGATATGGACCAAGATGTACTTTACATGCCAAAACCAAAACTGTTTACGTCTCCATGGACAAAACGCACATTCCTTAGGGTACTATCATCATTCTATGACCCTTTAGGTTGGTTTGCACCAGCATTTGTTTCATCAAGAACGTTCATGAAAGTACTCTGGTCCATGGGATTGAAATGGGACCAAAAAATCACAGATGATCTCGAACCAACAGCTACTGAGATAACTACTGACCTCAGCAACAGCCTCAACTACTGCATTCCTGTACAATTCTACCTAGGAACTTATGACCCAAATACCTGTCAATTACACGTATTTGTAGACGCATCACAGATAGCTTACTCCATAGCAATATATATTAGATTTAGCAACACTAAATCAAATTGCCATGCAGTAAGATTTGTAACAGGAAAATTACGCATAACACCTATGCGACCAATCACAATTCCTAAACTCGAATTGATTGCAGCACTCATAGGTGCACGTGGACTACATTCCCTACGTAAACCACTAGGTTTACAGAACGCACCAACATTCTTATGGTCTGATAGCAAATGTGTCCTCACATGGCTATTAGAAAGAAAAGTCCACCCACAATTTGTAAAAAATATAGTCGACAAAATAAAAAGTATAAAACCCGTCGAATATCGATATGTCCCATCAACGGACAACCCAGCTGTTATTGGCTCACGTGGTTCCTCTATCCACAAACTTTCCGAATCACTCTGGTGGTCTGCCCCAACCTGGCCATCCCAAGATGAAAAATCTTGGCCAGAAACCGATTTGAATATAATCGAAAGCCTACCGGACGAACCAACTAAAATAGATACACCTGTATTTCATACAATGAAAGAAATATTATCCTCAACTTCTAAAAAGTCCGTGTCAATAACAATGGACGATAAATCAATTTTTGACAAATGTCATCCTGCAAAATATTTAAGGCAGATGAAATCAGCAAAAAGATTCATCCCACACTTCTTCATTGGTCCAAACACAGATCAATGTGAAGTCACACTACCAGAACCTGAGGTTCTGTCTCAACAGTGGATAGCTGATCCACCGAACCAAAGTCAGCCAATTGATTTGACCATCACCAAATCATGCTATATTCCGAAAGATGAAATACCTTTCGAAAGTTTCATACATCCACCAATGAACACCCATTCATCATAGATATCATAAAATTCAACACTTTATCTAAACCCATACGTGCATTTTTACAATGTATAGAAGCCGTACGACGATTTAGTAAACAACGAATAAGGAGAAAAAGATTAATTTCACCTTATGCATCGTTAGATTTCACCTTTCATTTTGCTCTACTCTGCTTCATCAGGGCTGACCAAAAGAAATATTTTGGAAAATTACTCGAAGTATTAGAAAAACAAAATCACCCTCCATACGTCTTGTACGAAAAATTTCACATCCTGATTGATCCATCTGGGATATTACGTACAGTAAATTATCTACCCGATATCGAGTACGCAAGAGACATGCTATCACCAATCCTGATGCATCCTAAGTATCACTTAACAAAATTAATTCTGATGCATACACATCTGAAAAACGTACACTCTGGTACGAAATTTACCATAGCCGACTTTAGAAGACACTATTTTGTGCCAAAGTCTAAGAGTGTTACTTCAAATTCTAAAGAAGTTGTGCACACTATGTAAAAAAGCTGAAACAAGACCGTTTAAACAACCAACCTTTTCAGCATTACCAGACTTTTGTCTGGTACCTTTTGTAAATCCATTCACCTACACAGGTGTGGATATCTTTGGCCCATTTATGGTATTTGACAAATACTTGCCAAAATCGAAAACACAGTTGGCAACACCAACTATACCACCAATTAAAAATTGGGTGTTGATCTTTACGTGCCTGTCTACCAGAGCAGTACACCTACTCTCAGTATCAAACTTGACAACTAAGAACATCTGGACAGTGTTCTTAACATTTTTCGCTGACAAAGGCACGCCCAAAGTTATCCTATCCGATAACGCAGTGCAATTCCACTTAATTTCAACATACTTACCAGAATACTGGAAAACGTTCACTGAAGAACGAAAAATAAAACCTAGCTTAGATGAAAGAGGCATTTAATGGCACTTCATCCCAGCTAAAGCACCATGGTATGGTGGAGTTTATGAACGACTAATTGGCATTATAAAACAAGTGTTTTATAAAGTCCACGGTCATCATTCAATCTACAAACATACCTTTCAAGCAAGCTTGAAAGATATACAAACAATGGTCAACAGAAGACCACTATGCCCATCTCCAGATGAGCTAGACCAGTTGACATTAACACCCGCACATTTCATGCGGGCCAACTTAGGTCGCCTAAGTAAACCAATTAATGAATCGAATAAAGATCCAACTCCTACAGCAAAACAGCTTATGGACATTTGGAAACTCAACCAAGATTACCTAACAAACCTTTGGTTAACTTGGAAGAGACAATATCTCTTATACCTAAGAGATAGACCACCAACTGCACTCTCTAATCCAGGGCGCACGGTACCATTCGTACCAAAAGTAAACAATATAGTACACGTTTTGGACTACACATCCAAACCTGGCGTTTACAAACTTGCAAAAATCATTGATTTAGAGAAATCTCATGATGGCCAAGTCCGTAATGCAAAAATAGAATTCTCAAGCAAGCAAACATCTACAAGACCTCTGAAGTTCTTAGCAATGTTGGAGTTAGACGACAGAAACGTAGAAAAATTCGATACATAGTATCGTGCCTCTGATAGAACCTCTGATTATGACAAAAATAGACTGGTCTGACAAACCAAATTACTGACTTTAGGGTACGCCATAATTGGACATTATACTCCTAAAAACGGTATAACTACGATTTTTTGGCACCCACTATTACTGTCATGTGCTTTATAAAAGGTTACGGGTAATAGGTGGCAGAGTGCACTACTTAACTTAGCATCATTGATGTTTATACGACTAGCTGATTCCCAAATATTCCCTCACAGAATCTGTGACCTACAGCCAATAACTCGTTCCATCCTCTCAACAGCAGCATCTGGCTGTCGAAACGAACTTTCGTTGAAAGTCTCGTTTTCTTGTCACTTCGTTACATCGTAACACCAGAGAAGAAAATAAGTTTTATTTTGTTCCTATTTTATTTTTAAATTTCTCTGTAAATATCTATTTTTCATGTTTTTATATTATATTTGTTGTTCTTATTGTATACATAATAAAATAACATTTATATATGAACATGTATGTCTAATCTTTATTCTAGATTTCAGGGGAATCTTCGGAGGTGGCCACCGATGGCCATCCAGGAACACCGCCCCCAGTGTCATGGCTACGCCCACAAGTCCTGTGCGCACTAGCGATGTGCAGAGGACTTGACATGACTGGAGATACTGGGCTGAGGCAACGCTAACAGTTGTCTAACAACCAGGCGCGAGCTAAGGTGTGTGACAACGAACATATTTTATTTGTCCTTGTGACGTAAAACAAACTTATCTATAAACTCCTCCACTACAAATAGTACGTTGAGAAAAGGATAAAATTGTATGTTAAATTTTGCCTTACAACTTGCGGATATGCAACCACTCATACACAAGTGTCCAAGTGATTGTATATCTTGAAGTTGCAAGATATGACTGCAGAAACATCTATACCATCTTCTCCTTTCGTCCATTGAATATTATACAGTAGGTACATAATTATACATTTTCGAATACCCCTTTGAAAAAAGGGATTATGCAAGTTTTTGTGAATATATTTATAACTTATTGCATACTGTGAGTTTTGAGGCGTTTTAATTTCTTGAAATTTCTCATCGTGTTTCTGTGATTATAAGAAAAACATGTTCGAGGCATTTTTATCTCTTATTTATTAGCCCGCCCCATCACATTTCAGGTGTAAAACCTTTTGTTGCTTTCAATTTCAATTTAAGCTCATTTTGACTCGAATTTTACTGGGTTTTTAATAATGGTTTCCTCATATTACTGAATACTGAATAGAATATCAATGATCCAAGTGTTACATTTTCAATGGATTTATTGTATAATTTACATAGGTTTTCATTTAAAAGCAAGAAAAATTGGAAAAAAAAGATGATCGTTTAAAATTTTAGAAAGTAGTATGCTTTTCTTGTATGAAGTTTTCATCAGTTTTATTGTAAAATTTCAAGCTCATTTTATACTATGAAAACCATTCATGGCATTGTATTAAGGAAGGAAGTATTTTTCTATTACATATGAGAGGCAGTGGTTGGACTGAGGAGTAAAATCCACTACATTTTAAACTTGAAAATACATAGGGGCGCTCGTTTGATTTTTAGAGCTGGCATTCGACAGTCCTACTAACTGGTGATTCTATAACGTGTGCTGTCAATCCACGAACTCTATTGCTGTGTGATGAAACTCACTTCACTAGTCTTCTTTCTGAAAGTCCCCAATAGATTGTCCAACACTTTATACGATGGAAATTGAACCTTTAACCTACAGATAAGACGTTGTGCTGGTGGTGGCTTTTTGGTGTCCATCAACCTCTTACAGTACCTAAGATACATAAATACCTTGTTCAAACACCCGACTATATGGAGTTTCACACAGGGCCAAAGAGAGATAATCCGGGTTCGAGGGTCAAGTAAACAGGAGTTTTCTAATAAAAATTTTTTGTGTTTTTTGTATTCAAGAACATTCATGTAAGTATACATATATAACTGTTTTTTTTTCTCAAAATTTCTTGAAAGTATACTGCATACGACCAGTTTGGAACACTTTCGCATGTACCTAAGTGTATTTTAGCAAATAATCATTCAATATTTTTAGTAGGTATTTGAGAGGACCCTCTGGTCCTTCTCAGAAAATTCAAGTCCCGATTAATGATCCCTTTGCCCCCTCGCTCCGGCCGTGGTCTCACCAAGGTAATGTGTGCGGGAATAATCGAACTGTGTAAATGAAGGAAATATCCCTGGCCTCAATGTAAAAAAATGAAATCAGTATTCTGTCATTTAGTTATTTTCGAGATACATAGTCAGATTTGTCTCTCAAGGGGACTGAATTTGAATTTATGGTCAATTTTTGGATTGAATAATTTCCTTTGTCCCCCTGGGTCCTCAGTAAGAGAGTTATGACAATGTTTTTCCACAAATTATTGAATTATTAAGGGATACATCGGCGGACATGACATTTTTTGACGAAAAAGTCCGAAATCAAATGTGCAAGGCCAAATCCAAGACTACGAAGATTTTTGTTTTGGTCTTGGTCTGGGTCTTGGTCTTGCTTTCTCATCATTAGATCGCATTTTCCCCATAACAGAATCGTGCAACACTAATTCATGTTTTAATAATCCATCCCTCTCTAAAGAAATAGTTATTTGTGATACGAGTCCGTAAAGTAGATAATTTTGACACGAGGATGATCTTTGCATCACTCGCCGTCGACTCGTGCTGCAATCACAAGAGTATCAATCCCTTACTTCGCACGAGTGTCGCATACTATTTTTTGCAACACTCTCCCAAAACAAAAAAATTAGTGGAAATGTATTTAAACCATACAAAAACGGCAAATTTTACTTTAATTTGCGTATTTTCGTTCGTTTATTTTCAAGTTACTATGAATAAATAAAAAAACTTTTATGGAATGCAGATTTAACTAAATTTTATCCTTTTTCCAGCCATACTAACCCCAGCTCTCTAGCTTAAATAACGGCTGACAAATTATTGATTAAAAGAAAAGAGGTTTCTAGATTCTAAAAATGGCAAACTTTCTATTAATTTTCGTTTTTTTCCATCGTTTATTTAAAAAAAAATCACATAAAAAGTAAATTTGCAGCATATTTTCTCTTCTTTCCAGAAATTCCAACTCCAGCTCTAGCTTAAATAGTGGCTGAGGAATCATTGTGTGAATGAGGAGAGGTTTGTAGATTCCAAAAACCGGCCAATTTTATTTTAATAAGCGTTTTTTTCGTTTGTTTATTTTCAAATAGATGAAGATATTTGAAAAATCATATTGAAATTTTTTAAATTTTATCCTCTTTCTAGCAACACTAACCTCAGCTCTCTAGCTTGAATAGAGACTGAGGAATCAGTAAACGAAATAGGAGAGCTTTATTTCAAAGCTGAAATGTTGTGTTCACTGTTCAATTACAGTGGGAACTTGATTTTTTCGCAAAATCTGGATGGGTATCATAATGTTTGATAAGACATAGTGCGCATGCGTAGCCTAGGCAGTGATTTAATAATTTTAGCAAGTACCAAGCTGCGCACGCGCAAAATTTTACTTTTTGACACTGTGGTAAAACCTCCTACTTCACGTATAGTTAATACGCATGAAAACGTAATAAATTGAACAGTCTATTTTAAAAACCTGCTAAAGGCCTCAAATTTCAAAAATGAGATTATTATTGATACTTATAATTTGAAACCTCCCAGATCGAATGGTGATATAATTTTTTTTCCAAACCTGCTAAAAGCCATTTAAATTAAGCCTTGAAATATCAACTTTGCTTCAAAACCTACTATCTCTATTCAGCCATATTTGCTCGAAAACCTGCTAACTTCAAATTTGATACAAAAAGGAAAATTATTTATTTTCGAAATTTCTGAATAATTAATGTAACGAGTATGAAAGTATAATAAAATAATTATTAAAATAAATCCTCATCAACTTTACTTTTTTTTTTCCGTGGTTTTGGCTTCAATGTTTTGAAAAGTTGATAAAAATCATCATCTTGGTGTCCTGCACTGATGAAATTGTGATACACCTTTGAATAAATTTTCTTTTATCGACAGAATTACCAAGCTTTTCATATTTTTTATGAAAAGCTTAATATAACTCCGAAGTATCAATAGACCTTACTTTACAATCTTTATAATCAGCTGTGTATTCACATTTCAAAATACATCACGGATTCTTTTCTGCTCGTTTCTTTTTTGCCTCGATTACACTTTTCCAATTTGATTTATCACGTTTTTTCTTTGTGCTTACTTCTGTATGTACTATAACTGATTCTTCACTTGAATCCGTCATATTTTCAACTTTCAAAAAAGTATTAAAACTCTCTAAAAGCACATCAACATAAAAACTTCGTAAACTGATGATAACCACTTTTTTGCTTCAAAATCTACTAAATGCATAATTTGCTTCAAAACCTACTAAAGAAAAACTTTAATTTTAATTTTTATCATTTTCATTTTCTTTAAAGCTACAATTTTTGGCCAGTCTGCAGCAGTGTTACCAATCTATCATTTGGGGAAAAAAATATACTCTAAACATAAAAATATGATGATTAAACATTTTTTTCATTTCCTGAAAATTTTGAAGTTTTGGATTTAGCAGGTTTTCAAAATAGACCGTTCTTATGTTTTTGGGGTGAATATTGCAAAAATAAAAAATAAATTTTTTTCCGAAAAATTCAAGATAGAACATTTTCCTCCCACGTATTTAACCCCTAATTACGTTATTCAGTGAGAAGTCCTGGAGAACTTTACCGTTCGTATCAAGTTTTATCATTATCGCGCAGATCTTACTTTTGTCTTGTAATTGAAATGATTTATTCTGCTGGTGGTTCAGGATGCCAGCATTTCATCATTGAAAATATCGATTTAGCTGTCAGCTGTAAGACGTGCCATAAGGCATCGGATCCACTACCTTTGTCTGTCATTCGTTGCATCGAACGTTTCAGCAGTTGCAAAAAACCCACAATTTTATTAACCAGTGCCACGATCCAGAATAGATATTGCAATCAAAACAAAAATCAATTTCGCTAATATATTTCAACTTTTCGCGGTAGGTATAGCACGTCAAATGGACAGTGCGCACATTCGTCAAATTTTTTCTTTCATAATCGGGCGACGTGATTCGTAATTTTTTGATTGAAAACCAATTTCTCTTCTGTGGATACGCATTTGGAAAACGTTCACTTTTTTCTTAGTTTTTGGATTTTGGATAATTATTGTCGTTATATTTTGTAAGGTAATGTCTCATTTACGACCTATCTTTGTATTGTTCCCTTCCCTTCAAAGATCTGGCAAATACGACTTTTTTTTTTTTTTTTTTTTTTTTAATTTCTTTGTTAGTGGAAGAATAATTTATTTTCGTTAGCCGTATAACCCAGATTTTACGGCCAAGATATTGACACCGAATTTTTGACACATGCGGTCGGTTATACTTTGAATCGACGCACGTCCTATTTAGAAATCGAATTGCCAAAAAAATTCTGCGCCAATTATACGCAGCCGTAGCTTGGTATTCGAATGAAAATGAGCAGCCAATCGATTTAATTACATAATCGCAGGCGGTTAATTTCTTCATTTGTGAGTTCAACGTATCGAACCGAGGACGTGTTTTGAAATGCTCGGATAGTTTACCACAGGAGGGAGGATGAAGAAAACACGTCAAAAGTTTTTTAGTGTATTTTATTATTTCCTATTTGATTTTAATAGAATTTTCTTGAAAGTGCCTCTCATTCGTGAATTTAAAAACTCGTTTTACTGTTCGAGAAATATTCTGGTAACTCTTTGACAAATTATAAATTACAATATATAAAAATACTAAACTAAACTAAACAGTTACCTATTGAAATTGAGATAGTTCTTCTTTTCACGTCGAAAGAAATTCAATGGCAACAAAAATCAAATTTATTTCTAAGGGAAGGATCGGGTTGGGGATCAAACCTGAGCCCTAAATTTATGTCAGCGCCTAACAATTTTGATTTTCCTCATCTCTTTACATAATTATTTCGGTTCGCAGTTTTGAGAAAACTACCAAATAGATAGGACTGAAATTTTTACAAAAAATAATTATCATATCGGAGCGCTAGGTCTGGAAGTAGTTTGGTGCCTATCGATTCTGTAAGTTCTGAAAAAATATGAAAACCAAAAATTCTTGTAAAAGTGGTTTTTCCGAGATTTTGAGAAAATGGCGAAAGCGATCAGGCTGAAATTTTCGCGATAGATTATCCTTATGCAGACGCAAGTCTGCTAGAAGTTTGGTGCCTATTAATTCGGTAGTTTTTTTGAAAATTTGAAAAGAAAAATTGTTGGAAAAAATTTTTTGTTCACGTTATGAAAATACCACAAAAGAGATGGAGCTAAAATTTTAACGAAAGGTATTCCTTATATGGGACTATGTCCGATAGGAGTTTGGTGCCTGTTGGATCGGTAGTTTCCGAGAAAACTGGAAAACAAAAATTCCGGGAAAATTGGTTTCTAGCGATAAGACATCGATAGATCGATATTTTTGTTGAAGATGCATAGAAGTTGAGATTGACAGATTCGAAGAAAAAAAATATGTTGACGAAGTTACATCTCACAAGTATGTAATTGCAGAAAAGAAAATATGTAAAATACAAAGTATGAATTGTATGCGAGAAACAATTAATATGTACGAAGTCTCACGAATGAGGGGCTGAACGAGAGTCAGTGTAGCCGCCAGTGTAAGTTTGTAAAACAGTTTGTACGATTGAAGTCGAGTGTTCGCAGGAGTGTGTGGCGAAAAAGATTGGTAGTCCCAACAAGATATCGATAACTATCGATAATTACTCTTAATTTTTTTACCTGAACTAGTAATGAAATATCATATATTGACTTGTTTGTCGGATATCGCTAAATATCGATATATTATAGCACAATTTTTTGAAATGTTTATAATTCTGGTTTTTTCTTGCGAATTATTGATGAAAATTAGCTACTAGATGTTCTGGCGAAGTATTGCTGCGCTAGTTTTCTTTTTTATTTTATTAGATTTTGCCCACTTATACTTGAAACCCTTTCATGTGAGACCTTTTTCAATAAAATTGGTCCAGTAGTTCCGTAGAAAAATAGAGTGCCAGAAAACTTCTATTACAAATACAGATTAAATATATGGATTTCTGATCCTATTCATCAAATATGTTACTGCGAATATCCTTTTTCAAATTCCAATATTATCTATTTCGTATCAAAGATTGAAAGGACTCGTTGATGTACCAATACCAAAGTCAATTTATGCTCAAATACTTGGCCATAGGATGGCGTTCCTAATGACCGAATGATGTAATACGTAAAAATCATTACGGACCATTAGATCCTCCGTATTGGAATATTGACAAGTACTTTTTTTTTTTAATTTAAAAAACAACGACCTAATTTTGAAAGCCCATAAATGCTACCGATGTAAATATTTATTCAATAAAAGTTTCGCAAACGTAAAGTGTATCCATTCGATTATAAATAGAAAACGACTATAAAAAGTTTAGGATGCGACAATTTTTTCTTCAAACATGCGGCTGGCGAAAAATGACTTGTAGAAGTTTTTATGGTCTTTAGTGCAATTCACTTTTATTGGTGCATTAACGATTGTTTTCATGTCAAAGTATTTTAATTCTCTCCGGACACTGAATACTTTTTATTTCCTGAGATTAGTGATGAGAAAAATTTTTCATGGTCGTGGTTTTGAATTTTTTGCAAGATCAAAACGCCAACGCAAAACTTGAGCAAAAATATTAACCAACTATAAAATGTTCGCAATCAAATAATTAGCGTTATTTAGTATATATTTCTATCTTTCTGAATATTTGCAGGTGTTTGTTTCAAATAAAGATTGTTTTATATTTTGTGAAGATATGAATGGCAAATTTAGCTTAGGTAGCTATTGTTAATAGGAAAAATATTGAAACCAAAATCAAGAACAAGACTTTGCTATGCAGCACCAATACCAAGATCAAAACCAAGAATAAGAGTATTGGTGTCGGACTAAGACGAAAATCAAGACTGCCATTAGTCACGATCTTGCTTTTATTTTTGTTGATCAAAATTCATGAAATGATTCCTCAGATTTACTAATCTATCTCCGATTAACCGATGAGGCATCCAAAAATGAATCAGCTCATAAAGTCAACCTTCATGTATATTGGTGTTTAAATGCTAATGACGTCACAATGTCTTAAAACTAAGACATCATGCAGCCAAAAAACTGATTCGAGGGGTTCTGATAGTATGACTTCAAGACATTCTATTTTTTAACTTTGTCAAACCCTACGGCTGAATTCTTCTTGACTTGAATTAGGTTCCTTGAACATGAGGGAATACAGCTTATATTGTCTTCATATCTCAGCAATTAATATGATGAATCAGCAATAAGCGTGGAATGTAGACAGAAGAGCCTAACAAAGTTTGTGATCCGTAAGAGGGTCAGAACTTACAAAAACAAACAGCAGAATTATTTTGTCAAAGACTATAATTACAAAAGATTTACAGTGTCGACAAAGCGGATAAAGCAAAGTGTACAGCAAAAAATAAAATAATAAAAAAAGCTATTGAAGACAACAAATAGGGGAAACCATCAGAAAGTTCTTTTGTCTTCTCCTAATTGTTTGTCTTCTCCTAATTGTCTGTCTTCATGAGAGATGGTGATTTGATTGTGTAAAAGACTTCTATCAGAAGCTTTAGACTTCAGAGCTTTTGGTGTGAGAGAATGAGGTGAGAAATAAAAAAAAAACTAACATGGATGAAATACAAATCCACTATGCTCAAAAGAAGGCTCTACACTGCCTTTAATTGACAGAGCAATGCAGTCACCTTGAACAAAGCTTATCTTAGGTTTGTCGGCAACACACCAAATTTTCCTCCTAACATATGTCAGGAACTCCATCTGATCGTATTGTCAACAATAATATCACCTCGTAGGTGTTTACAAAAGATTGCTTTGAAGTGCGATATAAAACTGACAATGAAAGAACATTCCTAATTTGTCTTTTGTCTTCAACCTAACCTATCCTGAATTCGAACTACCATCCTAGTTGTCTTCAAATGTAGATTCAAGTTGAAGTATTACTGCATCCGCAGATGGTACACTTATAAATTGCCTACACGAGGACTTCTACGTACAACTTGAGACTTGGACGTGCTACTATCCACCTACACAAGAAGGACTGCTTGTAAAAACGAATCTAGTACCGGGTATTGTTAGAATAAGAGTGAATAAAAATTAGAATTTGTTTTCACAAATAAGTTCTTGTCGGCAAAGTTGTCTGCTTAATGGCTCTTAAACACGCGATGCTGATAACAAATAGAAAAAGCGTGGAAATTAATATATATGCAAGCATTATAAAAAGATAGCAAATATACATGTTGACATACAATAAGCAAAGCGTGAGCATGTAAATGATAAAGCAAAAATAAAATGAATTTGGTTACAAACTACAGGCAAAAGCATGGAGAAGAAATGATAAGGCAGATGAAGTTGCTGTATGCATTCCATTTGATGAGTTTTTACTTTCTACTGAATTTGTGTTTGTCGATATTCATCTCAGGGCGCCAGTCTGACAAATCGAACCAAATCATTTTGCAGAAAATTGTCTAAATATGAAAATGTTGGCGCTGTAATAAAATACGTTAAAATCTGTCTGGAAGGGAATCGAATTTAATTACTGTTGTCATGATTTAATCTGAAAATGAGTTCGAATTTGGACACTATAATGTCTGAATTTGTATTCTACTTCTCACATAATGTCGTCATACTTTTGTCTTCATAATAAGTTCAAAATAGTTTTTATTTTGAGTCCAAAAAATCTCGAACTTCTCACCGAAAAAACTGTAACAAATTTACAAAATTTTATGCGTAATATCAAACACTTCAGTTATGAAAACGATGCTAGACTAACAAAAATTTCATTTTTTATACATAAGATGTCCCAAAAATTGTGATACATACATGTACGTTATTTCATGACTGACAGAAAAAATATAATGCTCAAGCTCGATGTTTGTTCTGATTATGGACCTACGTTTGGCTTCGTCACTCAAAATGGCCTCCCACTGCACTCGCATTCTTCGCTTAGAGACCTCCCAGCACAACGTCTCAAATACGGTTATAATGTGCTTATGCTGCATATATGTTGGTGTAGGTACTCATGGTACATGTACATACTGTACTCCTCATCGTGGGTATAAAATATAAATACACGGCCCTACATCGAACGATAATTTTATTATTTTTAAGCGCGAAGATGGTACGTTTTTGCATAACGTTATCGTCTACACTCTGCAGCACTCGTTAAAACAATGCCAACTCGTTTTAAAGTTCGAAATAATTACATGTAAAGTATTCGTCGTTTTAATAATAGCGTGTACAGGAACACTCCTTTTATTGCTGCCTGTGTGCTGCGGACAGATCGTTTCGATGCGCCGAAAATTTTTTAAAATTTTAAAAAAAGAAGGAAAATCGAAAAAATAAAATAATAAAAACGAAGAAGGCGGAAAATGCGAAGAGAACAGAGAGAAAAAAAATTGGCTCCGCCCAAATTCTAGCCCGTAATGCCGCAAATATTCTCAACTTGCAAATGTTAAAATACTTTGCGAATGACTCACGTTTAATGTGTTGCTATAAATGTCACCGTTTGTAACCTGCGTAGGTAACAGAACTTTCCGCGTTCGAAAAAATAAAACAGTATGACGTGCAAAATAATTGTTTAGCAATACAGATATACAGTGGTGGCCATAAGAACAGAACAGGATGGCCCAAGTTGAGAAAATGTGAATTCTTTTGCTCAGGGTGAGGGGAAGCGGTACTGACAGAGAGACGCATTTGTGGGCGTTTTCGATGTTAATACTTGTATCCTTGTTTCCTTTGATCTTCACTCGAGTACATTTTCAATGAAAAAAAGGTAAATCGAAGTCGTGAAAATGTTGAGAACCAGTAGTACTAAATACTAAGTTTTTGTTTTTCACTTTTCATAAAAGCCCGACCAAGTCAAATAAACAGAAAAGCGAAGATACGCATTGACTCGTCCTATAAAACTCAAAACTGAAGCAATGTAATAAGTGGCTTATACTTTGCAGTTTGACCTTTTTTAAAACAGATATTAATAGAATTCGCGGATCGCAAGCGAACCCCAGAACCATAACTGAAGTGAAGTGGATTGCCCAAAATTACTCACCATCAAAACCCGCCATCTAAAAAAACAATTTAATGCATTCTGGTGAACTTCTACAAACTATTGGTCTGATTTGCGTTGATCCATAGTGGTTTTGTGTATAGTGTCTATGTGGCTTTGCCTTCGTTATCATCGTTTAGAATCTGATGTGTGTACTGGGAACAATAATTGGGTATAAATCATCGGTAACGGATCAAAAACTTGCATAATTTTCAAATTTATTGATGCCATGGAATGGAAAGTTGTGCCTGTTGAATGCAAGGCTGCAAGAAAGTTTTGAGTTGATTGATCTGCTTGGAAATCTACCATCGATAAAAAGCGAAGGTATGTGTTTACAGTTGTAAAGTATTACTACCTACTTACTAGAAAATGTAAGGTATTAATAGCTCTGTTTGATAGGACTACACCAACTTACACCAGCCTACTCCAGGAGGGCGATCCCACAAATTTAGGAATGTTATATGACTTTGCGCCAAGTATTACTTGAATATTTGTGGAATATCCGTACTGGTGTAGGTTGGTGTAAGTTAGTGTAATCCTATCAAACAGAGCTAATAATAATCATGGTATCTTATAGGTATCTACCACTTGGTCCACCATTAAAGTTGAATTGTGTGCATGGTAGGAATACACGGAAGGATTTAGAATGTGGAAAAGTTTCCTTCGAAATGCAGACAGCGTTTCATGAGAGATTCTACCAAGTTACACAGAAAATTCTTTCGTTTAGATGGTAAAAATACGCCCAAACTTATAATGCAACGTTTCTGTTTTTATGTTTGCATAAAATGTTCAAATTTTGTACCTTTTTTACAAATAATTTACATTATCAATCGTTTCTCAACGTTTTTGTTTTTATGTTTGTGTAAAATGTTCAAATTTTGTACCTTTTTTACAAATAATTTATATTATCAATCATTTCTTTTTTTTTTTCAAATGGCTCTGAAGGTAGTGAAGATGTGAAAAAATGAAAACTTGACATATTACCAATAAATTATTCGCACACACTTCCCTTAGTCCACTTCAGATGTTCCCTACCATGCATGCTGCATCCACAAAACGTTTTTCGTCTCTCCTGAAAAATTTACTTTTTGGAAGATGGCAGGGTTTGATTCTACATGACTCTATATACTAATTTATACTAATTTATTTGTGAACACCCACTTTATGTCATATTCTTACAAGACCATTGGTCATACTTCATGTACATATATTTCTATTAACCAATAAGATTAAAACCCTTCTCCAACACTCTGTAAATTTGCCTGAACCTCCTCTTTTTACTTATAATTAAAATACTATATAACCTCATGTTTTGTATTCTTATATTCATTCTACTTAATTCTACTTCAATCTAGTTTACCTTTTGATTACTTTGTTACAATCTTTCTCATTCTTTTAATTCTTGATGTTTATTACTGTTAATGTTTTATAAAGTTACTATCTAATACACTATTTTAACCAACTTGTGTATTTGATTTTTCTGTTACGATATATAACCATCACATGAAGTCATCACTTTTTTCCTTTACCATGAAGACTTTATGGGTCAATTCAGTGAAATTTTACGACAAAACCTTTCAATTTGCCCCGACTTCAATAATTCCATTCCTTAGACCTGGATCTTGCTGGAGAAATTTTAAAAGGATTATTTTTTCTTTTTACACATTTTTTTTTTTTAATAATTTAGTTTTTGAAAAAATTATTAATTTACAACAATGCTTTTTCTTTTAATTTTAATTCTTGTAAAATTTAAGGGGAAATTTTGAAGGAATTATTTTGCTCATTTTAGAGCATTTTTATTCTTTCTTTTCTTTTTTACCCAGTTTGCTTGCAAATGTGGTATTAAAATTGACTTCATGGAGGGGTTAGTGGTAAGGGTGATGAAAATTTTCCATTTCACGACAAAAGAAAACTGAAGATACTATTTTCCCATTTTGACTAATTTTTTTTATGTTTATATGTATATATCTATGTATGTGTGTATCGCATGAATTTTTGGTTCGCGAATTTGAGAAAAGAACTGAAAAGATAAGGCTGCAATTTTCACAAAAGGTAGTCCTCATATAGGACCAAGTCTAGAAGAAGTTTGATGCCTGTTGGTCCAGTAGTTTCTGAGAAAACTGAAGAATGAAAAATTCTTGAAAAAGTGGTTTTTCCAAGATTTTGAAGAATGAAAGAATGATGCTGAAATTTTTACAATATATCGTTCTTATGCATGTGCGAGACTGATAGAGGTTTGGTGCCTATGTGTTCAATAGTTTGCCGATAAAACTGGAGAAGATAATATTTCTGGAGAAAATTTTGTGTTCACAGTTTTAAAAAAACATGTAAGGAATAGGTTTGAAATCTTCATGAAAGATACTGTGCAAGTTTGATGGAGGTTTGGTGTATATTAATTCCATAGTTACCAAGAAAACTGGAGAAGTAAAAATTGCTGGAAAAGTTGTTTTTCAGGATTTTGAGGAAACTGCGAAAAGAGCTGAAATTTTCTCATGTCGGATCATGTTTGAGCAGAGTTTGGTACTTATTAATTCATTAATTTCGGAGAAAAATGTAAAACAAAAAACAATTGCTGGAATGCAGCAAGTTGTCTGTGATGCTTGAAATATCTTTATGGCAAGTGTTACAAATATCTTTTCTGAATTACATAAATTTGTGTTATACTTAGTTTTTTATTTTGGATTATAGATGAAAATGGTTGAACTGGGTTTTCGAGCGAAGTATTGCTTCGCATTTTTTAAACTCAAACCCAACAACAGCAGCGGTTTGCTGTTCATACTTAAGATTCACCTCCAGGGCAGGTAGGAAGCAAAAAATTTTTCAGATGTTTTTTTATTATAGAAAATTCATATATAGCGTTTTTACTCAACTTTTTGATGTGTAAAAATCTTAGCACTTGGTCTACGATAGGGGCTAAATGAGAATTAAGATTGTCAGATTCGCATAACTGTAACTCTTACAATTGTAACTCTTGTTTATGTATGTTACACGATGTGTAGGTGTATTGTATGTTGCACATGCACACAACCACACTGTAATTATGTTTACACATCAATCCTTCATGAGTATAGCATAGCCCGCAGAACTTGTGCCTTTTTTTCCATTTTTCTTAATTTTTTTAGAATGTTTGCGGGCGTTTTGATGCCCATCCCCCCACTGTGTACAGTTCTGATGACATCTGTTTGTAGCTATGAATCGGCATATGATGCTATTTTTTCTCTTGTAGGCTGGCAGGCATACGTATTCAATTTTTCCTTTCTTTTTTTCTATTCATAATTATCATTTTTATTTTTTTCAAAATCGCATGGCAGGCCGCATTGGGATTCTTCGTGGGCCGCAGGTTTCCCAGACCTGGAGTATGATCTAGACCCCTCACATAACAGTCTGGTTTAGTTGTTGTTAATTGTGATGGTAATTAAAGAGTTGGTTGACTTATCAATCAAAAAATTTTAAAACCAACTTACTGTAAGTATGCCTGTATCTACACCAGTCAACAATGTGGGTCTTTCATACTTATCAGAAACCAGAAAGTTCTGTTACAGTGGCTGAGAATTCAGAAAACCAAGACACATTTTTTGTTGCAAACAACTATTGAATCCCTCTATTAAGTTTTGACACCACTTGAATTTAGAACATCCTGTATACAAAAAGAAACTATCGATTATTTTAGAGTAAATAGAATTAAGTGTAAGAATTGAAAAATCAGAGGCAGCATGGAGAGACAGATAGAAAGAGAGATAGGAAAAGAGGGAGTGAAGGAAAAGGGGAGAGAGAGTTGGACGGTGGGAAGGAGGGAGAGGAGAGTGAGAGAGCGAGAGAGGGCTCTGGACAAATATGCGGGTACTTACCGCTTATTTTTCTCACTAAAAAAATTGAAGAATTTTGAACTTGAAACGAATCAACCAATGAACAGGCACCATCATCCCATAAATAATATGAAGATTTGCTCGTATCTCAAACACCCATAATTAGAAATAAAGGGTGGTTTCATTCGGAGTATCACGCCCATAATCTTAATTTATGAATAAAAAATTATTGTTCATTATATTAAAGAAAAGAAAATAATAATCATGTATGCAAAGAAACAGCATATAAGAAAATACCGTATTGTCGCATTTCCTATGGTTACATTTAAATCAGGATTTTTGCATCTATTGAATTTTTTTTACAACGGGTGGAAAGGTCGGTATATACTCACTGATTTATTCTGTATAATGTGAGACCTAAATAGTTGTCTATAAGGAAACACTATGCCATGGTTTATATTGCTTCTCTTGATTTATTCCCTACAGTTGGAATTTCTCTTCTTGACAGAATACACATTAGGATAAGAAAATAGAGAACGCGAGTTTAAACCATGTTTAATTTATATTTTGTTTATTTTGCGTTAACGCGAAACATACAGGTTACGAAGTTGATACAGTAATTTCTAACTAAAGATGTTAATTAGCGCCACTCACATTTTATTAAAAGCGTAGTTGTGTGGATAAATATTGTTAATATTCGAGAAAAAAATTTAAAAAAAAATTTAAAATATTGAAAAAAAAAAAAAAATTCCACTAACTTTTATTAAACTTTTTTTTCTTTTAAATGAATGTGTTATTTTGTGTTTGTTTCCAGGGAAAGGATAGTTACAATCAGTCACAAGGGAATATATGGGATTTTACGGAAATCAAAATAAACGACACGGCTGGTGCATTGTGTTGTTTATTGTTAAGTTTCGTTTTTCATTTCCATTCTTATGTTCTAGTTCGTCTGTTTTATCAACGAAAACAGAAAACAATGAATGTTATTGTTCATAGTTGTTTTCAGATATTTGTAATGTATTTTGATCTATATTTATATTAAGTAATAGTCTATGTTTATGTAGCGTTGGAAGCATTGTTGTTTTATGTAGGCACTCAAGTCCTAGCTGGTTAAATTCTCGGGTGTATTATTTTTACTTTTTTACTCAGTTTGACTGCCAACGGGGTATTAAAATTGACTTTACAATAGAGTTAGGAGTGGGGTATGATGAAAATTATCCGTTTTATAACAAAAGAAAACAAGAGACACCATTTTCCTGTTTTGACATAATTTGTATATATGTAAAATACGTGTACGTATTTTAGAGATGGCTGGCTATTTCACGTCCGTCTTATCATTTCCATAGTACGGCAGAATCGAATGTATCGAGATTTAGCTGATAAGACAGGACTGTGTAACTGCAAGTAAATTTTTATTTGATTTCATTCGTGTGCTGTGGTTATAATGTAGATGATCAAAACGTTTCTTTCTAGTAATTTTCTGCTAAACTATGTAATATGACAATCTAAGATTTAAGTAATTTTGTAATCGAGTAATGAACTTTTTAATCTTTGTATTTCACTTCTTTTAGGTAAGTTGAAATAAGTTTGATGCTAAGTATGTAAATTATCTGATTCTTAAAATATATTTTCACTTCTTTTAGTGCAATCGAGATATTGTTCATATTTCATTCAAAAGCTGCAAAATTACTTACAAATACAAAGATTAATTCTTTGATCAGCGATGTCGCCAGTTCGATTACAAGTTTTCATGCTTGCTGAGGCTGCTGCTGATGGGAAATCTACTGTTATCAGAATAAAAAGAGTTAGAAAACCAGGGGATGAAATGTGGTACGCTTTTCCTCCTGAATTTCAATCGCTGACTATTCATGCCAAGCTGTTAGCTACGGGTTCAATGAAAGCTGCCAGAGATGCGCTTAAAGCCCGAGGACAGTATCGCACTGTAAATGTTAGCCTGTCTGAGGAGCTAGCAAAATCATATCTGGATGATGACGGTAACTTTGTTTTTTCTGATTATTTTTTGTCATCGGTAGAGACTGGTTCTTCGTCTGTCGCGCCGGTAGTGTCACTGGAGAAACAGGAATCACTAAAAGAAATAATGAAACATTTTCTGGTCGATAAATTAACATCCAAGAATTCAAACGTAGTTGCTTGGGCTGTTAGTTTCGAAAAAGAAGTAGCTCGGTTTTCTCTTATTGGATCCAGAGTTATTGAGGTTTTTCACCTTTGCTTAGATACGTCAATGAATGACTGGTTCCTGAGTACCCAAAAGAAAATTGGTGTTAATGCCGGCTGGGCTCTATGGCACGAGGATCTTTTCGCCACATTCGGTGACGTATCTTGGAAACCGATCCGATTTGCTTACAATTTCCGATATTTATCGGGCTCCTTAATAGAATACGTTATAAAAAAAGAAAAATTAATGTTAGATCTAGACCATTTTATCGCTGAAAATGTATTACTGAATTTAATAGTGTTAGGCTTGCCGGCTCATATTCAAGATTCATTGAATCGTAATTCAGTAACTTCGGTAAAATTATTAATTTCTAAATTAAAAAAATATGATGCTGATAACCCTGCTCGTCGTACATCTTCTGAGAATGCAAATTCGACTATGTCAAAAAAAACAAATACGATTGTTCAAAATGTTAATGGTATTACTAATTATAAGAAATTTACTCCTAAAAAAAAAACATTTTCAATTTGTGATAAATTAGGGAAATTTGGTAGAATTCACTCGGAAAATGTCTGCTGGTTTAAGGACTCAAGAAAAAATGAAATTAACAAAGTAAAATCTGTAAATAATTTGGAGATAGAGTCCGAAATCAATAATTCAGATGACTTGCCAAAAAACGAGTAACGGTACCACTGATTCAATTACGTCTTTTGATTAATGATTCTATATTATGTAACGGTATTTATGATTCCGGCTCAAATATTTCATTAATAAACTATAAATTTGCAAGGAAAAATAAAATAAAAATTAACGCTTGCAACAATAATTTTAAAATGGTCAGTGGTACGGCTTCAGTCTTTGGAATCGTAAAAATCAAAGTAAAAATTTTTGATATCGTCAAATTTGTAGATGTTTTTGTGATAAATTCGATTAATTTTGATTATGATTTTTTGATTGGCTTAAATATGATAAAGGATTTTGGGTTACACCAAGACCATGAATTGAATATCTCTCAGATTAACGTAATGGATAATAATAAAAAAATTGATCTCGGAACCGTAGTTCAGTCTGCACCGTTTACAGTAAATTTTAATGAATCTATTAAAATTAATGAATTCGAGGCAAATTTGGATCATTTAAATAATTACCAAAAGAATAAAATAACTTATTTAATTGAAAAACATAAATCTATTTTTGCGAAAAACAAATTTGATACGAGTTGTGTACACAACCACGAAGCTTCGGTTAAATTGACTGAGCATAGGTATGTATCTCGCAAGCCGTACAGATGTAATCCTATTGATCAGAAGGAAATTGAATCTCAAATTTCCCAGTTGTTAAACCATGGTCTGATCCAGGAATCTACATCTCCTTTTGCGGCTCCAGTTACGCTGGCATTTAAAAAAGATGAGTTTGGCGTTCGAAAGAAGAACAGATTATGTATCGACTTTACGGCATTAAATAAGCTTATTGTACCTGAAAGTCAACCTTTCCCATTAATAGAAGATTTAATTGTGAAGACTAGGGATTGTGTTTATTTTTCAGCTTTCGATATCAATTCCGCTTTTTGGACTATTCCCTTACGCAAAAAAGATTCTTATAAAACAGCTTTCGTCACACAAAATGGCCATTTTGAGTGGACATGTTTGCCATTTGGCCTTAAAACATCTCCCGCAATTTTTCAAAGGATCCTACAAAATATTATCCGACGTAACGGGTTGGACTATTTTTGTGTAAACTATATTGATGACATTCTAGTTTTTTCAAAAACATTTGAGGAACACTTGGAGCACATTGATAAATTGTTTATGGCCATTAAAAAAGAAGGTTTTAGATTGAAACTATTAAAATGTAATTTTGCCAAAAATAACGTAAAATATTTAGGCCACATAATTAGCAATAACGTAACTAAGCCTGTTTTTGATAATGTGCTCCCTATCAAGAATTTTCCCATTCCTCAAAATAGAAAGAATGTGCGCCAATTTTTAGGGAAGGTTAATTTTTATAAGAAATATATTCCAAAGGCTGCACATATTTTAGAACCGTTACACAATTTATTGAAGAAAAACGTAGATTTTAATTGGTCAACAGACTGCCATAATAGTTTCGAAAAGATAAAAAGTTATTTATGTTCAAGTCCTTATTTAGCTATTTATGATCCTTTAAAGGAGACAGTTTTATACACTGATGCAAGTTTGGAAGGACTTGGTGCAATCCTGAAACAAAAACAGAAAGACGGAAATTTTCGGCCAGTCGCTTATTTTTCCAAAAAGTTAAATGTTTATCAAAAAAAGAAAAAGGCGATTTTTTTGGAGTGTCTGGCAATTAAAGAGGCCTTAATGTTCTGGCAACATTGGCTTCTTGGAAAGAAATTTGTCGTTTATTCAGATCATAAACCGCTTGAGAATCTGAACGTAAACTCTAAATTTGATAATGAACTTGGTCAGCTTATGTTTTACTTGTCTCAGTTTGATTTTTCAGTAAAGTATTTACCTGGTTCCGAGAATCAGGAGGCCGACTGTTTGTCGCGTAACCCTGTCCTCGAACATTTTGAAACGCATAAAGAACTTAAAATAGTAAATTTTATTCAATTTAATGAAATAGCTATGGACCAAAATAAATTTTCAAGAGACTATTTCCAAAAAAATAACGTAATAAAAAAAAATAATATACTCTTCATGAACATTAGAGGTAAAAATAAAATTTTGATAACAGAAGATTTAGCGACTAAAATAATAAAGATAGTTCATGAAAAATTTGGTCATATTGGTCCTAAGCAGCTTTCGTTCCATCTTATTCCAATTTATTATTGTAAAAATTTTTTCAAACTAATTACCTCTTTCTGTCAGAATTGCGCTATTTGTACTAAAAATAAGTCCAGAGCATCTTTTCGTTATGGTTTTCTATCTCAGTTGGGCCCTGCGACTGAACCGTTTCAGATTATGTCAATAGATACAATAGGTGGCTTTAACGGAAATAATACTTCAAAAAAATATTTACACTTATTAGTTGATCATTTCACACGTTTTGCGTACATTTTACCATCAAAAACTCAAAAAGCCACAGATTTTATAAATTTAATACGTAAAATTTTAAGAGAAGGACAGAAAATAGAGACACTTCTGGCGGATCAATACGGCGGAATAAATTCAAAAGAATTTAAAGAATTTCTGGAGTCACACAATATCAAATTAATTTTTACAGCCGTAGACTGTCCTTTCTCCAACGGTCTCAATGAGAGACTAAATCAAACTCTGGTGAATAGAATACGCTGTAAAGTTAACGAAAACAAAATAAATAAAAAAAAGCCTTGGTCAGTTATAGCAGAAGAATGTGTTCAAGAATATAACGATACTATTCATTCATAAACCTTATTTTCACCAAATTATTTAATGAATAATATTAAAGTAAATTTATGTCCAAAAGATATTCTGATGCCTAACGTAACAGATCTGACCAATGACAGGTTATTAGCATTTGAAAATTCCCAGAGAAGTCATAAATATAATAAGCAAAAATTTGACTCCAAGAGAAAAGATATTTCTTATAGAGTTGGCGATTTAGTCTATGTAAATCATGGTAATCTGTTAAACAAAAATAAACTCGATGAAATAAGAAAGGGCCCGTTCAAAATAACTGAAAGTTTGTCAAATGTAATATATCGCGTAGATGCTGGTTATCAGAAGAAAGAGTCAAATTTGTTCCATGTTTCCAAATTACTCCCCTTTGTTTCGTAATTTTCTCAGGTATGGGGATGTAAAATACGTGTACGTATTTTAGAGATGGCTGGCTATTTCACGTCCGTCTTATCATTTCCATAGTACGGCAGAATCGAATGTATCGAGATTTAGCTGATAAGACAGGACTGTGTAACTGCAAGTAAATTTTTATTTGATTTCATTCGTGTGCTGTGGTTATAATGTAGACGATCAAAACGTTTCTTTCTAGTAATTTTCTGCTAAACTATGTAATATGACAATCTAAGATTTAAGTAATTTTGTAATCGAGTAATGAACTTTTTAATCTTTGTATTTCACTTCTTTTAGGTAAGTTGAAATAAGTTTGATACTAAGTATGTAAATTATCTGATTCTTAAAATATATTTTCACTTCTTTTAGTGCAATCGAGATATTGTTCATATTTCATTCAAAAGCTGCAAAATTACTTACATATATATATATATATATATGTATGTATGTATGTATGTATGTATGTATGCATGTACCGCATGAATTTTTGGTTCATGAATTTAAAAAAACTATAAAAGGGACAGGCAGAAATTTACACGAAAGGTATTTCTTACACATAAGACCAGGTCTGACAGTGCTTCTTGATTTAATTCTTGGAAAAGTGGTTATTCCAGAATTTTGAGGAAATTACAAAAAAGGTAGTGGTGAAATTTTCGTAAAATTTATGTCGAACCGGGTCTGATGGGAGTTTTTTGTTCATTGGTTTTGATAGTTTCCGAGGAAACTGGAGAACAAAAAATTCCTGGATAAGTTGTTTTTCCAGTATTTTGATGAAAGTGCAAAAGAAATCAAGATAAAATTTTCACGATACGTCTTTCTCAATTATGTGCAAATCTGGTGGAGGATTAGTGTCTGTTACCTAGTTCTGTAGTTTCCAAGAGAACTGGAAAAGTAAAAATTGCTGGGAAAGTGGTTTTTCCAGGATTTTGAGGGAACTATGAAAGAGATATGGCTGAAATTTACACAAAATGTTATTCGTATGTCAGACCAGGTTTGACAGGAATTTGTTGTTTATTGGTTTGGTGTTTTTTGAAAAAAATGTAAAACAAAAAGAAAAAATTTCTGTAGAAAAGCAATTCGCTCGTGTTGCTTGGAGTATCTTTCTCGTATTTTAGGTGCCAGGGGTTATATGCATCTTTTTTAAATACTGCGTTGATTTAAGTTATAGGTTTTTTTCTTTGAGTTGTTGATGAAACTTGGCAAACTGGGTTTTCTATCGAAGTATTGCTGTACTAAATTTTTTTTTGTCGATTTTATTTTCTAATTCGTTAAATCCAGTGTGGAAGTGAGGGTAGGATGGGATAAGGAAAACAAGTCACTCGAAAGTCTCCTACAAATAGATGAGTAAGAATTTCTAAAAATACGGAAAAGCTATCCAGAAAATTTTTTTGGAACGCTCCGCTTGCAGTAAAGACCATCACCGCTTGACGGTGCCCCTTATTTCTACAAAATGCTGCTTTAGATCCACCGCTGGATGGAGGGTCACATTACCTTTGTCTCTGGTTTGAAAATTCCTGGTTACGCCACTGGTAGAAGATTTCAATTTTCATGGATAGAGCTTGGAAAATTTAGTTTATCTTAAAGTCTCAAATTTCCTGGCCTAACTCTTACCCACCGATAACGTAGTGAGTAGATAGGTCTAACAAAAAATTTACCTCCAAAGATATAGTATGAGCCCCTTTGTACCTCATGCAGACCATGTACTTCTTATCAAAAAAAAATTATTGTTATTAATTGGTCTATTAAGGATATCTGTTTTTTGAATTTTTCATCTTCAGAGGAACCATAGGGTGGAACTGAGATCCAACATTCAACGGTGCTACTCCAAAGCTAAATCCTCAAGTATATAAAGGCCTTTTTTTTCCTGTATCAAACACAACTGTTGTCCATCTAATGTAGAAATTAAAGAGTTATTAAATAAAGAAGAAAAACTGCAACGATTGTGATGCAAATAATTCACGATCTCATTTAATGAACCAAATAAATTTTCTTTTAATTATTTTGGTTGCTCGGTGTGTCTATTTTTTTGTTCATGGAAAACTACTGTAACATTTTCAAAAAGTGAACAATCACTGCAGTTATGCATAAAAATGGAATATATTTCAATGTGAAACAAACTACCTAAGTAGATAGCTGTAGCCGTATGATTCTTTTTTTCCTATATTTCCATGTTTATGGTATTAATTTGGTCTAAAAAAAGATGATTATTAAATACTTCGCACTATACTTCACTGGCTGTTTTCCAGAAGAACTCTGTCCAGGAATACGTGATTAAGGGCATTGCTCCAAAAGTTTTGATGTTCTTTTGGTATTTATTTTTGTGACATAAAAATGAAATGTGTTTATATAACTATCTAATGGGCCGCCGTTTCGTTTAATTACTTTATTTGTCATGGCGTTGTTTTAATTTTCTCAAATAATAATTATGCATTGATTTTCTTACTCAACCATCCGTAGAAAGTGATTAATAATCTAGTCTTTTTCTAAGAAGAGAGGCAAGTAAAAATCAAATAAAAATATACTTTTAGATTTCTGCGTCTTGAAATCCATCAAAATAAGAATGCTACTCTTTAAGTGTCTCAGCAGTAATTAAAAATCTTTCACGAAATTTATTTCCCTTTCTGAACATTTCTTTTGTACAAAGTGCATTGAAGCCTAATGCTAGAGTTTTCATTCATAAGCTGCCAAATTCATGTAGATACATATAATTTTCGTATTGTATATATTCCGTGTGTATCAAGTTGATATTTTTACCATTATGTTACCTCTGATTTGTCAATTAGACCAACGTTCACGCGACATTTTTTTTTTGTAGCTTTTTTAACAAACTGAATAGTAGAGGGCTAAATATTTCCTTTAAAAATTTTTAAAATATAAGCTTCTTATTGGAAGTTAATATAAGGCACTTTTTCATCGGAATTAAACGCTGTAATAAATAATAAATCGACTCCGATTTATCTTTGTTAAGGGCCACCCACCCCTTATCCCCAAAATAAAAAACGCAAATTTTTTCAAGAAATATATTTGCAGCACTACGTTCTTAAATTGTTGTTAATCCTTCGCTTTAATTAAATTTTTTATTTTTTGAGGGGCTGGGATACAAATAGTCAGACGCCCACTCCGACCTCCCTAAATCCGAGTCTAAAACAAACCAATAACAACAGATGTTGAAGTCAATGTAGAAATTACACATCTGTTGTTGAAACCTATAACAAGTTAAAGAATTTCAGTCCTGGGTAATAATAAATTTAGGGCCTGTCTCATTGAATGGATGAGAAAGAATTTTCTTTTTTTGAATTCTCCAACCAGAATAGTTTCAGTTTTTTGTTGTTTCCAAAAATTGATTATTTTTTACGCTTTTTAAAAATTTTAGACCCTCAGTCAAGTTCCTGGGGTTACCTGCATAGCAAAGATGAGACCGTCATTGACAATTTTGAGAAAACTGATTTCCTCGTTAATGTGAAAATTTATATTCGATGACGTACATATTACAATTACAAACGTTGTCTGCCTGAAAAGTAACTTTGATCTTTTTCTTTTGGTTTATTTTTACATTTTTCATTTCGTGGAGAAGGGCAATGGGTTACGGTCACTAATAGTTGGATGTGACGTAATTGTTAGAAAGCCACACAAACGTCAAGTAAAACAATATTATTATATTGTACCCCTTTTAAACGTTTCAATTCATAATTTTCGTGCGTCAAGTGTGTTTTTTCAATTCTCTGGCAACATCATAGAAATAGAAACAATGGTATAATTTACGTCTAAAAAAGATATGGAACTAAAACATCTTCGGCGTGGACCTTTACCCCATGATGATTCCTTAAGAAATAGTCTAAAATGAAAATCGTGGCATGGTAAATAAATTTTTTTATTTTCAATATTTAATGCTAAATACCAAAACAGATGAATGTTCGCCGGCGATGAAAACATTGTTTCATCAGATGAACTGTCAACCGAGCAAAAACCTCTGATTTAATTTTATACGTGGGGTATAAAAAAATCTGCTAACGTTTTTTCAACGAGCAATGATAAAAAAAACATCATGCAGTGTTAAAGGTTTTTTTTTTTTGTTTAATTTGGCTCGGCAATTAATGTGTCTTAGCCATCTACCCAGCGATCGTGTATTGTTTTGTTAGTTTATTTTTTTTTTATATCTCTTCTGACAAAAAATTTTGTATCTAGGTACCTTTTTTTTGAATTTCTGCAGTGAAAGATAAAATCGATCTATTTTCTGTCGTTAGTAGGTATGATCAATAGTTTGATACTCAAAGGCAAGGGTGAGTGATAAATAATTCTTGATGCAGTTAAGTTTTCGATGGAAAGGGGATCGTGTTGGCAATAATCTGTAGTTTCTTACATGTAGATACTTCATAGTGTTATTTTTACCGACTATATTTGGCACAAAATACGGGAGCTAGCCTACATTAATACTATGAAAAGGACAGGTTTATAAAAATTCGATGACCAGTTTAAGGGATTTATTTAAACCATAAAATGGTCTGTCTGGCGTAGTGTTTAGGTACTCAGCTTTTCAATCGATAAGTTACGAGTTCGAGACCAGCTTCTGTCGCATTTCTGATCCAAAATGGCTGTCTGTTTGATTCGGTTCTATTGGTGCTCCAGTATGTGACTGAAAAATTAATTCTGGTTTACCGTTGGCCACCCAATTCCAACCATCCTCTCTACCTTTCCGGTATTAATACATCCTCCAGCTACTGGGGAAAATGGTCGTGTAGCCAAAGCCCAATACAAAAGAAGAAGTTAATAGTTCTAAAAATATAATCCGAAGTTTTCAATATTGATTTTAAGGTAAACAAAAACTATATAAATAATTATGTAAATGGCTAACCTATAATAGTTTATATTATGCAACATTGGAGGAAAGTGAGAAATTATCAACGAGTACGAAGTTAGCAAGCACGAGTCGTAGGTGAGTTCTCTAACTGCAAAAATTAATAATTTCGCACTCTAACCAAGTTGCGCATGATACTTTATTAACTAAGTGAACAAACATTTTTAAATTTAAAAAAAAACAGTGTTTTCATCTTTGTTTTTAATAATCTTAAGTTATTTGCACTCATGCTCCGTTCGGGATTGTTACAAAAACCCGCTCTTATGATAATATATATACGATGAACAGTTAATAATGTAATATTTTTCTCCCTTGGGAGATAAATTAACTACTTTATTTCCAGTAATGAGGTCATCCGTGAATAGTTATGTTTCCACTCATTAACAAGATGATAAACTGCTATTTTTCGTTCGCATAATTAATAAAACAATTTTATATAATCCTAATTGCGCAAACTTTGGTTAGTGAAATGAGTGAAGAGTAGATACCTCTCCCAGAACAACCTAATAACACTTATGCTACGCACACCTCGTATTTGAACTCCTGTATCCTGCTCTGCCTGCTTCTTGAAGAAGAATATGAATACGAAGTGGGAGTGGCGAAGAATGGAAAGAAGGCAACAAGAGCGGCTGGCACTCTGGCACTCACTAGGAAACCATCAATGCTGAAGCAGAGTAGAAGCTGCCTATAGGAAGGAAAAATAGGGGCACTGGGTGGTCTATATCAAAGGGTTCCCTCTTGCTCTGACGCATACCCGAAAGAATGATCCTGGCCCAAGAAGTTTCTAATTTAGCTATACATCTTCATATACCCTGCCATTGATAAATGGATTCCATTCTCAACATCTATAACGTGAATCGTGTAAAATATACTAATTGTAACGAATATAGACAAACATTTTTTAAATGTACGACTATATATTACACAGTCGTAATAATTTCACTAATTCCCTAAATTATTACACACTTTTGTCTCTTCTTCTTCTTGAAACAAAATTAACAGTAAATTGTACCATTAGAATATAATTCATCTAAATAAAAGACAATTGTATTTGACCTCATTAATTCACACACATGTAACTTCCTAGAAATATCTGCCTAAAACAGGGAAAATGTTAATTCTCCTTCCTTTAGGTAACAACCAACCATAGTGAACTAATCCTACTATTACTTACCATTTATTTTCTATACTGTGTAAAAGTTATAATAATAAAACTATGAACACTGCTCAGTTCAGTTCAATTTTAAGTCTCAATACTTGATATTCATTATTTTCTTAAAGATTTTCTTACTTGTAAATGAAAAATAATATACCTATTGTATAAAATGTAACTTGTTGAATTTAATTTAAGTCTTATAATACAAAGAAAGTTAAGGTCCACCATAAGAGTGTGGATATCTAGGAACTATATTTTAGTTATCAAGTTTATCTTTATTGTTCGTAAGTATTTATTTGTGGTTTTCTACAAATAAATACTTGGTAAAAGGGTTAACATCAAAAAGAGGTAAAAAAATCCAGATATACTACTTTTTTCTGGCATCCAATCGCTATTAGTCGTTTTTAGGTAACCGACTTGAAAAAAGTAGAAGGTTCTTCATTCTGATTGATAAATTTTTTTCAAATGAAAAATTCTTCTACCTTGTAGAATAGGTAAATCACTTTTTTATTTTATGCAGATAGTATGTGTCCCCTCTGGACAAACCATTTCTCAGTGCTAGTTTATTGAAAATAGGTGCCTATAGAAATTGTAGATTTTTGTTCTTAATATGTAGATCTATGTTTATTAAAAAAAATTAAATCCCTTCAACCATCTTTTAATTCAGATAATTTTTGTATTCGTAGATAATAGGAAATAAAAAATTCAAATTATAACAAAAGCTAGTAAAATTGGATCTGACTTTTGAACCGATGGCCATAAATACTTTTCTACTTTTTCCAGTTAAAACGAATCAATGGCCTGTATAATGTGGGGAAAATTGGCAACGTGCGCATCTATTTAGCTATTTTAGTTTTTACGATTTCTCATGAAAGTGTCCGAACATGTAAAATTTTGACAACTTTACTTATTGGATATCATCCGGAGGAAATGAGAGGGAAAGAGTGAAAAAGAGATTTATCGACTTTTTCCCCGGAATGTTTTGAAATACCTATCTAGTCCAAACTTATTTCTAAATTGAACAATCATCGTAGGTGTACGATGTTTAATCTCAAATGAAAGAAAAACATTTAGAGATGAAAGTGGGTACCTGCCGAGTGAGTTTATTATGAAAAAGGTACCTATACTTTATCGTCATAAGTAGGGCTGTAAAAAATATGCATTAATTAGCCTGAATTAGGCAAAACTATGCGCTTATTTTCCTTCATACATGTGCATACCTATGCATTTATAAAATTTAAAAAATTGAACCAAAAAATGTTCAGTTTTCTAAAAAAATTCCATTAAATTTTTATTCATACCCATTTGCCAGTAAATATTATCCGAAAAGGTTTTCATTAATTTCTTTTCTTATCTTAAATGTATAGAGTATTATGAAAAATAAAGATGTAGGTATATATAAGGAGGGTCTCGAAAAAAAGGATTGACTTCTGAAAATTGTATATTTTTGTTGTTTTTTGTGATTTTTTGTTGGACGGAGGTGTCAGTAGAAACCTCTGAGAATGTGTGGACCCAACCTTTCACAACAGAGCTATTTGTACTTTAGAAAAATAAACACGAACTGGATAGCAGAAAGCGGATATTTAATACTAATTCAGAAATATGTAAATATAGATAACGCCTCAAATTCATTGAAAGTGGATGTTATAAACTCAAAACATTGGGCTACACTATTTTTATTTTTCTGTCGAAATAGTATATAAGCTACATTTTCTACACAACACCTATTTTTTCATCAAAACATGTCAAAATATGTGTTTATTGGGAAATATTTGAATATATGCGGTTTTGTGAGGCAAAATATGCAATAAAATGTGCGTTTATGGTAAAATATGCGTTTCAAATTTTGTGTTTAGGCTCAGGAGGACTTGTAACATATATATTCAAATTTGGATTCTGATGCACGAAAAAAAAATGTGATAGCGTTGATTATAAGTCGTAACTTTTCCGAAGATGTTTCTTTTTCAGTTTCTCTGGTTGAATTACTTCAGAGCATCGAATAATTGTTTTAAATTTGCAAAAATTATGAGTAATTAAGATGATTTATATAATTTTAAAAAAATTTTTTACTTTCTATTCTTCCATTTTTTGCTTAGTGTCGATTTATACTATTCTTTCAGTGTTGTACTTTCATGGTCCTAAAAATTTTAATTCACCCAATATGGCCTCCATTTGGGATTATAAAAACGAGAATTTTATTGTAGAACATTCTGCGATTTATTCTCATATTTTCAAGATCTGTAACATTGCCACATGTGTAATAATGAAATGAATGAAAATGACAATACGAATGAGAGAGTCATCTCGTAGCATTCCTTTTTAAAAATTGTCTGATACGGAGAAAACAAAACTCTCAATAAATTAAAAAATAATTAAAATTTTAAGAAATTACCGAATCTGAAATGCCAGAAAATCATCTAATCTGTCAACGCTAGACTACATGTGCAGACAAGAAAAAGAAAGATCTAATTGTCACCACTTTGACGAAATTAGAAAAAATGTAAACGAACAGGAAAGTTTAACAATAACGTCAAAATCTCATTTAATATTTTCATCTAACTGACATCTTAGATAATCATTTTCCAGAAATAAAATTGCAAAAAACAGTAAATTTCAACTATTTGGCCCCTTGGCATTGTAAGAAATTTGTTCGTAGTATTTACAAAAATCGATTAACTGAAAACAATTTTTGCAATCCCTTTCATACACCCACCGTTGGATAAAAGCCATCGCATGAATATTGTACGATTGAACGATTACCATAATTAATTTTCAGACAATTAGAGCAGAACTGAACCTACTAATCGTATTTTATGAATAGAAAATATATGTCTATTTGATCCAGTCAGATAATTCATGAAGACTTAACGGCAAACTTATTAATATAGGTACCTCGAATGTAAGCAAATTCCAAATATATTCCATCTTACTTCGGTGTTCACTCTTTAGTGTATTCATGTGACGTAGATTGATAAATTTTCTCATCTAAATCTAAAAACTCTAGTGCAGCAAGCCTCGCTAGAAAACGTAGGTTTTCGAGAAAAAGAATCATGAATTTTGATGGTCAGCACATTAATTGTCTGTAAGTTTATATGCGTTAATGGTATCGTATGTTTGTACGAAATTTGTTAGCTGCTGACAAAATATTAGATAATGTGAAATTTAGGAACATTATTTCTTGAAAAAATGAAAAATTAATTAGGATGATAAAGTATGGTAAATAATCAAAGGAATATAATAAAGTTATGAAATATAAAAAAAGAAAACGTGAATATGTGGTTAATTTTTGTAAAAAGAAAAATTCATGCAAATTAGGAAAAAAGCATTAGCGGAAGTACCGTGCGGTCGATTCGCACCAAAATTGGTAGCATGCTACAATAAATTGTAAAGAATATTTATTTCAAATTTCGTACATATGGTTCCAAAATTCCGTATTTTATGATCAATATAAAAATAAAAATAGTAATACCGGAAGTACCGTTCGGCCGATCCGAGCCAAAATTAGTAGCGTACTACAATAAATTATGCTAAATATTTACTCCGAATTTCATGGTTATTGGTGCAAAATTGAGCATTTTATAGCCAAAATAAAAATAAAAATAGTGGTACTGTAAGTAACGCCCGGCTCATCCGCACCAAAATCAGTAGGTCTAGTTCTTGGTTTAGTACAAATGTTGGTACCAAATTTCGTGATTGTCGGACAAAAATTGTGACTTAGTTTCTAATTTTGTAATAAAAAGTTAGCATATAAATTAATTAACTAATAATTTTATAGATTATTTTGATATTATTAATTAAAAAAAAAATAAATAAATGACATATCTATCTATTTATCTATACATATGAATTTATGTCATTGGTTCCAAAATTTTCCTAAAGTTATGAAACAAAAAACGTACCCACCCCTAACCCTGAGGGTAATACCGCACCAAGGATAATAAGTAGATTTTCTCAAGAAAACCTACTTACGAATCGAAATTAGTCTACATTGACATATTTGCAATGAGGTTGTCAAAATATGCTTTGTACAGCAAAATTTACACATTTATGGATGTAACCTGAAATAAATAAAATATAAACCTTCCAAAAATTGTTAATTTTCAAAATTGAAGGGGCTACAGGTCTACTAAGTTTGTAAACTATCGTACCGAATTTCTGCAGGCTAAACCCTATTCAATTTTGAAAATAGATAATTTGGCTAACGTGCATTTGTATGTGTCTCGTCAAGTTAATTCCATAAACTTACATGGAAATACATATAAAAGTTTTTGTTAGAGATTTTTGCAACGTTCATCCGTTAAAATTTCAAGATAGGCAACGTATTAATACCGCCTCTACACTTGTCGTATCTTCAACCTCTCACAAGACATCCCGCATAGGTTCTGCATTAATGGGAGTTATAAGCATGTAATGTAAAATCACCGTATTGCGGTTTTACAAAGAAATAAAAAAAATAAAAAAAACTGGTTGTGCCAATTTATTACTAATCCTTTTACCCACTTCGAGTTTTCAAATAATTAGTCAAAGATGCACAAAAAAATAAAACAGGTAACTAAATGTGTCCAGATATCGATCATATACTTCAAAATAATCACTACTACGAACAATATTTGTTAATGCCAGCTTGAATTTGAACAAACTCCAAGATATTTGGCTACGTTCGTCGATTTCTTTGCTGCTTTTTCTTTTTCTTCTCTGTCGTTCCCTGTTGTTTTCCTGTTTTCATTTGCATTTTGGCATGACTAATCTGTGTAACTTATAAAATTTAGAACGTTGTCATTCCGTAACACTTCAGCTGTGTTCGAGAAATGTGTTGGAACTAATTGCCTTTGGTTATTAACGTTAGTGTAAAGTTAGAAAACTTACATTTTTTGTCGTACTCGTCGTTTTTTTGTACGTTACCCAATGAAAGTTGCATACCTCCTTTAAAATCATCACAAATTATTTCCTCTGCAGCTAAAGAAATATTAAGAAAAGATGGAAAAAATTGTTCAGAAGCCGTTGCTGTTATGAAATTTTATTGTGATCCAATTGTTACCGCTGGACCTCTTATGATCAGTGCGGATGCGCCGAGGTCAGTGGTGTAGTTTCGGGGGGGGGGGGGATTTGGTAGTTCAAAACTTTCTCGAGAGCCCTCCAAAAAAAGGTATTTCTGTGCAAGGAGCACTCGTCGAATTAATAAAATTCAAAATTAGTCTTTTTTTTTTAATTTTGATCGTTAAATAAGTAGGTACACTTCTCCCCAGAGTTTTGAATTATTTACGCCACTGGCTACGGTCTTGAACAATGTGAGCGTGTGTCGGGTTCCCTGTTTCCTGTAATATCATGACTTTTTTTACGGACAGGTACTGTTAGCTTTCTGTAAAATTAGTGACTGAATTGTTCATAATTTTCTTTGAATGGATTCCAAAAATTTTCATACCTTTTATGGTCAACCTTTGGGACCGAAATGATTCTCGGAATTCGTAAAAATAAATATCTTCTTCGTCGAGTTGTAAAGAAAATTTGTATGCAACTCTTATCTTTTTTCTGCTAAAAAATAGATTATAATCTGATTAGATGTAGCAAATTTAGAAAATGTTGCAGAGGCTACGTGCATATTTATTTTCATCTTCAACATGTTAAATTCAGAATGAAAAAAATGAATGAATTACATATTCTGAGTAAATATATAAGCCTATTAAAAATTTTATTTTAATTTTGTAAAATAAATTATGAATTCTTGAAGAATTCTTCCGAGCAAATTTATATTGAAAATGTGTGAGGTGACCTGCCTATCTAATTTACTGTGTGTGAAATATGGTATTATACATTTTGAATAGGTGTGAACCTCTTGGGGAGTTTTTCTTTTGGTATTTCAGTGCTGTTTGTCTACAATTCTGTGCGCCTAATCTCTACGTCATTACGTATTATGAAATACTACAGGCTAAAAATTGTTGGAAACACTATCACTCCAGAACACCCGGAAGGATTTGTGTGTAATTTTCCAGAAACAATTACGTTAATTCGAGGAAGATTTATTGCCATCAAAGAAGTCCGTGAGCCACGTTACCAATTTTAGCCACCTGTAAAAACAGACAAGCTACATCGCTAGACGATGTGGCAACAGGGTTTTTGCTTTATTTTATAAATTTATCCCAAAATTAGAATCAAAAAAATAAATGGTCACAGATAACATCATATAAATGGATGAAAATTTTATTTTCATTTTTTCACAGTTGAAAATGAAAACATAAAACACAGGTTGAAGGAAAAGAAGGAAAATAAATAAATAAATAAATAAATAAATAAATAAATGTTCTCAGATATCGTCATAAAATAGAAAATTTTATTTGCAGTTAAAAAGTCAAACATAGAACTCTGGCTGAGGAAGGAAAAGGAAAAACAGCAATTTTAATAGGGTGTTTGCGAGCAAAAACCCTAAAAACGGACAAACATATTTTGTGCCACACTTCTCCCCCTCTCTTTTCATTGCCTGACAACTACCAGTTGCTAAGGTGGATATGTAATTCTCTTTGTCTCACTCTGTTACGTTTTTTCTATCGGTTTCATTTGGGTCCACAAATAAAAAAGTAAAAAATAATTCTTAGGTAAATGCTTTTATTCAAGTTAAACGCCCTAAAAAGGAGAAAATAAAATAATTTTATTTTGTTTGTATCATCTAGAAATGGCATCAAATAAAAGCTTGGGGTGGACAACAATACCCAAATTTAATGAATTCAAATTTATCCGTGCCATTCAATACCAACTCAATTCAACCTGGGAGGAGGACATAATTACAAGCCTCTGAGGGGTATAATTTTGATGGTATCAGAATGGGCCATATTCCTAGACAATCCTCAGCTTTCAAATATAATACCACTTCAGTGATATTTGATTTGTGGTTCCAGTACTTAAGTACCTATAATGGAAAGGTTACTTAAGTGCTTTCCCTGTGGTAAAAAACTGACTTAGAATATGGCCCTGTATCAGTCATCTCTCGTCACTACCATCAATATAAGCTACGAGGGTCATTTAAAAAGTACTGCACAAAACGCCATAAGAAATCAGGAAATGCTTGGAAAAATCTGAAAAAATTTATTTATATAGATTTTGAGGACTACTTTTTGACATAATCGTCTCCGCTCATTAAACATTTATCGTATCGAGATACAAGCCATTCAAGTCCCCAGTAGTACCATTCGCGTGACTGCGACTAGAAAAATTGAGAAATGGCATTTTTCAAGTCGTCGTCATTCGCGAACCATTGGCCCCCTAAATGGGCTTTCAGCGTCCAGAAAAAATGAAAATCACTTGGGGTGTCATCTGGAGAGTAGGGGGATGTGTACCAATGGTCCAACCAAATTTTTGAAGGAGCTTTTGCGTGATCCGGGCCGTGTGCGGGTGCGCATTATCGTGCAGGAAGTAAACGTTTTCTGGATTCAAATCCAGCCGCTTCCGACAAATAGCGCAGCATAAATCACGTAGAATGTCACAGTAGGCTGCTGCATTGATGGTCGAACAACGTGGCATATAGCAGATCAGCAAGGGTCCGTGGAAATTCCAAAAAACTGTGACCATTAACTTTCCTGCAGACAGCTCAGTTTTCGTTTTTTTGGAGCTGGTTCTCCCGACGCACACCACTGCTTACTCTGTCATTTTTGTTCTGGCGTGTAGTAGTGAGCCCATGTCTCATCACCTGTGACCACACAAGACAATTTTGGGCCCTACCTCGTTGTAAAGGGTTAAAAATTGGAAGGTCGCACCCATACGTTGTTGTTTGTGGTCATCCGTGAGAAGACGTGGAATCCAGCATGCTGACAGCTTCCGATACCCCAAAACATCGGGCAGTATGAAGCAAATCGACGACCGACCACATTCTATTGGGGTACGCTCTGCCATTTGTGTTAGTGTTAAACGTGAATCTTCCTTAAGCAGCTGTTTAACACGTCCAATGTTTTCTTCCGTGACACTGTTGCGTAGCCTCCCGCTGCGCCCCTCATCATCGATGTTTGTTCGCCCCTCTCTGAAATGTTTCTCCCATCGTCGTATACTGGATTCGTGCATACAGTGTTCCCCGTATGTTTCTTGCACCATAGCAGTGATTCGGACCAATGTTTCCCCCCTCACCACCAGAAAACAAATAACCGCATGTATTTCACGTTCAGTGTACACTGTTACAGGAAGCTCCATGGTAACCAACTGATATTCACTCTAGTCATTTAAAATATTAATAGGTTATGGGCCCAGCACACTTCCACTGCGATGTAAGTTCGTTTTTATCGTTCGTTTTAAGTTTTAATTCATCGGAAGAAAGCAGATAAGTGTTGTTCCCTAATCGTTCGTTTTCTCGCTGATTCACATTTAACATGTGCCCAAGATGTCACTGAACCTTACAAAATCATAGAGAAGCTGGATCAAGTTTACTTAAAATCAGGTACTGCTAGTAGAATTATGTTAAAATGTGAATGGGCCAACATGCGACTCAAGGAGGGTGGTAACATGGAAGAATATCTATGTCATGTTGAAGAATTAACTGTGAAGATGAAGACCACAAACATTCACCTTGAAAAGCAAGATGTTGTTGAACATCTACTAATGTCACTTCCAGCGTCATAAGGGACAGTAGTTGCGATCCTGGAGAACAAATTTGAGCCGGATCTTGAAACAGTCAAGATGAAATTGCTGAACAAATATGCTAAGCAGAAAGGTTCATCTACAACTTCAAAACCTATTGAATCACAGTCAGCAATGGTAGCTGGTGGTCCAAATGGAAACAGTCATCAACGTAATGGTGGTCATTGTCAGTATAGTGGTAATGGTCATCGCTCAAATGGTCATGGTCGTCGAAATAATAATAATAATGGTCTTGGTAATGATAATCGAGAAGATAGTCAACGTAATGGTAATGTACAATCTAGTCATAGTAATAATTATGTGTCTGATTGTAATATTAAATGTTTTAACTGTGGGAAACCAGGTCACCTTCTTTCTGACTGTCGATTGAAGGCAAATTATTCTGGTAATGAACGTTCCCAAGTTAAATGTCATAATTGTAATCGTTTTGGACACTTTGCTAAAAATTCTAGTTATAATAATTATAATAATAATAGAGATGCTAATTTGTCAGAAAATTCAACTGGTAGTAATGCAGGTCTGTCGTTCGATCATAGATCAGGATCTAATGAAAAGTGTTCCACGTTCATGTGTTCCATAGGTTCGTCAGATAATTCGAATTCCAGTGCAGAAGTGTTATTCAAATTGGACTCTGGTGCCACCAACCATAACGTAAACGACGATGGATTGTTCATTAAAAGTATTACCTTAAAAAATCCTATTCAAATTAAAATTTATAAATGTAATATGTATGTGTATGCCACAAAGGTGGGTACTATTTTGTGTTGGTCCTAAATGGGTGTGAAATGCACAATTAATAATGTTTTTTATTCAGAAGAATTCCCTACCAACCTTTTATCAATTCGTTAGCTCACACAGGCAGGGATTAATGTCTACTTTGATACTCAAGGAAATGCAAAACTTGTTCAGGAATCTACTGGTGAGCTCATAAATTATAGTAAGTTGCCAAATCATAAATTATATAATATTCATTTCTTTTTAAAGGATTTTTCTAAATCATATAATACAGAATCTATTGGCGATGTAAACCTTTGGCATGCTCGGTTGGGGCATCCTAATTTTACAATAATGAAGAAAATGTCGAAGGCCAGTTTCATAAAAGATTTTAATTATAATAACGTAAAATTTTGTAAGTCGTGCGTTGAAGGCAAACAGTGTAAATTGCCTCACAATCCATCTGCAAACAAAACCTCTCGTCCACTTGAATTGATTCACTCTGATCTATGCGGACCCATGCAGACTACCAGTTATAATAAGAAACGATATATACTAACATTTATTGATGATTTTACAGCTTTTGCTACAGTTTATTTACTGGAAAGCAAAGACCAGGTTTATGAATATTTTCTCGATTATGAAGCCAGAGTTAAAAACTTCTTTGGTCGAGGTATAAATGAAATTTGTTGTGATAACGGAACTGAATACATGAATGTGAGACTTAAGATGCAATGCAAGTTACTTGGCGTGAAAATTGTTGGACTAACCTTGGAAGTTCCATCAAGGAAACAGATACTGCTCCAACACAGCAACTCTATATTTTTCTATCTTGCAAATATCAGTACACAGCCCTGGGCTTTACTCTCAAGATTATCAAATAATAAAAATTGTTCTCCTTGCAACGTTTGCTGATACTGCTGAAGGAGATCCTGCAACCCTTCCAGAGATTTTGGATTAGGTGACAGATGTTATCAACAAGTGCAGCAAATTGTCTTTCTCATCACTTCTTGTTGTAGTAGGTGACTCCACACATCTGGCAGTACATCTGCTAATTCATTGCAGAGTAATTTTGCCAGTGGCTGCTCAGAGTGTTCCTCAATCTGGCATTTAACACAGTGCAGCACAACTTCAGCTCAACACTGCTCTTGGCTGGGGGGTGAGTATGTGGTGAATCTGAAGGATTTTTAATGACCACAATTCTATCTTCAGTACCAGCAGTAGCACTTGTTATGGCACATGCAGTATATTCTCCAGATCTGACCTTTTGGCAGTCCCAATATACACGTGTAATGCACTGGTGCGATCACAATTATATAAATCCTTCAATTATCAACTTTAGTCCAATTGTTTTGGCCATCATCACTCATTCATATCTTACTTAACAAAGTACAACATATAGAGTATGGCAATTTATTTTTTTTCTATGACGCTTTCAATATTTCAAATACTTCTCCACTGCACTCTGGTACTTCATAGCAAAGACAATCCAAGATTGACACGTTGAAAAAAATCTCTGTAGTAATTTTTACTATTTGTATGAGAAAACTGGCACAATTCAAGATTTATAGAAGAAATTACCACAAAAACGGTATGTACTCCAAACACTAAAAATATTTACTGTAACTCGTGAATTGTCCTGTTTTCCTATAAGAAATAGTAAAAATTACCCTCCATTTTTTTCTGTGCACAAACTATACTTATAAAAATAAATACCTAGTACAATCGGGAATAACATTCTGAAGCCATTTCCCCGACACCCATTTACCCTACAATGCAGATCCCGACAATTATTTCAGGTAAAAAAATTCAGGGAAATATCTTGTTGGGGAATTGGATTCGGGTAACTGTCCTGAAACCGTCAATAACCTGTCGTGAAATTGTGTTTTACACTTTTGAAATAATTCAGTATTATTTTTTTACTTTTTGAAACAGATCATATTTTCAAAATTTCTGAGGAGTGCTTTTTCAGACTTTTGCGAGAGCTTAGCTTCCTCCTCTCCGGAACCTTTAGCTTAGACACGACTAAATCCGTCCATGTAAGAAGACTGAGGATCTAAGTAAATTATTAATTTAGAGCGAGGATCATTTTCGCAAGCTATCTGAAAATGAAAAAAATCTCTGTAATTACTGTGTTTCAATGTTTTATTCTATTTGCCCATCAATCATTCAAATGATGTTAAAATTCAACTTAAATTTACTGTCGAGCGTCGTTCTGCGCAAGGTAATTGTTGTTAATGTCGACCCACCGATATTTATATGTCGTATACGAAAACACTTTTTCGTCCCATTGCCACAACCAATCCATTCATGGTTGTGCTGCTGTTCGATGATGTGAGAATGTTCACCGAAGAAAGTTAATTTGCGATTCGACAAAGCCGTGACGGGTGTACCAGCGGTAGATACATTTCTTGGCATACAGTACCGACGGATGAGCCGTGGTATTTTGGCAAGCTATGACGAATTCAGACGCTTTTTCTTAGGATTTTTTTTTTTTTGCTTTTTCTGTGACGAAAAAACTAAAAAGGAAGCAGAACGAGCAATAAACGCGTCCTCGTTCGAATGTTTCTTAATTTAAATGACCGCTCGTCCAACAAAACACGTCTGTATGTCGTTATACCAAATAATATCGTTTACAAAAAAAGTTTTTTGAAAGAATCATCGTACAAGTTCGTTCCTCCTCCGTTTTTTAAGTAGGTTTTCGAAGAAAATCTACTTACTAAAATCAATCTACTTACCATTTTCTGCTGTTTTTTTTTTTTTTTTTTTTTTTTTTTTTCCCCTAAAAAGGAGTATCTCATAAAAAAATGTGACAAAACAATTTAACACCCAAAATTATGACGTCATCAGCTCCTCCAGAAATAGATGACGGAAAACATCTCTCGAAAAGGGTTCCTTATTAGAAAAATGTAACAGCCAAAGTTATGCCGTCATCATTCCTTCGAGCTTCTAAAATTTCCAATGCTAAAATTTTCTCACAGTCCAAAATTATGACGTCATATTATCTTAGGGCCAACTAAAGAGGCTGATGACGACATAATTTTGGACTTGGAAATTTAGGGGCACTGTGAACGATTTAAGGGGGGCATCCTGTTCAGGTTTTAGGTATCTATTTATTGCTTATTGAAAAGGATACATAGATGTTTTTCGAAAACATCGGCAGTGTCTTTGCGACACTACATTTTATTTTTATACGCTTTTATTCTACTCACTCAATTTGTTGAATTACACCGGATAACCAACCTCAGCGCTGCTTTTATGTGTTGCGACACACGCACAAATACACTTATATTCGTTTTTATCAGTTGTTTTTTCAATTTTTGTTTGTTTCTGTCTCGGAAAAAAGTGAGAAATTTTATTTTTTCTTTCGCCGTTATTTTCTTCTTCAAATTATGAAAGCGTGAGTATTTTTTAAAAACTCGTTTTTAACCTAACTTATTATTTTTTGTTTTTGGTTCAAAATGATTTAAATCTGATTAAATATACTTCATGCATCGTCTGAATTCAATTATTTATTTCTATTCTTGCCTTTTAAAAATGATCATAATTTTTATCCTTACTATATAATTTCTATTCCTATAGTAAGTATATGTCAGCATAAAAATATAGTCTCCGTGAGAAAAGGCTATCTTGTTTTAGGCTATGCGCGTAATTACAGAACAAATTTAGAAAAATCCTTCTTGGTATGAAAATAGGGGCAACAGAATTCACTCCCAACACAACCAAGTACCGTATTTTAACCAAACAGGCAAATTTAAAGATAGAATGCACAACATATTACCAGCAGGACCCTGTCTCTTACCAGTCGTATCACTTCAACCCTAATTAATAACTTGTTACTCGTCCTACAGGAAGGACTGCCAATTTTTTCACTAAATGCAGAATTTAATAGAGAAGTTTTCGTTTACCTCCGATGGGAGCACTAATCGTTCTTAATTAAAATCTTTCAGCAGGATGCAATGTTGTACGTTCTATCATGAAATATTGTGGATCTTACAATCAATTTTACCCGGCACTTGACATAAAATTATCAAACCACACACCATCTATTTCAAGGTATGTATTAATTTTCAAAATAAACCAAGTTGGGCTACATACCAGGGAACAGTTCATTTGAAGAAATATCAGTTAATAGAAACCAAAGACTGCCTAAACCTGCCCTATTGCCATGTGAGATCAATTCATCTTGATACAAGATAAAAATGGCTACTTGATTGAAAAAAGAGAGAGAAAATAGAACAGGTTATTGCAAAACAAAAGTGTATGCCAATGCACACCAGTGGCGGATCAGGAAGGAATGGGGAATTTTTCCTCAAACAACAACAACAACAACAACAGAAAATACAAAAATTAAAGGGAAAATAAATGTAAGTATGACACAGAATAAGACATCAACAAAACTTGCCAAAATTTGTTGAAAAATAGAAAAAAAAGGAAAGAGAGAATTCAACTTAACAAAATTATTGGAATTTCCCTCTTTCCCCTCCAAAAAAACGCTCTGGATCATCTATAGAGACACAGATCAGGCATTCAGCCTAGATCAGTGCAAACAGGCCCATAATCAGAGGAGGGCCAGGGGGGCAACGCCTTCAATTTGTTATTCCGTGGAAACAATAAAAAATTTCAATAGTTAGCGCATGCGCATTCAATTTTGCAAAATAATAAAAGGCAATTTTAAGCGAACGAATTTCTCGCTTTTGTGTTTATTATAGCGATATGCAATTTTCATTCATTAATTATGAGAAATAGTACTGTAGCCATTAGAATTACTAATGAAACAAGAACCAAGGAGAACAGAGGATTCTAATTGGTGGAAAGTGCCAAATTCACCGACTTGTCTTGACAGTAAATTAAAATCAGCTCTTTGGAATTAAATGACTTGAACAAAAATTTTTGAAAATTTGAAGTCCTATGTACCACTCTTCAGATTGTGATACACATTTGAGAGTAACTTCCAAGACAATTTGTCCAGAGAAAAAACTCTTAAGCCTGAACCACGATCTGGAGTTGGGACATACTAAACATCTTACCTCCTCTATGTGATACACCGTCAGTAAAAAATTACAAGCTTGTACAAAATTTTCAGACAAGCATGTACCAACAAAAATTTACTACACAAATATACACAGACAAAATCTACAAATATCACAATTAAAACGACCCAATTCACATATAGCATTTCAAATCCTCCGCCACTAACTTCAAGCCAAACCAGTAAAGTACTATCATAATCCTCGATGAAACTTCTTTCGTATGAAAATACTTTGACGCGAGGGGTATTTAAGTTTGTTATGAGCACCGACTTCCAAATCAATATTCACATTTCTTCTTCGCTCAAACTCGATGAACTTAGCGTGTCATCCTTCACCTTGATTTTTGAAACATTTTTCGTTGGATCTTTTTTGTCCTTATCTTGATGGTGTTCATGTTTGTGCTTATGTTTATGTTTGTGCTTCTTCTTGTCCTTTTTCTTTTTCTTCATCTGAAAAAATAAAAAGTACACCAGACAAGGTTTATTCTTACTTTTCATTTGTAGTAAAACACTTTATAAATTGATGGAGCAGCAATACTGGTTCCCACAGGTCCTCACACTTAATGGTTATTTTGATCACAGACTTTGGCCTAATTCTTCAGTAATCGGTGCTCACTAAGAGCATCCAGACAGAAGGAGATGAAACTGTTTCCTCTTCTTTGTATAATACACACTCCCTGGCGATAAATACCAACTGACTTGATGACGAATTTATTTTTTCTAGCCTCTTTTTTCCAAACATTGATGATCTAATTTCTGGACTGCTTCTTATGCACAGCCTTGTTTCTATCACCAAATTACACTTTAATGATGATAATAATTGACACAGGTTTGTTACACTTTTCAAATCTTAGTATCAGGTCAGATATAACACCAAACAACGTGTCAGATTAGGTTATTGTTATTCAAAGATTACCTCACAGAACATGATGGTGTTAAAACGTGATGGTTAAAAAAGAATGCCTAAAGTAAGATTACTAACACTAAATTAACCTAATTACTGTTGATAAGAAGAGTCTACATTCAGACAATGGGTATATTTTTATTTGTGTTATCATAGGTATTTTACGTTTGTGCTCTATAAATGTTGTTAAAAATAAAGATTTGGGAACTAAGTAAATGAACAGCGAATCCAGTGCATGGAATGTCTCAATTGGAGGTCGCTAGGTATACGATGTTGTAGATTATACCCACACATAATAATTATACTCTATGGGATTAATGTAAACTGTAAATAGAAATAAGTTGACATAAAATTAATTTTTTTTCATACGCTTTTATAAGTTAGTGTAAAACGTTGTATGAGACTCAGCGCACTCACACAGGCACGCGTGTATCTCACAGAACAACGACCGCAGCGCTTAACAACCGACGTGATCTGAACCTGAACTAGGTGTATTTTGTCGCGTAGTGATGCAAAAAAAAAGCGTATGAAAAGTAATTAATTTTTGATGCCTTTTGCCAAGTTTTAAAAAATTATTTTGTGGGGCCTTATTTGTAGCCCATTTTTTAAAACCTCGAAGTTGACTTCTTTTTCTTTTAAATTTACGAACAAATCCAACCTCACTCACTAAAACATAATTTTGCTTTCGGGGTTTTATAGACAGATAAAATTCTCATAGATTCGTATATTTACGAAGCAGCCAGTTCAAAAATAAAGATCTACGTCCACATTTGTATCCATTACTCTAAACATTCGCATTACTTTCACTAAGTTGGTAGGGGTAAAAGGAGCTCTGATACCGTCTCCGTGTTATGCGTAAATGGCAGGAGATATGATGACATTTTCTTCGATAATAGTCAGAACCGGTTGGGAATAATGTTTTAAACCATTTTATCACGACACCGAAAGTACCGAAAACGATTGAAGAAGTGAACTTTCGAGAGTTTTGAGTGCGAATGCGTATTTTCTCTTAGTCCGTATTCGTAAGTCACCGATTAGACATACGCGCAAAGTAAAGGTAGATGAGAAGGACATGAAACTATCTCAGTCCGAGTCTGCGATCCTTGCTTCTCAATACAATTAACTAGTTTTTCGCTGTGGTAGTTCTGTATCGAAAGAATAAAAGTCATTCGAACGTGGAATGCTCCTTGGTTAGATAATTAGACGACGAAACGGGCAATTCATTTACATCACCCGAGCAACATACAATAATTGCTAATGTCACCGTTTTTTTTATCACTATTATCGGTAGCGGATTGCATAATTCACCAATTTACGTTACCATTCAAGCGCGGTTAAGCAGACCAGTTTTGAAAAATACGACTTTTTCGGACGCATCAACCTTCTGAAACAGCAAATTTTCGCGCAAAAAAATACGAAAAACCCACCTTCGACGGATCCCCAGTCTTATGATGGTGGTGGTGGTGGTGATGGTGGTGATGATGGTGCTTCGAGTGACTTTTATCGGAGGAGGCACTGCTGGTCGACGGTACCGCGGGAGGATCTTCCGGAACCTCCTCCTTCAAAAACACGCTTTCAAATTCGGATACGCGCGACATAAGGTCGGCAGGTTTCAGAACGTGCAGCGGTTTCTCGTCAGATGACTGCCGTCGTTGAGAATGAAGAGCGTCCGAATTGGTGGCGAAATCTAAATCGGTGTGCGGTTCCATCTGGAAAACACGCATCGAATTAATGAGTGCGACGTGGCGCGCTTCGAAGGACGCGAGGCTGAAAAATGGACGAACCTTTATTTTTTTGGCGTTTTCGTCGTTTCCGGCCACCACTTCGACGGTCACCACTCCTAATTCGTCGCTGGCCATTATATCCGATTCTCGTTCGTCGGACGACGACATTCTTCGTTTAATGCCGTGCGCCAGAGGATCGTTGTCGGTGTAGTTAATATGATCCTGCGGTATATCGTATTTGATATCCTGCAAATAGAAGAAGCCTTTGAAAATAAAGTGGATTAGCGTGGTACCTATCACGGGCAGAGTGAAGAACGGGGCGGATTCAACAAAGGAAAAAAAGAACATCATTTGTCTCTCTCGTTTCGTTAATTATACCTGCACTATTTTAATTGCAATTACGCCAAACCGATAAAATTTTGTACGCCGGCTCCGTCACTATTCGCACGAAAACGTCAAAAACAGAGATAGGTACCCAAAAGTTTTATAAAATAAATTCTCGTAAAAATGAGATTTTACAAAATACGCTTTTGTAGGTTTAAAGCGTATGAAACCTAAAGCACTCGCACAGACACGCATAACCGAACCCGATTGTCACGTTCCGCGGTCATAGCGTTTCCGGTGGTCGCGCCGAATATCTACTTCGTAAAATTGTGAGTAAAAAGAATAAAGCGTATAAAAATACCAAGTATTACTTCGTCTTTGATTAGTATTCGAGAGAAATTTTCGGGGATTTGCATACCCAAAGAAATTCCATTAAAAATTTCGATTCCCACCTACCGCCCCTCCCCCTCGAAACAAACACAATTTATATTTTTTCATGTCCTTCGTATGTTAAGTTGAGAAACAGTCAAACGTCATTTTAAACGAAAATTCCTCGAATGAGTGTAAACAGATTGGCAGGGAAAAAGTCGAATAAGGAAAAGTAGAGCTACGGTGTAACAACTGACAACAAACATACGACGAAATGTTAGTCGCTAAACCATAATTTCATCTTGACCTACTTTTTTACCTATTAATGCACCTATTTATCAATATTCTTTTCCATTTTACACGAGTTTTCTAAGAAAATCTACTAATTAAATTCAATCAGGTATTAGCTCCCAGAAATGGGGATTTGGTACGCTCTTCATTTCACGATGCGAGGAAAATTTTGGTACCAATAACTCAAATTCATATACATACATAATTAGACATACATTGGTAGCTTTTGTGTATAATATATGTTGCCTATATATACATATAGCTATGTACAAGGTGTTCTCCGAGTAGTCCGCCATATGGCATCAGTGGATAATACATTGAGAAAAAATGAATATTCTATGTCAACGAATGGTCTACATTCAAAACTGAAGGAGCTGAACAGCATTAAAATTATTTTAAAAAATTATGAATTGCCCAGAATCTCTTAACAACCATACGGTACTTACAAAACCTGTACAAAAAAGAAAATAACTTTCTCTACATATATGTCGTATCCTTAAAATTAAAGAAGTTTTCAACGTTTGAAAATTAAGAAAATCAAAAAAAAATTTTCTCAAGAACTGCCCTTTTGCCACCATCATCAATCAAAAATAGTGACCCACATCTTGATTCAATGACGAACGGAAAAAGTGATGTCCGCGTTTCTAGTTTCGCCTTGTAAGTTGCAAGCCAAAATTTGGCATTTTTCCTTTTCTGAATGTACTACCTGAGGCAGTCCACTCAGAGAGCACTCTGTATAAATTCCATTTACTTATTACCACGGTATAGAACGAAATTCGTACTACAGTCATGAAATTTGGAATAAACATTAGTACTAAGCCGAGGACCTGACCTACTGATTTTGATACGAATCGACCAGCCTTTATTTCCGATACTTAAAATTATTTTGGTTTTAATTGCGACCGTAAAATGCTCAATTTTCAACCTGTAGCTGCGAACTTCGGAACAAATATTTACTACTATTGATTTCACCTGTGGTTTCTTTCACAGTTATACTCTAAATCGATACATAAAATATCATAATCATCAAGAATAGTATGCTAAAATTCATCACACTTTGTAGGTCAAGGAGTTATGACGCTGGAATGTTGAAAAGGTGTAATTTCAGCTTAATTTTTTCCAACCATTGAAGTACATTTTCAAAAACACTTTTTCCTGCCAAGACAAAAATGGTTTTTGGTCCATGCCTTGGACCCATTAATTCTGGAGTTTATAGCAATGAACCCATGCCAAATTTCAACCTTCTAGCACACTAGGAAGTATGTAAAAACAGCAGTCATGGAGATTCGGATGTCTAAGAATTTTATATAATAAATAATTTATTGTAACATTCTGAAATTTTGGTGCAGATCGGCCAGACAGTACTTCAATAAAGTTCTTTTTTTTTTTTTTGAATGGTAAATAAATGGTAATAATTTTGAACTGTTAAATTTTATTTCAACAGTCACAAAATTTAATAAATATTTATGATCGACTGCTAACTTTTTACCTAGGTTATTATTTCATAGGTTACTGATTTTCTACTGTTTAAAAACCTACTTCTTCTAACGGAGCTGCTGCTGCGTTAGTTTTGTTGTTGTTTTTTTCATCTTTGTAGTTATGCACTTCGTGAAATATACATTTCAACTGTAGTTCCATATAAAGAATGACGTGAAACAGCAGTAATGGGTCTGGTGGAATAAGTGAGCGAAATTATCACCCAACAATATTTCCTTCGATGAAAATTATTATCTCCGAGTATAAATATTTCAACTGAATTATTTAGATTATAGGCCTCATCGACCTCAGATATATTTTCTACTAAAATTTCATCTCCAACAGTGATAAACCAAAGTTTTTGAAATTTCTTTTACAAATTGACAATATTACGATTTATCTACGATACTATAATCTTTTATATATTTTTTATTCGATTTCGAGCATTATTAGTTGAATAATGGCGTTTAGAAATTTCAAATAGAACAATAGAACATATTTCCCTAGAGGTACCACATTCGAAATACCACAATAAATTTGTATTACGAAGTTTCATGCCGTATAATTTTTCCAAATTTTGGGCAAGAAGGAGAGCTGTTGAAATACAGCAATTAGTTCTACCACCTCAAACAATACTAATTTAGTTGAAAAAATAGAATAGTAAAAGAAATAGAACATTTTTTACGAGCCTCTAGTTTCTTAAACACGTTTTGGTTCATGAAACAGGACGGTGGTTGCTTGTATGTGAAAAATCTTATTCGTTCTTTCTCGAAAACTAAATCAATATACGTCTTTGACTTCGCTGAAAAAAATTCTATAATTTTTGACCTCGCATATGGCAGAAGTATACAGAAATTTCAACGAGAAATGCAGCACTAATGAATATTTTATAGTCGCCTTTTTACGTAAACTACGCAATTCCATAATTCATAATTTTTCAGGAGAGAAAAAAACGTTTTAAAATTAACACAAGCTGTAATAATGTCAAAAGTCGAAAATTTTCTTAATTTTGAACATTATTCGATCCCACAATCAAAAACTTTATTTATATAATTCTACATCAGATTCAGATGTGAACAGTTTTCGCTATTGACAAAAAAAAAATTAGTCGAAACACCTGAATAGTTTACTCGTCAAGGCAACACTATATTCCATTCACAGCGCTCAATATCCTCAAATATGTTCTTATACGGAAGCAAATTAAAGAACTGAGAAATTTCGAATTACTATAAACTCAAAACCCCGTTTTCATCAGCCCCTTGCCAACGCTTAAGATAGTGATTAAATGTTTTCCATACGTGCAGACAAATGTCAAGATCCTTTTGCGGTTTGTACAATGATGCCAATTCTGTCGTTGGAAGGCACGTTGGTGGCCTCCTTCCGTACAGTGTAAAATACAAGTCGACTAGGCTGCAACGCATTTTCGAGTCGTGTGACATGGAACCACTAGAATGTGAGAACAGTGTTGAAAGCGTTTCGATGAGAACGAAGAAAACTCGTATGCGAGGACCTTACTTGAATGTGAGCCATAATTTGTGAACCAAATCTTCCTTATCGAGTCGATGTCGGCCGTGGCTACTGGCACCGCGTTGAAAAGGAGGATTTTCGCATAACATTCTGACAAGAGCTCGTCGAATACCCGGATCTGGGTCGTGAGTCATTATGTCCAAAATAAATTCTAAATCCGGCCATTTACCGTCTAGTCGGGTGAAATCGACTAATGCCTCTAACGCACACATGCGTACGTCTGACAAACAAAGACAAAATTAATAACTGAACCACCGATTTCTGTTTCAGCGAGTTGATCGGGCAGAGGCGGGACAAAGCGAAGACTTACCAACGAAGTTCCCGTACGCAGCGTAAGATCTAAACACGGCTGGATTGTTGGGTAAATGACAGAATTTTTGCAACGTTCTAATCGCCTTCAGGCATGCTGACGTTACCACCAATTTGTATGTCGGACGTAGTTTCTCCAGGTTCAAACACAGAGTAACTTCCTCCAGAACCGATAGATTGGACCTATGATAAGATAGATCAAAACAGTTAAATATTTTAGAGTAAGATTAGTAGATGCTCCAACTATACTTTGCATTCGATGTTCAGATTAAAATAAATCGTTTAGAATTAAAAGGGGTTGAGTTTTAAAAATTATGCTCGAGATAATAAAGAAGAAATTTACGTTTTCCTGATAACAATATTTTGAAGTTTTCTATACAAGATATCCATCGACGAATAGCAGATTCCAGGTAAAGAAGATTATGATCAGAACTTCATTTTATTTTGATTACTAGTCCTCATAATTTGATTAATCTACTGAAACTCAATCAGTTCAAGTAATGTATAGCTGGTATTTTAATGATATGGTATCGTCACCCATTATCGTACGTGAGCATTAAGAATATTAGCAAACTATAACACTACACGTTAATATTTCTTTTTGATTTCAGAAAAATAAAAGTTTGAGAATGGAAAATAATTCTTTCAAAAATTTTATTTCAGGGTAAAGAAAACTGAATACTCCAATTTTTTCACGTTCACATTTATGGAGAGTCAAAGGAGCAAAATTTGGAGTATTTTTGTTTTTCTCGAAAACAATGAGTAGTATTGGGAAAATAGAAAAATATTAAAATAAATTATATTAGATTCCTCACAAAAATGGTTCATCAGTTTTTTTCCGATAAAACTATTGCGTATATGCGCATTTTACTAGAAGTAACCTCGAGATTTGCAAAATTCTCAACGCTGAAATTTCTGTTAAAAAAATCTCAAGCAAGAACGAATTCTACATCGAAAACATTCTCTGTTAAAATAACCTTCTTAAAAACGCGTATTATTTTAAAAACTACAATATTTATGACGAAAGGGATGACGTGAACGCTAAATTTTATCATTCTACCGAATTTTTACGGGTTATTCAAAAATACTGACCCTTGCTCAGACAGAGTAATTACAGGCGTTATTGTAGCACTCAACGCATCAATCAGCGCAGCTCTGTAACAATTATCGGAAAATCGATTCTTGCTATTATCGTTGTATTTGATCAGGTCGAAAAGGAATTTCAACACATCCGGAGGACACAGTCCGTGGGCATTTCTTAAACCAGCCATAGCGACAGGTATAGTCTGAAAGCAAAATTTAGCGTTCAAATTAACTTCCATCTCTTATACAAAATGCACCTTCGAATACGGTGATAACCTACTTTCTGCAAAAAATAATGCTGCAAATTCGCAAAGTTATTTTGCTTGATGATATGCGGGCATGAGAACGACCCAAACAGTTTGGTGAATATAGCCATCATGGCCGGTGGTCCTGACCAGGTGGTTACCATGGCATTAGCGATCTACGTCGAAACGATTACAACATTAACCGTCAAACAAATACGCTATATCTGAATAATTGTGAAGCAACCAACTTTTGTCAGGCAATGAGTAGCTCTACAGCGTACGTTCACGTAAATATTTTCGTTTTCTATCGTTTCGGTGAGAGCAGCACGAGTGGCCGTCGTAGGAAATCGCTCCAGAGCAACTATGGCCTCGAACTGGGCGATTACATCGCGCTCATGCTTCAGCTGATACTGCCATTGGTAATCGGGTTGATCGATCGTGATTTCGCGCAATAAAGTAATATCAGGGTCCAGTCTTACCCACAGTACTGGTGAATCAGAACTAAAAGCAAAAAGAAACGTCAAAGAAGGAATGCCAGTACGCGCAACGACAAGCTAGCTGAACAGTAAGTTGTAACTAATCACTCCATTATGCTGAGATCCATATCCACTTCTTCTCCGGTGCAGAGGGGTATTTTCTTCTTTTTGTTACGACGACTTTTAGAATGGCAGGTAATATCGTGTCTGCAGACGGTGCTCTCCACCATGATGGGATGTCGAAAGGTACCGTCTAATTCTTGTACCAGAATCGTTAGTGGTCCCACGTATTTGTGAACGCCTCTTTGGTGAGTTCTGTCTTGTTTAATTTCCACTTCCAGCGTATTCCTGTGAAACGAAGTTGGTTAGCTGAATTGTAAAGTTTATAATTTATGCTTTAAGCTGGAGACAACGGACAAAACAAACGCTATCAGATTTCAGCTTAAAACTGAATTGCTTCACGGCGTAAAAATTGCAAGGAGCCCGTAAATTCTAAACTCAAAACTCTTCGCTTGGAAAAAACTACAATATTTAAATAATTCTTCACTCAATTTCGAACTTCAAACATGAGCCGAAGGAGTTGGTGTAGTTTAATTTTTTCCATTAAAAATAAAAATGAAAACAGTAAGGCTTATTTAGGCTTTAACATCAATAAACTATTCAACTGAACTCAGCATCAACGGTCAGAGGAGATTATTTAAGGAATAATGAGTTAAAAAGATTGATGAGCATTACGCAGGAAGAAGCAGATGGCTATAAAGATCCAGAGGGAGTTGAAACTGAGGAGGGTAGTGATACGGAAAAGTATATTGATTTAGGTGAATAAGACGAAGCGAGTCTAAAAAATTTATAAAAGGGGGCTGAACACAACGAATGTTGTTAAACCAATAAGAACGAATGAAATTCGCTACCCCAGCGAACAGCAACAAACATCCTGTAACATGGTGAATATAAGAAAAGATCGAACAAACAGCGTATGTTCGGCTGGTGTAAACGAAGCTTTATAAAAAGTACGTTCACTCACAGGAAAGTGCAACTACGTATACGGCAAAGTGGACTAATTGTTAAATAGGAGAAATGTCACTCCATGATATATATTTTATAATCAAAGAGCAAATGTTAGATTTCTGAGGAATCAGGAATTTTAAAGGTGTCGGCCTCATCTGAGAAAACTGGGTGAAAATAAAAGCCCTCTCTTCCTTCTTTCTCCCTCACCTCCAAACCCGTAAAAAAGGAATATTTAAAATATCAAAATATTAAAAACAAGAAAATAGGAAATATGCTTCAGTTTCTGGAATGAAGATAGTTTTTAAATTAGCATTTAGCATTAAATGATTCAGTTGACCACAAATTCATTAAAGGAAAATTTCTACACTTTTTAAAAGGTCCATGACCAGCTTTAACCTTCGCAGCTCTGGCGCCAATAAAAGAACAATTCTCTGCTACGTAAAAAAAGTACGTGAATGTCGCTGTAGGATTGATGACTAAACCTGAAAATATCTAAACAATACTAAAACGACAAATTTTCCATTAATTTGTGTTTTTCGTTTCGTTTATTTTCAAACTGCCAAGGATAATTGAAGAATTATGTGGAAAGTAGGTTCCAGCAAATTTTTTGACTTAAATAATGGCTGAAGAATCACTGAGAGAAAGAGGAGAGGTTTCTAGATTCCCAAGACGACAAATTTTCCTTTTTCTTTTTTTCGTTCGTTTATTTTCAAACTCGCTGAAGATGACAGAAAAGTTATAAGGATGGTGGGCAGATTTTTGTAAATTTTCTCTTCTTTTCCATGATATCAACCTCAGCTCTCTACCTTAAATAACGACTGAAGTATCATTGAATGAAAGAGGAAAGGTTTCTAGATTCCAAAAAATGGCAAATTTCTCAATATTTGCGTTTTCTTGGTTTGTTAAATGTGATAACTGAGGATTCGGTCATTTCAGATCTTAGCTATTCCAATCATAATTTCTGTTGAGTGAAAATATTTCAGGCCTCCAAATAAAATTTATTAAAATAAGTTTACTTTAAAAACGAATTTTTAAAAGATAAGCCTTTATTTATTTATTTTTGGTTTTAGCTTCATGCGAAATAAATATTATTTCGTTGCGGAAGGTTGGCTGTAGTATTGGTATATTTTAAAATCGTAGTAGTGAGTAGAATAAAAGGTTATAAAAAATAGGAAAACGTGACAAAAGTTTATCGAATCTAACTTTACTATTATTCAGTCCACGCCCTTTTGAATTTCGTTTAAGATGAAAAAAATCCAAAAACCAATATTTTCAGGCTGAGTAATCGTTTTACTACTCACCGTTTTCTATTGAAAACGCAACTGAGATGGAACTTAGCATGGCCACCAGTGCGCACCCATTGATCTATGAACACCGTCATATCTTTACCAGTAACCGTAAAAATGGCCTTCGTGAAAACGTTCGTACTTATCAACATATGCGACCACAGACCGCTGTTGATTTTAGTTTGGGCAGCGTTCGATGCCAAAGATAATTGTTTATTAAATACCTGCAAATGAAATTTAAAATTTGTAAACGGATGTTCACAGCGCAAGAAACCGTAATTTAGCGATAATCCATACTTGAAGTAACATTTCGTAACCTATGCGATTTTCAAGCATACGAATGCAGAGATGGGCTTTCTTGCGCATCATGTACAAATATTGCGGTGATATGGTGTGGATATTTTGCAGAGGAAAATGGAAATTATGATGACTAGACTTGTTACCGATGGACGAATGATGTCCACTATTCGATGTTTGACTAGGATCCATAACGATACCACCATATTTATCTTCGTATTGCATCACTTCTTGCAGTTCCTGACAGAGAAATCAACCATGAACAGATCCGACGACAACGTTTAGGTTTTACTATCACAAAACGTAATTTTTAATACTTACCGAATGTATCCACTCGCGGTACGCATTCAGTCCGAAACACTTTTTCGCGTACAATCCGTCCAAGTAGGTGGATATGCCATTAGTTAGCCACCAATCAGACCAACTCTGTCGCGAAATGAAACAGCCGAAAAACTGCTCGGCTATCGCCAGCGCCATAGCTTTACGCGAAATATACACCTGATCTATTATTTGACTCGGATGTAGTAAATTTATGCTGAAATACGTAATTAATGTGATAAATCGAAGTCTACATTTTTTTTTTACGTCAACATATCAGCACGAAAAATTCACGAATATAAAAAAATTCCAAGAGCATGGTCCGAAATCTGAACATAAATGAGAATGCAATGTTCATTTATGATGCACCAGAGGAAAATTTTTTAACTAAAATAAGTAAAATATTGAGGTTCACACTTCAGTCGTCGAGTTATTTCACTTATTTTCATAAAATAAAATTACTCATATTAGTCTGTGTGGTATAAAGGTTAAGCGCTCGGCTTTGAAATCGAAAGGTTGAGTTCGAGACCAGCTGTCATCACATTCCCGACCAAAAATGGCGGTGTGTTCGGTTTGTGGTTCAATTGCTACTCCAGTATGCGATTGAAAAACTAATGCTGGAGTACCGTTGGCCACCGGATCTCGACTATCTCCCTTCCTTACTCCGATATCAAATATATTCTACAGATACTGGGTAAAATGGCCACGCGATCGAACCTCATTAAAAACAACTTCGTGGTTAGGTCTGATCACATGCCAAAACTCGTATCGAACGGGTTTTATAATTTTGTCATGACTAACCTAAGTATGCTGAAAGAAGCGTACGCTGCAATGTCTTCTGCCGTTTCATCGACAAACACCTGCTTATAGCAAGTATACGGATATCGATTTGATAATGTCTCTTCAAAGAATTCGAAGGCTTCATGTACGCTGCGAACGGAGTTCTTAAGAATTCCCATCAAACCGGGTAAACAAAAATGGGTGACCTCGTGCATGGATGGGTCGACAAAAACTTCAAATGGTCTGAAAGCGATGAACGTAATGGTTAGCTAAATAACGGAGATTTTCTTTAAACAACACATACTAACGACATACCCAACAGCTAGCGCAATCGTAGGTGCTGACGCAGGCGTATTCAACGAGTAATAAAACGTTTTCCTTCTCATATCCGGAGCATAAACGACTTCAGTCAGTTCACCACAGGAAACGGCAGTCATGCACTCATCCACCGTGAATTCCAAGTCCCACGTGCACGGTTCCGAGTAGCTGTCGATGCACGGAAACCATAATCGTGACGAATTCTCGTAACAATTTGTGTACATGTGAGCTCCTTTCTTCGAAATCAAAAACACAGAGGAATTATAGCGATCGAATAAGGCGAAATTTTTTACGATATTTTCAGACCTCTTCCAAACTAGTTTCACGGTATGGAGAAAAATGTCTTAAAAATTTGGAATCAATTTAATTTAGATAAATTTAGGAAAAAATGTAAAATCATCCTTCATTTTAAGATTTTCAAAAACACGCTAGTCCATAAGTACTATTTACCAGTGAATAAGTTCTCAGTCGCAAATGAAAAAAAGTTTCATTCATTATTCTATTTTATTTTCAATAATTTTTGGTGGAATTACTATCTGACGCCAATGACTGTAATAAAAATTAATTTGAAGAACGAACTCCAAAATACGGTGATCGGATTATCAGATAAAAACGACGTTCAGATGAGGGGAGCGATCAGCTGAAAAGGGAATTCTTAAAACTCCAAACTAAAGCATAAATTTCAATCAAATTTTACTTTATAATTTCCATAAAACAAATGAAATGAAACTCGTTTTATGCTAGATAGAGAAAACTACGACCAATTCATACGATATATTCGCACTTACTTCTACCAGGGACCCTTCTTCATCTGGAATCACAAAATGTAAACCACCAGACGGTTCCTCGATGGAATACTCAATGGTTATTGCGAATGTTTTATCCGGCGCAATCAGCGTTCCAATTACATTCTGAGGCAATGTAATCATTAACTCTCCACAATCATGATCCGAATCTACTGACTGAACTGCGATTAAATGTGCAGCAGAGAATTTTTCCAAAGAACGTCTGTATGTGAATGTACGGTTAGCAAGGAAATTCACGAAAATTTAAAAGAAACAGAGTAATAAAATAAAAAGGAATAGTTCACTTACTCATGCTCATTCTCTTGGTATATATCCAGCGTAGGATCATTGTACTCAAATGGTACCTCGATTTCATCATTTAACAATACCTTGTAAATACGACATTGTTGGGCATTCAACTTCACATATCGAATATTTTCACGCTGGGACAAAAACGTCAATTTTACTAACCCCTAAGACACGAAACAATAAATTACTGGCATTAAAACCCAGAAACTGCAAATAGGCAAAGGACACCACAAATTGACTAACAATAATACTTTTCCGAGGGAAACTGATACCGGTCAAGCTTACTAATTGATGAGTTCTGAAAGAAAAAGGTTAAGAATAAATGGTCTGATTGGTGAAGAATTATTAACGCTGATTTAGCATCGGTCAAAAACACAATTTTTACTTACAATTTATAAGGGCGAGAAACATCAACGAATTTGTCTTTCTTCATTGTGTCTATGGTCAGATTAGATTAAATTATTACAGCATCTTGCAAGTTCGAAATCTGAAACCATTTTTGCTGCCAATCGGATATTCGAATTAAAACTAATGAATAATGAACAATCATATAACTACAAATTTAATGAATACGCAAGTGGCAAGTAATAGTAAAGTAATGAGCGAAATTTTAATCTATCAATCAGAATCTGTAATCACCTAGTAACTTTACAATAGAGTATACATACATAAACATAATTATGTAGTCAAAGCCTAGTAATCTAATCACTTGTTTCTTTACTTTGAATAAAAAATCTCAAGATGAGTAGACGCATACGCCATTTTCTTTCTAATTTCGATATTATTTCAATACATTTTCCAAATTTGATAGTTTGCTGGCAGTGGCGAAGCAAACCACAAAATACCAAACACAAAATTATTTTTATTTTTTATAAATTATGGATCATTTTAATTACACGAAATAAATTATTTAGATAATTTAAAAGAATTTCTCATCGGAAAATTGAATTCAAATGGTTTTCCCAGGACAGGTAATGGCGGATGCGCGTACTTGTCGTAAAGGTTCTATACTGACTAGTGTCTATACTGCCCTACTAAGCCAAAAAGACGTATCTCCACTTCTCCTCAAAACCCAGCTCTTGATATCATTAAATAGTATGAAGGGTACTGCACATATTTACTAAGCAAAATAGACATATATAGTCGATTATCATCCCAAAAAATGCTATGAAAAAAAGACATGGCAAATACAGGCCATAAAACTAAGCAATTTAGACGTAAGTCATTTTTTTGAAGCAAATAGGACGTATCTCAGTTGTAAACAAATATATGCGTCTCTTTTGCTTAGTAAAGTGCTGACATACATCCATTTTGCTTAGAATAATTTTTGTATTGCATCATTTATTATCAGATTGCGTCATCTTGCAGTATCACATGTAGGTTATGTTTACTTTCAGTAGTTATTTCTGTTTTATCACACAGCATATCTAGTTTGTTTAACTGGCATTTTTTCTTTATTTTTTAACATTTGTGTATGAAAGTGTTCAGGCTTATTAATAGTTTTTCTCGATTAATATTCATAGTGAATTAATACTTTAAAATCATGGAAACACCAGCTGTAGTATCTAATCGTTCGCCAAAACTTATGATGATGGCTCTAAATAAGAACTTAAAAGAAAGATCTATGCAGCCAAAAGTAAAATGTAAGAAATCAAGAATACAAGAAGCTGATAGTGACCCAGATGACCCTGATTATATTCTTTCAAGTGATTCTGATCAAACACCAAGTAACACTCCAATTTCAATTGCACACAATGCAAATCCTGAAAGTCCGAGTAAATTAATTATTTTTAAATATCATGAAACGAAGTAACTTGTTCACAAATATGTAAAGCCTGAAAAAATAATTGTATATTTGTAGATGTACAGTCAGCCAGTGGACGATCAAATCAGTCAAGAAGAACTGTGACAAATTTACTCCCACCTTTATTGTCTAATAGTAGTCAATCTGCTAATGCTAATGTTAATGAAAATTTTAATCAGACTTGGCAAACTATTACTAATATACCTCCACCTGTATCACCCAATCAATCAATAAATCTGGAAGTCGAGAGTTCAAATCAGTATGAAAGTATCATTAATACTCCATGTAAGTTGTAATTATGAATAGCAGAATAAATTTTGAAAATTACTTAGTAATAAAATTATAAACTCTTGGTGACTGTAATTTTGTCAATTTTGTCATGTGTAGGTGTATCCTCAACTACAACAAGTCCCAGTAAATACACAAAAAAAGAGAAACTCCGGAAAAGGAAGAAATATCTCACATCAGTTGGTGAAAGAAAAGCCCAGAAGTACGAATTATCTGTTGAAAAACATGATGTTAAAAACAGCTGTGACCCTGAGAAATGTCCGAGGAGGTGCTCAACAAAAATCTCCAAAGAAAGGGGAAAATATCTGAATACAGAATTTTGGAAATTATCAACAACAAAGGAGAGATATGCTTTTATTCTTCATTATGTTTCCTCGAAAGCTCCAAAAACAAGAAAAAGTGAGCCTTCAGTTAAGGGTTTTATTAAAAATCTTTCTTTGTTTTATTCATTGAAAAATGTCGAAGGAACTTCTGTCAACGTTTGCAAAACTTTTTTTTTGACTACTTTGGGATTTAATAAGGGCAATGATCGTGTTCTACAGACTGCAATGAGGAATTTTTCAAATTCAGTAAGTCCACCTCTCGATAAAAGATGTCTGAATCCGCCTCATAATAAAATGAACAGTGATTTAATTCGTGCGCACCTTAAATCATTTAACCTAGAAATATCTCATTATCGGCGAGAACATGCTCCTCTTTGTCTCTACTTACCTAGTGACCTAACACTGACTACTATGCATAAGGATTTCATATCTCAGCCTACTAATTTTCAGTGTTCTTATGATAAATACCATACTGTAGCCAAAGAGATGAATCTATCATTTGCTAATCTAGGACATGAAGAGTGTGAAACTTGTGAGGAGTTTAAAATACATGATCCTAATCATGAAAAGAACAACCTTAATGAAAACTGTGATATGTGCAAAACTTGGAAGGCACATAATGAAAAAGTAATTAAGGCTAGAAACAAGTACAAAGAAGACTCTGAGAGAAAACCAGAGGATGGAGAAGTTATTTACTGCGCTGATTTGCAGAAAGTTATAATGTTTCCCAGGTTAGAAATGTTCAAGACTGCCATATTCACAAACTGGTTGACTACAACGAAAGTTTTGTACCTGTTGGTTCTAAACAAAAAACTTGTAAACCAATTGCTGCCTTATGGCATGAAGCCATATTTAAACGCAACAAGGAAGACATTATTTCGACATTTCACAAATTTCTCAAATTGAAAAGAGATTATTCAAAAGTTATCATTTGGGTCGACAATTGTACAGCACAAAATAAAAATTGGGCATTTATATCATTTCTAATTTTTATGGTAAATTCTGACAAAATATCAGCCAATGAAATTAGTATTTGGTACTTTGAGCCAGGACATACTTTTATGGCTGCAGATTCATTTCATCACCGAGTTGAGGACTCGATGAAGAGAAAGAAGAAACTTTATGATTTTGCGGATTTTGTGAGTGCTGTGAAGAATGCCATTTCTGGTACAGAAGTTGTGCAGATGGAGCTGAAAATTTTTTTTGACTGGCCTGATTATTCATCATAGTATAAATTGAATCGCATAGTTCCACGGCCATATTTAAATTCAATGGTTGAAATAACAGTGAAGAGAGGTTCGTTTGACTTGCTGTATAAAACTGATTTTCATGGTGATTATTGTAGTATCAATTTCTTACACTCTGAAATTACAAAAACTAAAAACCTGAAGAAACCAGTATATCGCTCAAAGTGTATCGGAGTCAGTTGTGAAAAACAAGCAGGAATAATTAATAATTTGAAAGGAATCATTCCTAAAAATTGCTTATAATTTTAGAACAATCTACCTATAAATTGAATAATATTTTACTTTTTGTATTTTTTAATTATTTGGAAGTTGTGTTAATTACAAATCTGTTTGTTTCTTAAATTTTTCTTGGATGTTCAGGTATATGATGAGTGCGTCAAGGTTTGAAATGGATTTTCTGGCTATTTCTTAAAAACATTACATTTATTTGTTTTAGATTTACCACATATTTCAATAGTCGTATCTCACATTTTATTCAGATAAATACTAAGGAAAGTAGACGTATCTCCTATTCTGCCTCTAAAACATTAGCTACAAATATGATACTCCTCATAATATAAAATTGACCTACTTTTACATCCCGATCAATTGGAAAAATCACCAAAAAAAGTTTTTAAGAAGGTGTGCTTTACAATTTTGTAAAACACTTGATACTCAACAATTGTGAAATGTGGAGATACGTCTTTTTGGCTAAGTAGGGCAGTATACCTTTGACTATATACATACTGATGTGAGGCGTACAGAACAAGGATCGAAAGAACTTGAGACTTTTAACTTTAATGACATTTTATTAGCGACTAAAATACATTTCATAAACAAAATACGAAATGACGAAGCAACAGCGTTATCGTATCGAGAATAGTAGGGGAAGCACTTCGTGATGAGAGTGTACATATGACATATATATATAATGTGTTTGTGATGATGAAGAAAGAGAGAAGGTGGGATTTCCGTTACAACACCCCCCTGAAATTTTACCATTCAAGTTCTTCATCATGTTGTACGCTGAAAGTAAACGAATTATTATCATTTCAAAAAAAAATATTAAGTACAAAAATATGCATAATAAAAAATAAAAATATTGACATCGTACTATTCAAATATTACTATGGTAACTTTGGTTCTTAAAAAAAAAAATTTTGCTGTGCTGTGCTTCAAGAATACATAAAATAATTGAGTAAAATAAATAAATAAATAGATAAATAAATATGGTAACATGCATGGAATATTCAATATTAATATATGATTTAAAAATGGTATATGCAATAAGCAAAAAGAAAAAAAAAATTATTAAAAATACAAAGATTGGTAACATGCAAAAATATTAAAGTATTATGAGTAATAGATGATTCATTCATCGTATATTTCGAGTGGATAAAAAATAAAATCAGAAAAAGAAAAAATATTCACGTACACATATTACATTAAAGGAAAAGAAAAAAAAATTTACGAAGGTATTTCCGATTGCGAGTTCATTGAATTTAAAGGAAAGTTACGTTTCATCTTTTATCTAGATAACATGACATGTAAAAGATTGTAGAATAATATACGTTGCATCGCTTATTGTCTTTCGTGTATTGCTATTATATTTGAACTGGCATCTAACATGTTTTTCGATAAGGCAACCTTCTTTCGATTTATCATAATTGCGGTCATGTAATGGGTTTTAATCTTTATTGTGTTCATTGTTAGAGGATTTTCTTTCATCATATTGTGTGGGAATATTTCGTGTATTTCTCTCACGCTTGTTTTAAAATGTATGGGGTTTTTATTATACGAATTGTAGGGTTTATTCTTGCTCGATTTTAATGCTGTTTTCTTTGTTGCAATTTTCGAGAAATCGAGTATCCACCTCTTGCAAGAATTTTCTAGTTAAATGGTATTGTTAAGTACTCTTTTTGCAATAATTGAAGGTTAATTTTTCAGCAACTATTTTCATTTTGACTTATATTTTAGACTTGGGACGACTTGTACTTTGCAGGGAAATTTTCAACATATTATTAATTTGAAATAAACGAATTATTATTATATTATGTGTATATGTTAGTGTCGTTTAATACTTTGACAATTATATTTTCGAATTTTGAACAATCTAAAGATTTGGTCAAAATATCGGCTAATTGATTTTCAGAACTCACAGTTCTAAAAAATATTATTTTTTCTCCTAATGCTTCTAATATCGAGTAGCATTTAATCATTAGGGCTCTCGATTTTTTCTGACTACCCCCTGAACATATTTTTTGTGTTGAAATATTGTCTTCCATTATATCTACGATCAATTTCTCTCCAAAAGTTTCATAATTCATATAATGTATGACTTTTATCGTATCTAAGGTGTCGAAAACTGCAATTATTTCTGCTGCAGTACTTGATGAGGCGTGAATAGTTTGCTTAGAGCAATTCCACTCCACCAAGTCTCCATTAGCAAATAATATAAATCCAGTTATTGACTTACCCTTTTTGAGATTATTTAAGTCTATATTTGTTTCATCTACTTGTGGTGCATATGAGGCGTCAATATAAGCTTGTATGACATCCCCTTCCGATTTATATATTATATTATAATTTTTTGTTGTATTGACATATCTAAAAATTATTTTTACATAATTTTGTAGTGTGTCATTGGAATTATTTTGAAAGTGTGAGAAAAAATTGACTGGGAACAATATGTCCGGTCTTGTAAGTCTCGCTAAATATAATAGCCCTCCTATCATTGACCTATATTCTGTATCATCTCTTCCATTTTCTATTTTATCTATTTTTAAGCCCGTTTCCATTGAGGTATTCGTATTTTTTAATTCCAAAATTCCAAACTTTTTTTAACATTTTATCTATTGTTTATATTGTGAAAGTATTATTGTGTTATTTTCGATGTTTCTAACTATTTCTAGACCTACAAAAAATCTAGGATTATTTATTATAGTGATTGTGAAGTCTTTCTGCATTTCCTCATTTATTTTAGTTATGGATGATTGCGAATTTGATGCAATTAATATGTCGTCCACATATGTTAAGAAGTATATTTTTTCATCATTATTATTTATTGTATAAAGACATCTATCACTTTTGGTTCTAGTAAAGCCCATATCCTTCACTTTCATGTCCAATAAGTCATACCATGATATGCTAGATGTTTTCAATCCATAAATTGACTTTTTCAATTCGAGTACCTGATTCGTGTTTATATTTATTCCTTCAGGTCTTCTCACAAAAATAGGTTTTATTATTGGTGAATTCAAATAGGTAGTTTTTACGTCATATTGTACCATTATTAATTTTTCTTTATTAACTATAGATAATAATAATCTTATGGTTCCTATCGATGCTACTGGGCCATGGGTTTCAGCAATACCATATTCGATTCAATCTTTAAAACCTTTTGCCACAAGTCTCGCTTTTGGTTTTGGATTTCCAAATTCATCAAATTTTATTGTGAAAATCCATCTTGTATCTATAATCTTTTGGCGATCATAATCCAGTATTTCCCATACCTTCATGTCATTGAGAGAATTGAATTCGTCATTTATGGCTCTAATCCAATCCTCCCTAAAAGGGTTTGTATCTATTTCAGCGAAAGTTTTAGGAATATTATCATCTATATATATTTTATTATATTTAATGTTGACATTCATAATGATTGGGTTAATTATCCCTAAATCATATTCATAGTCTGCTGATTTTATTGTTAGGGGTTTATTGTTTATTAATAAGGATTTTATATTTTGCGTTTCATCCATTTTTACATCACATGAAATATATGATTTTGTATTATAAGGGTCTTTAAGACAGTATCCCGTATTTGTATAGCCCATCATTATATTTTTTTCAGCTCTGTGTGCTAACTTTGGGTCTAATTTATTTTTTAATTTTGCTTTTGCTTTTGTAGCATTTTGTTTTCTAACCTCTATAGGTATATGTCTATAGGTTAATGCTCCAAAAACTTTAAGATTTTTTAAATTTGGTTTTATTCCATAGAATAACTCGTAAGGCGTTTTATATCCTTCATTTGCCTTTGTTGGGGATCTATTAATTAAATAGGCTGATGTAACTACAGCATAGGACCAATATTTTATATCTAGATTGGCATCAATCAACATGGCTCGTACTCTCCTCATTAAAGTTTGATTTTGCCTTTCGGCAACACCATTCAATTCTGGAGAATATGGCACCACATAATCCATTGTTATGCCAACCTCATTACAATAATTTATTATTTTTGCATCGGTATATTCCTTTGCATTATCACATCTTATAGTCCCTATGGGATATTCAGGGAATTTATTTTTCATAGATATTATAATGTTTTTAAATTCATTTGTCACCTGGCTTTTATTAGCAATAGGCATGACAAAAGTATACTTCGAAAAATGATCTATAAAAGTTAAAATATATTTTTGATTTGCCACAGAGGGCGTAAATGGACCCATAATATCTGAGGACGCTATTTCCAATTTCCTTGTTGGTTTTGTTCTAATACCAGTATGTCCTAGTTTTGAATTATTTGCAATGCAACATATCTGACAATTTACAAAATCCTCATCCCTAAAATTTATATTTTTGGGAATGCCAACTGCTAAAGTTTTTAATGTTTGTAGATATCTGGCATTTAAATGCCCAAGTCTTCTATGTATTAATAATTTTTTATTGATATTATTATTTATTTGTGGTCTATTAATATTATTACTATTTTCATTATTTTCTATTATTATTTCATCATTTTCACCCCCTGACGTGATTCAGTATTAATATCCTCTTCTTGAATTTCCAGTTCTACTGTAAAATCATCCCATTCATCGTCTATATTTTGAGTGACGGGAGCACATATTATATTTTGTTCATTATTATTAATATTATTATCTATATTTTTATTCTTATTTTCGACATTATAATATATATAAAAAATTCCTTCCTCTTTTTTTGCAGTCATAATTATTTCTGCATTTTCAATAAAGTAAATGTTCGCAATATCTTTCTGTTGGTCGATATTGATTATACCTGTATTTGTGATTTTTATTGCTGAAATAATATCTAGGTTTAGATCCGGCACATAATGGACATCATTCAATTCTATCAATGACTGAGTTTTATATCACCATTCTTCCTGTATGAGTGGCATATAAGAATGTATTTTTCCCAGCACATTGCAATTTTATACGAGTTACAAATTTTTTAACATCTACTAATTTATTAAAATCAGACGTTAGATGCACCTCCCCAGCTCCATCCAAAATTGCTTTGTGGTTTAATATTGTATAATTCTCATTATTATTATATTTATTATTATTAATCAATTCATTCAATAACCATTCATTATTATTTCTATTAAATTTTTTGACCATGCAAGACATTTTTACTTGCTGTTCTGCACTATCTTTTTTATTAATATTGGATTGATTTGTATTCGTTTTTGGGGGATAATTTCCCTGACTATTATTAGTATATCATTATTAATATTGGATTGTGTGTTATTATTACCACAATTTTGCGCTATATGCCCAAATTGCCCACATTTGTAACATTTTGTACTATTTTGGCTATAATTCCTACCATTTCCTCTGTAATTATTACTTCTATAATTCGAGTTGCCCCGATAATTATTTCCTCTGTAATTATTATTGTTATTATTTCCATTATTATTCACATTATGGTTTTGGTTTTGATTTATTTCATTACCATTCCCATTACTATTGTTTCCACCATTATTACCATTATTATTATTTCCATTTCCATTTCTATAACCATTATAACCATTATTATTTCCTCTGTAGTTATTCCTACCTTTATAATTATTATATCTTCCCCTATAATTATACCTATTGTTATTATTTCCATTATTTCTATAATTATTATTCGATTGATTATTATTAATATTTTGCTTTTTTAAGGCCTGATCTCTAAATTTTTGGTCAGAGTCCTCTCTCAATATTCTTTTAAAATTATCCAAATTTTTTTCATCTGAAGGTAAATTTTCATATTGCATTTTTGCAATTGCCTGCTCGTAGCACAAAGCTAATTGCAAATTTTCCAATTCTTCTGTTTCAGTAACTTCTTTGCCACTATCTCTTACGTCAGTTACCAATTCATCCCATTTTTTCAAAAAACCTTTCATATTTCCACCAGGCTGAAATCTGAATTCCATCCACTTTGCCTTTGCTATATTTGCTGTGACCGAAGTTTTCGTGCCATAAATATTATCTAACTTTTTTAACATTAATATTGCTGTATTACAGTCCCTTATCTGTTTTGTGATTTCATTTGATACTCTTTCTAATACAAATGCCTTGGCATTGTCTTGCATTTTGCAATAACTCACCATATCGTTTTCGGGTTGGAAATTTAAATCATCTATATGATTAATATATAATTGTAGGAATTCGTGTTCCCCGAAAATATTGTAATATCCGGCTCACCTAATAGCTGAAATAATCATCCTGCGCCAATCTAAGTAATATTTTGCATTAAATACCTTTCCCAAAGGCGCTTGTATGGGTTTAATTTCGTTTTGGGATGCCATATTTTCTTTAATTTTACGAAAACCTAACAAACTTTTTTCTTTATTAATAACAGCTATATATTTCTTATTTTCTGTGGATTCCCTTTCTATTTCCTTAATTAAATTTTCTTTTTCACTATTTCCTTTTTTACCTTTTTCGTTATTATCCAGTTTTATTATTTAATTAATTAAAGAATCTGTTCATAAATTTCTCTTTTGATTTATCAGAACTATAAATTTTGCTCGAAAAATAATATACTGAAGATTCTAAAATTTTAATATATTTCAAACTGCTAATGTCTTCAATTCTTCCTGATATATCTATTACAAATGATTCTAATATTATCTCGCCTGTGAAATATCTAACATGGGGTAAATTATAAGTTTCTATCTTTACATCAACAACTTTCTCACCTTCAAACTTTTTTATTAATTCTTTTAATTCCTCTTTCTCAATATTATATTCACTAATTTTTCCTTCAAACAATTTTATTGTAGGGGACATAAATAACTTCAAACAGTCTTAGTTTAATAGCCTCAGTTCAAATACAATCGCACAACAGGAAAAATAATTCACTTCAACAAATATTATCTTTACAAAATAAAATTTTACCTTATAATTTTCGCTGTGTTGATGAACAATTTATGTCTTCGATGCTTCACTGTCTACCTCTGTACTTCCTGCTTGAATTTTGTTTTGAGTTGGCCGAAAAATTGTGTCTTCGATGTGTGGATCTACGATGAGTCCTCGATGACGGGAGCAGGTTTCCTTTGGTTGTTCACTCGATCTCTTTGGCAGTCCTTACTGGATTTGGCGTTCGATGAGTTCCAGGATTGGCCGTTATTAAGTCTGGAACTTCAGCTTTTAATTTTTCATTTAATTTTGAATTTTTTCAAAATTGAAAATAAATTAACATTCGAGTTAAAACTTCTCGAAAAAACACGGTAATTACTTCGTGTATTATTCAACGGAAAACATAAAAAATTTTCTCACAACAGCAAATTAATTCAAAAAATAATTTCATCGATTTAAATTTTCTAAGTCTCTCCTCAAAGTTCTACCGCAGCGATGGCTACCATGATGTGAGGCGTACAGAACGAGGATCGAAAGAACTTGAGACTTTTTACTTTAATGACATTTTATTAGCGACTAAAATACATTTCATACACGAAATATGAAATGGCGAAGCAACAGCGTTATCGTATCGAGAATAGTAAGGGAAGCACTTCGTGATGAGAGTGTACATATGACATATATATATAATGTGTTCGTGATGATGATGAAGAAAGAGAGAAGGTGGGATTTCCGTTACAACACATACTGGACAGCTAATACTGATAAACCGACAGAATACCTTCGACCATATACATGGTCGAAGCAGAATACAACACATATGTACGTGTACTTCGATTCGTTTTACATTGGTGAGCTTCGGGTCTATTTTCATTTTGATGTTCGATGTTTAGCATCATGATTCTCGATTGCCATATTTTTATCATTGATTACTGATTGTTGAATGATGCAATAATAATTGAATTCGTTTTTCTCTCGTTTCATTAATAAAGTTTCGTTTTGATTCGAATCTATTTATTATTCTCGGTCAATTTTCTATCGTGGTGCAGGCGCCAGGTAGTTTAAAAATAAAATAATTCGATTTCGTCATTAATAAAAAAAAATATTATAACTGCTTCTGCTTTTTCATCGTCTATTTCTCGTTTTCATTGGTGGCTTCTCTGTTCTTGTTTCTTGTTTCCGTTTTGTGTTTCTATCTTTCATTATGGAAGAACAACTTAAACTTTTGATGGAGCAGATGCAGAGTTTTTAACAACAGATCGATGAGTTAAAACAAAAGAAGAAAGACGAACCAGCTCCAAGTAAAGACATTCTACAAGCTCCACCAAATCCAGCAATGATCTTGACCACTGAAACAAACTTTGATGTCTGGTTTTGTAGGTAACTGGTGAGTTGTCAGCCCTTAAATATGACGAACTTTTGAAAGAGCCAATGGACGAAGATGGCAAAGTGAATTATGACCCTGATGATGAAGTAACCAAAGGTAGAATTCATTTTGTTTCTACATTTTTACTTGCACGTGTAGATGATTCATACAAATAAAGCTTGTGTGACATAAAACTGCCATATGAAATGTTGAACAGAATACACGAGATGAGGTTTCCAAACTTGATGTTTATGCACATGACACTCGAACGTCAGAGGACAAACATGATAATGTCAGACTCAGAAGATGTCTTGAAATTCACCAATCGTTTTCATGACACAACAAAATGTCTGATTGCATCAGGGGTGAAATTAGAAGAAGAAAAGATTGTTGGCAATTATTGTATTGCCCTGAAGAATCGCTTTATAGAGTTGTGTCGCTGTTTTGATATACAAAACTCTATAAAGTTTGACAAAATGAAAAATTTGGCCCTAAGTATCGAGTCAACTGAACGTGAGTCAAAAGCAAGAGTTGATGAAACGTCTGGTCCAAGTCCGTCTGTTTTAACTGCTACTGTTTCTAAAGTGAACCAAAGTGGTACAAAGAAAGTTGTCTTTTTCCATTGTGGGAAATCAAACCACTCAGCAAAAGAATGTACAAACCCAAAATGGATTTGCTACAATTGTGGAAAATTAGGAAGTCACTTGTCAAAAGACTGTACAGCTCCGCCTATCCAATTTCCGTTTGGTGCTCGTTTTCCATCAGGTCGTGTAGAAAAGCATCGTGGTTTGTTTCGTGACCGTTCATTTTGTGGTAATAATCGCCAAAGTTTTGTTGGCCATAACCGTGGTAATTTGGGTCAACAAGAAAGAGAAAATACCTACAGAAAGGTAAAGATGACTGGTGTCGATGGCAAGGAGAAGTTTGTCATGATGTCTGTGGCTGATGGACATGTTTTTGAATTACCTGAATCAAATTACTCTAATAGTAAGTTGAATACAATTACATTTATTGGTGACTCTGGGGCTGCAGAACATATAGTTAAAAATGATTCGTTTTTGAGTAAAATGAATAAAATAACAGGTGGTGAAATCCGCTGTGCCAACAAAAATCAGTCTGCAAATTTAAAAATAAAAGGCGCTGGTGTTTTGAATACGTTTGGTAATGATAACAAAAATATAAAATTACAAAATGTTCTGTATGCTCCCGTTATAACTAGGAATATTGTTTCCCTTTGTAAAGTAGTTAATGCAGGAGTCACCGTAGATTTGTCTAAAGATGGAATAAAATTGATTGATGAAAAACAAAATATAATTAAAGAGGGTCCATACGATGGTCGTTTTTGGTATTTAAAGTTTGATAAAACTAAAAATTCATCCGTTTCAAACATTTCTGACTATTGTCTACACAGCAAGGTTGTTTCTAACCAAAAGACACCTAACCTTGGCCAAGGGGTCACAAATTCGTAATAGTTTGGTTTCGAACGAAGGGAGCACGGTTTTGCTTAATATGAACTCCCATGATTCGCTTCATAAAAATATAACTCGTGATGAGAATCTTCATGCTAATGTAGAGGATGAGCATGATTATGCTATAAAGATGCCCAATGAAGAGGAGCAAATGGAGAAGCACAATAGTGTTAATCAAAATGATGACACTTGTGCTAGATCACTAGATCAACCAATTGAAAATAATAAAAAGAATAATGAGATTCAAGATAGTTTCTGCAATAATGATATTGACCCAATTCAAGCTAATAAATGCTTTGAGGAAGTTGCTAGGACGAATAACATGGACACCTCAGTTTTGAAAAATATAAAAGAAAATAAAGGTTTAATGTGGCATATTCGTCTGGGTCATGTATCTAAAATGTTTTTACAATCAGTTTCAAAGTTTATTCAAGAATTGAAAAATATTAAATTTGACGATAACCTTCAAAATTGCGAAGTTTGCATACAGGCTAAAGCCACTAAGAAAAGTTGCCCTTCTGTTTGCTTTAGAAACACTAAGCCACTTAAATTGATTCATACTGATTTAATGGGTCCTATTACACCAAGTAGCTTTCAGTTTGGGAATAAATATATAATAACATTTACAGATGATGCTACTAGATACGTTTGGGCTTATCCCTTACCTAATAAAATGAGTGCTCACATTGCTGTTTCTAAGTTTTTAAAGAATGTAAGAGAATTGAAAGGACAAAATTCAATGGTTCAAGAATTTCGTTTAGATAATGGCACTGAGTATCTAACTGAAGATATGAAAGAATTGATGAAGAAAGAAAAAATTACATTGAGTCCTGTACCACCATATTCTCCTAATTTAAATGGTACTGCTGAACGTTTGAACCTAAGTTTGCAAAGAATAATTCGATGCTTAATTTTTGACTCTGGTTTTCCAAAAGATATGTGGGCATGGGCTCTTGGGTTTGCTGTACATATTCATAATAAAACACTCAAGAAAGCGTTGAATGGAAAATGCCCATATACTGAGTTTCTTCAAAAGCCTTATACTGTAAAGCATATTAGACGTTTTGGTTGTTTGGCTCACATACTAAAAACTAATACTTTAACAAAATTTGAAGAGAGGACTACAAGAGGCTTCTTAGTAGGTTGCAATGAAGATTCTTATATGATTTTTGAAGCAGAAACTGGAAAAATTAAAATATCTAAAAATGTAGATTTTATTGAAAATAAAGTCTATGGTGATGTTTTCAGTAAACCAAAAGAAAAATCTGTTCTAGAAAAGGAAGGGAGTGAAAAAGAAAATGATTTTTAGTTTGAACAAATTGAAGAGTCTCCAAGTAAATTAATTAATGCCATTAACTCAACTGAAATACACTGGATTGATTACTTTGAAAATGAAGATTAATTTGTTCAAGTTTTAAATTTAGAAAATGATCCGTTGTTTTATAATGAAGCACTAGCTCGGCCTGATTCTGAACATTGGAAAAATGCTATTCAGGAAGAATTAAATTCAATTAATAAAAATAATACTTTGTGTTTGGTAAAAAGGAATGATATTGATTCTAAAAATATTCTGACTTCAAAATGGCTGTTTAAGAAAAAGAATAATCCAGACAAAAATGTCATTTATAAAGCTAGACTAGTGATTCGAGGTTTACAAGACAAAAATATTTACGATCGTACTGAGACTTATGCTCCAGTAATTAGACTTACTGATTTTCATTTTCTTGTTTCAATTACTTGCAAATATAAATTAGAAATGCATCAAATGGATGTAAAAACTGCCTTTCTCAATGGAAAGCTAGATGAAGAGATTTACATGCTTTTGCCAGAGGGCATGATTGGAAGAGAAAAACTTAAAGACTAGTACATTTGTAAGCTACAAAGATCTTTATATGGTCTGAAAATAAGTTCAAGGAAGTGGTATGAGAAATTCAAATCTGAAATAATGAAATTGGGATTTAAACCTTATCCGTTTCAATTGTGTTTGTTTATTTGGCAACAGTCAAATAGTTTTGTTATTGTTGGACTGTATGTTGATGATCTTTTGATTGTCAGAAATAATACAAATAAAATTAAAAATTTAAAATTCAACTTAAATAAAGCATTTGAAATGGTTGATTTAAAATATCCTAAAAAGTTTCTTGGTATTGAATTATTAAAAGATTATGATTCAAACTCAATTTTTCTTCATCAAAGAATGTTTATTGAAAAATTACTAAAAAGATTCAAGATGGACGATTGCAATTCTGTTAAAACTCCATGTGTCACTAATGAGTCAGAAAGGAAAGGCATTAAAAGAAAACTTGAAAATTATAAAGATTCTAACTTGAAAGATATTCCGTTTTGTCAGTGTATTGGAAGTCTTTTATATTTAGCGAATGCTACTCGTCCAGATTTAACGTTTGTTGTAAACAAATTGAGTAGAAAACAAGCAAATTATGACTGGAATGACTGGCTTGAAATTAAAAGAATTTTACTGTATCCTGCTGGAACTAAAAATCTTGGCTAAAAATTTGAAGGTAAAAATAATAAAATAGAATGTTTTGTTGATGCATCACTTGGCACAAATGATGAACTAGGAAAATCCACTACAGGATTAATTTTGACTTTGTTTGGTGATCCAATTTTCTGGAGAACTAAAAAGCAAACACATGTTGCTTTGTCTACTATGGAAGCTGAGTTCATAGCAATGTCTCTAGCAGCTAAAGAATTGGTCTCACTTAGAGAAATGTGCAAAAGATTGATTAAATTAGATTCTATCCCGATTCTATATGAAGATAATACAGCTGCCATAAGTGTTGCAAAATCAGAAGATTCTCAATCTCTTAAGCATGTCGTTAATTTATGCTATCATTATATTTGTTTTGAAGTTGCCCAGAAAAATCTAATAATTAAATGGATTAAATCTGAAGATCAGATTGCTGATATGTTCACAAAAGCTTTGGGCAATGAAAAGTTTTTAATGTTTCGTTCAAAAATACTGTTTCCCTTGAAGTAATTAATTTGTTCTTGTTACAGCTTCATCTGCAGACAACTGGGGAACCAATGAATAAGACTGCTGTCTTAATTTTTAATTGATCGTTCCTAATTTTTCTACTTTCATATTTCTACGTTTTTCTACAATTTTCTACGTTTTTCTACGTATCCTTACAGAAGTCTACGTTATACCGGAAGAGGACCACTTTATTAGAATTTAAGATTTTTTTTTGTACATTGTTAAAGTTTAAAATTTTTTTTGTACCTCTTTCGTTGTTTTTGTTTATTATGTTCAATTAGTTTCTTATTGTTTAGAGATAGTTTATTTTGTAATTAGTTTCCGCTCTTCACTACAACTAATGAGAAGGGAGCGACAGAATACAACACATATGTATGTGTACTTCGATTTGTTTTACATCAGTGAGCTTCGGCTCTATTTTCATTTTGATGTTCGATGTTTAGCATCATGATTCTCAATCGCCGTATTTTTATCATTGATTACTGATTGTTGAATGATGCAATAATGGTTGAATTCGTTTTTTTCTCGTTTCATTAATAAAGTTTCGTTTTGATTCGAATCTATTTATTATTCTCGGTCAATTTTCTATCGTAAACAGCTGTGTTCAAAACAAACAGGCGTATCCCTGTTCAAAATGTTAATTCATTATCAAATTTATTAATACTTATTGTCTTTTCCTTTGACTAGGTCTCTTCTTACCACAATTATTGCTTTTAATTACGAATTAAATCGGTAATGTTGTAGTTTTATAAAACTCAGAAGTTCAAAAATTTCAGTTAAATCAATTTAAAATTTGATTTATTGATGCATAAAAATAATCTTTTTGTTCTACACTCCACCTACACTCGCTTACTAACCTTTAGCGCTACTATTTTCAACAACGTAAACTAACACTTTCAGGTTATTCGAACAAACCCAACTTTTTTCATTTGTTCACCCAAGAATGCTGAAACTTATTTCCCACTCAAACTTTAATCTCGTAATGGAGGGAGATCGTTCATTTTTCTCAAACTTGTAATTTATACTTTTGATCATTGCATTATAGTATCTCTAACTAACTTGTTTCTTTCCTTGGAAGTCAACCTCACTTCAAATCTTTTTTGTTGCTATATGATGAATGTTTTTATCTACTTGCGAAATATTCTTACAAATATGTCTAATTCTAATTTTTACATAGAAATTTGTAATTAATTCGGTTAAATGCAGATCAGGTAGCTCTATGTGTTGTAATGGAAATCCCACCTTCTCTCTTTCTTCATCATCATCACGAACACATTATATATATATATGTCACACGTACACTCTCATCACGAAGTCCTTCCCCTACTATTCTCAATCCGATAACGCTGTTGCTTCACCATTTCATATTTCGTTTGTGAAACATATTTTAGTCCACAATAAAATGTCGTCAAAGTAAAAAGTCTCAAGTTCTTTCGATCCTCGTTCTGTACGCCTCACATCATGGTAGCCATCGCTGCGGTAGAACTTTGAGGAGAGACTTGAAAAATCCTGAATTGATGGATAAATAATTTTTTGAATTAATTTGCTGTTGTGAGAAAATTTTTTCATGTTTTCTGTTGAGTAATACACGAAGTATTTATCATGTTTTACGAGAAATTTAAACTTGAATTTAATTTATTTTTAATTTTTGAAAAATTCAAAATTAAATCGAAAATTTGAAGCTGAAGTTCCGGACTTAATAACGGCCAATCCTGGAAGTCATCGAACGCCAAATCCAGTAAGGACCGCCAAAGAGATCATGTGAACAGCCAAAGGAAACCTGCTCCTGTCATTGAGGACTCATCGTAGATCCACACATCGAAGACACAAATTTTTAGGCCAACTCAAAATAAAATTCAAGCAGGAAGTACAGCGGTAGTCAGCGGAGCAGAGAAAACAGAATTCATTTGTCGACACAACAGAAATAATAAGGTAGAAAATTTCTTTGTAAAGATAATATTTGTTGAAGTTAATTATTTTTCGTGTTTATGCAATTATTGTGTTTGAACTGAGGCGAGAAGAGTAAAATTTTTTAATAATTATTTATGTCCCCTACAATAAATTTGTTTGAAGGAAAAATTGGAGAGTATAATATTGAAAAAGAAGATTTAAAGGAATTGATAAAAAAGTTTGAAGGTGAAAAAGTGATTGATGTAAAAATTGAAACTTATAATTTACCCTACGTTAAATACTTCCCAGGCGAGATAATATTAGAAAATGTTTGTAATAGATATATCGGGAAGAATTGAAGATATTAGCAGTTTAAAATATATTAAAATTTTGTAATCCTCAGTAAATTATTTTTCGAGTAGGATTTATAGTTCTGAAAAATCGAAAGATAAATTTATGAACAGATTCTTTAATTAATTAAATAATAAAAACTGGATAGTAACGAAATAAATATAAAAAGGAATAGTGAAAAGGAACTAGAAAAAACGAATAAAATAGAAGAAAATTTGATAAAGGAAATTGAAAAAGAGTCTATTGAAAATAAAAAATATATAGCTATAGTTAATAGTGAAAATAGTGTGTTAGGTTTTCGAAAAATCGAAGAAAATATGGCATTCCACAATGAAATTAAACCCATACAAGCACCGTTGGGAAAAGTATTTAATGGGAAATATTACTTAGACTGGCGTAGGATGATTATTTTAGCCATAAGGGGAGCTGGGTACTACAATATTTTCGGAGAACATGAATTTTTGCAATCATATATTAATCACATAGATGATCTAAATTTTAGACCCGATAAGGATATGATGAATTATTGCAAAATGCAAGATAATGCTAAAGCATTTGTATTAGAAAGAGTGTCAAACGAAATTACCAAACAAATAAGGGACTGTAATACTGCAATTTTAATGTTAAAAAAATTGGATAATATTTATGGCACTAAAACTTCGGTCACAGCTAATATGGCGAAAGCAAAGTGGATGGAATTCAGATTTCAACCCGGTGGAAATATGAAAGGTTTTTTGAAAAAATGGGATGAATTAGTAACTGACGTAAGAGATAGTGGTAAAGAAGTTACTGAAGTAGAGGAATTGGAAAATTTGCAATTAGCTTTATGCTACAAACACGCAATTGCAAAAATGCAATTTGAAAATTTACCTTCAAATGAAAAAAATATAGATAACTTTAAAAGAATATTGAGAGAGGACTCTGACCAAAAATTTAGGGATCAGACTTTAAAGAAACAGAATAATAATAATAATAATCAATCAAACAATAATTTTAGAACCAATGGAAATAACAATAGATATAATTATAGGGGAAGATATAATAATTATAGAGGTAGGAATAATTATAGAGGTAACGGCAATGGTCATAATAATTATAGAAATGGTAATAGAAATAATTTTAATAATAATGGTGGTAATAGTATGTAATGGTAATGAAATAAACCAAAACCAAAATAATAATACGAATAATAATGGGAATAATAGTAATGGAAATTATAGAGGAAATAATTATAGGGGTAACTCGAATTATAGAGGTAAGAACTATAGAGGAAATGGTAGAAATTACAATCAAAATAATACGAAATGTTACAAATGTGGGCAATTTGGGCACATAGCACAAAATTGTGGTAATAATAATCCACAACCAAATAATAATAATGATAATACTAATAATAATCAAGGAAATTATCCCCCAAAAACAAATGTAAATCAATCTAGAAATAACAAAAAAGATAATGTGGAACAGCAAGTAAAAATGTCTTGCATGATCAAAAAATTCAATCAGAATAATAACGAATGGTTATTGAATGAATTAATTAATAATAATAAATATTATAATAATGAAAATTATACAATGTTGAACCACAAAGCAATTTTGGATGGGGCTGCAGAGGTACATCTAACGTCTGATTTTAATAAATTAGTAGATGTTAAAAAATTTGTGACCCCAATAAAATTGCAATGTGCTGGAAAAAACACCTTTTTATACGCCACTCATACAGGTAGGATGGTGATCAAAGTTGAAAATCTTAATAAAATTCAGTCATTGATAGAATTGAACGATGTCCATTATGTGCCAGATCTAAACCTAGATATTATTTCAGCAATAAAAATCACAAATACTGGAGTAATCAATATCGATCAACAGAAAGATATTGCAAATATATATTTTATTGAAAATGCAGCAATAATTATGACTGCAAAAAAAGAGGAAGGAATTTTTTATATATATTATAATATCAAAAATAATAATAAAACACAAATAGAAAATAGTAATAAGAACCCTAAAAATATAATATGTACCCCAGTCACTCAAAATATAGATGATGAATGGGATGATTTTACAGTAGAACTGGAAATTCAAGATGATGATACAAATACTGAATCACCTCAGGGGGTGAAAATGAGGAAATAATAGAAGAAAGAAATAAAAATAATATCGATAATAATAAAACACAAATAAATAATAATATTAATAAAAAATTGATAATACATAGGAGGCTTGGGCATTTAAATGCCAGATATCTGCAAAAATTAAAAACTTTAGCAGTTGGCATTCCCAAAATCTAAACTTTAGGGATGAAGATTTTGTAAATTGCCAAATATGTTGTATTGCCAATAACTCAAGATTAGGGCATACAGGAATTAGGACTAAACCAACTAGGAAATTGGAGATAGCGTCCTAAGATATTATGGGTCCGTTTACGCCATCTGTGGCAAACCAAAAATATATTTTAACATTTATAGACCATTTTTCCAAATACACTTTTGTCATGCCTATTGCTAATAAAAGCCAAGTGACAAATGAATTTAAAAATATTATAGTATCAATGAAAAACAAATTCCCTGAATACCCTATAGGTACTATAAGATGTGATAATGCAAAGGAATATACAGATACTAAAATAATAAATTATTGTAATGAGGTTGGCATAACAATGGATTATGTGGTACCATATTTGCCGGAGTTAAATGGTATTGCCGAAAGGCAGAATCAAACTTTAATGAGGAGAGTATGAGCCATGTTAATTGATGCCAATCTTGATATAAAATATTGGTCCTATGCTGTGGTTACATCAGCTTATTTAATTAATAGATCCCCCACAAAAGCAAATGAAGGATTTAAAACACCCTATAAATTGTTCTATGGAAAAAAACCAAATTTAAAAAATCTTAAAGTCTTCGGGGTATTAACATATAGACATATACCTATAGAAGTCAGAAGACAGAATGCTACAAAGGCAAAATCAAAATCAAAAAATAAAATTGACCCGAAATCAGCACATAGAGCTGAGAAAAATATAATGATGGGCTATACAAATACGGGATACTGTCTTAAAGACACCTATAACACAAAATCCTATATTTCATGTGATGTAAAAATGGACGAAACACAGAATATAAAATCATTAAAAAGAAATAATAAACCCTCACAATAAAATCAGCAGATTATGAATATGATTTAGGAATAATTAACCCAATTATAATGAATGTCAACATTAAATACAATAAAATATACATAGAGGATAATATTCCTAAAACTTTCTCTGAAATAAATACAAACCCATTTAGGGAGGATTGGATTAGGGCCATAAATGACGAATTCAATTCTCTCGATGACATGAAGGTATGGAAAATAGTAGATTACGATCGCCAAAAACTTATTGATACAAGATGGATTTTCACAATAAAATTTGATGAATTTGGAAATCCAAAACCAAAAGCGAGACTTGTGGCGAGAGGTTTTAAAGATCGAACCGAATATGGTATTGCCGAAACCCATGGCCCAGTAGCATCGATAGGAACCATAAGATTATTATTATCTATAGTTAATAAAGAAAAATTAATAATGGTACAATATGACGTGAAGACCGCATATTTAAACTCACCAATAATAAAACCTATTTTTGTAAGAAGACCTGAAGGGATAAATATAAATACAAATCAGGTACTCGAATTAAGGAAATCAATTTATGGATTGAAAACATCAAGCAAATCATGGTATGACTTATTGGACATGAAAGTGAAGGATATGGGCTTTACTAGAACCAAAAGTGATAGATGTCTTTATACAATAAATAATAATGATGAAAAAATATACTTCTTAACATATGTGGACGACATATTAATTGCGTCAAACTCGCAACTGTCCATTATAAAAATAAATGAGGAGTTGCAAAAAGACTTCACAATTACCATAATAAACAATCCTAGATTCTCTGTAGGTTTAGAAATAGTTAGAAACATCGATAATAATACAATAATACTTTCACAATATAAACATATAGATAAAATGTTAAAGAAATTTGGAATTTCAGAATTAAAAAATACTAATACCCCTATGGAAACGGGCTTGAAAATAGATAAAATAGAAAATGGTAGAGACGATACCGAATATAGGTCAATGATAGGAGGGCTATTATAAATTAGCAAGACTTACAAGACCAGACATATTGTTCCCAGTCAATTTTTTTTCCCATTTTCAAAATAATTCTAATGACACACTCAAAAATTAAGTAAAAAGAATTTTTAGGTATGTCAATACAACAAAAAATTATAATATAATATATAAATCGGAAGGGGATGTCATACAGGCTTATATTGACGCCTCATATGCACCACAAGTAGATGAAACAAATATAGACTTAAATAATCTCAAAAAGGGTAAGTCAATAACTGGATTTATATTATTTGCTAATGGAGACTTGGTGGAGTGGAATTGCTCTAAGCAAACTATTCACGCCTCATCAAGTACTGCAGCAGAAATAATTGCAGTTTTCGACACCTTAGATACGATAAAAGTCATACATTATATGAATTATGAAACTTTTGGAGAGAAATTGATCGTAGATATAATGGAAGACAATATTTCAACACAAAAAATATGTTCAGGGGGTAGTCAGAAAAAATCGAGAGCCCTAATGATTAAATGCTACTTGATATTAGAAGCATTAGGAGAAAAAATAATATTTTTTAGAACTGTGAGTTCTGAAAATCAATTAGCCGATATTTTGACCAAATCTTTAGATCATTCAAAATTCGAAAATATAATTGTCAAAGTATTAAATGACACTAACATATACACATAATATAATAATAATTCGTTTATTTCAAATTAATAATATGTTGAAAATTTCCCTGCAAAGTACAAGTCGTCCCAAGTCTAAAATATAAGTCGAAACATGAAAATAGTTGCTGAAAAATTAACCTTCAATTATTGCAAAAAGAGTACTTAACAATACAATTTACTAGAAAATTCTTGCAAGAAATAGATACTCGATTTCTCAAAAATTACAACAAAGAAAACAGCATTAAAATCGAGCAAGAATAAACCCTACAATTCGTATAATAAAAACCCTATACTTTTTCAAACAGGCGTGAGAGAAATACACGAAATATTCCCACACAATATGATGAAAGAAAATCCACCAACAATAAACACAATAAAGATTAAAACCCATTACATGACCGCAATTAAGATAAATCAAAAAGGTTGCCTTATCGTAAAACATGTTAGACGCCAGTTCAAATATAATAGCAATACAGGAAATATAATAAGCGATGCAACGTATATTATTCTACAATCTTTTACATGTCATACTATTTAGATAAGATACGAAATGTAACGTTCCTTCAAATTTCAACGAACTTATAATCACAAATACCTTTGTCAATTTTTTTTTCTCTCTTTTTCCTTTAATGTAATATATGTTCGTGAATATTTTTTTCTCCTTTTATTTTTTTTTCTTCTCCATTTGAAATATACGATGAATGAATGATCTCATATACATAATATTTGAATATTTTTTTTTGCATGTTACCAATTTTTGTACTTTAATAATTTTTTTTTTTTTGCACACTACCATTTTTATATCATATATTAATATTGAATATTCCATGCATGTTACCATATTATTTATTTATTTATTTATTTTACTCAATTATTTTTTTTACTCTCGATGCACAGCACAACAAAATTATTTTAGGAACCAAAGTTACCACAATAATGTTGGAATAATACGATGTCAATAATTTTTTTATTTTTTATTATGCATATATTATTTTTGTAATTAAAATTTTTTTTTAGAAATAATAATAATTCGTTTACTTTCAGCGTACAACATGATAAAGAACTCGAACGGTAAAATTTCATGGGGGTGTTGTAACGGAAATCCCACCTTCTCTTTTTCTTCATCATCATCACGAACACATTATATATATATATGTCACACGTACACTCTCATCACGAAGTGCTTCCCTTACTATTCTTGATCCAATAACGCTGTTGCTTCGCCATTTCATATTTCGTTTGTGAAACATATTTTAGTCCGCAATAAAATGTCATCAAAGTAAAAAGTCTTGAAGTGAGGTTGAAATTCAAGGAAAGGAATAAGTTAGTTAGAGATACTTTAATGCAATGATCGAAGATACAAATTATAAGTTTGAGGAAGATGAACGATCTCCCTCCATTACGAAATTACAGTTTGAGTGGGAAACGAGTTTCAGCATTCTTGGGTGAACGGACGAAAAAGTCTTGTTTCTTCGCACAACCTGAAAGTGTTAGTTTACGTTGTCAAAAATAGTAGCGCTAACGGTTAGTGAGCTAGTGTAGGTGGAGTGTAGAACAACACCCCCCACCACAGTCTAACGAAACGAGCGAACATGATTTATCACGAGAACGAAAATTTGAATTATAATATTATTACACTTTTATATTCATTTCCCAAGCAAAAATAATTAAAACGAATTACATAAAATTAAATTAATAATGAACAATGACTAGATTACAACATATATTTCGATGTATCTTCGAAATTATTTATCGACATATTATATTACGCTAATGGATTTCGATTCGGATATTTTTCGATCTTTCATGTTGTTTGAGAAAAATTTTGTTCAATTTTGTTTAGTACTTGTTGAATAAGGGTGTTCCAAAATGTGATAAACTAATATCAACTAAACGTGTGAAATCATGTCTATGATTTGTATTCAAATCTCTGTTCGTTCAAAAACTGAATTTGCAGAGATGACAATGAATACTTACACGAAAATAAATTTTGTTTCAACAAGTATTATTTGGCCTAAAGAATATATTATATTATTAATTTTGTTTGAACATGTGATTTTTCTTTTTCTCGAACATTATATTTTTCATGTACTATATTACAAAAGGCGAGATTATTGTATTCAGTGATTCTTGACTTGACATATAATTAACTTTTGAGTTTTTATATTTCTTCCCCTTTTAAAATAAACAATTTTTCCATATGATTATTGTGAATTTAATGAATTTTATTGTGAGAGGTTCGATGTTGTTAATATTTTATCAACTAGATTTCTAAATTTTTGTTTTTCGAGACTTGTTGTTACCATATCTGCTAATTGCGAATTTGTACCCACAGTTTTGAATTCAATTTCTTTATCTTCTACCAATTGTGGCATAACATTTTATCATTAAGGCCCTTGCTCGTTTTTGAGTTCCGCCCGACATTATTCTGAGGGCTGAAATATTATCTTCGAAAATTCTTACTGGGTCATTTTCTTGGAATATTTTTTTTTGTAGAAGGAATGTGACTTGTATATCGTCCAAAGCATCAAATACCGCAATAATTTCAGCAGCAGTTGAGCTTGTAGCTACGATTGTCTGTCTTCTTACATTCCAATTAATTAGATCCCCATTTAAATATATTAAAAATCCTGATATCGATTTTCCTAGATTTAAATTTGATATTTTTATTTCATGATCTTTTACATCTGAGGCATAGGATGCATCAACGAAAGAGTGTATGCCTTTACTATCCGATGTGAATTTAATTGAGAATTCTTTTGTGGTGTTTACATATTTAAATATTCTTCTCACATGATTTTTTAATTTAGAATTTGATTTCGTTTGGAACCTTGAGAAAAAGTTCACTGCAAACGAAATATCTGGTCTTGTTATTCTAGCCAGAAATAATAGGTCTCCAATCATTGAGCGATATTCTGTATCATCTGTACAATTTTCATCTTCTTCAATTTTTAAGGATGTTTCTATGGGTGTATTTATGAAATTTGATTCATTTTGATTATATTTTTTTTAAATTTTTTCTATATATCGTGATTGTATTAGAGTTATGGTATTTTCTTTTCTATCTCTAATAATCTCAAATCCTAAATAAAATCTTGGATTATCAATAATTTTCATGGTAAATCTTTTTTTAAAGGAATCGTTTACATTTTTAATCCATTCGGGGGTATTTGACGCTATTAATATGTCGTCAACGTATGTGATCATAAGAATTATTTTTTCATTTGATTTTTTGAAATATAAACATTTGTCCGTTTTAGATCTTTCAAAGTTCATTTTCAAAATGTATTCATTTATTAAGTTGTACCATGATTTAGACGATGTTTTTAGGCCATAAATAGATTTTTTTAGTCTTAATAATTTATTGCTTTCCATTAATAGGCCTTCTGGGGGTTTTAAATATATGGGGACAATTGCAGGAGAATTTAGATAAGCCATTTTTACATCATATTAAACCATTTCTAGGTCATATTTATTGACTATCGATAGGAACCATCTTACCACCCAAATCGGGATCACAGGGGTAAATACCTGTCCCAACTCATATTCAGTTCTATCCTTGAAACAATTGCAACTAATCTTGCTTTTGGTTGATGGTATCCTTCATCATTTGGTTTTGTCACAAATACCCATCTTGTGTCTATTGTTTTTAAGGATTTATCGTAGTCTACTTCTTCCCACACGTCCAATTCCCCCAATGAAATAAATTCATCTTCAATAGATTTCATCCATTCCTTTCTAAATGGATTATTTTTAACATCCTTATAGCATGTTGGCACACAATCTTCGATCCACCTATTATCTATAGTTTTTGTAATATTAAAAGTATTTATATTGACTAGGTTTTTTTTCCAAAATTTGCTGGTTTAAGTACCAGTTCTTGTTCACAATTTTTTAAATTTGATATATTTTTGTTTTCGTCAAATTTGGCATCACAAGATATATTGAATTTATTTGAAAAAGGGTCTCTAATGCAATATCCCGTAGTGGTATATCCCATGAGTATACCTTTTTCTTCCCTTGGTACAAATTTTGGGTCAATTTTTTGTTCATTTCTATTTTTTGATTTAGTTGCATTTTGTTGTCAAACTTCTAATGGAATATGCCTATAAACTAATGATCCAAAAATTTTTAAATTATCTAAATTGGGTTTTTTACCAAAAAAAATTTCATATGGAGTTTTGTACTCTGAATTTACTCTTGTTGGTGATCTGTTTATCAAATATGTGGCTGTAGCTATTGCATGTGCCCAATATTTAATATCCAGATAACCATCAATTAGTAAACTTCTTACTCTTTTCATTAAGTTTGATTTTGTCGTTCAGCAATTCCATTTAGTTCTGGTGAGTAAGGAACTACATTTTCTATTTGTACTCCATTTTCTTCACAAAATTTTACTAATTTTTGATCTGTATATTCCTTTGCATTGTCGCACCTTATTTGACTTATTGGTGTTTCAGGGAATTTGTTTTTCATTGAGAGAAAAATATTTTTAAATTCAGTAAATACTTGACTTTTATTTGATATTGGTATTACGAAGGTGTATTTGCTATAATTATCAATAAATGTTAATATGTATTTTTGGTTAGCTATTGTGGGTGTGAATGGTCCCATAATATCGGAAGATATAATTTCCAGTCTCCTTTGAGGTTTATTTCTAACATTATTATGACCTAGACGTTGACTATTTGCTATTTTGCAAATTTTACAATTTATGAAATCATCATTCTTAAAAATAATTGTTTTTGGAATTCCTATTGTGACTTTATGTAAGTATCTCATATATTTTCCATTTAAGTGACCTAAATGTCTATGCCAAATCATTTTTTTATGATTATTTGTATTATTTTGGATTATTTCTAACGAATTATCTGAAATATTATTTTATTATTATTATTATTATTATTATTATTATCCTCATTATTATTATTTTCAGTAGTAATATTATTATTTTCATTATTTTCTTCTAAATTATTATTATTATTAGGTTCTTCTTCCTCTTCTTCTATTTCTAATTCGACAGAAAAAGAATCTCATTCATCGTCATCTTGATTTTGAGTGACGGGCATACATTTTTTTGGTATATTTATGTAATCATAATTTACTTGAAAGACACCATCGATTTTATAAGATGTAAATAAAATGTCTCCTGTTTCTATGAAGTACGTTTGTATTTTTTCTTTTCCTGGTCCATATGTAGAATTCCAGATTCTGTCACTTTAATCCCAGACATAATATCTAATGACAGATCCGGCACATAATGTACTTCCAATAATTCAATTGCTGTTTGGATTTTATTTTCATTTTCTACTAATATTCTCATGTTTCCCATATGTGTGGCATATAAATACGTATCTTTAAGTGCACACTGTAATTTTACTGGAATTTTAAATTTGGTTACATTAATTAACTTTTCCATATTTGATGTGAGATGGACTTCCGCCCCCCATCAAGTAACATTTTTTTTTTAAGTGTATATAATTTTCATTTTTTGTATTGTCTTTAATTAATTTTTTAAGAGCCAATCTTCATTATTATTGTATTTTTTTACCATGTATGACAATTTAATTGGTCTCTCCTCCTCTTTTTTATCTTTATTTTTTTGTTTTTCCTTATTCTGTTCCTTATTTTCTGGCTTATAATCAGGGCATTTATTTCTATAATGTCCCGTTTGATTACATATAAAACATCTTTCTTCTTTATTATTTTTTCTAGGTTATTGATCATTATTTCTATTATTATTTTGATTTTTATTATAATTATTTTCATTTCTTGAGTTATTGTTTCTATAATTATTATTATTGTTATTTCCATTATTATTACCGTTTGTATTATTATTTTTAAATTTATTCCCATTATTATTAAATTTTTTGTTAGATGATTGATATTGTAATTTAATTTGTTTATCTCTAATTTTTTGATCACCGTCTTCTTTTAATATTTGTTTAAATACTTCTAGATTTTTTTTATTTTCAGGGAGGTTATTAAATTGCATTTTTGCTACCGTCTGTTCGTATCCTAATGCTAATTGAAGGTTTTCCAATTCCTCTTCTTCAGATATTTCCTTCCCTGCATTATGAACTTCTTGTACTAGTATGTCCCATTTATTTAAGAAACCTCTTATACTTCCACCTGGTGTAAATCTAAAAGCAGTCCATTTTGATTTTGCCATATTTGCGACTATTTTTGTTTTATAACCATAAGTTATATCTAATTTTTCAAAAATTTGATCCACTGTTTTACATTCCCTAATTTGTTTCGATACATTATATGTCATCCGTTCCATAATGAACGCTTTTGCGAATTCTTGTTTTTTAAAATATGCTTTAGCAGAATTCGAAGATGGTCTGTATTGTAAATTATCCATATTTTTGATATAAATTTTTAGTTCAGGGTGTGGGCCAAAAACATCCCAATATCCTGAACCCCTTATTAAAGCTATTATCATCCATTTCCAGTCCAAGTAATATTGGCCATCAAATATTTTCCCACTTGGACTTTGTATCGGATGTATAGTTTCATCAGCTGGCATGATATAATGTACTTGAGGGTGTGTACTCCCAGAGCCTGATCCTCCTTGAGGGGATGGGGTAGTGGTTCTTTCGCTTGCCGTATTCATGCTTTCTGGAGTACTTGGTAATGTACTTAGTTCCGACAACTCAATTTTGAAAAAAATTAATAAAACATTATTTTAAAAAAAAAATTATTTTATTTTTTAAAAGAGAAAAAAAAAATATTTTATTTTTATTTAAATTATTAATTTTTCGTAATATTATTCGTATGTATGTTTGCGTTTTAAAATATGAAAAAGAAAAAGAAAAGAAAAAAAATATTCCAATTGAGAATATATTTCAAAAATAAACTTGAATAAATCTTGTTTAAATTTGAATCCTTGTGATTGTTTATGACAAAAGATCTATTGAAAATTGTCCTTGAATACTATCTGTAATATTTTATTGTAATAAGTTTTCAAGTTTATGCATTAGTATTTTAAACAAAGGAATTTTGTGACATGAAAATTTCAGAATTGAACTTGCGCAATATGACAAAGGATTTTTTCTTTTGTGACAATAAATTTGTTGAAACATGAAATTTTTCAACTATGAAAGTATTTTACTTGTTAATATTATATTATATTTTTTAATTTTTGTAATTTTACGTATTTTTAAAGAGGATTTTCTCTCTCAAAATTTTCAAGAAAAATTCTGAAAGAATCTATCGAGTCCAAAGCTTGAATACTGAAAATATTTTTTGTAATTTCTATGAATTTTGCGACTTTGATACCTCTTTTATAATGAATTATTCCACTAACATTTACTGAGAAAGTTTCCAAGATTATTTCTCCCGAAAATGTTTTCCAAAATGGGAATTCAATTAAGTTTATTCTTACTTCTGTTATTTTTTCGTTTTCAAAAATATTTAATAATTTTTTATAATCTTTTTCTTTGATTTTTATTGTTCCTTCACAGTTTGATGTTCAGTTAGCAATTTGTTTCCAAAACCTTATCATTCGTAACCTGCTTTATTCGAACTTATTTTTAAGCTTAATCGTCCTGTGAAATTTCACTTGATTTTTACCAAACTAAAGGGGGTTTTTGAAATTAAGCGTTTTGGAATTTAAGGGAAAGAAGGAAAAAAATTTAAAAGAGAAAAAATAATTTTTTATATAACTAAATTTGCTCAATATCCCACAAAATCACTGAATATATCTCATTGTTTTCCGCAATAGTAAATGAAATATATAACTTGAAAGTATCGAAAATTACATTACCCGTAACCTGCGGAATTCCGTTGAATATCTCCCAGCTGAGTTTGTGAGTAATCAGCGTTTTCCCATGGGTCAGCACTTGGATCAATTTCAGGTCATCCTCAGAAAATTTCAATCTTGGCAGCATATGAAACAGTTGAATCAGCAGCACTCAATCAACGAAATTTTGAAAAACGGTCTCTGATTTTTGAACTTTATTATGTTTCACCTTGCTGTAACAGACGATCCAGGTCCGAAGTAATCTGCAATCCCACGACGAAAAAAAAATTTGGTTTCACCTTACTACAAAAAGACGATCCAGTATTTTTTGGAAGATGATCAAAATGGCGTTAAATTAATTTGGCGCCAATATGATTTAAATAAGCTTCGAATAATTTTCGATGAACTTTTCGAAAAATTAAACGAAAAAAAAATTCACTTGAGTTAACAACTCTTGAATCAAAATATATTTCGTAAAGAAAACAACTTTTAACGAAAATAAAAGCTTATAGTTCCTTAAACTTTTGGATACTATAGCAAAAAAAATTAAATTGAAAGATTAAGTATCACTCTGTACTAACTATTCAGGAATCGCAGCTCTGTTTACCATGAAGTGAGGTTGAAATCCAAGGAAAGGAATAAGTTAGTTAGAGATACTTTAATGCAATGATCGAAGATACAAATTATAAGTTTGAGGAAGATGAACGATCTCCCTCCATTACAAGATTATAGTTTGAGTGGGAAACGAGTTTCATCGTTCTCGGGTGAACGGACAAAAAAGTCGTGTTTGTTCGCACAACCTGAAAGTGTTAGTTTACGTTGTCGAAAATAGTAGCGCTAATGGTTAGCGAGCGAGTGTAGGTGGAGTGTAGAACAACAAGTCTCAAGTTCTTTCAATCCTCGTTCTGTACACCTCACATCACTATGTTTTTAAACAGCAAACCAGTAAACTAACATTTTGAACGGGGATACGGGTATCTGATTTAACTTCACCAGTTGTTCATTAGACCCATATTCACAAACGTCACTTTAACCTCCCTTCACTTAAATTTCACTTTAAAAAAGTTTTTCGCACAATTTTGTACATAAAAATTTGGGAACATTGTATCTCTTATGAAAGTTCCAAAGTAAAAATTAAATGTTACCACTTTCTTAAATACAAAATTGTGCCAAAAGTCATTTTTAACTGGTGTTTTAATGAAGGGAGGTTAAAGTGACGTTTGTGAATATGAGCCTTAGACTCTGTGTTATTCTTATCTGTATTAGCAGTCCAGTATGTATATAGTCAAAGGTCTATACCGTACCTTAGATTTATCAAATCTCAACGACTGAACTGCTATTCTTTATTTATTTATTTAGCATGTTGTGTGGTAATGTTGTATGTAGTTTGGAAGTTCTAAACCTCGAATTGTTAAGAGTTAATACTTTATAAAATTAATTTTCCTCATCTATTAGGTGAGTAAATACAAATATAATCCATTCCAGAAAAGAGATTAAAAATTGAAAAATTCATCAAACTGATAACGAAAATATTTATCTGTAGCACTGTTGCACCGATCAAAGTAACCCCTTGTACCTACTTTCTCTTTGATTTTCATATGTTATGTACCTCTAAGCTTGTAATGTCAACATGTTAGCCTTAAGAAACTCTTTAACCACACATTTCATAAGGTAAGCAAACCATGAGCGTCATATTTCATAATCTCGTAATTTCTTATGTTGTTTCTTCACCTATCCGATGCATCTGTTAACAGCTTCCAGAAGTCGTTCGGTTGCAATCCCTCATTATGTTTCTCAACATTTACTAAACCGTTGTTCTTCCGATCTACACCATCGTTGATGTAAGCACATTGGTACTGTTCTCTGCTATGCCCCAATTTTGCTGAAATTTTATATACACGTTATACTCGGTACTAACAATTTATATACCAAATTTCAAGTGTCACAAACATTTAAAACATAAGTAATTGAATTTCAGAGTTTGCCAAATTCGAGGGTAAATCGAATATTTTCCTATGGGTAGTAGTTAAAAAACTATTAATTTTTTCGGTGTTTTTAAGTGAAGCATTGAGGCATCCTCCTATGTATCTAAGATCATTTAGTTCCTCCATGCATGGCGCAGATTTGAATCCCATTCAGGTATGTGGGTGATTAGGTGAGGTTGGGTAGTTTTTTTTGTGGATGGTAGGTGAGGTAGATAATTTTTTTTTAGAAAAAATTGTTTACGACATTTGAAATTAGGTATGTCAATTGTTATCGTCCAGTACAGTATGTATGCTAAATTTCAGCGAAATCGGAAAATAGCAGCTAAATTAAAATTTTACCAGTATATTATTTACTTAATGAAATGGTTCGTTAGTTGACGTATTCACTTGTTATATGTACTTGAACTTCCACAGGGCTGAACCGATGAAAAAGAAAAGGAAAGCCGATCCAGCTATCGTGAAATTGCGTGAAGAAAGAAAAATAAAACGATTATGGCGTGACATTAAACGACTTATGAAACTTCAAAATCAGTTGAAACCTATCGACGAACTCGAAGTACCTTATGCCATAGTGGATAATCCACAGTAAATTTAGTTTCTTTTGTTCGTAATTGTGTTGTTTTTGCCGACTGTTTACAGAGGAGGTTATATTTTTGGTATGTCCTATCTCCGAAACTAACAGAATTTCGTTTGCTCAAAACCCGTGTCTTCATAGATTTTAATGAAAGTAAATTCAAAATGTTCTTGAACATTTGATGAATGTCCTAGGCTTTTCATATTTGAAAATTAAAAAGTTAGGTTAAAAACGAGTTTTTAAAAAATACGCTTTTATAATTTGAAGGAGAAAACAACGTCGAAAGAGAAAATAAAATTTCTCAGTTTTTTTTCGGAGACAGAAACAAACAAAAATTGAAAAAAGAACTGATAAAAACGGATATAAGTGTATGTGTACGTGTGTCGCAACACGTGAAAGCAGCGCTGAAGTTGGTCATCTGATGTACTTCAACAAATTGAGTGAGTAGAATAAAAGCGTATAAAAAAATTATAAGAGTATAATTGAAGAAAACGAGAATTTATGTATTGAAAAAATTATTGTCGTAAATTTGGGCTTATCCACCAATAAGATCTACTCATTCAGTTTAATACAGTCGGGTTTTTTTTTGGTTTTTTTTTTTTTTCTAATAAATTTTATTCGATTATTAATTTCTTAAGATCATTGTCATTCATTAGGAAATATGCTCGTGAAAAAAATACTTTATCCGAAGAAGAAATTAACGAAAGAGAAGATTTACTTCAAGAATGGTCTGTTTATAAGATGAGAAGGCACACCCAAGATTTACAAATGGTTGAGAGAATCGAAGCTGCCCACGCAAAAGCTCTTCGAGAACTTGAGAAGGAATCGCCCACATTATATGCGGAGGCTGTGAAGGTTAGTCTTTCGCTTATAAGTATTGTGCACTTGGGTTTTGTATTTTTTTCTCTATGTACATCTTTAGTCAGTCGTCTCATCAGTTTTGTGAAAGCTAATATTCGACGTATTCTGACAATATATCTGAACCAACATCAGTTCTTTTCAATTAAAGGGGGAAAATTGCCGAAAAAGTTAGAAGAACTCTAAATTTGTAAAGTTCAACGTAGATTACGGGAAACTCCAATGGAAAAGTGAAATATTTCGTTGGGATGTCTTCGTTTCAGAAAAATTTCTTGGTCTCTTAAGAACAGTAGCATCACTCTGAAGAGATTTTCCCAGAATTCTATGTATTTTCAGATTATTCGCAAATTTTTATGGTTTGTTGCTTGTGTCTAAGTCCATTTTTGACTTCCAGTAAAATTAGGAAGTTAATTTTCAAAAGTTATCCCTATAACAATTACATCAATCACTATATTTTCTTAGATGATTAGCTCCAATTTATGTTTTTGTTTCGTTATTTTAAATTGATTATTTAAAGAAGGAAACATCTGGAAAATGTCTTTTATTTCTGTTTTTTATTTTAATTTTCCGTTCAAATTAAGCATTGTTTTTTATGTTCAACTCCATTTTTGTCTCGTATGTGTTTCAAAACCGGTGTTTTCATTAGGCTTTTTTATAAGTTACAGTCTTGCTTTTTTAGAAGCAGCGTGTAATTTAAATAAACAAAAGCCAGATTTTTTATAATCTAAAGTCTAATATTGTTTAATTTTCAGATTCCACTATCTCGCTTTTTTAGAAGCTGAATTGTAGCTTGTAAAAAAGACTAGTGAAAACTTCGCTAGGTGTCATCTGTCAAAAGCCTAGTGTTTGTACATTATGAGGATGCTCTAAATATTCAAAATCCGATTTCAGAATTTGTTAATTCTCTTAATGGGTCTCATTTTCAGTTTCTCTGTGACTCCAATACGAAGTATTTCGTAATTTTAAACGAACCAATTTTACATTATTTTATAATTTCCACACCCGCCTGTTTTTTAGGGTACTGAAACTGAATTTCATGTACGTTCAATTTTAAATAAAATGAAATTCAATTTATTTAATACTAGTATAAGATTTTCGGGCATCGCAAGCGGCCGACTCAAGTTTCTTCATATTTTTTATGGCTAGAAATGGAAAATTTAGTAGCCTGAGTATAATTTTGTTCGGCTATGAAATTTATTTCGTCTGCATTTGTGTTGAGCTGAAATTAAATCGGTGTTGACCACATGATATTAAAACATTCCATAAATATTCAGTATTTTTAATTTCATGTAAGCCCTGAAATGAGCGACTAATCAATGTCCAATTTCCTTTAACCTAGTCAGTTTTTTTTCTAAGGGTTTTACGAGTTACTTCACGTCTGGAAATACGGCAGGATGTGTTTTCTATTGAATGTCAACTTTGGAAAAAAAAACATGGCTATCCGATACTTTATACACTTCATGAAAACGCCAAATTTCACATCTTTAAAAAAAAGCGCGCGTTTGCGTAGAACGCTTCCCAAAATTGAAACAGCTTCAATTTTTCATCGAAGTTTACTCTCGGAAAAATTCTTAAATAATGAAACCCTATTGAATTTTAGATGATTGTCTCAATTTAATACCGAGTCGTCTGCTTCTAAAATTTTCTACTCTCTTTTTCAGCTCGTCTTGCTAAATTGAAAATTTTTATCGCTAGGTATTAAAAAGAAAAATGAAATACTCAGTTGAAGATTCGTTTCTAGTTCAGTGCTGATTATTTGACTTGAATTGAGTTGTGCTTTGCACGTAATGAATTTTTTTCTCATTACCTTTCATCTCATAGAGCATTAGTGTTGACTTGTTTTTCCATTTCTTTTTATCGCTTACGAATTAAAATGATGAACTTCTTCCAATTTTTTTCATTGAAATTAACAAAATTATATATGCTTTTTATCCAAAATAGTGTTCATTTCTTGCCCGTCTTGTCAAGTATCACCAATGCAAATTTTCTTCATCGTATTGTTTGTGGTCTGAATGATTTTTGAATTGAGATTTTGTTTTGTCTGAGCTTACGAGAAACTAATTCCGTAGTTACCTAAAAAACATCTTGCATGTATCTAATAGATGCCTATTATATAATTTTTGTGCTTCTCTTAACGGAACCCTCTGCTTTTCAAAACAAAGACTAGAAACAATAGTGATTTGACTGATAGCAAACAGTTGTGCGTTCAGAATGACCGGGTAACAACCAAAACACTCCAACCATTCAGAATGACTGGTTGTTTTACCCAGGTAAATCGCCCAAGTTGTTCAGAATGAGTTGGTTGTTTTACCCGAGTATAATAATTTTTACCCCGGTACATAGTTGTTGAAAAATTACTCTAATGATTTTGATTAGTTAATGCAGTATTATTTTGATAACAACCATGAAATATTTGATAACAATCTATTGTGTTTTATTATTTTCTGGCATTGGGAGAAATTGTTGGTTTTGAACTGGATAAACTTGGGGTAATATTTCAACTCTTTCCTAGCTACCATGATTATGGTTGTTTATTCTTAACGGACCCCAGGTTTATAGCAACCGCCGCAACAAAAGGGAGGTAATGTATTTGGTAAGCTATATGTGCCTCCAACCAAATCTGTCATGTTGACATAGATAACATGTGTCTCCAAAACACTACTATCAACAAGTTAAATCCTCTCTTACACAAACACAACTCTACAGCACTGGTACCAACAACACAAAGATACAATTATACATATTTTATTGTATAACATACCATCCGTTATATTTTTTGATGGTCTGAATTCAATTTTGACATTAATTTTTTTATTAGACCTATTCATCGATCTCCAGGAGCTTCAAAATGGGGCCAAATTTTGATTTTTCATATTTTATTGTGTAATAATTATATAACATCTCGTATGTTTTTTTGAGCACTAAGTTCAAATTTGACATTTAGTTTTTCATTCAACCCATTTTTCAATTCCCAAGGGCTTCAAAAAGAGGCTAAATTTTAATTTTTTACATTTTATTTTGTCCTAATATATAAACTGGTTTTTTTATGCAACATGTTCAAACTTGAGGTTCATTTTTTTCATTTGTGGTTCATTTTTTCATTTGACCTATTCTTTCACTCCCAGGATATTCAAAAAAGTATTTACTATCAACTTTTAATATAGTACCTAGTTCATCGAGTGTTGCTAAGATGTGGACAATAGAAAAAATTATGTTAACTTAAATCAAGCTAGAAAATTTCAGGAATATATTTTTTAGATATATAATATCCTTCAGTATTATCATATATCTCGAAAATTAAAGTCTCAATATTTAACTCATTACTTCATTAGTCATAAATCATAATCAGCTTAGGCTTAGCAAAATTTACTAATAAAACCTTTTCTATCCTTTAAATTTAGGGTTAATCAATTTTTCATTGTTTCTTGTTATCAGTTGTTGCTGATCGACTGACTGAGATGCTCATATCTCTGTTCAACAAATTTTCTCAAACTTGGGACCTGTCTAGATCATTTTCTTACCCTCAAAACCCCTTATCCTATAATTTTCACAGACTTTGTTTGTCTAGTTCTTCAGAACATGATTACCACCATTCATACAAGCATACGTACATACATACATACATACATATGATTAATCGAATATCATTCAGGCTTGAGCAAGAATTACAAAATTTTTATAAAAGAAATAGACGAAGTAGATGGGGAATAATAAAAATCCTGGTCGACTGTTGTAGAAGAAACATTTTCTATTTTACCTCAAAATCAAAATTAATGCATGTTGAAAAAATTAAGTTTACAGGTTGGTGTAAAAAACAGTAAATTTATTACTTGAAATAATCGATTGATCGAACAATTTTCAGTTAATCGCACATCACTATGTGACGCAAAAACCCTGTTCCAACATTATTTCTCGATGTAGCTTGTTTATTCTTAAAAAGAATGAATGAAGGAAAGTTTGATTCTTTCTTACATGGGTTAATTATAATTTGAAATTCTGAAAATCGTATGAAATTTCCAAAAGTGATAACACTGCCATTGGATTTAGGTTTTAACATCACAGCCTAGCCTCAGTGGCGCTGCGGAAAAAGAATGCAACTATGTGGATAAACAATATAACCAACTAATGAAAAGAGCCAAGAACAGTGAAATTGTGACAATTTCTTCTTCTTCTTCCTCTATTATCTTGGCTTCTGAAGGCTCAAACTTATTTTTCTTGGTCTCATTTTATTCCTTAATAGTGTGTCATATTTAATTTAATATTATATCCAATGAAAAGCCAACTGTTCATTAAGTAAAACGAATAATTCTTTAAACGAACTGGCATCGAATCGATTTTATTAAACTAGATGAAAACGGAAACTGATATTATAACAAAGATAGGCTAATCACGAAACATAAAAACGAATTTGACAGTGCAGCCAGCAGCACATTTGAAAAAATAACAAGTAATACATTTTATGGTTAACATAAGTTCCCCCCCGCAAGGCTCATCCACAGGCAGGGGAACGACGGAAGAAACAGCTCGAATTTTTATGGAGTTATGATGTCGAACCTCGACAGTACGAACAATTCCTTTGGTGTCGGGCAAAAATTTTACGATTAAGGCCAACTCCCAATGAGCTGGTTTGGCTAGGTCATCTCGCAGAATCACAATTTGACCTTCGACCAGGTTTGGTGACGCTTTCTGCTATTTGGCTCGAGTTTTGAGTTGTGAAAGGTAATCTCTAGACCATGTGAGCCAGAACGACTTGATTTGGCGCTGCATGAATTCGAACCTCTTGGATAATGGAATGGAAGTCTGCTCCAGCTTGGGTAGGGATGTTAATCGATCTCCAATCAGAAAGTGTCCGGAAGTCAGGACCACAGAGGCAGGCTCTCCAGACTTATAACAGAGCAGCCGTGAATTTAGGATCCCTTTGATGCAACCAAGAAGGGTGGCATACTGCTCATAAGTCATCACTTGGTCCTTGCTAACTCGGATTAAGTGATACTTCATTGACTTCACAGCAGCTTCCCAAATGCCACCTCGATGTGGAGCGTGAGGGGGGTTGAAGCGCCACTGAATTCCTTCGGAGGCGCAATGCTCCTGCAGCTTCTTGTCTCGCAGGTCGAAGAATTTGGCAGCTCCTTGAAAGTTTGTGCCATTGTCCGAGTATATAACTTTCGGTGCTCCTCAACGTGAAGCAAACCGCTGTAAGGCGTTTAAAAAGTCCTTGGTTAACAATGAGGAAACAATCTCTAAATGGACAGCTCGGGTTGCAAAGCACACAAATACAGGGACATAAACTTTGAATCGAACTTTGGAACGGACTGTCATAGGATGACATGTGAAAGGCCCAGCTAGATCAACTCCTGAGGTGGAAAATGGGCGGCTAACCACACAACGGTCGAATGGTAAATCTCCCATAATTTGGGTCCTTGTCTCGGCTCGATATCTGATACAAGTTGTGCATTGGTTGCACTCGGCTTTGGTGACATTTTTCAATGAACCTGTGAAATGATACTTTGCAGACAAATGGGAGAATATAAAGGATCGAGTAGCATGAAAATATTTTGCATGAATAAATCGAACTAACAATTTAACAAATTGGCTGCTGGCTGGTAAAACGATAGGGCGCTTTCGATTTAAAGATATTTCAGCATTTGTAAGTCGGGTCGTGATTTGAATTATATTATTTTCAAGATACGGATTATGTGATTTTAAAACACTGCGTTTCTTAACGTATTTCCCTTCGGAAAGACGCAAAAACTCAGACAGATATTTGCGACGTTGGACAAACGAAACTAAAACATTGAACTTGACAGATAAATCTTCGACAGATAAAACAATAGGTGAATCAAATTTCACTAATTTCAGACGAGATTTACAATTAATTCGAATTTTCAGTTTCCGGAAATACAAATAAATTAACGCGAAAATGCGGGTCAAACGATTAAAACACGAATGGTCGGGTTAACAAAAAATTAAAAAATTCGAACTTGGAATGATCGACGACTAAGTTACAAATGGGTTTAGTTTTCCATTTCTCCAGCTTTAAATTTTCTTCGAACGATCGCAGAGACTCGATATCGAATGATTTTAACAAAAACGAAGGTCTGGTAACCCACAATTCAGATTTTAGAAACGTGGAAACAGAACAGTTTTGGGTTGCCAAGTCCGCAGGATTTTCAGAAGTCGGATCATAACCCCAATTTGGAAATGGAAGGACTTGAACAATTTTCTGAACACGGTTGGCGACAAAAACTTTCTAAGTTTGCTAGAGTGACCTTAGAGTTGGAAAATGCAAACATATCCTTGACAGTGATGTGCAGGATGCGGTGGACTTGGTCAAGCAGCTCAGCTTGAAGAACTGCTGAGCATAACTCGAGCTTTTGTAATGTAACAGCCTTGGTTGGGGCAACAGGGGTTTTAGCGCATACAAAGCGGATGCCCTCGATTCCGTCGGGTGATAGCAATCGGATGTAAACCACAGCACAGTAGGCTTTTAAAGATGAATCATAGAATCCAACTAGATCGTACAGACCTGTAGCCTGCTCCATGAATGGATGAGGTACTGAGAATGCACTGAGAAGCTTTTGCTCCTCTCGGAGTGCGCAGAACTCCTTGACCAATGGCTCAGCAACAACCTGCTCCCAAGAGAGCCCATGTTGCCACAACGATTGGATGAACATCTTTTCTCAAATAGTGACGGGTGCGACAAGCCCAAGTGGATTGAAAATACGCGCAACTTCGGACAACAGTCGGCGTTTGGTTACTTTCTCAGTATCTAAGGTGGATTCTGGAACTCAAATCCGGAAGACATCCTCAGGTGGAGTCCAGTACACGCCTAAAAGGGATATAGCGTCGGTATCGCCTAAGATTTGTGCCCGACTCGTCTCAATTAATTTGGTTGGAAGATATCCTTGGGTGGCATCTGACTCAAATAGAATCATGGCTGTTGGGAGTATGATGGCCAATTTGATTGTTGTAACCTTATAACTCACCGCATTGGAATTGGCTGATTGAGCGGCATCTGGAATGGACTGCTCAGTTTTCTTTGACTCTGTTGGCTTGGCTGGAGGGGTTGGCTTCCCGGCATCCGATTTTTCAGCTGAATACCTGGGTGGTCCGTCAAAATGGAGAAGAGTGTGATGCTTCTTTGAACAATTTTTGCAAGTTTTCCTCGACTTGCATAGGTACGCGCTGTGACCCGTATTAAAGCAGTTTGGGCACAGCTTATGCTGACAGATCACATTGGCTCACTCGCGGACAGATTTGTTTTGGAAGACATCGCACTCGATAAGATGCTATTTGGAGCAGCAAATACAAGGTGGTTTTTCGGTAACCACGAAGCTTCTTCTCAAGTTGTTGGAATCATTCTGATCCTTTGGTTGCTTCTTGGGTAACTCGATTTCCTTGGGTGGAGCCAATCAGATGGCAGATGCGTTAGCTTTAAGGAAAGCCCGCAAATCGCTCCATTTGGCGTATTTTGAGTGATCCTGGATCGCCTTTTTTCAATCAGTTTGAGTTCGTTCATCGAGTCTACTGAACACAAAATAAGTAACGATACCTGGCCAGCCACTTGGAGTTTTGCCAGATAACTCGAGGCTACGCAGAACTGAATCAACATGATCAATTAAATCACGCATTTCCCAAGTATTCTTTATGCATTGGATTGCGAATAATTTGGAAAAATGGGATTCCACAATCAAAAATCAATCCTCGAATCTTTCGACAATAGCATCCCATGCCTTCTGATAATTGGAGGCAGAAGTGGGGATATCTCGAATTAATCATTCCACTTTGCCAGTGAGGCTGCTTTTCAAGTAGACCATTTTGTCTTCATTTTCAATTTCGGTGTTATCGTGAATCAGTCTAACAAACTGACTCTTGTAATTCAGAAATTTCTGTTCATCTCCTTCGAACATTGGCAACTGGATCTTCGGAAGTTTATTTCGCATCAGGGATGATGCGTTCATCAAAAATTGTGGAGCTGAAGTCAATTGAGCCCAAGAGTGACGCTCTTTGGCTTGATTAGTGTTTTTGGCTCTGTCGAAGTTATCTTGGTAGGTGCAAACTATACCAGTTAGGCGCGCTAATCGGCTGACTAGTGCGTCGACCTTCTTGATTTCCTTTTCCTCCACTTCGGTTAGGTCATGGGAGGACATTTCAGAAATTAAGACATCGAGTTGTTCTTGGCTTATCTTTGCTTGTTCAATATTGGCAGTGGCAATTTGGCATTCTTCTTCGGTAATCTCCTCGCCAGTGAGAATATTTTCCGCTTCATCGGTTAAATTATTGGCTCGACGGATAGCATTTCTCATCTTAGCATTTCTCATCTCTCGGTTGATTGTGCTGAGATCGGACATGATGCTCAGTTGGTTCGGATGCGGCTTGAAATTTTGTGGTGCAGACTGTGTGGCTGTATTGAAACAGCTTTCGTCTAGGCAGAGCACGGATGCACCCACTCAATAACTGCAGCGCGTGCTTTGTGGCAGTGTGATGACACCTTTTTCTGCAGCGTGGGATGCTCGGCGACAATACCGGCGCAGTGCGGATGTGTGTTCGAAGGGCCCACAGTTGTCTGGATGGTCTGTGGTGATTGTGGATGGTTGCATCGGGCTCCGTTGCTGTGCAGGTTGCGTGGCGGGCTTGGTTGGGTTGTGAGCACGATGCAATTGCCTATGGGGGACCCGCTTTTGTTTGTCCGTGAAAACTGAGTAAGGTGGACTGCTTGCCATTGTTCAGACTTTAATCGGAACGCAATAGCTCACTTCACAACCAATTTAAGTGTAAAAAAAAAACGGCAGATTTTCGAGAAAAAAAATTACTTTGTCACAAAACAAATCAAAACGAACTGGTTGCTAAGTTTTCAGGTACCGAAGGACCATTTTGTAAAGGGAATAATTCTTTAAACGAACTGGCATGAATCGATTTTATTAAACTAGATGAAAACAGAAACTGATATTATAACAAAGATAGGCTAATCACAAAATATAAAAACGAATTTGACAGTGCAGCCAGCAGCACATTCGAAAAAATAACAAGTAATACATTTTATGGTTAACACATTATAAAGAAATTTGAACACTGACATACCTACTGGGCTTTAATCTTGTTTGTTTGGCCTCATAGTTTCCTTTAACGCTGCAAACGCCGAGTCGGTTTTCATTCCATAATCCCCCATTAGTACATTATGAATCAGTCCTTTCTTCAGTAGAATTAGATCTGATGAAAATGAAAAAGTGAATCAGTAATTTCTTTGATTCTGAAAAGCAGTGATTTCGGATCATAAATCATTCTGTGTAACAAAAGGGCCCATCAAACTAGTCAAAGCACGGCTCTAAAACCGTTTGTATGCCGCTTTTTTGTTGTCTGGATTCATTTTTCGCTTGGTCTGTTGCTTCCTAACTTCGCTTATTTAACCTTAAATTTATATTGCTTATTTTATTAGAAAACTGTGATAGGTTATCGATAATCGAAGTATCTATTTCATTTGTAGGTTGACGATACGTTTTTACCATTTACGGTGGATGGTCCTACCGATACACCCCCATTTAAGGATTATGATAGTCCTGAAGGAGACTACGTTGATTGTACTAAAACATGGGACCCTCCCGTTATACCGGAAATGGATAAAAAACTGAAAAAACAACGATTTGAGTTGCGCGCACTAGAAGATGCCAAAAAAAAGGAAGAATAAAAGCAAGACGAAAAATAGTAATTCATTATTGTTAAGATTGTATTTTTATTACGAATTAATGGAAGTAAAGAAAGATTCGGTACAAATTTTCGTTACATTCTTTGGAACATAGTCGGAAAGAGCTGAAAGAAGTAACGTATTCATCGTTGGATTTGAGCCGTGAGACCATTTTCGTTATTAATTTTGTCATATCTGCATGGTAAGGAAAAATTATTTTTCAATTTTTGAAAAATGCTCCATCGAGTGCGGAGCCGAAGATTCGCGAAGAAATTCAGGTAGCTCAAACCCTGATATTGTCTAATTTAGTTTGTTTCGAATAAGATTACTGAATTTAAATATTTTTTCCCTTTTATATCGGGGAAGGGAGGCTAATTTTATTTTCGGTAAAATCAACCCATCAGTCCCACGCAACTGCGTCTGTGGCTTGCTGCAGTTGCTGTAAAGTGAAAAAGTTACTAATAACGAACTTCGTGGCAATTAATTGGTGTTCTCGAAATTATTTCCCCATTCCTTCTAACAGAAGTCACAACGTTCGAGAGATAAGTAATTCAAGCTATTTGAGACTATTTTCCGAAAATTCTTCCCTTTGTAGTGCAAATATAGGTGTTCGTAATTTTATATTAATCATCTCTGATTTAATTTTACCTGATTTTCATTTGCTTACTTTTAAAAATATCTAATGATGGTAACGAGCATTTCAAAAATGATCAAATGCTCGAGAATTTATAAGAATTTTCAATAATTTCGGTTTCTGATGTAAATGAATGAATAGGTTTACAGAAAATCAATTTTCAAAATACACATTTATTATAAGCTCATGCTACGCCACTGACTGGTTGTAAATCAATGGAACAGCGCCTTAATTCATACGATATTTTCTCATTTTTGCTGTAGTGTGAGTCTTGTAAAATAGCGAATCTAGATTTTTCAATTCAGAAATGAAGAGGCGACCGCCCCTCCCGTTCTCTTCGTTATATCTATAGGCGATGGCCACTGGGAAATATCCTTGCTACTCTTATAAAAAGTATAAATTGTGAACCTCCGGGCCCGGGGCAACCTCATTATATTCATTTGATGAAAAGTCTACCCCTACCTCAAAGTAGCAAATAAAAACAACCAAAATAGTTTAAAATTCTGAAGACCCGTCAACTTATGTTTTCGGTTTTGTCTTTTTTTTTTTAATTTACCTACTTCGAAAAAAATCTCAATTAGATTGTAATCTCTTGTGGGCATCCAGCGATTTTGGTATTTAACATGTCGGTTACGGGTTAAAATTTTACTCGATTAAATTGCAACTTTCACAAGATGGAGAAAAAAAACGAAAACATAATTTTTTCTCATAAAAATTTCTTCCACACGCACTTTTCCCCACAGAAACGGGCCGCTATAATAAAACCGCATAAAAATAAGTTTTTTCTTCCTCCCTCCAAGTAGATATTCGTTTGAAAATTTATAGACTGCTTTTAATATTAATATTTATCGTGCCTTTGAGAACGATAAACGTAAACTATATTAATGTAACAAGCCTTATGGATTTTTTTTTTTTTTTTTTTAAATCAAAAAGATTGTACTGCCGAGCGTTGGATTAAAAATTCGAAAATTACGTGCTATTTTATCGTCAAAAGAAAAAAAAAGCTGTCTTTGTTGAATACAGTTAGTGAAGAGTGAGAAGAAAAACTTGAAAAGAACGTTTTTCAAACAAGGTGAAATATACCCTTGGGGTCAATATAGATGTTTGTCTGATGTATGTATCATGGCTGTAAAAGAAATCTTCCTCCTGCTAGCGAATAACATTTCTCTTTCGCAGAAGCTAAAAAAAAAATCACATATATTCGTTGGTGCATTAATTTATACGAATGAATGATGTGATTGTAATTCTGTTTATTTTGCTTTTTGCAGTCTGTATTATAGTACTTTTTATGATGCGAAAAACATCTTAGCGCTTGGTCTACGGTAAGAGCAAAATGAGAATTATGATCATCGAATTCGTATAACTCGTGTGTGTTACATAATTTGCAGGTATGTAGTTGTGTGCGTGTATGGTGCGCACGAAGACAACCACACTATTATATTTACACATCAGTCTTTCATGAGCTCATGCCTTTTTTTGTGGTTTCTCTTTCCATCTTGGCAATTCAAAGATACCATTTTCAAACTTTAACTCAATTTTTCTACGTTCATTTTTAAATTCTAAAATAATTCATACAAAATTTTTGATTTCATTGGATGTTTTAGTTCCTCACCCTCTTCAATGTTTAACATGGCAGCCTTTTGAAATTTTCTTATTTTTTCATGTTTTATGTAGGTCCAATGTCAGTTTCAGTGTTTCTCCTAAGATTGGCATGAATTGCTTGATTTTTCAAGTAAAATAGGACATTTTTATACGCTTTTATTCTACTCACTCAAAACTTCAGCGCTTTCACGGGTTACGACCTTTGATTATATACATACTGGACTGCTAATACTGATAAAAAGCTGTGTTCAAAACAAAAAGGCGTATCCCTGTTCAAAATGTTAGTTCATTATCAAATTTATTAATACTTATTGTCTTTTCCTTTGACTAGGTCTCCTCTTACCACAATTATTGCTTTTAATTACGAATTAAATCGGTAATGTTGTAGTTTTATAAAACTCAGAAGTTCAAAAATTTCAGTTAAATCAATTTAAAATTTGATTTATTGATGCATAAAAATAATATTTTTTGTTGCTGTATGACGAATGTTTTTATCTACTTGCAAAATATTCTTACAAATATGTCTAATTCTAATTTTTACATAGAAATTTTTAATTAATTCGATTAAATGCGGATCAGGTAGCTCTATGTTTTTAAACAGCAAACCAGTAAACTAACATTTTGAACGGGGATACGGGTGTCTGACTCAACTTCACCTGTTCATTAGACTCTGTGTAATTCTTATCAGTATTAGCAGTCCAGTATGTATATAGTCAAAGGTTGCGACGCACCCATATACACTGATATCCGTTTTATCAGTTGTTTTTTTTTCTCTTTCACATGTATTTCTGTCTTGTTATTATAAACTTTTATTCTACTCACTACTGCAATTTTAAAATATACCAACACTGCAGCCAACCTTCCACAACAAAATAATGTTTATTTGGCATGAAGCTAAAGCCAAAAAATAAAGTGTATTTTTTAAAAATTCATTTTTAACCTAATTTATTATAAATAAAAATGAAAATATTTTTTCAAAATATTATAACACCTTACCTAAAAACTTAAACTACCATTTTGCTCAAAATTGCAATTTTTTGGATTTGCACAATTTTGTTGCCTATACATTATTGAATTATTTTTGTATGATACTTATGTGAACAAAACATTTTTCTATAGTTCATTTTGATTTACAAAATTATTATTTGAAATTTATTACATACAAATTAATTGCTTTTATTTGATTTGATTTTTTTTTTTACAATGTGTTCCGTCCCGTTTTTGCAGACGATTCAGTTTGTCTACAAAAACGTGTCGAACAAATTACAGACAACTATTATTTATAATTCTCGGAATAATAGCTGTCTATATTTTACCTAGCTGCTCACAAACGGACACCACCAGATATGCTGACAATGATGTGTCATCATATTTGGCGGATGTTCCGTCTCACGCCACCTTTTTGGTTGGCCATCTTTTGATTGAAACAAAGAAAACGAAAGTAATGTCATATCTTCATTTTGAAGACATGGTCATTCCTAAACCTGAAGTCGAGTAGAGATGTTAGGGTCCATACTAGTTGCTATGGACATTAGGTATCACTAATATTAAGAAATAGAAATAAGTATAATATTGAAGTGTTATAAGTAAAGTGAAACTCCTAATAAAAGATTATAGTTCGTAACTTATCTTATTTGTTGAGGTAATTTAAAAGTATTGAATTACTCCGCAACAAATTGGCACCCAAACAAAAAACCTTCGGAAGTAAAATTTAAAAATAATAATTCTGTTCAAATAAAAAATTTCATTTTTTCATAAAGTAAAAACATTGTTCACTCGTGTGAAAAATATTTTAAATCGCTCGCAAATAATTAATTTAATTTTGCTGGATCAAATATTTTCGTTTAATTATTAAATAAATCGTGGCTAAAATAATTCAGCTATTTAAAACAAAATTAAACAAATGTCTACGAAATCAAATCTTTATTGCAGAGGACTGCAAACATCTGATTAAGAGAAATAAAAATAAAACATTTAAAAATAAATTAATAACAAAAAACAGATCTAAAAATAAACTTAAAAATAGTTCAAAAATCCAGATCTGGTTCCTGAAATCCAAAAGAAATAAAATCAGCCCAACCAGTATTTAAAACCACAGTGCAGAGAACGAGAAGTCACTCACCAACAGCGTCGATCCGAACAAAACCAATGATAAACTATGGAAGACTACCGTCCATCTGTAAGCAAATTATAAATTTATCTTCCGTTACTTCAGAAAAATTTGAAACTATTATTGATATCGTAAATAATATTGTAAAATGTAAAATAACCCTCGCGAATATCTGAAAAAAGTGAAAGTACGAGTGCATCGCTCCCGGATATTTTAGACTCGAAAGCCGAAGACAATATTTTAGAATTTGAAAATCATCCTAAAAATCTGTATGAAAACTTGTCTGAAGAGGAAAATTACACACTCCTTGGTAACCATTGGGGACGTCGAGTATCTACTTCCTTTCTCTATCACGTGCTAAAAGCGGCAAAAGTAAAGAGGATAGAAGGAAGAACACGTATCGAACTCCAGAAAAAACTATACAAAGGTAGACATTCTAAACACTGCTTGTTAAATATTTTATACTCAAACCCCAACACCGAGAAATTTGAAAGAACAAGTAATTTTGATAGACTAATCGAGGAGAGTAAAAGTTACCGTAGAGTAACAAGAAGTGTAAAAAATAAAGAAGCTGAAGAAATCTTCTCCAATACAGAAGAAGAAGACTTAGAAACTAAATGAAAAAAGTTAGAAACAGAGAAGAGAAAAAAGGAAGAAACAGAAGGAAGATTAGCAAGACGAAGTCTCAGCTCCAGTTTTGAAAAAACTCCTATCTAAGGTATCACACCACGTATCCCCTAAGAAATTGATTTCAGTTACATCCGATTTCTCTCTCCCAAACAACGAAGACAAAATCTTCCTCGAAGAGGAATCAATTCTGAACCAAACTTTTGTCGACAAACCCTCCCAGTCTAGTGCTGATTTGTTGCCATTAGTCTCTCAAGGACAGGGAAAGTCCTCACAGACTGAAATCCAACATTCAATTCAAATTCACTTAAAAAGTCCAGAAAATTTAGAAAAACTCAAAAGTAAAATTTCAAATTCAACTGACGAAAATTCTTTCGATCCAATCAATTTATTACCGCCAGAAATATGCGTAAAAATTCTTGGTCAAAAAGAACCTGCGTACGTCAACATAGTAAACGTTGAAAATAAAAACAATCCATTTCTAAAAATGGAAAATAAAAACATGACTCCGGAAGACATCGCTGAAAATAACGCACGCTTGCTTTTACAACAACAACAACAACAAGCAAGATTTGCGGCAGCGAATGAAGCCTACACACAACACAACCTAGCCATGAACAATTTTTGGAAAAGGTCAGATAGATGGACTCCGAGCCATTTTTCAAATGGCCTCAACGAGGACATCCTTGAGTTCCTTTTTGAATACGAAACTCAGGCAAAAATCTTCGAGGCAACTGAGTATGAAATGATACGAAACCTAAATATAGCCCTTCGTAGTAAAGCTCTCGAACTGTTCGCAGCAGAAACTGAGATAACCCCAGAAACCTCATGGTTAGAAGTAAAACGAATCTTAACGCGTATCTTTAAAAAAGATAAAGATACGGTAAAAAAACGTATCAAATCTTTGAAATTTGACAATTCATATTTTAGTACAAATGTACCAAAATTTTTCCGACTCTATAAACAACTCGATGCAACAATTAGTGGGAAAAAAATTTGTGACCTTTTACTCCCAAGGCTAACAAGAGAAATGAGGAAATTCTTTGCATCTAAAAATCTCCAGACACAGAGTGAGATTTCAAAAACATTTACAGATTGGAAAGAATTCAAAGAAAAAGCATTAGACTTGACCGATGTCCAAAAAACAGAAGAAATGCTAAATAAAGCAACAGAAACGATCGCTAAACTAACAAAACAGATGGAAGAGATGATGAAAGGTAAAACTCCCGAGAAAAAAGAACCTGTGAAACCCATAATTCCGCCTATCTCTCCTACAGACCCTGTTATTGTAGCATTAGTAGAGGCAGGATGGAAACCCCCTAATGCCAATAAACGAAACCAAAATCAAACCAGAAATCAAACAATAGAAAATGAAAACGCAGAGTCTTGACCTCGTAGAGAAAGAAATATACATAATAATAACAATAACGAAGCAAATGATAGTAACCCAAGAAGAAGGCAGTCTAGAGAAAGAGAATCTAATCGACCACAAAATAACCAAAATTCCTACAGACCCCAATGAGATAATCCTTTGGTGAACAAAATAACAATAGATATCCTCCTAGAGAAATAAATTGCTTTAATTGCGGAAGAAGGGGACATCTCTTAAGAGATTGTCGACTACGTAATCGTATTACGCCTCAATTCCCACAAAGAAACTTTAGACCGCCACGATTCAACAATAACTTCGCATCAAACTTTAATCAGTCGTTCAATATCTATGGACCACCGCAACAGAATGGTTATGCACAGGCGTATAGTGCCCCAGTTCTAAATCAACAACCATGGGCAAATGCGACAAATTATGCATTACCCTCCTACAACTTGCAAACTCCTGATGTAGTTCCAAGTATCCAACAACAAAATTTCACTCAACAACCAACAAACTTGCAGTAGAGCCCGTTTGCTCTGCACCATATAATGGCAATGACTTTTGGGCTTGTAATGGCAACGTCCATCATCCGGACTGCACTGCTCTCCTAGTGTTAGATCCACATGCGCCGCATAATTGAAAAATTCATATCCGTAGTGCATCGATGAAGTTAGTCAGGGCAAGGCGTTAACTAATCGTCCCCTGCAACATTGTGAGCTGTGAAGAGTATGAAACACAGGGAACAGTCAACAGCGGCTCTGAAGTGACGCTTGTACAATACGACCTTGTAAAGGATAATGTGATCAGACCTGCAAGAGTGTGTATGGTAGCCGCTAACGATAGTGCAATAATCGTTAAAGGAGTTGTAGAAATCACCATAAAAATGGGTGACCTCCTCCTCGATGTGGAAGCATATGTAACCTTTGAGGTAACCACACCTTTACTACTAGGATACGACTTTTTAGATCAACATAATGCCGACATATTATTTAGTAAAAAATTATTTAAAATAGGACCTCCATGGAAACGCGAATCTTCATTATAATTACCACACTCACACATAAAACCAAGAACACAAACTTAAAAACGAAAATTAGTGCATCGTCAGGAGCATATTTCGAATTAAATAAATTCAGTAAGGGTTATGAGAAAACAATTCCCATAGTCTACAGCCTAAAAATTCTAAGAAGACAGAACATAGAAACACCCGAATGGCTTGAAGAAATAAAAAAATTGCAAAGTTGCGCATCCACGGAAAACACATGGTGTATACAAAGATCAAAAAACATGTTAAAGATCATAGATTTAATTACGGATATTCAACTGATAAACGAAGCAATAATAAAGGAATTTGACAGAGAACCTTCAAAACGAAGTAAACGTGGAATACAAATCCTTGGTGACTTTGACTCATGGTGTTGCAATGTCATGACACTTTCTCAAGGCAACGATTTTATAGAAAACGAGAAAAATCTAAAATCTCAATACAAAAAACTCTGAGAATCCGTAATAGAAAGCCATGTAGAATTATTAAACGTCACTAACGACATTAAAAACTTTGAAAAGATAGAAGTCGATAACTTGAAAATTTTAAAAGAAAACATCCAAGCATTAAAAGACGCCATTCAAAACCAGAATAACGAAATAATTATTGAAGCTAGAAGAGAACTCATCTTTGACACAGCTCGAACTCTTCACGCTAGTTTAGTCACCGAAAATGCTAAACTCAGCCAGTTATTTTTCTCTTGCAAAAATAACCATCTTCCAGCAGCAATCATCAATGAAACAACTTTAAAAGAAGACTTACTAAAAATCAAGAAAATCGTAGAAAAATCAAATTTTGCAGTTGTACTAGACAAAAAATCAATCCAATCTTACTACAGAACAAAATTAGTTAATTGTTATGTAACAGGAAACGAAATAGAAATAGAAATCAAAATTCCACTTCAGAACCTTCATGCTAAATATGAGCTATACAACTTTATTCCATTAGCATTTCGAACACATGACAATAAAATTTTCTCTTGGGATCAAGAACCTTCGATCTTATCCCACAACAAATTTGATGGATCAATAAGAATCATAACTGGAACAGACATTGATCTTTGTGGCAAACATAGCCTGTTATGTTTTCTCCCACAAGACCGCACAACCAATAATAAAGGGAATTGTGTGAGGGCATTATTTCAAGGAATGAAATTTGAAGAAATAATAAAGAAATGCACCTTCAAATGCGAGATAAATCATGAAGAAATCATAGTCAAACAAATTGAAATGAACCTCTTTGCTATTACAAATTCTAAAAACCCTTTAATATCAGTTAATACCATAACAAAAACAAGTACTAGTATAACCATAAATTACTCATGGCCTGGAGCAACTCTAATAACAGTTCCTTGTGTAGTAGAAATCCAACAGTTACAGAAAGAAAACAATGCAGAAACAATCATTCCAGCAGGATTCCCATGTATAGATGAACCTGAAAAGGACATTCTCATCGAACATCATCTGCCGCCGGTTTGGACAAATATCAATTTATGGAACTTGATTTTGGTCTACGTCAATCATTCAAATTTCCGAATATGTCTATTGCCTATAATAATAAATGGCATGACAACATACCTTACCTCTCACCAATAACTCCAATTCAAAAACTAGAAGAAAGATTAAAATCAGCAGAACTGAAAATCCCTGATCTAGGATACCAAGACACAATAAACACGGTACATTTACTACTAATCGGTTGGTGTAGTTTATTAACACTCACAGTGGCCATATTGGTCTACGTAAATTTAAAAATAAATTGTGTTGCTATCAATGCGCACAATCAAATAAATGATTTGGCATTGGGAGCAATACATCGTTAATGGTCCATAATTTTAAGTCCATTTTTGTAGTAAAGTATAATAAATTAGCATTAAAAAAGCATAATAAATTTAATTATGCCAAATTATTTCAATTAAGTCCATTTGCAAAAATAAATTTTTATGCTCAAATGACAAATTTGATATTTTTAGGCGATGATCAATTCCGTAACATAAAATTAAGGGATATTTGTAAAAAAAATAATACTGTTTTATGACTAGAATTAAAAGACATAGTAGATTAAAACAAAAAATTTTCAGGAACACAAAATTTAACGAAGCAGGAGCTTCGGGCTTTCTTTTGCCCGGGCACCTTTGTTCTGTCCCATTTTTGCAGACGATTCAGTTTGTCTACAAAAACGTGTCGAACAAATTATAGACAACTATTATTTATAATTCTCGGAATAATAGCTGTCTATATTTTACCAAGCTTCTCACGAACGGACACCACCAGATATGCTGACAATGATGTGTCATCATATTTGGCGGATGTTCTGTCTCATGCCACCTTTTTGGTCGGCCATCTTTTGATTGAAACAAAGAAAACGAAAGTAATGTCATATCTTCATTTCGAAGACATGGTCATTCCTAAACCTGAAGTTGAGTAGAGACGTTAGGGTCCATACGAGTTGCTATGGACATTAGGTATCACTAATATTAAGAAATAGAAATAAGTATAATTTTGAAGTGTTATAAGTAAAGTGAAACTCCTAATAAAAGATTATAGTTCGTAACTTATCTTATTTGTTGAGGTAATTTAAAAGTATTGAATTACTCCCACAACACAATGATAATTCAAATTTTACGAATTTTTATTTTTTTCTATTTGAATTTTTTTCAAATTAATTTATTTTTTTCGATTGGATTTACTTTTTTCTCAAATACAAAATTACATCCATTCAAAAATTACCTTTGAATTTTTTTTTCTCGAAAAAGAAATTTGGTTTACAGACCAAAGATCAAAAATTTTCCCCAGTTTTTTCCAATAATATTTTATCCAAAGCTACATCTTTAGTTACTCAAGCATTTATTCTACATTCATCATTATATTTATTGGATTTATTAGTTAATTATTTTGGGTTGTATAAGTCTTATTTCTTCTTTTTTTTCTGGGGGAAGTGTCCGATTGCATCTTTAATGTGTGTTATCTCGTGCCCGATGTGGATTTTACTCAAGAAACACATAAGACAAAACAAAATACTTTCATAATTATTTACACTATTTGGTTAACAAAGGTATGGCAATCCTTGTCTTGCACCATATGCTGGGGAATGTATCCTGTAACGTATATTTTCGTCTATTTTTAGAAATGACGAACATATTCGTCCACACATTTTCAAACACCAAAAACGTAGATATTTATTAACAATAAACATCCTATAACTCTTTATAAACAACCACTAAATTACCCTTATTCAATTTTATGAATATAGATATACCTTCTGTATATTCATGACCTAGTTGTGCCTGTCCCTCAAGTACTCGACGAGTCAGCACAACCCTATAATAACAACACCCTACCTCACTTTACCTATCCGACACATACGTTTTCATACCCTGAACGAGTATATAATCCCTCGATTCAGTGGAAAAAGACACAGTTCCTCGACAGCTACTTCTGAGTACCTGGAGCCTCTCTTGTAGAAGTCTCTGGTGAACAGATAGTCTTGCTTGTTGATTTGTGATTATATATGTATAAATATTAACGTATGTTTATGTATTTTAATGTACGAATTATTATTTTATTAAATGTGTAAACTCACTCGTGCGTTTTAAAAATATTATCGAGTCTCTAACATATGTTAAGGTTCACTATAGTCTGTGGATGATAAACTTGAATTTATTCTAGAAGTATTACTGCTTTTAAAGTACGTGATATTTTGTGTATGGTGTAACACTGAAAGTGGTTCTAACTAGGTACATTACCACCTCTTTTTACCGTTACATATCCATTTTTTTTTCATTCTTTTTAATTCCTTATTCAGTCACTTCATAAACAATGGCTACTTAATCAAATGACATAGTGTGAAATATCTTCCAAGGTACTAGCTATGAGGGATAGTGTGCAACCATCATCAGCACCCTAATTAGCAAAGGTTGTCAAATTACTATTTTTCCAGGCCCAAAACAGATGAGTTATATTTTTATGTCTCAAGAGGAACGACTTAGTTCCAAGTGAATCAAATTCTTCCAAACTCAAGAATGAGACAAAGCCCACATTTTTGAAAGACTCAATAGGCAAATCTTACATCATGTCAAAAACTGTGATGTTGTCTCACAAATTTTCAAAATCCTTAATGCCTGATACATAAATCAAACCCTAACAAACATTATTGTTCTAAAATCCAAATTTCAATCCCTTCACTGACCCTAACAGAGATAACATCCGCAGATTCCTAGAATATTTATATAATTTAGTCAAAGAATTGTGTGATGCTAACTACCCCATTTCTGAAGCTAACAAAATAGACCAACTTATGATGGCTCTCCTCAAAAAATTTCATACGGTTTTCTCTGAATTTTGTCAATTAGAACATGAAAAACAAACTACACTCTATTTAACTAAAATGATCCTCAAAAAATGTGATCAAATCGAATATTCTAATAAAACATACCCAGGGTTTGATCAGCCCAAGCCTACCTACCAACCCCTAAACAACAATATAAATTTTTGGAATTATCTAAACAATAATTCCAATAATAATAATTTAAATTCCAATAACAAAACCACCACTTATTTGAACAATCACAAAAACAAAATAGATTCCTCAAATACTTATCCCCCAATGGATAAAGTAGACTTCATGGATGTTACTTGTTTTAGATGTAATAAAAAAGGACACATGACTAGAACACGCCCTAATAAAAAATCTAATCAAATTAACACTCAACAACCCTCCCAACCAAAACAATAGTAGTTCGAAAAACCAAAACTCAAAATAAGCCACAAGATAAATCAAGTTTTTGTGTTAAATATGCCATGATGCTCCACTCCAATTTAAACTATTAGAATTTTGGTGACCTTGATGACAAATTTCAATGGCCTAATCCCAAACAGTATCTAAAATTGAAAATAATCAGAACCAACTCCGCACTATGTCACTCGATAATGGAGCAGATGACCATATTGTCAATGATATTTTGAAACTGAGTAACATATGCAAAATTGATAATACTCGAAAAGCACTTTGTACTAAAAAAGGAGTCTTCGTAAATTTCACACATGTTGGATTTATACATATATGTCTGCAATTCTAAGACAGAATTTTCCACCATACACTTCAAGGAAGTATACTATGACCATGATTTAGGCATAGACATCTAGTCTGGTGCAAGAATTATGGAATCAGATATATTCAAGATAATTACAGACACAGATCATAAAAAAAACATAAACAAAACTAAAACAATTTGGCATAGATGTTTAGGACGTCTAAGTGACAAAAGTCTAAAGGTCATATCAAAAGTAGTAGTAGGCATTCCCACAAATCTCTTGTTTAAGGATGATGACTTTGCTACTTGCGAGATGTATGGTGAGGGAAAATCCACTAGACTTGGTTATCATGGAGTGAGAACCCGACTAACCAGAAGAATGGAAGTAATCTCATTGGACATCATGGGATTATTCCAAGATGCATATAATGGAGAAAAATTCATCATCACTTTAATCAATCATTATTCTAAACACATTGGCATTTCCAATTCACAAAAAATCCCAAGCTTTTGATAAGTTTAAAGAATACTATTTATCCTTTCATGCCAAATTCCCCAATGACCCAATAACGGTCTTGAGAACAGACCAAGCTTGAGAACAGAGCCTGTAACTTGTGATTCTCTCATGTGGTGCAAAATTTTCCCCCTAAAAAAACAATTGAATAAGCATTTTTTTAAACTTGCTTTTTAGTAGTCTGTAAAGGGGGGGGTGGGTGAAAACTTGACAAGAATTTAATTATTAAAGTAAAGTTGGCTAGTTTGTTTTTTTCAAGTATGAAGGTCAAAGGAAATGGGATTTTTTGAAATTTGAGTAAATAATTAACAAATGATTAACAAATTATTAAAATTTATTTGTGAAACTAAATTTGAACATTTTATTGGAGAAACTGCCCAAATTGCATTGTAGAACATCAAATGTGAGATGTTTTAAAAATTACAATGCAATTTGGTAATGACACAATTGGTACAAAACTGTTACATTAGAAACTGATACACTTATCCCAAATCTTAATTCTTAATTTTTCTAAAAGTCGCTACTGGGACTGGGTTTTTATTAATAAAAGCATTTATCAGAGGCTTAAGTAGAATATTCCTTTCGTGAATATGAACTAAACTCGCATGATTCAGTCGTTCTGCAATCATGAAATGTCTCAACCGATTTTTTAATCTCCTCAATACAGATAATGATCTTTCCCATGTTGCACTAGATACAGAGATTGTCAATATGATTAGTACAAGCTTAAATAAATTTTGAACTAATGTCACAGTATTTAAATTATTTCTCATAAATGATACAATATCCGAAAAACTTTTGGGAAAATATCCTACTTTAGTTTTTGTGGAATACCTTGTTGTGGGAGATATTCACATGCAAAAGGTTTTCTATAGGTTTTGCGTGTTTTGCCACTTCATACTGTAAAGTATGGGAGAGCCAAATCCTCGGCAAACACTGGTAATTTTGAAGCCAGTTTCGAGAGTTTATATACCGAATTTGGCACATGCACACAGACACACATAAGTACATATACGTATGGTATGTCATCAGTTGCGTCGTTTCTTGCCTCCGTCGAGGTGATAAGAAACGCTGCAATGTGTTTGGTATTGGTCCGTGACATCATCGAGATTGTTATCAGGTAATTGATCACAGCCCGTGCAATGTATCTTACTTGTACGTATGTACAGGTATGAAGAATGAACATACAAACACACAAGTGTAATATGGTTTAATGTCATTGAGACGAATAATTACCAACCTTTAGGCAGCAACTTCCTTGAGGAGTATGAGCCCTTAATACCTCATACGAGTATTGTCCCCACAGCTACTCCCCCTAGTTTTGCACCACAAAAATGATAGGTTGTGGGCCTGGGGGACTTATCAAATTTACTGCTGTCTCTGATCCCATTTCCACTTAATGAGAGCCAAGCCTACTGCTGCTCCCACACACTTGTAAGACATTTTATAGGTGTTGAAATGGGCTTGATAAGTCTCCCAGCTCTGTTGTCACCTACATCTGGGCGGTTTCCAGTGCACTATCATCACTTTTTGCTAAAAAGTACTGGTCCTCAGAATTGTTTATGACTGTAGTACCCACAGCTGCCAGACACTGCATAACATTTTGGGTAGTTGTTTGCAGAATTGGTTCCCAATGACCAATGGAGACACAATATTATCAGCCTTTTATCTAAGTTTGGCCATGAAGATGGAGGGCTTGTCATCTCCAATCTTCATTCCACCCATAACGTTGTCTATAATTTGATTTTTTGTTTTACCAAACACATTGCAAATTTTCTTGCAGAACCAATTGTATTTATCTGCTTCTGCCAGAGGGAATTTCATATTATCTGGAATGTGGCATATGATTTCTGTGGGCATTCCACTGTAAATGTGGACATATTTCTAGTTATTCAATAGGTATTCTGTTTTGAAGCGACCCTCGAGGAGAGTTAACCAGAGCTCCATCTCATTAGGCAAAAATTCTGGAATCTGAATCCTCAGTCTTTGGACTGCAGGGTTCTGCAATTGTTGCATCTTCACCAGTTGCAATAACTGTGCTAGCACTTCAGGGGTCAACTGTGGTTGACCACTTTCACCTGCTCCAGGCTGATTCGATGACATCTGGTTAGATGTGTTTCCATTGGCATTAGTTGTAGGCATCGTTACTGGTAATTGCCTCTGCTGTATCTCTGTCAAGTTTGCACTTCTTGCAAAATTTTCCCCATACTCCGTCAGTTGTTGATCTGGGGTTGGAGGGTTGGAGTCTTGGCTCAGGTGAAAACCACCCCTCAGTGTACAAACTGTTATCTCGTTATGGTCGAAAACAGTTCCCAAATGCAAAGCTTCTGGCCTCCACATCCTTTTTAGTATCTCCGGAGTATCAAAGATGTCAGAGTCTCTGGTCAAAGCTGGAGGAGTTGGCAAATGAGGACAACTTTGTTCCTCCTGGTCTACTTCTATTAGCTCCCTTCTGGCAAGTTTATTTGGAAGGGGGTGTAAGTTCCCACTTTCAAAGTTAGACCTCTGCTTCGACTGCCAAAGGTGTCTAGGTATGTAAAAAATATTTGTATCACAAGCGAGTGACTTGCCAGTGCACCGCTCCTAGTTTTAGAATCAGCGCAACGCGCCTAGACACCCATGATGTCAAAAAATCACATCAGGTTCACCACTGTGAAATACCTTGTTGTGAGAGATATTCACACACAGAAGGTTTTCTATAGGTTTTGCGTGTTCTGCCACTTCATACTGTAAAGTATGAGAGAGCCAAATCCTCGGCAAACACTGGCAATTTTGTAGCCAGTTTCGAGAGTTTATATACCGAAGTTAGCACACACACACAGACACACATACGTACATATACATATGGTATTATGTCATCAGTTACGTCGTTTCTTGCCTCTGTCAAGGTGATAAGAAACGCTGCAATGTGTTTGGTATTGGTCTGTGACATCATTGAGATTGTTATCTGGTAATTGGTCATAGTTGGTGCAATGTATCTTACCTGTATGTATGTTCAGGTATGAACATACAAACGCCCAAGTGTAATATGGTTTAACGTTATAGAGACAAATAATTGCCAACTTTTATGCAACAACTGTTGTCGAGGATTATGAGCCCCTAATACCTCATACGAGTATTGTCCCCACAGTTTTAATACCATTTACAATAATTTCTCTTTGTAAAAGTAACAATTCTTTTTCAAAATGATCTGATTTATAAAAAGATACAATTTCATCTGCCACCTCATCATCACATTTTTTAATCAAAAAGAACTCAAGTTTATTCAAAAATTTAGTTGTTTCAGAATGAAATCAATCAGTTAAGGAAGTAAGGATTAGATGAATAATTTCAAAAAAATCTTTACAAAAATAATCAGAAGGTTAATCAAATTGATGAGAAGCAGATTGACTTTTAAAACGTTCAAGAGCTTTTCTCAAATGAGGAATTTTAGGTTCTTCAATGTTCAAATTCTCTGTTTCTGCAACAGTTTTGGCCCATAAAGTGTCAAAATCTCATTCCCGAGAGTTTTTAACTTGATCTTTCATTAAATTTGTGTTAGAATGGAACTGATTTATGCTCAAATCAATTTTTTGCAGAGTACCATTAAGGCATTCGATTTTCTCAAAAACCGATATTAAAATACATAAATAAAAATAAAAGAAAAAGGATTCCAATTTGTGTAAAAATCAAATGCATGGGATGTTATTTCAGCTTTCATATTGGAATTGTGGGCAATTTCATGAAAAAAGTCAATCAGTGTGGAATAATTATATCAAACTGTTTTGAGGGATTTAATGCGTACACACCAATGTGTTGGACAAAATTTAGCCAGACATGGTAAAACATCATCTTGAGCATCTTGTTAATCTTTAAACAATGCCATCTGTTTAGGTGAATCTCTGCAATTTTCTAATTAGATGTGATTTTTTTTTCATGGTGTTGTACAATTTGTTCACTGCACCACACTTATCACTAGCCTTGCTCAAGAATACTCTTACTCAAAAGTGACACAATTCTGCTCCAAAAAGGGCATTGTTTTCAATGATGGTGTGGCATATACCCCCAAATTATACGCTATAACCAAAAGGCAAAATAGAACCCTTTTGAAAAGAGTTAAGGCAATTCTTTACAACACAAAAACAGATTTTAGACTTCCTGCATCAATTTAGGAAATATCACCACTACAAAAAATTGTATGGAACTAAACCCGACATCTCCCATTTTCATGTTTTTGGCACAATTGCATACAAACATGTTCCCATTGAACAGAGTCAGCAAACCACTGTTAAAGCAAAGAAGAACAAACAGGAGCACTTAGACCCAAAGTTCCTCCCCAGCCATGAAAACTATACTTGTTGGCTTTTCTAATGTAGGCTATCAAGTATTAGATCCAATTAAAATGAGATCATACTAATCATGTGACGTCAAATTCGATGAGACAAAAACAATAGTCGACTTTACTGATAAACCAGAAAACTTACAGGTAAAACCCCTTGTTGAAAAAATTGATGCAATATATAGAGTCAGTGTAATAAAACATACTTCAGTTCAAAATTCTCAGTTCTTAGAAGATTGTATGCCAGTAACATTCAGCAAAATCTTCCAAAATCTATTTAAGAATGATGGCTTAAAGCTGTAGATGATGAACTGAAATCCATGTCTGATCTTAAAGTCTGGAAAATAGTAGATTGTCCCCACAATGTTAAGCCAATCGATACACATTGGATTTTTACAGCTAAGGCCTATGAAAAAGGTATAATGTGCCCAAAAGTAAGATTAGTTGCAAAAGGATTCATGGATAGTTTTTCATACACTATGACCAAAACTTACTTACCTGTTGTTCAGTTATGGTTAATTCAATGGATTCTGTCCGTCACTAACATGCTAAATCTTCACTTAGTGCAATATTATGTCAAGACTTCATACTTGAATTCTAAAATCATGAACGACATCTATTTAAATATCCCATAAGGTTACAATGTCAAAAAAACAAAACTTAAAATTAGAAAAATCCATTTACAGTTTAAAAACATCAATCAAAATTGAATAGAGTTACTGGATACTTACCTTTCAAATTCCAATTTTTCAAAATCCAAAATTGACAGATGTGTACTTTGTCTATAAAGATGAATCTGATGGACTATTCTTCATGATAATTTACATCGACGACATTCTCCTTGCAACAAATTGTCCTGAATGGATACAAGAAATCACAAATCATTTTGAAACTCTTTTCACAATGAAAGTAATTAATAATCCAACACATTTTTTAGGTTTTTAAATTGAATGTAACAGAGAATTACAGACAAATAAACTTACTCAAAAACAACAAATTGAAAAAATTCTCCAGAAATTCAAACTCTGTGATTCCAACCATCCAAAACGCCTAGAGACAGGCCTAAAATGGAGTAAAATTAACGACATAGATGATAGGGAATATAGATCCATGATAGGAGCACTATTATACGTATCTAGAGGTACTAGGCCTGATATTAACATTTTTGGTAAATTACCTTTCGAGATTCCAAAACTGATCCCATGATATAAAGAAAAATCACGTGCGACGCATCATTCAATAACTCAAATCAACTATTGATCTTGCACTCGTCTATACATCCAATTCTGAAGGAATCTTCACATTTGTTGATGCATCTTACACTCCTAACATTGACGATGAACCTATAAACATGTTGGAATTAGAAAAAGGCAAGTCAATAACAGGACATCTAATTACTATGTATGGTGATCTAGTAAACTGGGGCGTTCACAACCAAAATATTCATGCAACATCTACTACTGCTGAATAATAGCTTTACACTGTGGCTTTGAATACATTGAAGTAGCATGGCTTCTTAATCGTGAATTCTTTTTAGTAGATATTTCAGTAAAAGTTTTCAAAGACAATGTATCTGTCATACATGTTATCTCTGAAGGTGGTCAAAAGCGTCTTTTGGCTCTAATGATCAAATGCCATGGTTTAGCCCAAGAATACCAGGATAAAATCTTTGAATTTCGACAAATAGTACAGAAAATCAATTAGCTGATTTACTCACCAAAGCTTTATCCAGTAAACAGCATATATCCTTAACAAATCAAGTCCTGGAATACCCAATTCTTTATCTTTGATGAATCTGTAAACTCTTCCTTTCGATCCAAAATTAGAAACACCAATTTCATTTATTAATTATGCATGTAAAATAATAAAAAGTACTAGTAATCAAATGCATCAAATCGCATGCTTTTATTTATTTCGATTACCTGAAAGATAATTTACATGTTATTAATTTATTTTTATTTTTATACATTTTATTAGTAAATATTTAAATACTTACCCTATTTGTCTCACACATAGTTACCATTTTTATGTAATATATTCTACTATTTACAAATTTCATGTTCATCAATTTTTTTTTAATCAATATTTTTTTTCTTCAAAACTGATAATATATGTAAACCACTGTTACCAGTTTTTTATTTAAAACAAAAATGTAATGTAACCAACTTTTAAACACCCGCAATTGTGTTTGGTTCAAAAGATTGTAGGGGGCTGTTGAGACCACCAATCCCTCTCCCCTCTCACTCCTGCAAACACTCGACTACAGTTATAACATACTTTTATATTATTGCTCGCAGCTACACTGTAATACATCTCCGCCACTCACTCGTCCATCTCAGTCAGTGTTGCCAGATGTACGGCTTTGGCTGTAAACATACGGCTATTTTAGGTATAATACGGCCCGAGGTTGAGCCATACGCAAAATATACGGCTGTTAAGCTTCCACATACGGCTTCATTTTAAAAATACGGATTTTACCAGTTTCACCATTGTTGTAAATTTTTTTCAAAAATTTCAAGCAAATTTTCATCATTTTATTTTGTTTTTTGCGGAAGTATCGAAATATTTAATCGTGAAGACGTGAATGCTATTATCATTTTTTATTTCGCATCAATTTATTGACTAGTTTAGATCGCTATAGGTAATCGATATAATACTGAATTTGTGGAAAAAAAATTTATTTAATAGAAAAGAACCAAAACAAAAAAAAAAAGGTGATTGATAAGTTAGTTTTACACTTTTACAGGGGAAAACAAAAAATATGGCTCTCTGGAGCAAAATACGGCTCTTTGGAGACTTGTATACGGCAATTCTACTTTCAGCATCTGGCAACACTGATCTCAGTACATCATCGTTAATCTCACTCAAACTATACTCACTCTCATCATATATGATTGATATTAAATACACACACTTCTCAGACGTTAATTTGTGTAATTCTTTATTTCACATTACAAAACTTGTTCTTTCCACCTCTATGAAAGATATGGGTAACTATAATTTTTTGTAGTTTCTTTGCCTGAAACTAGAATGTAATATCGATGCATCAATATGTTTGTTAGAAATCAATAGCTATCAATATAAATACTTATTACCATCAATATTATTTTATAATTTTTTCAAGTAATCTCTCTCTGACTTTTTCTGTCTCACTCCATCTCTATCTTCATCTGCAAACAGAGTTTTCCAGCGAAGCATTACTACGCTAGAGGTTTTTTTCATTTGATTGACGTTCAAAACAACAGGACGATTTGAAGTCTTATTCACAAAATTGTGGGTGTCTTAAAAATACTGCCCACAAAAAAATTGAATTTTCCTAAAAAATCTAGTCTTTGAGTTTCTCTGGTCATTTTACGAATGAGTTTGTCCCCCTTTTTTGTTGGCTTCATAATATCTCATTTTATAGAGTCGGTTATTCTGACTCTTAAGTTAAAATAAAGTGAAAACCAATAAAAAAAAAGTTAAAAGTTTGGAGCGCAAAGACTCCCATTTTCAAAGAATACTCCTTCGCAAATCGTTAGTCAAAGCGCTTTTCGAAATATCGTACGGCTGGAATGTAGCCAGTTTTTTTTACCCGTTAATCTTACATTGTAAAAAAAGTAGAAATAGTTCCAGTTTTTTCATAGATTCTTTATTTCTTCTACCCATTTTTTTATTTTGTAGGTATCTATATGTTGTAGTATTCTTGTATTATACGTACACAGTGAGGATAAAACGTTGATTCTATTAAATTTATTTCGTTTTTGTATTTATTTTCTTCCTTTTCGAAGAATTTTTTAAAATCAATCCACGAAAGTGGTAGGTAATCAAAATTGCGGAGAAAACATCTTACTTTTGATGCTTTAAAAATGCGAGGCTTCGACGTTTTTATTTTTTATTATTGTTCCAAGTTGGTTTCCTTCTTTTGAATTTGTGAAGCCGTTTGTTGATTTTTATTCATTGCATTAGCCGATGATGGATTAACGTCGGCTTTGTTCGGTTTTTGGGCCTTTGTTTTTAAGAATTTAAATGGCATTTCGTTGGAAAAATCGTTTGCGTACGAGTTAGTTCCTGATTACCTACATTGCCTTTATTTACACTTAATCGTAAATTATTAAATTATACAGGAATATGAGGGCCATTTATGAATTGAACGAAAAAAACCATATTTTAACCTACTAAAAATTATTTCGAGATGAAGCCTTGAGCCCTATTCTTGAGGTCGGATTTTGGTATTATTAAATCGCTGGGTACTACCGTTTTCTAAAAGTTCCAGGAGTGATGCCACTGACTGAATACATGCATGCTGAATTGGTTGCATACTCAACAGAAACTTGCTTCGAGAGGTAAGAAAAATATAATCAGATGTGGATTTAGTTCCCAAATGAGACTCCTATTTGCGAGGGTGAAACTCGAAAATCGTTAGGATCTACCATCTTTCTCCTTCACACCTACGAACTCATTAATCACGTATAATAGTTCGTACTTTATTTATTTTAACTCGTGGCTACACTGTCATTCCACCTAACAAATATTAAAACATCATTGGGTTGACTTCATACTCTTACTCGCTCGTCTACATGTGTGAACTTCATCTCGTACGATGATCTTTGATTCATAATTTGTCAAACAGATTTTCTTCAAAATATATTGCATTGATTCGACTTGAATGTGTTTAAACGTATTTTTCTTCCACCTTTGCGTTAACTCTGCTTCTTCGATCTCAATAAAAAAGAATTCTATTTCTCAGAAAGTTGAAATCAACTTACCTAACTCAATGCTTAGATTCTGATTTAAAGTTTTCTTCTAAAGATAGTACATATTATGATAATGTTCGTATCCTATGCCCTATGTGTCATAATTTTCTTATCAAAAAATTAATAGCCCTTGCAACCTGTGGCAACATAGCAGTGTTTGGCAAATGTCATGACTGAACTGTACGTATTAAAAAATGAAACATTTCTATATCAAAATGATTTGTAAAAATGTCACGAAACCCATAACCACCACGATTCAGTTACTGACCCACCCCTCGTAAATCACCGGAACGCCCTTGAATCACTGATAATGCCCCTAAAATTTGTTAGTCCAAATTATGATGGCATCAGCCCCTCCAGCTGCTCTTAAGAATGCCCATCACCATCCATTATAAATTTTAACATAATATCTATATCAATTTGCAATAAACAGAAAACTAAAACAAATGAATAAATAAATAATTAAATAGTCTGCGTTGCATATTTTATAGTGCTTTTTTGTAACATTTCTATAAATTTTACCCTCTTTACCCATTTTAACGTCGACATTCCTCAGTTAAACGTGATTTTAATTTTTCTATTTAGAAGTAAGTATCTGACTTTTGAGTTTTTGTAACTTCGCAGAACTCGCATCCACATGTAACTAAAACCTTAGAATTGAACTGGGTACTCACTCGTAAGAAAAATTGTTGAGAATTTAGAATTTAAGGGCAGTATTTTTTTTTTTGTATTTTTTTTTATTTTTCCATAAACTATAAAATAAGTATATCGCCTAATATTATCATTTTGATCTTGTTACAAAACACTTCATTTTTTGCTCATGATGAAAAAAATTATGGTTTTATATCCATTGACAGTCTGACCATAATTTTTTGGTTGGTTCAGTTTCATTATTGGCATATTGAGAACGACAACTACATACAAGCTTAAGCACTAATAGATTTTGAAATTTGAGACGCCATGTACTTTACCAAAAAAATTTGATGACTTTTTTTCGTGCTAATCAGTTCTCAACTTTGCATCTGTGGAATTCTGATGCGTAATTATCTATTTATTACTATATTATAGCAGAAAAAAATTTCCAAAAACATTTTTGGTAGCGACAACTCATTTTGAGGGGCCCCCTATTTGCGCTTATGCATAAAGGCATGAATTATAATGTTCATTCATATAGATGGGACCGTATTCTTACTTCTTTGGTCATCTTTATGTCATTATGATTATATCTATGTTCATTTTCAGCTGCTCAATTATTAGAAAATAATACGGTTTACAATAGATATCATTTCGAGAAAAAAAATACCCGTCTTTACTTCACTGTTCATCAGCCTTAAAATGATAATTACGAAAAAAATGACTGGTAAATTTTTTTCTAGAATTTTTATGTACCTTTCTACATTATTTTTATACTTGAGTAGGCTTACTTTTATTGTGTATCGCTTAGTTATTGAGAAAAATTGTAAAAACTAAAATCAGATACCTATTGGTAGAAGCAAAGGTTATGTTAGTTGAGTGTTTTTGTTACTCTTTCAGGAGACAAAATCTTCCATATTCTAGGCATCAAACCTTTTTTCGATATTTATTATTCGTTTTCAGTCTAATTTTTCACTCATTTAAGTGTACTAAGAAAGGTTAAACTAAATTAATGAGAGAAATAAGTTTGTTTTAACACCTTTTAGTTGAGCAAGAAAAATTGTAAAAAAATTGGTTCTTTTGAAAAATAATTTTTTCTCCATTTGCCCAAATATTGAGATTATTACTTAGGGCTGTTGTGATCCCCCTGAACCAGTGAGATATCACCACCCTGAAGACTAAGAAAATCCACTCACCACCGCAGCACCCCCTAACAAAATAAATGTTTGAATAATTTCGTGGGCGGAAAATGTTTTTGGTCTATTTTGTATTTCAGAAAATTCGTAATATATACATAGTGATTTTGTTCTAAGGAGGGCGGTGGGATACAACACTTTTATACTGAAAAAAAAAAAGAAAACTCAAAGTTCTTCGCCTTAAAAAAAAAGTAAGGAAACGTCCACAACAAAGTGGCGAAACAGCACTCTTGTCATTACTCGAAAGACACAATCATATCATGAGAATTTTTTGTTTTTATTTAAGGTCATGTGTTGTTTGTTGACACACTTATCACTTCACCTAGATTTGTGAACCCGCCAATTATTATTTCTTCAAATGTAATATACCGATAGAAAAAGAAAACTTTTGGCCAATACGATTTGAACTACATTTAATTTTTCGATAAAATTTCATATCTGATGATATACCATTCACTTATTTTGGCCAATATTTTAAAATTGAATTTTCAAAAACACAAATTTGAAATAAAAAAAACTGAGTATATCAGAAATTACATTTTCGTACATATAATGACAATATGAATAATGCAGTGTTGCCAAAACTACATTGAAAAAAGAGTGGTCCAATGACAAATATATCATCCTACTTACATTTCACAAAATGGATATGTCAATCAACAACCTGTGTCAATCAACAACATTTGACTCTACTATCATTATCATGAGAGCGAAGATTTATAGTTACATCAAGTTTTTCATGTATTCTACTCATTTTAGAAAGTTTTTCCTTCTTTGTCTTGTGACATCCAAAACCAAACGGTGTAAATGGACTGTACAATTTCTGCTAACGGTGTTCACATTTCATATAGTTTTGGTAAAAACAACTTGAAAAAAGGAGACTTGATGTCGGAACAAAAGCTGTAGTATGTTGTGAATAATATTTCGTATTCACGACGAATGGATTTCATCACGTACAAAACAAGACTGACTGTTCACAGTTCAACCAAAATTGTGAATAGTCAAGGGAGATAACGTGTTGGTTCACCGATGATTGAGATTCGAAGATACACGTCACCACATTGTATAAAAGTAATCGATTAACGTGTTCTATTATTTCGTAGAACAGGAATTTATTTTCAAGTTGAATTCGGTATTTTCTTCTGTGACTTACCACTAGTATAATCTTAAAATTCGTGAGCCGTTCCCTATTGTAAATATATTAACAGTTGAAATTCGATGGTGACGTGAAGGGTAGGCCGTGGGTAATCAGACATCACAGTCTTTTGTGCAATGAAGGCCAAACTAAGGATCCTTACTTGCTACAGACACTTGTGATTGGTCTTTGTCAAAATTCTACCTATTTCAATCACTAACATACCATAAGGAACAAATTCCTCTTTGAAAGTTGTATATTTTATAACCATCCATGAGCCGTAGGTAAATGAGCTATAATTTTTTGATTTTTCATTTCTTAAATCATTCTCGTCACAGTCAAATCGGAAAATTTTCTACTCATCTCTCAAAGCCGATCTTGCTGAAACCATACACACTCTCCAGCCAATAAACCCTGCAGCTACGAACATCTTCATCGTTTAGCAAATCTATTTCCATGGCTGAAATAAGCTACTAAACCAACATTCTGTCATTACTCATTAGCTAAACAAAAACTGAATTCCGTACATTCAATTGGACTACCGTAGCGGGTAACGCTTGTCCGTATGAATATTCATAAATATTTGGCAAATATTTCGTTTTCAATTAGTTAGATTTGAATTATTTCATGGGTGAACTGATGGCTGGCGAAGAGGAGGGAAAAATTTTCGTAAATTCGTACATAACGAATTCTCTCTCCACACATTTGTATAACGTATTTGAATGGCAGACAAATTGCCTTTGTTTTGTGGATACCATCGACGACGTCCCATGGAGAGGTAAAACTGGATTTTAATGTGACACATTCACACACGCGGACTTTGAGTGTATTGGCTTAAATCTGAGGATAAACGCGTTAAATTTAGTGCACGAACATTAAAAACAAAAAAAAAAACAAAAAAAAAACAAAAACTAAGAATAAAATAGTATAGTGATTTTGGAAAGAAAAAAAAACAAGACCTCTCAACGAGGTGGTTTAGTCAATTAATAAAATTTAGAAATTTAGGCCCGTAAAACGTGTCGTAAAGATTTTTTTTAACGACCAAATTTAATGGAGGAGGCGAAAAATGTTATTAGTCCTCGATGACCGGCGACTTTCGTCGTTAAATAAATTTTGTGCTGCTATAGAAAATGAGTTTTTCGGGAGTTTGAAATTGAATAATAAGTAAACATTCGCGACGGTGGTCAACTCGAGTCGAATTAAATTTGTTTGAAACCACATACGTGGGATCGTAAAATATGGGGTGGATAGGACCTCATACTGGGGTGAACCGGAGTAAAACTTTCTCAAGCGAATTAATGGCTCTTACCTCCAAGAGCAATCTACTAGACAAGGATGAACCGCTCGTACAAGTTATGCTTTTCAAACTTGCTACCTTTCCTTTGAGGCGACTTTTAAGCTTGTCTTGTGAAGGTGACGCGGCGATAATTTTCTTCTAGAGTCGATTTTGACTTAAATTTTCGAATTTTTTTCACAACTTTTATTTTTTTATCTTTCACGTTTTTGTCTCGGGTACTCTCACATTTGTTTGGGCTTAGGGGCCGGCGAGATTTAACCCGAAAACCCCTCTAGACCATCTCGTTGCACTACTGGCTTGTGGTTACACTGGCTCACGATTTATTTGTTTTCATTTTTATACAAAATCGGCCCGCAACTCTCCACCAAAAAATGGTTGAAAACCAATAGCTTTCTACGCAAAAATATGTCGAATTCCAGTTGGAAACACTGATATATTAATGTAAAATTTTACGCGAATTTCAAAAGTCCACTCTGCTGAAGCATGCTACTTACAATCGTTGCACAGCCAAATATTTTTTAACGGAAAATAGTCTTTATCTTACTGTGAATCAATTCATAGGAATTAAAACGATGGAAACATACATAGAGAGTTCTCAACAACATAAAGAATATGGTTGTATACATTCTTCTCTTAATATACTTACGCGTCAAGTAAGATGAATTGTGGGATGTAATGTCAGTATAGAGATAAGTTGTAGCCAGGGTCATTGATAGAATTTACCTACTCAATGGAAAAGTTTGGATACATTTATCAGTGATAAGCTCATTGCGTGCAACATAGGTACTCTCAGAAAAAATTGGAAATTTTGAGAGTATGAACCACATACTCTTCACAAGTTCTTCAAAACACTTTTTGGATAGTAAATTTCAGGTTTCTAGGCTATTACTTGTTTCGTTTGTTCTCTGGAAATAAATCTCCTTTTTTTTTGTTACTGATTTGGTGTTTTTTTTAGTACATGTGGAGACTACTCATATGAGGTGACAGGGCTCGGATCGCTCAATGACAGTTACCACCAAAAGGCTGGCCTAGATTTATCTTTATGATGTTAAACCAAATGCACAAATTATGTTTGATCGTAATTACTTATATATACATGCAAGTAATGTACGAGTGCCAAACCATGACCAATCTAACAAAGACAATGATGTCACAATTCAATACAAGAACCTGTTGGCCCTTTTTTCACAATATAAGAAATGTAGTACCAACCCATTCACATAAACATATGTAAATACTACATGTGTGCTGGTGTGCATGTAAATAAGCCTGTATATAAACTTTCTGGACCGGCTCTAAAATTGCCAGTGTTTGCTCAGGTTTTGGCTTACCCGTATGTTTACATATGAAGTGGCAGAATATGCAAAATCTGTAGATTACCTTTTGGTGAGAATATTTTTTCACGACCAGGTATGACACAGTGCATGTTCTCAAGATTTTTCTCGAGTTCATCACTGGCTCAGTTAAAACTTTTTTTTTTGCTTTCTTCAAATTCTTTTCAGTCTTCTCTCATACAGGAACCCCCTTCCTTTTCATTACAACTGTCACTTCAGAATATGTCTTTTATGAATAGCGGTTTGGTGGCATGAGGTTTTCAAGGGCTGTTTTAAAATTTTAAAGAGGTCACCTCAAAATTTTTTTTCTACAAAAATTTCTTCTTTCGTCCATTTTTCCCTTCAAGATGTTTTACATGAAAAGTTAGAGCTATAGCTGTGTAGGAATAGAAAATCTGTCTTTAGAATAAAATTAACGGATTTTTTTTCTCAGAAGTTATTTTCTGAAGAACATTTAATTTTGTCAAATATGAGCTTGAAAATATTCGTTTTTGCTGAGAAAGAAGTTCTTTTCTTCAAAATTCAAATTCAATTTATGTAAGCTTTTATTTAAATCCTTAGCATGTTATAAATTTTATTTAAGTTATACTAGGTGAACAAAAACTTAGTTCTGTTACTAGGTACCTGTAGCACACGTTACCAGTTGATGTGATTTTCTAAAGAGAGGCACCTAGGTGTACCTTTGACTATATACATTAATGGATTTGGATTAGTCGAGCTCGAAGTTATTTAGACAGATACCCTTCACGACTCCTCCTTTAAATTTTAGGTTCCACCAGGTACCATATAATATTAAGTACACACGAAATGAAAAGAGGTACCCCTTTCAAGATGAAAATCTCTACTACTAAGGTACCTTACAATTTTCAGTCTTATTTTTATATATTTATACTCAGAGATGTCTGCATAGAAAACGTAACATTGCAGTTATAAGACATTCCTGATAGTCAAAGAGGTGTACTTAAATATACTTCTATCCCAGCCAATGCTTTTATCGTAAGAAACCTACTGGCTACTGAAAATAAAAGCTTATCATACCACTAATTATTTCTTAGCCAAACGAACACGTTAACCTTCAAGCTGATATTTGGTGAAATTGAACGTATACTACTCATAAAATAATCTGTGAGAAAAAAATCAGTCGATGTAACTGAAAGACCGATTTCCCAACCCTAACAAGTTGTAGATGTTATAGAGGTTCAGTTTTTGTTTTTTTATTTTTATTTTTGCATTGGTTTATGTCGGACCTAAAATCTTCCCCTTTGCTAGCAGTCCTGGTTGTGGCAGTTTGAGTAATGTGATGACCGGTTTAGTTTTACCGACTGGAGGAGGTTATATGTTTGGTATCTCTATCTCCGGAACTAAAGGAATTTCGTTCGCTTAGAACAAGTTAGTATCTTACTTTATAGGTTTTAATGAAAGTAGGCCTAAAGTGTTCCTGATCATTCGTAGAATGTCTTAGGCTATTCATATTTGAAAATTAAAAAATTAGAAGGTTGTAACTGAAGAAAATGACAATTTAGAGATTGAAAAAATTGCTGTCAAAAATTTGGGCATATCCACCAATGAGAGCTACTCATTCAGATTAACGCAGTCTTTTTTTTTTTTTTTTTTGAATAAAATTTATTTTTACCAATTCCTTTAGCTCGAATGTGCTAATTGAGTGTATAAAAACACCAAATTGGACTAATGCGAGGTTGACCTCGAATCAATTTGTATGGACATCGAAGAAAACTATGGGAAGCAGTGTTTGGTATTAATGTAGACAATTATGCGAAGGTGATGTCACAAATTTCGATAAATTGTTTTCTATCCTGTGATCATTCATTCGAGAGCATTTCTTTGTTCTCTCTTATTTTAATTTTGGTGATTTTTGAAATAGCGTAAACTTTTGCAATGGTCGACCCTTGGAATTTAAGGTACCATTCCGATTCAAGTACCTGAGAAAATGGTCTCGGTATTTTTCTTCCTGAAGAGGTTTTTCATGACTGGAATAGCTTTGCATCTACATTTTATTTTTAGCTTTGGTATGATACCTCTATTCTTACGAACTTACGGTCGTTTAGTTTGCGACGATTCCAGTACACCCATCCAATGCTACAAGCATCGACTTCCAAGCTGTAATTTATCTCATTAGCTTACAAATGATGCGTCAATCAAGTAAATATCTTTTAATGCACACGACTTAAGGTTTTCAACTTATTTCTGCTAATGGATGGAGTATGATATATTATTCTATTATTCGTTGAAAGACTGAAAAAATTTCCTGTGAAGTAAATTCTTAATTCTATTTGTTCATTATGGTCAATAATTTTTCTCCTGAACTGCATCGTTTTAAAACGTACCTATTACATTCAACTACAGTAGAGCCACTTAGTAGCACCACGGATAATGGAATCAACTGCTTTGTAGCATCGAAACACCACGGTACCAATCATCCGCGTACAAATACTTATATTCAAAAAAGTTTGATTATTAGAATCAACCTTTCACTTATTTGAATCAAATTACAATTAGAAGAACCCCATAGAAGCATGACAAAACATGAATTTTTTGAATTATGATTTCTTATTTTTATCACCACATTTTTTCAATCGTTACTAACTCGATATTTTATTTTTTTAGAAAAATCAGAATTCAGAAACACAGATAAAAATTAACAATTTTATTAAGTATTGTGATCTACGGACTTCTGCCCATATGACAAATCTGTAGTGATTGTTCAATAATAAAATATGAATAGCCAACCTAAATTGTTTTTTTGGTTTTCTTTTGAGAAGGAGGTAAAATATGAAAAAAAATTCGATTCGGAATTTTTTTCAATAATCTACCTTACGCTTAATAGAATCAGTGGTTTGTTAGGATAATTTGTCTTACATTAGTCCCAACTAATGTATTTCATTATTTTTTTTTGTTTAAAAAACAAGATCAAACTGGATGCAACTTATTGAAATGAATAATAAAAATCTTATATTATAATACGAGGGATAATTGTATGTGTGTATGTATCTATATGTATGTGGGTATGTATGCATGTAATCGCATTCTAAAGAACTAGACCAACAGTTTTAATGAAATTTACAGGAAAGGGATTTTTGGGTAAAAAAAAATAATCTAGATAGGTATCCCAAATTTGAGAAAATTCGCTGAACAGAAATATAAGCATCTCAATCTATCCCAGTAAGCGATAACAACGCATGATGAAAAATTCGCCAGGCTAAAGGTGAGATATCTTATAAAAATATATTTTTGAAATTCCCCAGCTTGAATCAAATTAACAAAACTTTTTCTAATTTCCATATCCTTGATCAGTGAACCAGGTACTAAATATTAACACGAACAAAAATGACACTTCACATCATATAAGTATATAGGTATATATAAGTAGCATTTTTTGGTCCTATCTTCTTTTTTCAATGAAGAAAAAAAAAAGTGAATAATATTCACAAATTATATCCATAACCTTTTTTTTCTATTTTTTTTTTTCCATTTTAAACGTTTTATTTTCATTACCTAAGCTATTCGTATTTCGAACCACTATATTACTATAGGTACAGTATATGGAAAAGTTCTAGTTTATCTCTCTGTGCATGTATATAGGTACTTGTACTTTTCAAGAACAGAATTCATGAATGTAAAAAAAGAAAAAAATACTGTAGCCTTTATAACGTTAAATAAAAAATAAAAATAAATTCATATTTTTAACGCTCGGTGTATGTAAACGTTTAAATAAAAGCATAATTTATTGAAAATAAACGCGCGGCAGTGTATCCCATTAACTGACATCTTTTCTATTTTTTCTCTCATTTTTTTTTTTTTTATTGAAGATGTAAACAAAAGCAAAGTCTCTCTACTGGTAAAGAGTTTAAATATCGTAACCATAAAAAATGTTTTAATGGTCGAGCGATGAGTGCCGGTAGAGAAGGGGTAAAAGTAGAATTTTTTGAAGATGTGAAAACAATTTTATTGTTCATTGAGTATTGGTTGTATCATCTTTAAAATTGTTTGACGGCACATGTAGAGATATGAGTTGATAATAATACCCATTTTGCAAGAAAACTGGCTGAATAAAATATTTTTCGGTGAGGGAGAAAGCCGGTATAAATCGTAAGGTATCGAATTAGTAAAATCAATTTTATTTATTTGCTGGTGAATACTAACGACTTGAGATGGCTCAGTTAAAGAGATGTGATATTATTTTTGTGAAAAATTCGGTAATTAATATCTACTTCGAGTGTTGACCTTTCGCAGACCAGATGAATTCGAATCGTATCGTATCGTATGAAAGACCATTGACGTATATTTTTTTAAATTCCGATTCTTGAAAATTCTATATAGTGCCCCTGGACAAGAAAAGGGACTCATAGGTAGAGCTAAAACATCGTTTCTCTCTTTTTAGGTGTTGCACGGCGGAGAAGACTTACTTTTAGTGGAAAAATACAACTATTGTATTCAGTTTACTGGGAGGACTTAGGGGCGGGACCTGTGGAAAAGTTTCGATCCTAAGTCGTAGATCAGGAATATATAAGTAACTCAAATTCTTTTGTACACAATATACATGTATATATATATATATTTCCCCTTTTTGCTCATTTTGGAACTTTTTGGGAGTCTGTGGAGCCTCCACTGTTTGACCTATGGCAATGAAACTCGGAGTTGTGTTAGAAGCTTTCATGAGTTACACAATCTTGTTGAAATTTTTGAAATTCATCAGCTATTTTCGGAGGGAGGTGTTCTCAAAGTTTTGCAAAACCACCATGTTGTCATCAGGATAACTGACGTAAATTAAAATATTTTTGCTTGAAATTTTTATGGCAAAGAAATGGTTTGCTATTGAATTTGAATGAAATCGGTCAACCGGTTTTCGAATGGCAACCATTACAAAATTTGACACTTTTAAAATAGAAAATACACACTTACCGCAGTTGTTGTGCGGAAGAGATGTTTCACATGTTTTATCCCAAATTGCTCTACTACCTCATCGTTGCTCACAATTTACATTCAGAGTTATTTATGTCTCCCTCTTTTATATTTCTCAAAATACGTCTACTGCTCCTCTTCAAAACACGTTTTCTTCATTTATCTATAATCTATATCTGAACGGATCTTGATGCAGTTTTGCAGAATTATTTATGTTACTATCTCAAGGGAGTGTTGAAGCCATCGTGGAAGTCTATGAATTTTGACTCCTTCAACAGTTCTCAAAAATTTTTGATATTTTTGGCCCCCGAAACATATTGCTCTCAACGATAGTAACGTGTCCCCAAAATTTAATATTCATGTGGCACTCCTTTTTGAGATATGGGGTGCCAAAATGTAAAAAGTTACAAAATTGAAGTATACTTATGGCTCTGTCAAATAACGGTTTTGAAAATGAAATAATATCTAACAAATATTGACCTTGGGAATTTGATGTGGCTGGTCTCCTACTCCTCAATCAGTAATAAAATGACTCCACCCCTATCCTGTGCGTGCATTCACAAACTGTGCTCTTTCTGAAAACAAAAAAGCACAGTAGAGCGAAATTGATATTAGCCTTGTCCCTCCTGCAAGACCAAGACCAAGACTAAGACTCGACTTTACAAGAAAAATATAAAGCACAAAGACCAAGATGAAGATTTAACTCTGTAAGAGCAGAACTCAGTACCATGATTTTGGTTTTTCTCATCACTTATAAAGATCACCAGGATGAAACATAAGCTTTAAAACAAGGAAGACTGTAACCACGCGTCGATTTATCAATTTGGCATTATTTTAGAAAATAAAGTAGTATTTGCTGGTTTTCTTTACTATGTGTTTGAGGGAAATTTTAGGAAATAAATTTAGGTACTTTTTTGTGTTTCAGACAATCGCGCGCCCCGTTTCCTACTTACTACTTACTCCTTAAATTAATTTAAGTTCCTCCCTTCATCCATCAGCGCCTGTACAGAAGTGATTTGTATAACATTTACGATGAAATATTCTACATTTTGGCATTTGAAAGGTCTCCTAACTTCACGGTAGTTTTTTTTATGATGCTATTAAGGTTTATTTCTCTACCTTTTTTGGCCTGTCCGATCTATTATCACGGAGAACCAGTGGTGGAAGGACAAAATAGGACAACAGGAGGTAATGTAATTTATTTATAGATGTAAATATGCCACAATCGTCAACATCTTTTCGATTTTCGCTTTCTACTTCGTTTTATTTTGTGTGAGTTTGTATCCAGTACTGAATTATACATTTTTGAAAGCGACAAACAAACGTTACAATAAATATAAAAAACCCTCAAAGGTCCGACAGAAAAAAAAAGTATGAATTTAACAGGTTAAAAAAAATTTGTAGTCATTATTACGGACTTGATGAGAAAAAAAATATTCCAATATTCTTATCTGCACAAGTTGCCTAGTAATGATTGAAAGTTGTTCATTTATTGTAAAAATTCGAAAACTGTTTTCTAGAAGCTCATGGACGATATTTCAACAAATGGATTTGGATGCAGACTAATTACAGTGTATCAAATATTATTTTTTAGTGTAGGTATGCATCATTTGATATCAACGGTGCATATAAAGCTACGTTTACACCAAACGAATGAACAAACAACGAACGTTTTTTTTTTTGCTTGTTTGGTGTAAAAGACCATCAAACAAACCAATAAAAACATACATAAGTTGCAACTCGAGCGAACAGCCACGAACATTCTGTAACCTTGTGAATTAAGAAAAAGATTGAACGGACATCAAATCATTGTTTGGTGTAAACCCAGCTTGAGGCAATGACATTTAAATCACAGTTCTAATCAGTAATCTCACTGGGTGGTTAAATACTCATGAAAAGCATTGAAAAGCATGGAAATGTAGGAATTTTTGATCCTAATTGTCTTAAAACAAAAGACAGCTACTTGTTCAAAATGAATGAAATTATAAAGAAAGCTTCAAGGAATAAAATATTACGAAGAACAAACATTTGAGTCCTTAGAAGCTGAGAAAATTATTTAATTTGACGTTATCAGAGTAATGAACCCTGAATACCACCAATGCTTAAAAATACCAGTTTGGGATACGATTTCATGTTCTTTTTCAACTCTCTCTGCTTCTAAGGGTAAATTTCTTGATCTTTGGCTTATTTCATTCGTTGAAGCCTCCTCTAAAATTTCATTTATGTCAAATAAGTAGCTATTGCTTGTTTTAAGATAATTATGACTCAAAATTTGAATAGGTATTCACAATGCATTTCTTGAATTTTAGCCACCCAGTGAGATGAAGCTTCCAGTTATGATGTTACACAACATTGCCTTAGATGAGATGTAAACAAATCAAAAATTAGTGTGATCTGTACGGCACTCGGGCATTGGCTGTGTTCTTCTCTCCAGAGGTGGCTGGTTTGAATTGTTTTGATGTTTCTTGCAAAAATAATTTTTTTCTCTCTTTTTTTTTTAATTAAGGTGGGGTACATTAAAAATTAAGAGTAGATTAGCCAAATTCTGCATTATATAAAAAAAATACAAAACCATTGTTTTGCCGCTGAAATGTTCTCTCATTTATTTAAGTATAAAGCAATTTTATAGTTAAACATTCTTCTAAGGGCATAACTGAATTAGACTTAATGTTACCTATTCAGATCTACGCAAGGATAAACCATTTTATTTTTGGTCTAGATTGGCCAAATGGTACATCCAGTACATTCTATTACATTGTATTTTTGGAGCTTGAATGGTTCTAATTTGAAACACTTGGAGAACACCTTCCTCCAAAACTAGCTAATAAATTTCAAAAATTTAAACACGAATGTGTAGCCCATGGAAGTTTTTAACACTACCCCAAGTTTCATTGCCATAGGTCAAACAGCGGAGGCTCCACAGACTTCCAAAAATTTCCAAAATGAGCTAAATGTTGAAATATATATATATTTATATATATATACATACATTATAGAGAAAAATTTGAGTGACCTATATATTCGTGATCTACGACTCAGGATCGGCGCTTTTCCATAGGTCGTCCCAGTGCACTGAATGCAATAGTTGTACTAAAAGAATGAATGTAGCTGTTCTTTCCATTAGACCTGACGAGAGTCGACGCTTTTTAGGGGCCAGTATTTAAAAAAAAAGAGAAAAATAAGTAAATTTTCTCTGAAAAACGCGTAAAAATTTTTTGTCAGCAGCGAAATTCACTTTTCAAAATACATAGATAAATCATGGATATGGCCCTGAACACAGATGTAATTTTCAGTTTTTTGGAACGTTCAGAAATTGTATGGCCTGGGCCCAAATTTCCTCTTGACTTTGCAGCAGATTCGAATATTTTAAACTGCATCAGCCTAGAAAGATTTACATACCATAAACTTTTTTTTGTTTTTTTGTTTTTGTTTTTGTTTCAAACAAAACTTAATTTCAACAATTTCACAATTATTACCTATACTGAATACAGAAGGGGAAATAGGGGGGGTGAAGAATTGGAATGGACCAGGTGAAATTATTATGAAAAAATTTTGGAATATTTTAACTTGAGAGTTGGATCTCTAGCCCCTTCCAGAAGAACTGCCTAGCTAGGCCTATGCACGTATTTTATAATATCGCAATAAGTTCATTATTAATTTCCTTGACACGTAATTAACCGTAATTCTACCCAGAATTCTAGCAATTACTTTTGATATATTAATTAATTAATTAATTAATTTATTTATTTATTTATTTAGATATTTTTGGTTAAGAAAACCTAAATTTTCTAGCCTAGCTTACTGTGGTCTATTTTTAAAAAATTTTTTTTAGTGTTCCAGGTGAAGTGTCAAATAAAAATTTATTTTATGGTTTTTCAAACATTTTGATTTTATCCTTATATCTATCGATCGACCTATTGTGGTGATTTTCGATGTATACTGTATATATTTTTTCATGACACCTATCGACAAGAAGAATTTGCACTTAAAATCAGGGTGGTCCAGCTAAAGTAAATTCAGTCCTCGAGCCTTCGTTTTTCCTCAGATCAGAGGTAACAAGAAATGCTTTAAGCCACTTCTTGTCATTTCAGTTCTAACTGCTAAGTAAAAGCACTTAGATTTTAGCTGTTCTGGCTATTAAAACACTGATCTTATGAGAAACGTTAATAGGTTGCTAGGTATTCTGAGTAATTGGTTCCAAGAAATTTCATGAAGAATTCGTTTGTAACAGTTCCAAAAATAACTATTAAAAGTAAGAATTCAATTTTCATTACATTTTGAATTGTCATACAAAGTAACGCTAATTTATAGGGTGGGTTGTGCTACATACTTGCAAAATATGTAACGAGTACCAATAATTATTTCAAGAACAAATGGAACCATTTGTTTTCATCTTTTTTTTTTTTAAACTTCGATGTTCGACATTTTAACCTGATTAAAACCATGCAAACACTTTTCATGGATCTAGAATTATTTGAATTATTACAGCAACCTGTATAGCTTTAGAATTTAGCCCCTCCATAATATTACTCTTCATTGAAACGGAGCAATTCCACTTCTCAATCTGTTCGTTTCGATTTTATTCTTATTTTTACATCCTGAAAATTCGTCTTATTCTTGAAGAAATCATAATTACCTATGTCGTTTTCCAGACTGCTGGAGCCACTGTTCAACGACGTCTTGTTTCAAACAACTTCAACGCAGGTAAAATTTAAACAGCTTAAAATGATAACCTCGATAGTCCATAAGTATACGAAATGAACGAGTAGACTACCACCAACTTCATTTTCTGTAAAATATGTGTCGTATATCGCAGAAAGGAATTTTATCAAGAAAAAATAAATTTAAAAAATGTGGGTATATTCTCGTATATTTTGGGCTCTTGGTTTGCTTTTTAATGTCTTAATATTCCGCATCTCGTCTACATTTTAACGGATTTGTTTTAGTGAAGATAGATGTAATCACTGACTCGTGTGGAGAATGCAGTGTCGTCTCGCTGTTGCTTTTCATTTTAATTTCACTTATTCGAAATTTAGGTGTATTTTGGTGTTGCCTTTGAGAATTGACACATTCGTTGAATGTATTTTGCCTGAGTTACAATACTTTATTTCTGTTTTTATGTAGTTTTTCTATGAAAAGCTACTTATTGATGCTGGTGACATACAACGACCCTGGGGTGGGGGTAGATATGTTTTTCGTTTCATAATTCAAGGAGAAAAACTTTGGCACCAAAATCTCCGAGTATAATATGAGCTAGTTTCTTATTATCGCGGTACAGGTCGCAGTTTTTATCTGATAGTCGCGAAATTTGAAGCGAACGTTATTACTGAGCCAAGGACATGACCTATCGATTTTGGTGCGGATCGGTTGCGCGGTACTTCCGTTATCGCTATTTTCGTTTTTATCTTGGCTATAAAATTCTTAATTGGAGCAATAGTTACAAAATTTGGAACAAATATTCATTATAGTTTATTATAAATTGCTATTAATTTTGGTGTGAATCAGCCGGACGGTACTTCCGATAAAACTATGTTCGTTTTTATTTTGGCTACAAAATGTCAAATTTTGGATCAATAGGAACGTAATTCGGAGAAAATATTTATGATCTATTCTAACATGTTCGTAATTTTGGGGCGCATTGGCCAGGCGGTACTTACGATAGAGAATTTAGGATGTTATTTGGCTATAAAATGCTTGATTTTGAACTAATAATTAAGAAATTAGCAAAAAATATTAACTGCCTACAACTATTTATTGCAACATGGTAGCAATTCTGCTGCGAATCGACTGGAAGGTACTTCCAAAAATTATTTTTATGTTTTGATTTTGAAAGAGGTAATTATTTCGAATTGAATAAAATTCCAAAAAATCATCGCAGTTACGATCTGCTAATAATTTTTTAGTAACGAATTTTCTACTTTTCGAAAACCTACTTTTTTCAACGGAGGTTCTGCTACGTTAAAGTTTTTGAGTCTAAATCTAAATTTCGTTTTTACGAAATTGACGTTTGACCACTCTCGTTTTGCCACTAGCGATTTGAAAATACATTCGATATATGTTCAACGAGAAGAGAATGTCTTGTGAATTAATGTAGTCAGTATGGGCGTATGTATAATTTTAAAATGAGAATGATAAAACTGTTAAAAACGAAAAAAAAAACTTTTTATCACCTTGATTAGAAAAAGGGCAGAAACCACTCCACTTTCTTTTTAATAAATGAAAAAAAACCATTGAAGTATGAAATTTAGGGAATGCCCCACAAGCTTACATCTAGTTAGGAGATATAGCCTTCCTGAACGTAGGGGACGATTTTAGTTAGAGAAAATCTTGATTCGGGGAGTGGGAAGTGCCAAGTTTTGTGCAAACAACCTGATGCATAAAAGTATAATGTTATAAAATCGGGAAGTTATCTCTGTCTTTCTATCAACCTGTCTCTATGTCTATTTCTCTCTCTCTTTTTTTTCTCCATTGTTGAAATACGTAATTTCGAAAGAAGTGATTTTACGTTGAATAGATCTATAAATCCGATTGAATTTTCTGAAATATTCCCTAATTCCCCAATTTTTAGTCATGAAATCCCACGACGAGGTAGCAAGGGTAAATAGTACCCTGCCAGCTTTAATGAATGTGGAATTTGAGTTTCTTAATTTTACAAGATTTTTTTTATAATCTACCGGCTATGAAGAATGAATAGACGGAATTATTGCTCTTTCCTCAAAGTTTATTCTTACGCAAGTGGTATTGCTGAAAAAGGCTCTGAGGGGTGTACGTAGGCTACTATAATGTAAAAAATTTAAATCTTACAAATTTTTAGAGCAGATGTGATTGCCTACTCTCATACCTTTGAAGGAAGTTGTTTCGATTTTATTTTGAACAATGCATATCTATCATGAATAGTATTCTGTATAGTTTAATTTTTACATTCGTTTTGAGGTTGGTTGCATTTGTTCAACCGAAACCAATTGTTTTGTATTGAGCAAAGGAAAACGATTATAGTCAGTGAGTTAAAAAAAACAAAATAACTATTTCAATCAAATGCTCCACATATTTCCATGAATTTTTGCATCACGGTCATTACGCTACACCTAGATTTTTCTTACTGTTGAACGTGACTTTTTTCTTTTTCAGATTTTTCGTACGTAGACTAATTGATTAGATTTTTCTTTGGATAATTTTCGCGGCAGAAGCTGAATTTTCTCCTCCTCCCCGTATGCCCAAATGTCAAGTTTTGATAGCAGTCACGTATTTGTTTCGCAACTTTTCAATTAGACACGTAAATGGTTCATTAAAGATCGATGAGCCCAAATGTGGAATAGTGTCGTCTGTTCGTGTTTGTTTTCATCGATAGGATAGTTACGTACCTATATAAGTACTTTTTTTTTTGTTTTTTCTACATTTTTTAAGGGTATTGACTGCATTCGTGTAGGTTTCTTGGTTTTTATCGCCTTTAGTCAAGGTTTCATTGCAGTCATCCACAAACTAGGCCAGTAAACTCGACTTGGGACCAGAGATAAATGCTCCTGAATTTTTTCTAAAAGAATATGACACTTTTGGTCAACAAATGCGGCCATAGATGAAAAGGTTGTCTTTTCTGGTTAACATGAAGGGATTTTCCGTTAATCCAAAATGAATCGGCCACTGTTAACATTTTTGGTAATTCAGGTGAGCTTTTCTGGCAGTTTTTCGGTACTTAACTATTTTGAAGATGTTTCCAAAACTATTTAGTTATATGCTCTCATCGATGTAAAATTTATGATTTCACTGAGCACTGCGGCGTATTCAAGGTCATTGACACTCCTGTTGAATTTCCAAAAAAAACTACACAAATTCTTGAGACATCAACTATTACCAAAAGTGAGTACAAAATTTAAAAAAAAAAGTTTTATTTTTCCAGTAAAATTGTACACCTGTGAATGTCTTTTCGTGCCACTGACTAGGAACGTTGTTGCCCAAGATCATGGAAGTTTTTATTTTTTATTTAATTTTTTTTCTAAGAATATTTTTATTCTTTGTTTTGTGGTTCTAAATTGTTGTAAACTAAACATTGGATTTTAGAACGTTAACTTTGAAAGAACAACAGAATGTTAGATTTTCGCATGAAAATTCCTCCGTGTTGAAGTTCTGTTGTAGCTGCCACCAATCACCAAAATGAGTGACTGAGGAATATGGCGATAGCTGGCAATCATAGTCAATAACCACACCCGCTGATCATTATTACTGATTAGTAATCACAACATCAAAGGAGAATATGGTCAGCAGCCTCTACCACATCCATGTATACCAATCATAGCTACACATATTGCTTTCTGACCGTGCCTACTAAGCATGGCACTAATTTGAAACAACCAATCATAGAAACCAACAACTGTGATTACATAAGATTATTTCTCATATACCTTCACGGCTTCCAGCTATAACCACGACCATCAATAACGCTCATCATTAACAACTACTGACCATGGCCAGAGCCATTGAATATGGCGATTGATAATGGCCATAGCCATTAACCACAGAAATCAACCACCACCTCAACCACAGTCACCAGACAGTGTCATGGCCACAAAGTATAGCCACAGCCGCTAACTGAAATCATGATCTTCAACTGTGGCCATTGCTTACGAATGCCGTAATCATAAAACATGGCTACGAACACTGACCACAGTAATTACTCCTAGCCCAGTGATTACTCGAAATCCCTCCTTCCGCTTAAAACTGACCTATAACTGAGTTATTTCTTAAATTTTTATGTCTTCTTCTTTTGAGCCGTAAGAGAGGTCAAGAAGTATTTTACTAGATTCAATCGTCTCTGGCATATCAATTTTTCAAACCCTTTCAAACGATGGCAAAATTATAAAAATCGATTCAGTTATATGAGAGGAGTTACTATGAATAAATAAAGTTTAGGTTAAAAACGAATTTTTAAAAGATAAGTTTTTATTATTATTTATTTTTGGCTTTAGCTTCATACGAAATAAACATAATTTTGTTGCGTAAGGTTGGCTGCAGTATTGGTATACTTTAAACTCGCAGTAATGAGTAGAATAAAAGCTTATAACTTATGAAAATCCATCTGCCCTGTTAACGACGGAATCTAGGACCAAAAACACCACCATTCCCTGTTAATTCACGGTCTTACCTCACAATCTGACTGTCTCACACTGGTTATTTCTTTTTCAGTTGTCATCGTGTGAATTTTTCTATGTGTCCTCTCAATATTTCACCATATTTGCTCCAATGCATCCCTTAAATTTTCTGATGGAGTTGGGCGGAAATTGCACTCAGGTGTGACTGTGCTAAAATCTAAAAATTTAATCTCAGCTTCACACTTCGTACTTCTTGTTGGATTTTTACTCTTTGTTGTTCGTTTCGAGTGACGCAAAAGTCCCAAGTTTGTATTTTTTATCGTGAGAAAGAGTATCGAATTCAAAAAATAATCTATTGCCTATTTTCAGGACTACAAATATAATGGCTACAGTCTACGACTATAATTGCACGCCAAACAGAGAAGCCTGGCTCTCCCTCAAAAAAATAGGAAAATAAGTAAAAAATCTTCTAAAAATTTTTTCGGTCGCTCTGCTCACGAAATTGACTTTTTCAGTATTATAAAATCCGTTCTACAGATAAATATTGGATACTTCACCCAAACATGGATGCGATTTTTTATTTTTGGGGGCCTATAAATTTGTTTTCCAATTGGCCTGAATTTCCTCTCTAGGGGGCTGCATAATGGTTTACTTTGTTCCATCCTCTAGCAGCATGTCTCGTTGTAAAATAAACGAGAATATCTTTCGAATTGTACTTCTACTCAACGAAAGATCGTGACGACAAAACGTAAATACGTACTTATCAAACTATTTTTCGAAAACACTTAATCGGATATCATCCAAGCATATATGTGCGTCAGCTGCGTCATACTCATTAATCCAGCAGGCTGAGTCGATTTTGAATTTATTTTTGTTTTTAGTGGCTGTAATCCGAGTATCAGTTTCAGTTTCTGTAAACTGTTTTTGTGTTGACTGCGTCTCAATGGACTTCGTGTAATTATCGTGCCTCGATCACAATTTCTTCATTTTGTTTCCCTATATTCTGGCGCCGTATCCGACTTCACCATAACTTCACCAGAAAGTGTTTGCGTCATTTGGGCGAAAGTCAAAATTCTTGTACGGTACCTACATCATTAGTGAGACGTTCTTCTGTGGAAGTGTTTGTTGTTGGAAAAAAAAATTGAATATACTTAAAGCGAAATATTTTTAAGCACAAAATAAATAAATTCGGTTAATCGAAAGAAAATCAATGACCACAAAGTCCCCTGAAAGTTACGTTCTGCAGAATCACAGGTGCCTACCTACCAGGTGAAGTAATTTCGCTTCAGTTGTAATCCTATTAAAACGTCTTTTAAGGAAAATGCAAAGATTGCATTCAGTGCAATGACGAGACCTGCGGGCGGGACTTATGGAAAAGCGCCGATCCTGACTCGTAGATCACGATTATATAGGTTACTCAAATTCTTATGTGCACAATATGTATATATATACACTTTTTGTTCATTTTGGCACTTTTTGATAGTTTGTGGTGTTAAAATTGAAATTCACGCGCTGGTTTCGGAGGAAGTGGTTCTCAAAGTGTTGCAAACTCACCATGTTGTCATCACGATAACTCCCGCAAATTAAAATATTTTGGCTTGAAATTTTTATGACAGTTGGGGATTATTAGGGACGGGTTTGGTATTGAAATTTAGCAAAATCGGTCAACTGGTTTTCGAATGGCAGCCATTACAAAATTTGACACCTTTGGAAAATACGCACTTACCCAGGTTGATGCGGGGCAAAAATATTTATGTTCGCAAAGATTCGCTAGCTGCCGTGACAGAAGAAGAATAAAAAAACTCTAGTACAGCAGCCGCTCCACAAGTCTTGATTCCAAAGCGCATATAAGATCTAATTCTTAAAGTTACAATAAAAGTTAAACCTCAAAAACATTGTATATAAAAGCACTATAGTGATATAAAATCCGCTTTATTATTGAAATATTACACCGGTATGTATTTCAGTCAGGATTGCCAACTAGCCAGTATTATACAGGCGTGCCAGTATTTAGACACAGCTGCCGTTGCAAAAGAAAAAAAGTTCCATTTCTGGTATTTCATCAGTTTTGCCGTTATTACCGGTATAGAAGATGGAATGAGAGAGAAAACAAGCATAAAACACTACTGGGGACCTTTCTGAATGAGAGTGAAGCGAGAAAAACTTTAGAAGTGGAAAATTTTAGCAAACTGATTGGGAGCAATGAAAAAAAAAGTTTATTTGCCGGTATTTTCATCTGCCAAAGTTGGCAACCCTGATTGCAGTGGTCGATCGAGACGGAAATAGGAAAATTTCTTCCTCCTCAAACGCCAAAGAGAAAGGAAAAAAAGAAAATTTAAGGAAAAAAATGAAAGTACGGCCACAGAATCCAGATAAAGATTATCAAAAATTTATTGAAGAGAAAAAAAAAAGAAACAAAATGCTCAACTCCACAAAATTTTTTGTTATTTTCCCCTCAAAATGACGCTCAGGATCTAGAACTGATGTATCGGCTGTATTCGGTATGATAAAAAATTGCTAGGTACCTTTGAAGTTTTAGTTTTGAATAAGTTCTCTTAAAATTTACGTCTCAGTTCTACCCTACAGTTTTTGTTTCGTGTCAGGTTTGTAAACTGAGAAAAGTCCAAAAAGTAATGGTTGAAATAAAACAATTTATTTGATAAGAAGGGCATCCAAAAAATCCAAAAAGTGGTCACTAAATATTTTGAAAACCAAAAAAAATATTCATCCTTTCAATTTTTACAACAGCATGTAAATTTTCACAAACATACTTGGCTATGGGTAGTTTACACGACGCCAATTCTCTACTCTTATCGACGTTTTTAAATTCTGTTTGATATTATTGGTAAACATCCTCCACATACAGCATGCTGTGTTCGAAATTTGGCCGCCAAAAGCCAAAAGATAGTTGACTTTCTGTTATCAATACAGAAAAAGAAACCACAGCACCTAAGCTCACCTACCTCATTCTTTGGATGAAATTTCCGGCGAACACTCTTTGTTTGGTCACTAAAGCCGGTATTCATAGATGGCTCTAATCCTCAGCTAAGTGTTCATTAAGATGGAAAAAAAACGACGTTTTTAATTTCCTATCAATTGAAAAGTGTATTTAATATTACTAATTTATGCTCTTATTCCAGTAAAATTGATTTGTTCCCTGTATATCACTATTATTTAGAGGTGAGGGTGACGATTTTTTCCAAAGTAAAATTACCATTGAATTCTAGAATAATTAAATTGTTTTGTACACTTTTTTGCAAGAAGAAAATTTATAAAAATGGCGAACAAGTGAACCCGTTACAAACTGTGGAAAAGCTACGTTTCTAAGCTACATTTCTCAGCTAAAATACTTTTTTTTCTCATATCGTTCCTGTAGTTTAGCTGCAGCGTCGCAGGGATGGGAGGAGATTTTGGGGTGAAACTTTTTGATTACCTCACATGCTCTCAAAAAATAATCGTTAATCGAGCTGTTACTTAAAAAATGTTTGTTGGTACCCTCTCCATTAAATTGTACTCCGGCAATTTCACTGAGTTTAAGATACCGAAGCTGGATGTTTCATTACTAATAAGTTACGTTTTTTTCATAGCTTCGATGTAGTTTACGATGAGCTCTTAGGTTAGTGAACACTTAGCTCTGAGTTAATGTGTCATCTACGAATATCGCCCTAGAGTTTCAGCTTGTCTGATTGCTTACCATAGTTAAGGTGGGCAACAGTTTCTCACCTGCTCGTGACCCAAGTTTAAGTAGATATTATTGTGTTGGATAATAATTTGATGACCCTGCGTGTCAATAAAACTTGTATTTTTGTTTGTGGAAGTTCAGTTCTGTTTGCGAGGTCACCCGAACCGAGATATAATTACGCGATACCAGCTAATAACAAGAAATTTTACTCATCACTATCATCACCAGTAGCTGGCAATATTTCAGAAAGAAATAATATTTTCAAATCCAAAACAATCAGTTCATGCTCTCATTATGAAGATAAAATTCACATGGGTACATGCTGCAACTCCTCGACATAAAATTTTTAAAGTGCTTATCCAAAAGTAATTTATTTACGTTTGACCGGCGAAAAATTTCATCACTTTTCTCTCATTCGATGCAGAAACCAACGGATTCAACTACCAACTTATCCCCGCAGGAGTCACCGTAACGCCATCTCAAGTGCGCGCATTAAATTTTCTTCGTTCGATTAACAAAAAAAGGTTATGGCCGTGTAGATTAGAAAACTGGACGTAGTTTTTAATAAACGATGCACTTCGTGAAGCACTCTATAGGTGCATTCATATTTCATGGGACGATGATCTAATTCGACGCTACACAAACTCCGAGTCGTAAAAATGACACCCGAATAAAAGGCGAAAAAATGATCATGTCTTTTAACGTTATATGTTCGAAATATTACCAAAAGTTATTTCACTTTTGTCTTCTTCTTCTCAACACATTTCTGTCTGGACTTTTTTACCTCTTTCTTATGGTATTTAACGTCGTACTTTTCCAGTAGGTACCTACCTACCTACTTCGACGCTGAAACATTCGTGTTTTTTTTTGTTTATCGTGTTTTTCTTCTTTTTTTTTTTCCTTTTTTTTTACCTCTTTTTCATTACTTTAACTTTATTATTTTAATAAAAATTAAGTTATCACGAATAACGGCGGGGAGTCGGTTGCTAATAGAAAAAAAATAAAAAAAAAAATTTCTCAATGTCTATATTTTCTGAATAGTTTACAGTCTATGTGATGTACGAACAATTTGGACGACCCTGCCCCTAAGGAAAAATGTTAAAAAAAAAAAGAAAAAAAAAAGCTGGAGTAATAATTCATGACTATTTACTACCGTTCATCGATGCCGACTAAACAAGGTTACCAAAGGATTAAACTGATATTGAGAGATTTTCGTATGTGATTTGGGACAAATATACCTATTTTTTTACTTTTGCTTTTTTTTCTTTTTTTTTCTTTTTTTTCTTTTTCCTTGCATGTAAGTGTGGGCTATATCGACTGGAGAATCTTTCGATGCTGGGTAAGAATTTTGGAGAACTGGTTACCTGGGTTCAACCCATTTGTTCGCATCTGTACATTATCTGGCTCTTAGGGCGAAAGGAGAGAAATTCGTTCTAATGAGTTTGTATATTTTATGATCCAAATAAGACTTCCTTATTTGAAGGAAAAATATTATCACAAATGTATGCGCATTAAAGGCATAGGTACGTATATAGACTACGTCTACCGAATAGTCAGCGTGAAATAGGTATTTTTTTATTAATAGACTATCGTACGGAGCAAATAATCGAATTAAAAAAAAAATTAAGTATCTGGTTATGGTAGGCATACGGCGGAGTAGTCAGAATTACTGAGGATATCTCGAGGTAGGAAATATCTGATTGAGGGAACAAAGAAGGAGACAGAAAATGTGGGTTTATGATACTCGAATGATTTTTTTGGTCTGAAATTATATTGTCCTCAATCATTACATTATTCTACACAATTTCTAATTAATAAGGTTTCGGGATTCTTGTGTTCATTTACCGACCGACTCGCTCGCATTTTTCGGGTGTTGTTATTTCTACCAGCTTGGGTGAGGAATTGCTCGGATCTGTACTGAATATGAGAGATTGCTCAAACTCCCTGGGTGTTCCTTTATTTTTCAATATTATCGTTATAGTGAGGAAAAATATACGAAAATTTAGCAAAGCTGAAACTACAAAATAAAAAGTTGGCTTTTCATTCCTTTTTCAATATTAATACTTTATGATATTCACAATGTTTTAGTACAAAGATTTCATTCTTGACTAGAATAAAAATAGTATCAGTTTTGACTTTTGATGAATATGATAAAAATATTGAATGTGTTATTAAAAGTGAAGAAAGTTTTGAAAAATTTTCACATAAGCTGAAAGAAGCCGGCATTTCATTTTCAATCTGTTCATCAAATATTAAAAGTACGTCAATGAATTCTGAAAAGGTATCTTCTTACCTACTCAATTAACTTCAGACCTGTCACACACATCAACTAAGATACGAGTTGGACAGGTACTTGGGTTATTTTAAATATAACAAAATTTTTTTGGACATCACAAGCTAATATTGTTTTCATAAAATATTCAACTTAAATTCGACATTACATCAATAATCTACAAAATAAATTAGGGTACTTAATTTTTTGGTTAATGTAAATTGAAAAGTGAAAAATTCCCAACCAACAGTCTCCATTAACTCTAATGATAAAAAAATCTGATAACTGAGACTTGTATTTCTATACCACTTTGCATGATTCACTGAATCATTTGAAAATGAACGTCTCACCCAAGCTGGTAGAAATAACAACACCCGCATTTTTCGTGTAAACTATTTCAAACTCGTTCATCATTTATGTACAAAACCATTACATGATCTTCATTATGTCACATTCTTAATTCTAGCATTGATCATTTATGGTCATAAGTCATAACGCATTCTATATTTCCTTTTAGAAACCACAGGGAGAAGGAGAGATAGAGATGTTTTTTGACTTTCTTTTCCTCCTTTTTTTCTTTTTGTTTTTCAGTTTACAAACAATAAAAAAGTGAGGAATATGCTTGGAGGAAAATCTAAAAATTTGCGCTCAAGGAGGCTACGGGTCTTCACTAAGGCTTAAATTTTGGGATTATCCACTTGGTGTGAGTACCCAACTCCTTCACATGAGATGGCTCTCTTCCCTCCGTTCTTCACCCCCGCTGTTTCTTCCTTCTCCCTAATTTCATTTTCAAATCACACAGCTATATAGTATAACTACCTACTCTTATATTTTGTAACTGTTTGGCGCTTTGTATCTTCAGAAATGGGTGACACAGAAGTATGAAATTTTGTGGACCTATTAATAATATCATTAAAAAAATTATATTTATGGGAAGAAAAAATGGCAAAAAAATTTTGAGGCAGTCAGAGGGTCAAAATCTACAATTTTTCGCTGAGGGGGGCTTCAAATTTTTTCTCTTTAGATGGCACATCTGCATAGTAAGACCTTTCTTTCGACATCCCATTCTCTCTAACGGTTTGCCATAGTAAAAAAAAAACAAAAACCGGTAGTAGGAGCAAAGTAACGAGGTTTAGATTGCTTGTTTTCTATTGTCCGCTGAATTCGGATTCGGTGGTATTTAAGGACTTGGGTTATTATCGAATTATATAGACTTAACTGTTACAAACTTATTAAACAGTATTGGGGGAAAAAAGGAGAAAAAAATTGATTAAATTTTTATCGTATGTATAGCAGCAGTTTCCTTTTGATGTATAAATGTACAACGAACAAACATCTTCTACGCGAAAAATAATTTTGAAAAAAAAAGGAAAAAAAAGAAGGTAATAACCACCGAAATTCACGGAAAACCTACGCCATTTTCGCTTTTTTTTCCTCTATCCTCGCCTTTATCTTTCGCCGTTTTCGTTCCTGAATTTCAATTCGAATCAAAAAGGATGATAGAAGTTGTTTCATTTTTTTTTATACACAATTTAACAAGTAATTTAGCCTTTGAAAAATGCGGCATCTAAATCAAACGTAAAAAAATACAACCTTTAATAAAATTCGCCGAAATAAAAATCGAAGCCACGTTTGTTCAATCTTTTTTTCCTCTCTCGCTCTCGCCTTCTCACTCTTTTTATGGGATTTAACTTGACGCGTTTCTATTATTTTTGCGTTTGTCTATTCTTTATGTGTACGATTTTGGTAGCCAATTATAAACAAATTCCACAGTCGGCAAATAATATACCCTATGAAGGTGTAGGCTTACCTAATAAAAATTTCACCCTTTTCTTTCATAGGTGAGCATTCTGCGTTTTGTTTCATATACAGGGTGTTCCAAAGGTGTGCTAATGAATTTATGCAAGCAAGGAGCCATGGGAATATGTAGCCTACATGGCTGTAATTGAGAATGTTTGCTGTGGTTAGAAGTACATAGAAAAGCCATAGACATATTATGTATTATATACCTAGACCTAGGTGGCCAACTTCAAAAAAACAAAAACGCTTCTGTGGGGACATTACTCGTATGAGGTTTTAGGGGCTCGCACCCATTGATGACAGTTGCCGTCCAAAGGCTGGCAATTATTCGTCTCAATAACGTTAAACAAAATACACACTTGTGCGTTTGTATGTTCATACCTGTATGGACATACAGGTAAGATACATTGCATGGGCTATGATCAATTACCTGATAACAATCTTGGTGATGTCACAGCCCAATACCAAACGCGTTGCGTCGTTTCTTATCACCTCAATGGAGGCAAGAAATGATGTAATAAATGACATAATACCATATGTATATGTACGTATATGTGTCCGTGTCAAATTCTGTATATAAACTCTCAAAACTGGCTACAAAATTGCCAGTGTTTGCCGAGGATTTGGCTTTCCCATACTTTACAGTATGAAGTGGCAGAACACGCAATATCTGTTGAAGACCTTCTTCGTGTGAATATCTCTCACAACAATGTATTCCACAGCCTCCATTGACATTGCCTATTTGCCCCTGACCCTGATGCTATTAGCATTTTTTCCAAAAAATACATGCAGTTATACAGACTTAAATTAATTTTTTGGAATTTATTCAGTATATAATTGTAAAGGTAGAAAATTTAGAGGGAAATATTTTCATCACCCATTAAATTTTCCATACAATGGATTGTTTAGAAAAAAAACCCAGAAACAAATTTTCATTCGTTTAACTTCGTGTATTTCTCGTAACAATAGGTATGCCAATAGTGTGAGGCGCAGGTAGGCAATCATTTTGGACCTACTTTGAAAACACGTGTTATATGGGAAGTTGGTTGTCTAGGTTTTACAGAATATGTTGATGGGAAAAGCAGATGAATGCTGGAATGGAGGGAAAAATACACAAAATTTTAGATTTTTTGGTAGAATTCTTGAAACAGATTCAATCACAGATAGCCACTGTTGAATCTGGATGTAATATTGAATAAGGAGCAAGATGAGGGTAAGGAACCCAAACCCTTTTATGGGTTCAGCACTTGCATTGATATTCAGACTATTTTTTGGAAAGTTGACTTTATCCAACTATTTCAGCCAAATTTCATCACCCATAAAAATTGTTATGTACCACATTTACCCTTACTTTACCTGCCTATCGAAATTTAACTGCTAAAAACTGTTGAGACCACCAATCTTCCTCTCCTTACACAGCTGCTAACACTCAACTTTATCAACATTTTCTAAACTTATACTCGCAATTACACTGATTCTTGTTCCACCACTTATTCGTCAGACTTTGTACATGTTTATTACATACATACTTTCCCATACTCTATACTTTACATAATTTCTTTATTCCAATTAAGCACTTCAGAGATGTAACTTCGACATTTTATTCTTTTTTGTGAAACAACACACAATCTGTAAACCTCAACCTCTATAAAAAACTGATTTTCTTGGATTTTTTTGTTTCCTTGTTTTCTGGGAAACTACTGAACCAATAGGCACTAAACTCCCATTAGATCTGGTCCCATATAAGAAATATCTGTTTTGAAAATTTTAGCCCTATGCCTTTTGTAGTTTTCTCATAACTGTGAACACAAAAGTCAAATTAATAGGCATCAAACTTCTACCAGACTTGCACTACATAAGAAAAATCTGTCATAAAAATTTTTGCCCAATCCCTTTTGTCATTTTTTCAGAATCCCAGAAAAATGACATTTTTAAATTTTTTTTCCAGATAAAAAAGCGAAAATGGTACCAATTGTTTTATTTTGTCATGAAACAGATACACACACCACTACAGACAACAATATTTCAACAGCTATTGAATATTATAGGCAGTTTTATATTTTTATTCACTTTGATTTGTGAAAAACTATTGGTCAAGTTGCCATTTCAATTCTACACGACACATTTCAAATTTTGAAAAAACCTCTCAAATGATTTCTCAACCTCTAATTGAGCTGGAAAGCTGGCATTTGCAGTCTTTAAAAGAAGATAAAATTTATAATGTTTCCATACAATTTTAAAATTATTCTTAGCTATTTAACCATAAATAAACAAAAAATAAGGAAATTAATGGAAAATTTGCAGTTTTCTGAAATCTAGAAACCTCTCTTCTTCACTCAATGATTCCTCGGTTGCTATTTAAGCTAGAGAGCTGAGTATGGTATTTCTAGAAAGAGAAGAAAATTTACTTGAATTTACTTTTCATACAGTTTTTTATCCGTCCTCAATTATATGAAAATAAATGAACAAAAAAAAAATGCTAATCAATGAAAAATTGTCTGTTTTTGAAATCCAGAAACCTCTCTTCTTTTGCTCAATGATCCTCAGCCGCTATTTAAGTTAGAAAGATGAGATTAGAATTGCTGGAAAGAGGAAAAAATTTACTTGAAACCACTTCCCTTATAAATTTTAAAAATTTGCATCTTTCCAGGCCCATTGAATCATATGGATGGGATTTTAAATGCTGAAGATATGATCCTTACCTTTGACTATATAGTACTAGACCAGTAAAGCTCCCTAAGACCTATGTGCTTTTTAATGTCAAGACATGCCGGCAAAAAAGTAGGCAACCCTAGCGTACCTTCTGCATATTTTCGACGCTTTGCTAAAGTTCACCAATTAAATACATCTGATAAGGACTTCCCTTAAATTCACAAGGATAGCGTAGATGAACACAAAGCAAAGTACGTCAAAAGGTATTCTTTGGTTGCCTATTTAGCGCCCAGCATGTCTAACCAAAAATCATCTTTCTTTACTGGTCCTATATTTTAAAAGTCAAAGCTTCTTATATTAGTACAACTAAAAATGTGAAATGAATTCATCTACTTTTACTTTCCATTTTGTGGCTACCTACCTGGAGGTTAAGAAAACCTACTTTTTTTAGCTGGCTTGCTGTGCCAGTTTTTCTTAATTAAATAATTATGCTTGCTGGGTTATTTTTCTCTTTTCATGACATTTATATGTTATTTTTTACAAGGGTTTTTCTCACTCTCACTTGCTCAAAGCGTAAGGCTTCCTAAAGCGCGAGACCTCAGGCATCTGCCTGAGATTGCAGGCTTCAAAGCTGGCTGTTTTCGAGGGGAGGGAGAAACACGTGGATTGGAGAAAGCAAAATATTACGATAATAAGTAAAAAAAACGGATAAGCATTTGAACAGGTGTCGGCCCGAAATAATATTACGACATTTACGGCCAACCGTCCTTTTCGATACGATTCGTCGTCACTCGGTGGTATTCGTAGTTTCGTAAATAGTAAAAAATTTTCAAAAACTGCATACCCGTAGACCGCTTGATGATGTTGGCGTTGATGTTGTTGTTGTTCTCTCTATTTCAGTCGCTCTCTCTCGCTCTCTCCTCTTTTCTGGTTCGCTCTCCTTATTTTCGTTTCTGCGTGTGTAATTTGTTCTTGTTTTTCGGGTGTTTTTTTTTTGCGTTGTGTTGCTATCGTTTACTCGTTTTCATTTGGACCTGTGGTCTGAGTGTTGGTTGGTTGGTGTCTTTGTGCGTTCAGCGTTCTTCTTCTTCTTCTTCTTCTTTTGCTTGTTCTTCTCGTGTAGCCGCGTGATTTTTTACGTATGTCTCCGTTTTTTTTCGCTCGAGAAATAAAATACGACGACGATTTTTCGGATGTTCGCGCGTTTTCGAATGCTTCTGTTCCCATTTTTCGCGTTCGATCCATACGAGTATGCTGACTTGGTGCGATAATAATTCGCGATTTTGATAATTTTCACTATGGCTCCGTGTATTGCAGTAATTGACGTGAAAAAGCTCTGTGTTACGGTGTTGGTGTCCATCATCCTGATGTCCGTGTGTCGTCCTTGCTCCGGTTCGAACGAAGTTTCCAGTTACGAATCAGGTCTGTTATTTCTAAATTTTTTTTTTTTCGTTATTTTTAATCAAGAATTTGTTGGATTAGGATCTATAATTTTTTGTCTCATCGTTCGAATCCAAATTGCTAATTCATTGAACGTACGGCTGTAGTGTTATTCTTGTTTAAGTTATAATTTCAGTTGGACTTGGACAGCGAAGAGCCGAAGACCAGAGAAGTAGATAGGAGGGCGCTGTGGAAGCACAGTATAGTCTGATTCGTACTCGGCTAATTTTCATGCTACTGCTGCTTGTGGTACTATTCTGTTGTTGATATTTAAAGTTACTAGCGATTTTAACATTTTCATGTAAACTTCAACTTGGCGGATTGTCATGTGAGATTTTAATGAGATTCTTGGAAGACTATAGCCTGATTCACATTTGACTATTTTTTTAGCCACTAGGGGCACTATTCTGTTAACAGTTGAAGTCATTACACCATTTTCGTCATTTAAAGTCAACTTTAACTTGGCGAAGATTTTTGTAAGAATCTCATTAGAATCTGATATGGCGAACAGCGAACTGCCAGCTAAGTTTAAGTTGAAGTTAAATGGTTGAAACGGCGTAGTGAATTCAACTGTTAACAGAATAGTAACCCAAGTAGTTGGCTAGTAGCGTAAAAACCAGCCAAGGGTGAACCAGGATTTTCTGCCTAGTTACAGAGAACTTAAATGGCTAAAAACGGCAAATTGACTTTAACTGTGGGTAATTTTTTGTTGGTGGGTGATAGGTGAGATGGGTAATTTTTTTTTTTTCTCAGAAAAAATTGTTTGCGACATCTGAAATTTGGTAAATCAGTTGTTATCGTCGAAGGCACTGTGTATACCATTGTTCCACCAAAATCGGAGCATAGCAGCTTAACTAGAATTTTACCAAAAAATCACGATAGTGCACTGTACAACATAATGGTTCTATGTAGGCATGTAGACTATTTCCATTTTATTCAATTCTTATTTCTTGTCAAAAACGCAACAAAATCATAAATTCTCAAATTTGCTTAAAATTTTTCAACTTTACCGAAAATTTCAAATTATTTGGGGGTTACAAGATGCACCCTTATGCCCCCTATAGCTACGGCTCTAATATTTATTCTGTGAAATGGAAAAACTCGAAAAATTGGTAACCTTGAGTAAAATTATTTATAAGGATTTCTTGATAGGAAGGGTAGGATATGCGATCATATCGTTAGTTTAGTTTTTGTCTTATCAGAACCTACTCACCGGGTCAGAGTCGGGGTTGTGATGAGGTTGCGATTTTGTGTCTGTTTCTGCTGCTAATTCCGAATTGGAAATGTTATTTGGATAGATAAAGGCGATGGTTTTCAGTAAAAGATCTCGCAGAGTACTCTCACTAAATTAGAATGGGTAATAAGTAGTGGTCGGATTTGTATGCACTAAACATACCCTAAATATGACATATAATATACATCTTTTTATTACAAAATATACATAAAAAATAAAGTCAAAAATATGCAGTTATACCTATGCGCATACAATATGGGAGTCATTTAAAATGCCCTATATGCCAGTTTCAATTGGTAAATGTCGCAGATAGTTAACTACATTGCTTAGCTAATGTTGTAATTCCGAGAATATGATGGCAAACACTAAGGCGCGAATGTAAGAACAATACTTAAGTATCTACGCTCAACCGTGACTTGATAATTATCATAATGAAGTTATAACTAGATAAAATGGATAATGGAAAATATGTTAGAATGACTTCAGCATTTGGTTCCAAGTCCCGAATGCAAGACCAATACTTCAGTATCAACTGTGTTTTACGAATTACTTACCTTTAAGGAGTTTTATAATTGATAATGGGAAATATGGATCGGTATGAAATTTAGCGTATAGGTATACTTTGGGTCCATATCTTGGTTAAGTTCGAAGATGAGCCCAATGCGCCTGTTGGTTTTAAAATGACGGCTACTTGAATTCAAAATTTATAGACGATGGAAGCAGGAGGTCGTGATTCTTTATGGATTTGGATAAAATTTTGCATGTGTAGATTTACTTCACGTTTCTATTATCAATTAAGTTTGTAGATGGGCCGAATCCGCCAATTAATTTCCGAATTAAGGCTTTTTGGTGTTTTTATTATAATACAAACTTCTTGAAATCTGTAATGAATGCAACCCGCTATACACATAATTTGAAGTTTGTCAGTTTTAGACGAAATCTACTTTCTGGCGTGCCATTAACTTGTCTTCTTTTTTTTGATAAGTTAGATATTCAAATACCTATTCTTTAAAGACCTCAAAATTCAAAATTGCCGAAATTAGCGGTTGAGGAGGAACATCGGCAATCTCGGAAGTTGGAAATGTTCTTTGTTGTTGTTTTGAATGAGTTTGACGATGAGATTTTAAACAGTTGAGTGTAACGCTGTTAATTTAGCATATCTAAATGTTTTTTCCAGTATTTGGGAGTGAAACAAAAACTTCCACTCGAACCAATTCACACTCTTCAAAAAATCTTTTTCAATTTGATATGAAACTTTCTATTTACTCTGGAGTTTCAATAACTCCATAAAAATTTCATTGAATCACTTTTAGCCTAGTTTTTTCTCTTTTCCTTTTTTTTTTCTTTCTTTCAAAATTTTGTGATTGGGGCTATTTATGGCAAAGAAAAAAAAGAAGAATTTGAGTTAAAATAGCGAGTCTGGAAACCGTTGTGAGGAACCGAATTTCATTCTACTTCATTGCTTGATATGTAAAGGTGGCTGTGGTAATGTGTTTCTGTGAGATTGCGCTTTGTTTCTCTTCAAACAACGTTTAAGTTGTTTTACACTTATAAAAGCTTATTAGTGTATTTAACAACTATTGCATTCAGTGCAATGGCGGATCTGGAGATGAGACCTGTGGAAAAGGACAAATCCTGAGTCTTACATCACGAATACATAGGTCACTCAAATTCTTCTATACACTATATATATATTGAGGCGTCGGAAGTTGAATGGCTCATAATGTCCGACCTTCATGTATTTTGGTATTTAAATGCTGATGATGTCATAGTACCCTAATTTTAAGACACCATGCAGCTAAAAACACTGTTATGCTATTTTATTTCAAAGTCACCTCATATTTTGAGAAGTTTTATTTTTTTACTTAATATACCCTACTGCTGAATTCTTCTTAAAGTCCAGTTAAGTGTCTTATATATGATGAAACTTAGCTTACCTTGTCTTCAAATCACATAGGCGAATTAGTCTGTATTAATTGAATGAACTATAAGTGAAGAAGAGTTGAAAGAAGAAAGCTTAACAAGGTTTTGATCCATAAGAGGATCAAATCTTGAAAGAATGAACAGTAGAATTATTTAAAAAATGAAATGTAATACAATGGAAAAATTACATTGATAAAGCAAATAAATTAAGCACAAGCAAAAATAAATAAAAACTATCGGTAGGCAATTTAATAAGGGAAACCATACTTTGAACTACCATGTCTTCACCTATCAAATTGTCTTCATTGAAGCTGATTGATTTTTGTGTAAAAAACCCTTATTTAAAACTTTAGGTTTCATAGTTTTTTGTTTTAATTAATTTTAGAAACGGAGAACTGAGTAAGGTGAAATAATATTTATTCTAATATAGATGAGGATGGAACAGAACCAAATGCTCACTATATACAATAGAATGAGCTACACGGCCTTTAATGATAGAATAATGCAATCATATGAGCAGAGCTTGTCTAAAGTTTTTTGACAACACACCAATTTCCATCTTAAATAATAATAAGAACTCCATTCGATTGTATTGCCAATGATTTCTTACCAGCAGGTATTTCATAAAGATCGCCTTGAAGTGTCATGTATTGACTGCATAAAGAAACTTTGATCACTACTACTAGAACTTTCATAGTACAAAGATTAATCTCTGAACAGTTTTCTCTCCAACCTAGCCTAGCCTAAAGTTTCACTAGTGATCCTTTATGTTTGCAATAGGTAAGAAAGGTTCGGAATTCTACTTCCACAGAAGGAGTGTTAAAAACACTGAAACATGCCTACATGAGGACTTTGACTTGCGACTGCATGACTTAGATTTTATATTCTCTTCCTCATGTAGAAAGACCACGAGAGAAAAATGAACCTAGTACCAGGTATTGTTAACTCAAGAGTGATTAGATTTGTTGGTATCATTTTTCTCATCGTGTTTTCTATCGGCCATGTTTCCCTTACCTTTTATCTACATGATGGTCTTCACAAGCTAAAGCAGATAAAACAAGCATATGAAGCAGTGCAATGAATATGAAATAAAAGAAATAAAGCAGCAAAATACTGGCAGTATGCGTATTATTGACAGGGTTTTTTTACCATGCATTCGAATCTATAATGCTTCATATCATATTCAAATTATCTGTTTTCCAAATTAAATTCTGCTGTTCATGCAGAGTGTTATTTTATATCTGGTGAACCTGTAATTGAAATCTAATAAACAGTTAATAGAATTGTCTGAAAAAGAATTTCATTTGGTTATTTCATCTGCTTTAGTCTTCATATTCCATTCGTTTCGGACACTGTATTGTCTTAACTTAAGCTTTTTGTCTACATGATGTTGTATATGTCATCATGGAAGTTGAAAATATTTTTATTTTCACATTGAAAAAATCTCGGACTTCTCAATATATGTATAATTTCCTTTTTTTGTTCATTTTAGAAATTATTGGGAGTCTGTGACCATTAGTTTTAGAGAGAGGGATCCTCAAAGTTTTGCAATTCACCATGTTGTCATCACGATAATTCTCGTAAATTAAAAGATTTTGGTTTGAAATTTTTATGGCTGTTGGAGACTATTAGGGACTGGTTTTTTATTGACTGTAAGCAAAATCGATCTACTAGTTTGCGGATGGCAGCCATTTAAAAATTTGACACTTGGTAAACACACACTTACCCCGTTTGATGCGGGGAAGCGATATTTTTTAATTAATTTTTAATATACGGTGTATAATTATTATTTTGTCTTATTTTCATGTTTGTATAAAGTATATATATTTTAGTCGGCCTATACTAAAGACGGATTTTCAGCAAATTGCCCAACTTCTTCGGAATAGTTATGTTTGTTAATTAACAGCGCAATAACCGCACGTCGAAAAGACGATGGTAAAAGACTCCCCCGATTTGAAAATCCGATGAAAAGTCGGACTTTTGAAAATTGGCACATAGCATGGGGATGTCGGGCTTTTAAAAACGATTACGAAAAGTGAAGTGAATTGCGCGACGCTAATATCTCTTGTGAATTTCGCTTTTATTTACGTAAACGTGAAAGGCAATTGCTGGTCGGGCGTGATGGGATTCGAAGATTGTTTTTGTATTCTCTTTGACGAGTGCCATAAAGAGATTACTGGCTACCACCAGTTCAGCATCTTCACATTTGTTTGGACGAAAAGTGCACTCGAACTACTTGCCGAGAAGATAAAATACCTACTTGGAAGAAGAAAAAAAAAGTAGGTGAATGAAAATTGGCGGTGCTTTTCATATTCATTTCCGCGCAATAAAGATGGAGGTAGACCGAAGAGGGGGGAAGAAGGGGGATTAGGTTGAGTGTTATGCACGGCTTAATGATTTTTGGTTTGTTACCGATCCGCACGATTGTAAAGCATGCGTGATAGAAAGCGCTTGATTTTTGAGGATTGAAAGGTTGTAGGCTATGCTCTTCGCTGCAAAAAATTCCTCGTTATATAGTTGATGGAAAGCCTTGTGAAATTATCGGGGAAAAATTGTTGTACGAAAGTAATTTAATTCTGCAGTGTGATAATATTACTTATGTATATTCTTGTTTTGCTTACAATGGGTCCTGTCTTTAGGCGAAGGCTTTTCTTAGCCCTGCCCATTCTGGTTAATCTTCGGCTACTTTATGGTATTAGACACTATATTCGTCTGCGAGGAATATTCGATTAGGTCATCCTTCCATTGATTTGTTTCTCTTTCCTTTTTTCTAAATGTCCTAATATGTCAGTTTGTTGGTCTGTATGCCCATCTGTGTCTCTTATTCTTGCAACAATTCCATTTTTTCTGATCACCTATATTGTGTGTAAATTATTTTCAGTAGGGAAGGTTAATTTTTTTGTTGGTACATTTCTGGGATATTAGATTGTATAGCTGTTTTTAAGGGAGGGGGTTGATAAAAATTTTAAAACTAGTACAAGATTCCTGAGTAAATGCGGAATAAAAATTATTGAATAAGAAATTTTTTTTCCTCCTTTCTTAGTTGATACATCTCTGCTTCCTTAGATGTACTGGAGGATTCGCCACTGATTATTTCTCAGTTCTTCTTTCAATATCTAATTTCTCACTTTGTCTGTTTCTTGACGTAGAACTATCTCTAATAAATTAGGATATGGATATAACTTTTGATCGGATAAACTCTTAAATACTAAAAACTCGATAACTGACACTTGATTATTGATTCTTTATGATGCGCATTTCTTTTCAATTTGTACGGATGTTCGCGCCCCTAGGATTACCATCTGTGTAGATTAAAAACTCCTGAAGTAATTGAAAGTTTAACGTTTTTATGATCAGGGTTTTAGAGAGGAAATTTGGACCGTGGAAAAAAATTTATGGGCCGTTAAAAGTCAAAACAAAAATGCAAGATGCCCTCTGTGCTTTGTAACAAGAAACGCTTATCACAGATTTGAAGTTCAACTGCTTCACTCTGTCAGATTGAATAGCCAATTTTGAAAAAAAAAAGTTATATACGTAGGTGTAGGTAGGCTCCGTAAAATTGCTACATCACTTTCATCGAATCAAAAAAACCCTTATAATATCATAGTTTTCTACCAATATTTTAATATATAATTGGACTGAAAATTTTTAATAAATAGTTTTTGGTTCCGGACCTGTTCTTTAGAAAGTGAAAACTCAAAACATCTGGGAGCTGTGATCAAGTTCGAATGTTTTCATTAAAAGTTTTCTTTTTAGATCCGTTCCGTTTGATTGTTGATTCTCAGTTTTTAAAAGTTTTATTTCACTGGTAGTTCTGAGATATTAAATCTTAAAACACTGAAAACTGTAATTAAGTTCGAAAGTTTTCACTAAAACTGCAGCTTGTTCCGTATAAATTATCGACATATTCCAGTTAATTCGTCCCTATTTTGATTATCAATTTGTCTCCTGCCTCAGTTGGTTACTATTTTTGTTCTCTTGGAAACTTGCGCATGTCGAATATCATTTCCTTTAATTCTTTAAAATTTTTTCCTAGTTTCTAATATGAGATGAAAAAAAAAATTGCTGCTGTGAATGCAACATTTCTCGAATATGAAACCATCCTCTCATCTTTTTCCTCCAGAATTTTTTCTTATCATCTAATGTTAAACGGAAGTATCAGTTGATCAATGCGTTGATGATTCATACTTCATATTTATGTGGCAGTGTCGCAATACTAGCTCATGTGTTTGGTTAATCTCAACAATATGACTATATTAAACGTATGTATAGGACATATATTCATAAAAATACAAACTTGCAAAACTATGTCAAAAGTTTTAATTTTTTTAATTTTGATGTATTTGTGCAGCATACATACTTCAGCATATCAATCAATCATATATTTATATTGTGACATTTGTTCATTTGTGTGCCCAGAACTTCGCCGTTATTATGTGGTGATACCTACTGCAAGTTCGATTTTCGTCTAAAAATATATGTACCTACCTACGCCTCGAATTTTCAACTTGATCAGTTTCAAAATGGATTCATTTCATGTAGTTGTGCGAGTATTTTTCAGTGAGGTGCTATACTCATTTATCAAGCAAGTGACTCCTTCGTTCAATCTAATTTTACAAAACTTTACAATTGTACAGCCGCGTTGTTCATAAATTAAATTCAGTTCTTTCAATTTTAAACTAGAAAACGATCTCGATCGATGGATTTTATACCCCTAAAATTTTAAAATAGAGATCATTTAACTTGCACTTCGTATCCTCTTCCACATGGTGTGGTGATTACTACTATAAATCAATTATTGAAGGTCGCTGACTTCGAATTTTTCATCTGTTTACACTGTTTTCGATAGTTTTCTACGTTTTTGGGGAAAAAAATGTGTTCGATGAAACAACCATTATAGAAAAATAGTATTCTGCTTGGATGTCATTCTATTGAAGAAAAACGATTTAAATTTTTGAAAATGGTTTATTGTCGGGAATTTTTTCACTCCGAAGATATGTCAAATGAAGAAATTATCGTGGAATTGGAACTCGATATCTACTTGTAAATACTGTCGTTGGGTCATCATAATGGCGACAGTTAGTTCTGGTTGGCTTTGTTCATTTTGTCGAGGAGTGAATTAGTTATCATTTCGTTGTCGTGTACCAAAATTCTTTGACCATAAATGAATTCCCAAAATTCTTTAAACTCGTAAAAAATGTTCACGGTGATAAGTTTAGCTGCATTATCACCCTTTTCTATTCAATATCAGTTGTTTGGTTTTTTTTTTCCTTCTTTTTACCGATAACTGAGTGACCGTTTTCAATTTATGCGAAACAGATGTATGGGAGAACCTTTGACCAGGGATCCTCGCCTACAAAAAAATTATTTTTTCTTCCTCCTCTTGTCGGTAGATGTTTCGCGTTTCACTATCAATTTTTTTATATTTTTTGTAATCTCGATTTGTATGAAGAGGAAATATATGAGTTTCGAAGCGGTTTAGTTTTTGATTCTCGAATAGTTCAGTGTACATTTTAGTGGTCTGTAATGACTAACTGGCAATCGTTAATGGTTGCGGCATGTGCAGTGAGTGAATTCGTTTCCGTGGTCAGCATTGAGGTGGATTGTTTTTAGATATTTCTTCAAGCTGAGCTGGAGAAACTGAAATATTTGAACGTCCATTGGACAAGAACAAAGAAGTTTGTTTCCTACTGTATAGGTTTTTGATTTCCTTTTGGTTTTTCGTAGATCCAAAGTAAGCGAGTTCATCTCTCATCACTCTCTCATCGTGTATGTTGACGTTCGATGCAGCACTCGTGCTTTTGATTATACGAGTGGAAGGTCATGTAGTGAGCCAAATGGTTACTTTTTATGGGAATTTTGTTCCGGTATAAGCGGGCATAATGTTGAATTTCTGAACTGAACTCACCTTCATCTTTGGTTCGGAGCATTTTATTCACAAGGTCGAAGTCTTGCAACATTATCCGACCATTTTTGTTTAACTTAACAGAAATACGTTTGATTCTCATATTGTAAACAGCACAGTAAGTAGTAATGTATTGTGGCATCAGCATTTTAGCTCTCGATAGTTACGGAGATCAACTGGTTGGAAATGATCAACTTCACTTTCATATCTAAAGTCAGTAAAATTTATTTTATGAGATATACTTAAAGTTGGATCCACTGTGGCTCGTAATTATTATTAAAGCGTTTCTGCAGTCCGTGGAACATTTTTGGGAGAATCCAAACAGACGTATATGGACTTATTTCAAGGCGTTACCAAACTGCGATCCAAAACAAGCCAGTCAAACTCGGACAAAGCATTGATAGGCAATTTCTTGGCACAAAACTGTTTGAACTGTTTGTGAAGTTATAGTTTTCGAGTGATTTTATTATTTGAGGGTGGAAATATGCTTTTTTAAGTAAGTTTTCTTTAGAAAATATACTTATTACGCTTAGTATGGTATTTCCCCTCAGTGTTGGGGGTGGGTTTGTTTTTTGTTTCATGATCTTTGGAAAATTTTAGCATCAATAACTCAAATTCATATTGTGGAATACCTTGTCGTGAAGAAGTATTCACAAGGTAATCAACAGCATTGTGTGTTCTGCGACATCATACATAAATGTATGGGAGACCCAAATCCTAGGTGAACCCTGTTTTTATTTTGGCTTTAAAATGCTCAGTTTTGCACCAATACCCACAAATGCGGAGTAAATATTTATTTTGATTCGTTGTAGTACCTTTCCAATTTTGGCGCCAATAGGCGGGGCTGTACTTCCTATACCACTATTTTTGTTTTTATATTTGTCGTAAAATGTGGAACTTAAGAACCATAGATATGAAATTTGAAATAAATACTCATTAATATTTATTGTAGCATGATACCAATTTTGGTGCAGATCGATTGGATGGTGCTTACAGTAAAGCTTTTTCTCCCTATTTTTTCTAATTTGCATGAACTTTTCTTTTTACAAAAATTAACCCATGCTCATGTTTTATTTTTTTTTATTTCACAACTTTATTATATTTCATTGGTTTTATTTTAAATTATGTGATGATGTATCGTACTTTATCGTCTTAATTTATTTTTCATTTTTTCAAGAAAAAATGCTTTTATATTTCACATTATCTAATATTTTTCAGCAGCTAACACATTTCACACAATCATAACTAGGGCTGGGATTTTTATGCGCTAAAAAACCGAAAATATGAGCAAAAAATATGCGCTGAAAAATGTCAAAATATCCAATAATATGCTCTATAAAACCGCACCATCATGGGTATGAAAATGTAGGGTTTTCGAACCATTATAAGAAGAGCCATTCGTTTTCACATTTATTTCGTTAAATCATTAGTGAGAGCGAGATTGAGATTACAAAATAACATAAGCCGCAATAATTAAATGCTGTTTTAAATTATCGACAGTGAACGATCGCCATTTATCTCTTAATACAAAGTTCAACATCCTGAATGACCATTCAACATCGCACAAAGCAAGAAAAGCATAGTGAAACAAACTCAGTTCCACTGGCGACATGTTTTTGTAAGGATCAGTTTCCAATACAGCAGCATTGTTTCGAGCCAGTAGTGTTAAATTCTTCAATTCATGATTTTTATTTACAATGTATTGAGTTTTTTGTGAAATTTTGGCATGATTTACATTAGAAAGATGAGCAGTAACTTTTTCCCATAAGTCAATCCCTTCAGATATAGCCAGCCATCTTGTTTTTTCAAGCTTGGTAATAGTTTCCACAATCATGCAAAATTTTTCATTTATCTTATATATCTCCATCTTCACTTTATTTTTATTTTTTTCGTACGTTTTTACTTCAGCGATAGAAGCCGCTTCATTTTCATCCAACGTAGAAACAAAGATTTCAATTTCATTGAAATCTTTGGTATAATACTGTATAGTGCTGAGCCAAGTCTCCCACCTCACAATGACTGGTTTTGGTGGGAGAGATATTTCCAGATATTGCTCTTTAAACACACTAATTCTTCCCGGAGCTTTCAAAAAAATTTTTTTCATTGAAGTGACAAATTTATTGACTTTTGGATAACTTGTTCGTACTGTTTCCACTATTTGGTGAAGGCCATGTGCCAAACATGTAAGGTGAACCATTTGTGGATAAAAAGTTTGCAGTGCTTTATCAGATTTCATCATGTACGGTGCTGCATCTGTGACAAATAGCAATACTTTTGAATTCTCAACACCAGATGGACATAGAAGATTCATGCTATCATTGAACAAAGAGGCAATAGTTTAACTGTTTGTTTTGTCCAATTGAACAACATTCAACAAGATTGGGTGGCCAGGCGCAGTACAGTGCATCTTTCCTACAATTACATTTCCAATGAACCTATAACAGAATCAAAAAATCACAACTACATACAATTTCTCTCTTATATTGAGTTACCCAGCTTATCAAAACCTACCTTCCATCGGTATCTGTAGTTTCATCTGTAGATGCCTAAATGGGATGATCTCCAATTTCATTTCAAATACAGTCCATCTTCTTCGTCCAAATAATTTTTTCTAATAGTCGATTGATCTGGGACTGTCTTTCTGGTATATTTTTCCAAAAATTCTCGCAAACTCGGATTATTTAGTTTATAAATTGGTGTGACGGATGCAACTAACGTCTACAAACAAATTTTAATCTAGTTAAAATTAAACAAAACAACTGAACTAAAATTTGAATACGGAATCTAACTTGGCATAAATCCATCGCAAAAGTATCTTTTTCAGAACTTAGAGATTTCTGTTTCACCAGCAGACTTTTATTTTCTTCATGCTTTGCTGTACCAATATGCTGCTTAACCATCAATCGTCTCATTTCACTCTTGTTGCCAATAGAACCAAGCTTAACACCACAACATTGACATAAAAGACTGCTGTTTTCTAACACTAACGTTTTGCCAGAGAATTCCTCTGCAAACCTTCGCAACTTCACTATAACTGATTTTTTTGTCTTTGGCATAACTAGTTTGAGTAAATTAACATTCTTATCGAGTAAGAAAGGGAGAAACATACAAAAGAACAGCAGATGGTCGTTTCTAAATGGTATTCAGTTCAAGTAAAAATCACAGTGAAGGTAACAAGTGAAAATCTATTGATAGCAAGTGCACACATAGAATGTAAACTTGAGATCACAGATCAGTCATTCATCCACAACATTTACCCAAAATGACAACACCCACCCATCAAAATTGGCAAATCCTGGTAAATCACAGACAAAAACACAAAGAATGTTTCAAATAGCAATTTTTTTTTAGAAAATCGTTAAAATTATGGAAACTTTGTCAATAGAAGTGATTTTTGGCCAGTTTTTGTGAAAATATGCGCTAAGAACCTCAAATATGCGGTATTCGGCTATTTTTCAACAAAAATATGCATTTTTATGCATTTATGGCCTAAATATACAAAAATATGCGCTATGAACTTCTGCATACGGATTCAGAATTTCATGATTCGCAAAGATAATGTGGATATGAGCTATCTAGTATTACAAGAACAAATATGCATTTACATAAAAATCCTAGCCCTAATTATAACGTATCATTAACGCATATAAACTTACAGACAATTAATGTGACCACCAAAGTTCATAATTCTTTCTTCTAAAAACCTACTTTTTCTGGCGAGGCTTGCTGCGCTACAGTTTTTTTTATAATTTTTTTCGCTTTACAGCTTACAGAGAGAAGAGATGTGGTTAATTTTATTTAGGTTTGCTATAAGTGATAGTATTGAAGAATTTCTTATTTCAAAGTGAGTAGGAGGAAATCATGAATTTTCGTTGAATTCTGGAACATTTGAAAAAATTTGACGTATTATGTAAGTAAGATCAGTACATATTCTGCAAAATATTGCTTCCTGTTGCCAATTAAAAATGGAAAAATGTTGACGTCATAATTCTTTTAGTTGAGTGCGATATAGTGAGATCTATTCACTTCTCTTCTTCGTTACTTTATTTTCCCGAGGAGAGGTGGTGTGAGCCTTCAACTGTTTAGCTTTTATGAACATATTTTCATTGAAGTTGTAAAAGAAATTATTTTCGGAAAACACCTTTTCTGGCGCTGAAGTAGGATTTCAATTTCTCGCGTGTGTACTTCGTAGAATATTTTTTTTTATAAATAGATATCATTATTCTGATCTTGGTTTACTAATCGCCCCCATTTACTTCATAGATAGCTTTTTGTCCTTGAATCACATTTAAAATTGGAGAATATTGTGAATTACTCGAAATTTTAATATGTGTAGAATACTGAACAACATCATTGACAATATTATCTCGACGAAGTGCTATTGATTTTTTCTTGAAAAATCTCTTGTAAAATGCAATATGAGTAATGTAAAGTTAATTACGTTGTAAGATGTGTACGTGATAAACTAACGCTTTCGAAAAAATTTCATAAGTTTAAGAAAAAAACATGAATTTGAACTGTAATATGTGAAATGAAGGGGATGAAAAATTTTACGATGCTTAAATTCGAGTATAAGTAATGAAATGAGTGGAGATGAGTTATTCGCTGTTAAATTTACAGTTTCTTTATGATGAAAAAGTGTTTACTGTATGCTCACTCGACCAAAATTTCTTCGACTTCAAAAATTCTAAAATGCTAAAATTTATTTCGCTTTTATGCCAGTGTGAAGTTGTAATTTTGCCTTCTCCCTTACATTTGTGGTGGCTGCCGTTGGTGAAAAAAATAATAATATATTTGCTGGGTATTTTATTTAGAAAATTTATTGTTATAATTTTACGTCGCGGGTAGTACAAGGTGTTTTTTTTAATATGAATTTGGTAGAAATATAAAAACCGTCGTGAAGCGGTTGAAAAAATTTGTCTCAAAAGAAAAAAAAGTTAATTCTTTTCATTACTACAGAAACATTTTATTTCCCCTCATTCCGGGAACCTGAAGACAGCCGAAAAGTTATATCCACCCTTGGTCATGTCATGACACGTGTAACTCACGAATGAAAAATAATATTTACATAAAACGGAAAAAGTAAGAAAGTGCATTTTATTGGCTACATGTTAATTCATTTACTTTACAAAGTCTCTATTTACAGCTGTAGGTTTTTTTCAGCTCAACCATGAACCTGTTTTCTTATTTATTCGACGAAGAATTTTGATTTTCTGACGATGATTTTTCCTTGATTTGCAGCCTCCCATTGTTTTTCGTTTCCTCTTCTGTGGTGAAATGAATGCCTTTAAGATCACTCTCTAAATTTAGGAACAACAGGAAATTGTCCATAACCAAATCTACATATAGGTAGAATGAGTTTCATTTGCAGATTTCAAATTCTTCATTGGCAAGATGAGAAAAAATTATATTATTAAGATTTTTTTCATTTCCTGTCCCTGTTTCTCGAAGAATGCCCGACCTCATTTCATATCTCCGCCGGATTTTCTAGAAGATTGAGATGGGAGACCACCATATTTCGATATATTTGCCTTTCCCTTTTTGTCCGAAAGTTTCAGCTATGTAATCCGGTTCAGGAAGAGATTTTGCTCACTTTTCGATTATTCATTTCTTCTTCACTTTTTTCTCTTATTTTACAGTTTTATTTTTCCTTCCTATTTTCATTTTCACCGTGATTTTTTGTGTTCTCGTACACTAGCGTTTTGAGCTATAGTAACTGTCAAGGCAGGCAATAGTTGTTTGTAAAAAGTTTCAGATTAAAATGTTTTTTCTGGTGATGTATCATTTTGTGTTGTGCATAAATTATGCGTTATTTGGACATTCCAAAAAAATATGTTACAGAAGAAAATGGTGTTTTATCGAATATGAGCGTGCAGTTGAATAATCTGGTCAGTTATAGGGATATTTTTCAAGACGCCAAATCACAATTCTCTGGCTTATTTGGTGGTAAATAAACATATATTTTATTTTATTTACAAATTATGTGTAAACATAATATTCTAATTATGGCCTAGAAGTGGATAAAAAATTTCTGATTCGGGAACCAAATAGCTAGCCTTAGGAATGTTTTGATAATTACATTGCTAAACATTAAATACGGAAGTTTACTTTGTGAATATTTGATTTACACATACGTTTAAAAGCTTTTAAGGGGCTGATTTATTCGTATCTGATGTTGCACCTCTATTAATTAACCGAATATCGAACCGTTTACGCAGTGTATTGAGCAAGATTAAAGTGCAAAGGAAGTGAACTTGAAAATTAGAATAGCACATTCAAATACACCTGTTATCCCCGCAGAACTCGACCCCTGTACAACCCCACTCACCCGGTGTTCCGTGGTAAGCAAGCTTACTTATATTCTAGAAAAAAAAGTCAAACTAAATAACATTTGAAAAAAAAAAAAATTAACTAATTCAGGTTTCCCTATTTGAACCCTCTAACTAGCATGCTGCTCCTCTCAAGTTCTCTCAATACACTGAACGTTTCTTCATGAATATTTTCAAAATCTGTCAGTGTAGGGCGCCTTAAGAGGATCATTTTTGGCGAATATCGAAGAAATACGTATTCTCCGACATAAAGCAACCATCGGAGCATAAAACTTTCCCAATAAATGCAAAACGATGTGAGTAGCACTCTCCCGTTGAACAAATTGCGTTCTTTCTTCCCTCAAACTACGTAAAATATTTTCTGTCCATTTTATCCCGTTGAAAGTAAAATTCTCGCCGAAAACCTTTGAAAATACCAAGTTATACACCAAAATGTCTTCTAACTACGACACGATGAATGAATTTTGTCCTGGAAAGGAATGACAAATTGCAGAGCAAGTATAGGATTACCGTAGGAGGAAGATGAATGTACTTTCGCGTATAGAATGTAAAATAATACCTATTATGTACTTTACGCATAGTGCCGAATTCATCTGTAAAAAATTTGAACGATGAAAAATTAATGGTAATTAAGAACGCAAAGAGAGGTCCTTCTACACGTACAAAGCTTTCAATCAAATGGGAGACCGAAGAATATTAACATTTTCCCAAAAACTGAAGTAGGTCTTGTTCGAGTGTGCGTCTGCTGGATGAGTGGAATATATCGACGAATGCGTCCTTCAACCGAATCTTGATTCGTGAAGAAATTAAAGGGTGGAAAAAAGCTGGTGAATGTGTGAAACAGTAAGTTTGTATCCTTGAATGTGTGGGTGAGGGGATGAGTATGAGAGATCTTTCTGAAATATGCCGACCGTGGTTTTCGACAGAGGTTGGCTTCATTCAAGATAGAAATACTATGTTCTCCAGGGTTATCTACTCCGAAATTTCGAAATGCTGGGTAGCAGTAGCCTGACGAAGAAAAAAAGTCCATTTTACAACATTATATTGACATATATGCTTACATTATTATTATTTGGGATTTTTGGTCGTATTTTCAGGTTCGTTAAATCTGTTTTAAAATGTTGGGTTGATGTGTTGTTTTGATAAAAAATCGTGAAACTCCTTATAATTTATATTATGACATTTTTCAAACGCGAATCTGCTCCTTGACCAAACAAGAATAAATTCGCGAGTTTTCAACTTTTTTCCTTTTAAATTTCAGATTTTCTTTTTGTTAGGCTTTATATACGTCTTGAAAACCAGAATAGGACGTGAAAATGCTTGACAATCCAGGCAAATGGTGGACGGTTGGCAACCCTGATGTCGTTGGAGAATTTCGACACACTTGAAGCGCGGTGTATACACCGCCGAATTTATGTTTTTGACGCCTGTAAGGTTACAAATTTTGGCTTTTTTTCTTCAGTGATAGTAATGTAGAAATTAATTTTTTGTCGGCGGATTTAAAGAATAAATTTTATTTATTTTTTTTTTTAAAAACTTTACAATCATATAAGTAGTAGTATGAACATTTATTATTTCCCGGCATTCATTGTCAGGAAATTGTAAAATAAGATTTTTTAGTAATATTTAATATATCTGTGCTACCTTTTCAAAATCTCATAGTTTCTCTAGTATTTAAATTCTCATTTTCTTCAATTACATCCTGATATTTTAATTTTCAGATATGAATAGCCTAGCACATCCTCCGTATGGTCAAGAACATTATGAGCTTACTTTCATTAAAATCTGTAAATTAAGACACTTGTTCTGAGCGAAAGAAATTCCAAACATATAACTTCCTTTGTACGCAGTCCGTAAAAAATAGAAAAATTTTCGGCTCTTGAAATCTGCTACCTTTAGGCCGAGCCTTTGCAGGCTAATGGGAAATCTGGCCCTGGGTGAAAAGTGGTTTGCAGTGGAGAATAAACTTGAATGAACGCTAAATCTGAGAATATACACGAATTAACCTACGGAAATTGGCGAGTTATCCTCAAGTAGAAGTTAGTACTGTAAAACTGACCCTTACATTAGATACTTGAATTTGATTTTAATCGTCTGAATGGTTCATTTGTAAAAGTGATTTGAAAAAATCTTAAACTGTTGCTAAGAAGATAAATTGTAGATGAACCAAAGAAGGTGGTCAGAAAGCAGACTTGCTGTTATTTTTATTTGCGAAATAATCACTTAATAACTTGCGTGCGTTTTTTTAACTTCACAAATCACAATACAGTTCATTATGAATTTCCATGAAACTTCATTTTAAACGTTCCTAATTTTTACCCAGCATTCTACAAAATACTCTTGATATTTTGTTTTTTGCATTTATTTATTTGTTTATTTGTTTATTTATTTATTTATTTATTTATTTATTTATCTATTTATCTATCTATTATTTATTTATTTAGTTTTTATTTGTTCAAGAAAACCTTCATTTTCTAGAGTTCCTTGCAATGCTTGAATTTTTTTTGGCTCCCAGTTGGAAGTCTTCATTTCACAGCACCTTTCTCTTCCGACCAACCACAATTAAAATGTTTGTTGCATTTCATTTGTTTTATTTATACTTGTGTTTCCCTCTTCTTCACGCAAATAAACTTAGTTTATTGGTTCTATAAATTTTCTACGATAAGTTTGCGCACCCCCATTGTCCTTGGGAATCCAGCTTGCTGGCTGAAAATCGTGGAAATAGAGTAAGTAAAATATGACAGTATATCAGGTAGGTAATTTCAGAAAACAGATGAAGCGCAGTAGTAATAAATAGTTTGTTACACGTGGAAAAAAATTCCATCATGTTATTGTACAAGAGCCTCGGTATGGATCCTAAAATTTAATGTGATGAATATTTGCAGCTGATTGATAGAGATGCATTTTTATTTTACTAGCGTCGTGAATTTGCCATTTCTTCTTCGGTGAGGGGGTTGTAAATTTCGCCTTACAACTAGTAGCTATGCTAAATGTGTTCCATTGATTGGTGGGTAGTAATTAGCATTGGATTCATTTTTAAATTTGAAAACGTCTCCCACTTCACACAGTTTTAGAACCACTGATTTGTTGTGACCTCGAGATTTGCAGTTCTCTTTCGCACTCCCCAGTGGCGAAAATAAGTCGTTTTGAACGAATTTTGTGTATTTCTTTCATTATGAACGGTCTTTTCGTTTCGTTTCTCTGTCAGTTGGTGGCATTCCTTCTTTTCAACGATTGTTTTTGTTCTTAATCTCCGAAAAATTGCTAGCATTAAGCATCCCCTTCCCCTGCCGGTATTATCTTCATATTTTTTTGCTAGTCTGCTTGTCTGACTTCGACCTTGTTATTATTTGTATATTGTTGATTGTTTCATTTTTCGAATATTATTTTTCGTTGTTTTTTTTTTATGTTGGTGGTTCTCGTTCTGAGCCTCCAGAACAGGCAATCAATGTATGCAGTTTTAGCCATTTTATTTGCGAAAAAATTATCATATCATTCTATGCATGTATCCTACGAATATGGTAATTTTCTGTTATGTTTTCTTCGCGTTTAAATTTCGAGAACACGAAAAGAAACAACCGGCAAACGCTTAATTGGGTATCGGGTCAACGTATGTCATTAATTGCATATTAATAAGATTTAGGAGCAATAATTACTTTGGGACACGATTTGATTTGTGTGACTTTTGTGCAGTGTTTTGTATGTTTGTTGTGTGTATGCGAGTGAGCAGGTATGTGATGCTGAGAGTATATTTATATTATCCTGTGCAGTGTGTATAATTTACCGTGGAGATATTTTCCCCAGAGTATATGTATTGGATTTAACTATCAATCTACCCATTTTATTGCGAAAGCGTGTTACGATTTATCGAACGTAATTTCGAGCACGTAATATTATAAAACTGTTTGTAAGAAAAATCAAACAAAAACAAAAAGCCATTTTTAAAATGAAAACTCTCATCCCTACCCACGGAGGTAGTTCGCTGGTGATGCATTTTCAAGAGTCTTGCTTTTCTGTAAAAAGAAAGTTAATCTGATGTAAGGGGTACGTTTTTTGAAAAATTAATTCGTTACGTACAGCGTGTACAGCACACCCCCCTCTCCAGTCCTTCTCTTTCGTACTTACTTTCGACTTCACTCTCCTCTCTTGTATTTTCGAATAGTACTTTAATTCGCTGTTTGGGGTGTTACTTTTTTCGTCTTTTTTTTCCCTGTCTTCTGGAGGAGACGTGCTGGCATTTGAAATAGAGTGTCAGTCGTCTCGTCCTGAATTGCTGCTCGTTACGGGTTTGCAGACCAGACGTTGAGTGACCTAGCCCTTCTTTCCCTCGTCTCTCTGCATTTCGCAGACATTAATTGCGAGTGCGTATATTTTTTTTATTTGGTTTTTCAAAAAGTTTTCGCTGCTGCAATTTGTCGTCTATTTTATTTGGGCCGTCGCGTCGTCGGCTCGACCTTGGAGAAAATGCGAAAATTATGGCGGGATATTTTTATTCGTTACTTTGTGAGGCGATAGTTATCTCGCTGAGATGTGGTGTGGCAAATGAAAAAGCCGTCTTTATCTGCTGAGGAATGACACTGGCACGCGACATTTGTTTTAAATCTGTCAAAGTGACCGACGCAATGTTGTTGAGCTGAGAAGCATAATCGGATTTTGGTGCCGGTGGTAGGTGGCACCCCTCGAAATAAAATTAGTCCGCCGAATAAACTTTAGCAGTTTCGTTTCAAACTAAACCTAGTAAGTCAGCTGATGGTGGGTATATGCCTGTACCCCAACAGTGTTGGAAGTTCTGGTTATTTTGTATCAGATTTGGTACTTATCGAGTTCGTTGGCCGTCTTTTCTTTTGTGATTTGCCATTTCTGTATTTTTTATCTACCTATTGCGTAGTATAGAGTGTTACGACTTCAAGGAATTTGTTGACAAACTGACGGGCGTATTTCTCCATTTTTTGGGACGAAATTTTGCCCGTGCATACTCTGTTTGAATATCTCGGGTCAGTTTCAATTATGGTGTCAAATCCGGCCCGTTAGTTTCCGAATGGCGGCTATTTGAAGTTTTAATTATAATAAAAAATTCCTGCAACCTGGAAGGAACGCAGCCCGCGAAACACAATTTCAAATTCGTATTCTATACTCGGCTCCGAAAGAGTATGTAACGCTAGAATTCTTGAATGCGCGAACAGGCAACTTTAAATAAACGTTACTAAAGTTTAATTAAATATTTCCGGATAGAATGAAAAATTTAAACGAACACACTTATTCCGTTTGGCATCCAGTGTGAATCCTTCCCTGTTTCCTCCCTCCACGATGTTCACATGTTTCGTGGTGGTTTGTATTTCTTTTTTGAACAGAATATAGGCGAAATTGACTTTTACGACTGGTGTGCCAATGAGAGTTTTAATAGGTTTGCTAGGAAAAAAAACAAAACAAAAAAACTGCTGTTCTAAATTTTCTATCAATTTATATGAATTTCTTCAAGTATGTATGTCTCAAAAATATCTCAGGAATGGCGTAACGGATTGATATGAAATTTAAAGAATACATTCATCTCAGCCCGCGGTGATTAACAAGTCCGAACAGAGGAAAAGGGGTACGGAATTCTCAAAAAAAAGAGAAAAACAAGTATATTTTTACGGAAAATCTACAGAAAAACTTTTGAAAAAAATTTTTCGCGTGTTAAGCGATTGAAATAGGCTTCCCCGGTATTATAAAGTCCTTTTCAAAAGTAAATCTTAAATTTTGCACATGAAGCATGGATACAATTATCAATTTTTTAGGAGGCCCATAAATTTTTCCCCAAGCCAAAATTTCCTCTTTTCGGTCCTGGTGATAAATCACTATTTTATTTGAACGTTAAATAAACTGAACATTAATTTTCTTGTCCCCATGATATATCAAGTATAGTAGAGCCCTATAGATACAAGTACGGCAATACTATTTTTTGTATCCAACGTTTAATTCATATAACCTTTCCAGAATTTCAGCTTTATCCCAAGAACCAATGATACGATTTCGGCGAAATTTTCACAGAATTTTTAGCAAACATATGTTAATGTTTCACCAAAATTTCAGCTTTCTACAAACAGTTGTTGTCCTACAATTGCATTCGATAATTTTGATTACATAGTTTGATCCATAAAATTGTGGAAGGTTGTTTATTTGGCCCTTCAATCTGTTGGGCGAACGTAGATTTCAAGTAAAACAATGAAAAATATCTATAAAATTAATAAAAAAATTTAAAACCATAAAATTTTTCAAATTTAACATAAATATCAATGAATTCACTTATGAGCTTTTGGATACAAAATGGCGTATTAACGAACTCGTATCTGTGGGGCTCTAGGTATGGTTTATCGAATAATGTGAAATTTGAGATGTACATTAAAATTCTAAAATTATTAGTATTGCAGTTCGGCGTCGCAGATCCATGTAACACAATTTTGCAAAAATCCCACATTGTCACAATGATAAGTCATGTAAATTGAAAAATTGTTTCCAGAAATTTATGTGGTAATTAAAGGCTAGAAAGGATTGGTATTTTACTGAATTTTAGCAAATGGTTTTCGAATGGCAGCCAATACAAAATTTGACACGTTTGTGGAATAAATTGGATATCTGTGCAGAACTCTTTGCCTATAAAAATCAAATAGCGCGGAATCATCTCATTTTCTGTCCATTTGCGCGGAAATGTTCTACAGCCAAATTAATTTGTCTTAACTCATCCGAACTTTTTTCCAACATATCTATATGTTTTCAATTTATGTTGATATGTTTAGATATAGGTATATCGACATAGTTATTTCAGTACATATATTTTGTGATGTCCGAAAACAAACGTACATCCCGAGTATAGGGAATGATATCACAATTCGAAGTATATCAATAAGTCTCGATTAATCGAGTCAAAACCACAAACCAGTTCAAACAGTTAGGCCACCAGTCCACCAGCGATAGCTCCCAAGGCCTACGAAGTATGTCGGGCAAATTTATATAATTGGAAATAAATAAGTTGGCCGACCCATTATTACAGTTTACATTTTATTACAATCGAAAAGGTAACTTACAAATATGGTAACTAGTATCAGGTTGTGCAGGTTACAAATCATATTGCCTCATGGTTCTCAAAGTTCGGTGAACCAACAAATCTCGATTGAATATTCGTCTTTGAAATCGGAGAAGTAGTGTTGCAAACTATTTAGATTTACTATCGATGTTCACATTCGAAAGTATTGGTGAAAACAATTCAAAAGGTGACTTGATGTCGTATTAAAGAGCAGTATTTTGTCGTGAATAATATTTCGTATTCACAACGAACGGAAAACTATCACATATGGAATGAGACTGACCGTTCACTCTTAAGCCAAAAACGTGAACAGTCCAGGCGATAAGAATTGGTTCACCGATGATCGATATTGTAATTATACACGGCACCATATCGTTAAATAATAGTTGATCGACGTGTCTTTAATGTTTCGTAGATTTGGGGAATTTATTTCCATTGTGGAATCGGCGTATTTCCCATTCAGTTTATCTGTAATATAATCTTAAAGTTCGAGAGCTGTTCCCTATTGTAATAGTAGTATACATTCGATGGTGACGTGAAGGGGAAGGCTATGGGTAATTATATGTCACAATTTATACACCGATTTTTCTTTTCTCGAGTGTGTGTAAGAATTTTTTGTATTTGATTTATTTTCGGAGAGTTTTGAAATGCAAATGAAGAAAGAAGAATGGAAGAAAGAGAGAATCTTCGTATGTATTTCTTGGCAAATAGAAAATGTTTTCTGTTGCCTACAACTAATGTTTTAAGTATTTTTATAACTTTACATAATTCTTATTTAAAACTATCTATCCTAACGTTGAGAAAAAATCTTTTAAACATGTAAACGATCAAAATGAATACATGAGAAAAAAATTTGTCAAGAATAAATTTCTATGCCTTCTAAAACAATAAAATAATAATCGATACTGTAATTAAAAATTATCAAAAAAATTTGTTGAAAAAATATCCTTGTAAAAGAAAAAAAATAATTAGTGATGTAATGCGGAAACTCGATACATAAATTTCACGATAGGCCTTATTGAAATTTACAAAAAATCAGAAAGTTTCAAAAATTTTTTCTCATTTATTTATTCAGTATTGGAATTGCTGCAGCATTGGCTCTGACAGCTGTGTGTTGATGAAAATATTGGAAATTATGAAATTTGTGAAATTAATGGAACCAAATAATATCAGTTAATACCTGTCATAATGTGACATGTTGTCAAAGTTATCGTATTCGTACTTGAAGTCTTGAATTTTTTTTTTTTTATTAAAAAAGTATTTTTCAAGTTTTCTCTTTTCAGCTAAAAATACGAAAAATAGTTTGCATCAAAAATGTTCGGTTTTCCATGTCATCTTCGTTTTGTGAAAAATTTATTCTTTTTTATGACCGAGGTGGTGTATGTGTCCTGGAAGAAAATGAGGAATGAAAGGTGCACTTCGTATGGGGTTTTGTGCTGAATTACTGATGTTTGTGGATCGCTTCAGTACCTGAGACGGTCATGATATCGCTCGCTTTGGGGGACATTGATCTAGCTAGTCATGTAGTTGGATAGCATTAAGCGAGATTCTCTGGGGTTTAGACTTAGGCTTCATAATTTCTTGACAATTCCACGAAAAATGTCTCTAAAATTAGTTTTAAGACAAACTGAGTAATGAGTAATGACATTCTGGACTCGAACATCTGATCTCACTTGGAAGAGGCCGAGGGCCCAGGAGTGGAGTCCTCTTGTGCGGTGATGCGTGTCAGCAGTCGCAGTCTGGAGAAGAGGGTGTGGAGGCTGAGTCCCTGGTGAAGCAGAGTTCAGAGTTGGAGCCCTAGGCAAGGCGTGAAGCTCTGAGTGCGTCACGGGGGAATGGTTCGAATGCCTGTCTCGAACCTCTCTTTGAGCACAAATTGACCTCAGCTCATGTGATTTGTTCAAAGCGTTTTACTGTACAGATGTGCACCATTTGGTAGGTTTTTCCCGATTTGCTGAGCTTATGATACGTGTTGGTAAGTAATCATGCAGAAGTAAGGAAGGTTCATTATTTTGTGCTCGAAAATAGATTAGAATTACGACAAATCCTGTTACTTAGGCCTTCCAAGTTTGGCGCTAAAAATGGACCAAAGCGGTCGGTGACATAACGAATGGTTGTCGTGGTAAAAGTGTCTCTTAGCATCGTACTGTTTCTAATACCGAAAAGAGTTTCGTATAGTGTGACGCCTTCCTAGTCGGTGCTCCACCCCATCCATAGACTCGTTGTAACCTGGCAAACTTTTTCTAAAGTCATTAACTAAGTGCGTACCTACTTTGTTGTCTGATTAGTTAATAATATTCGAAGTATTTGTGGGCGGCTTAACGTAGGTACTCGTTTGTTGTTCCGCTTGTTGGATGCCGAGGCCGTGTACGTACATCTCATATAATATATTATATAATATGTATATTCATAATACAAGTCGTAACTGTTACCGCGACTATCAGAAAATAATTTATGGCGAAAAGGCTTAAAAGTATGAAAATATGATTCCAGGGCTATCTTTGCCCCATCTAATAGTATTGGCTACACTCTGTACAGTATAATACCGCGTAACATTGGGCCTTCGTTCCATAGTAGATTTTATTTTTCGGGGAGAAAGGAGGGGGAGATTTTTTTTACGATATAACTACGTTAATTTTTGAAACACAAATTTTGTTGAGAGATAACTTATAACAGTTTTACGAGCATTTAAAATGTCATTGAGTTACAAATCAAAAATACTCTGTATGTTAATCCGGATTAAAAATTTTCAGTTTTTTTTTTTTTTTTGGCGGCTCGATCGTATCGGAAGTTGATATCGTATTTTTGTAGAGTACGCGTGAGAAATGTGTAAAAGATTAATTTTACAGATTGTAGGTTTTGCTGCTGGCTGGAACACATTGTCGACGTGACTGTCGTCAACAGCTATTGCACAGAGAGTATTTTCGGTACCTATATGAATTAAATTACGAATATCTCTACGAATCGTTGTTCTTGAATCGCAATGTAAAGAAGTGGACGTTCACCGATCACGCGCATTGGGTGAAACGAACCTTAGGAACTATAAATGTTGCCCTGATACACATAACATAATTTTCGAACGTTTGGCTATTTTAAGTGGAAATTAGGTTACATTTTCATGAAAGAAGAGCTGTTATTGAAATGTTCCGCGTTGAAAGTGACAAATTATGAATTTTCGACTTTTTAAGTTTGATATTTTCTTGAAAAATTCACAGAAAAATGGTTGAACATCCGACAACTGTGGTAATTTACTTGAAATCTGTGGTTCTTTTTCTTCACTGTAAAAAATTGTGTAATGTATATTTTCGTATATTTAATAAATAATACGAACAATATTCGTTCACAGTGTCTCCGTACCAGAAAATCAGGTATTTTAATTTTACCTAAACATCCCATTCTACTTTTATAAACAATCTAAATTATTTTCTAAATTATTCCCATCTAAAAACGTGATAAACATTGAAACACTGTCTCCAAAAAACAGAGACCAAATATACCTGTCCTTAAATATTATGATTAATTGACAATTCGCTAATTCAACAAACTTCTAACTCACATAGTCTATTCACCACATCCAGTCACATACACAATGTACCATGGACTAATATATAAACTCTGATAATTGATGTTCACTTTAGAGTTCTCTAGTTTCTAATTGAGTCTAGTTCTAATTCAGCCTAGCTCAAACCAATCGTTGTCAGTTAACTAAATGTGTTTAAATATTATGTGAATCCCAATTTTAAGTGTTATAAACTGTTGAAATATTAATTGTGTTTTTTATATTGAGTCTCTCCTAAGTTAAGGTCTACACTAGACAGTAGACAATTAAACTCTAAACTCTAACTTTGAAAGGAATATTATTACTTGTATTCCTTTGTATGGTGTAGCCCCGAAGGTGTCAAATTTAGATACAATTGGGACAACTTTTGGCCGTTACAAATACTAAGTTCTCTGGAATTTTATTTGTGTTGAAGGAGGTATGGGGAGAGAGGAGAGGAGGGGTATTTATCTCTTCTCAGAAAATAAAATTATTTTAATCATGCTTCTTACTCTACTTTCATTAATTATAGTAACGTTTTTTTTACCCTGTTGAGAGGTTCTTACTCCCTCTCCCACTTGGTGTACTCATGGATAGTCATTGTACGCATTGATTTTTAGTCTTTACTTCGACCATTCTCTACTTGAGGTTGGCTAACTATGATTAATTGGCTTGTGGAATTAATGTGTTATTGATGTACATTGTTGAAAGAGTTTCGATCTGGTTATGGGATTGTTGAGAAGAGAACTGATGATTGAATGACCTTAAACTCATTTCTAGTTTATTATTACAAAATTTGGAATCCTACAAAGTTCAAACAGAAATTCTTTACAAAAACTGTTCGATCATGTACTGTCAAAAAGTAAGTGTTAAATTTGGTTTCACTTCCTTTGTTGAGAGAAAATTTTTTTGAAAAATAAGACGAAATGTGTGGGGATGTTTCCCTCACCTCCTCTTTACAGGGCTCGGCCCTACTAATAGTGCATTGCACATTAAACAAAATATGTCGTCTGTATGCACTCATACAGACGATACGTTTCTACATTTACCAATGAACGGTAAATGGAGGAAAGGGAGTACGTAATTAGTACGTACTTGCTGATAATATACGTGCTGCGGTCCGTATAAGGTACTGCATCGCTTTTGGATAATTGCCCCAGTTAGTAGGTACGCTTAGTGTATGGTAAGGCATTAAACCAACTGGTTACTGGTACCTAGAAATAATTCGGTTGCCGCACGTAAACTGCTCCCTTCTTAAGGTTCCATGAACCCCGTGTAGGTAGCATCTACCTACAAAATAGTTGTAAGTTTTATTTATCATCTTTGATCTTGTGAAGGTGCTTCATTTACGATATAGTTGACTTGAGAGTGTAAATCAATATCGAGTCGATTGACTTTGTTTACATGTGGTTGAAGGGTTGTTTTTTGAAAGTTATAATGTAGGTTTGAGTTCGTAAGTTCACAAATGGTTGATATGGTGTCTTTTGAAAGTCATAATATAGGTTTGAGTTCGTAGTCTCCAAATTGATGCCTTGAATGCTTGCAGCAAGGCAGGATTGCAAGGTAGCTGACACTGATTGGTGGTGTTAAAGTTGTAGAGATTATTAGACAAGTTGACGTACCCTGATTAGAAATTGTTTCAAAAGTCATCTAGATTTTATCCCACTAAGTAGCGTGATTTAATTTTTTTCACTTTGAAGAGCTAACACATGTGCCGTGCTGGTGAGATAATTTGTTTCAACTACAAACTGATGTCAATTTTATTAGATTGGGTTTATAGGAGTGTGTTAACTTATCTAAATAGTCTGTATAACTTTAAGTAATTGTTTAGGAATTCGGGGTAAAGAAAAAGGAAGAATTGTTTTTTACATATGTTTTCTTTAGAAAATCTACTTATTATGCTTGTTGCGGTATTAGCCCTCAGGGTTGGGGTTGGGTACGTTTTTCGTTTCATGACTTAAGGAAAATTTTGACACCAATAACTCGAATTTTTGAATATATATTTATGTCAATTTTTTGTTCCCCCCCCCGCAATAGGTCGCAATTTTTGTCCGATAATCACGAAATTTGGTACGAACATTTGTACTGAGCCAAGAACCAGACCTATTGATTTTGGTGCTGTTTGGCCTGGCGGTACTTCCGGTACCACCATTTTTGTTTTTATTTTGGTTATAAAATTCTCAATTTTGCACCAATAGCCACGAAATTCGGAATAAATATTTATTTTAATTCATTGTAGTATGCTACTAATTTTGGCGCAGGTCGATCGGACGATACTTCCGGTACCACATTTGGTACTTCCAGTACCGCATTTTTATTTTTATATTGGTCATAACCTGCAGAATTTTGGAACAGTATGTACGAAATTTGAAACAAATATTTATTATAATTTATTGTGGCACGCTACCAATATTTTTGCGGATCGACCGGACGGTACTTCTAGTAAAGCTTGTTTTTCCTCCTTTTTTTTTCTAATTTTCATGAATTTTCCTTTTTACAAATATTAACCATATGTATGTTTTCATTTTTGTATTTCGTAACTTTTTTATACTTCTTTGGTTTTATTTGAAATTACATGATTATTTATACCATATTGTATCATCATAATTAATTTTTCATTTAAAGTATTAGGGCTTATAAATTTCACAATGCCTAATATTTTGTGAGCAGCTAATGAATTTCGTATTATCATAACATACCTTTAACGCATATAAACTTACAGACAATTAATGTGACAATCAAAATTCATAATTCTTTTTCTCGAAAACCTACTTTTTCTATCGAGGCTTGCTCCGCTAGCTTTTTGTTATTTGTTTATTTGTCTCCGTGTTGGCTATCATTCATCTACAGTTTGTTGAGATTTGCCATAATTTTGTTTAAAACTCCCGATACCTCTGCTCATTGCTATTCAGGTGCGACTTTTCGTAGCCAATTTCGTTCTTTCGAAAACCAATGATCACGGAGAACCTTTGTATGCCGTCTTCAGCAGTATAAACTTGTGAGGTGTCGCCGCTAGGCAAATCATTGCAAAAATCGATAGAATTCGGCGACGAGATTACAGGAACAACATTCACGCATCCGCACACTCGAGATCATGAAAACACCATTAGCCAACATTATTGGAACCGTTTCGCATTTCTGAAAAACATTTTAACTTCCACTTTTCTTCTAATTTCGCGACCAAATACCATATTATTCCCTCCCGCCACTTCCTCCTCACCGTCTCGACCGTTCCCTAAAACACTCGGAAATCTTATTTACTTTCGAAGATGCAGTGAGGTAGAGCTGTGTGGAAAGGAGAAGAAAAAAAAACCGATCAACTGGCGTTACACGTCGCCGAAAAATACGTTTTTTCGTCTCTCTAATCCAAACCAAAAGTTAATGGTCTGAAACGAAAACGACGTTCAATTGAGAAAAAGGCTGAGGGCTGTGTGAATGCTGAAGGCGCGCGCACACACATGTCGCTCGTAGTATATACGAGTTGTTCGTAAAATCTCTTTTGACAAGTTTTATCGTCATTTACAACGAGCGACTAGATCGAAAGATAAAAGAAGGAGGAAGAGCGAAAAAGGGAGCGAGGGTGATTGAGACATAGGGAAAAAATCGCTCTATACTTGACAAGATTGAGTGAGACACGTTACTTGTGAATGGGCTGGAGATGTCGGGGGCTCGGTGGAAAAAATAAAAGTAAACAAGAGCTATGCACGCTCCTTTAAGTGTGTACGACTGCTACACCGTTTTAAGTGGATAAGGTGCGCGATAAATACTCGCTTTCCATGTATACCTACCATATACGCTATCAGCAATGACGTTATCCCAAAATTCTGAACTGTTCTCGACCGAGTTCGTCGTCGCCGACGTCGATAAGCTGGAGAAATTCGTATGAAAATTTTACTGTGTGTACACTGTACAGTAGTACAGTGGTACAGGCGTATCTTATGAAATGAAAGCTGCAGACGATAATGAGACACCAGCTTAATGAAAAGTTAACGTTAGTCAATTTTCTAACTTTCTTGGGTTTTGTTGCCTACCTTTTAGATGAAACATTTTACGTCTTACGTATTCGTGAATATTTTGTCATAACTCCTGGTGGAATAAAACTGTAAACTAATGTAAAATTCAACGATTTCTGCTCATGTAAAAGGAAATAAGTTTACATTAAAAACGAGTTTTTAAAAGATAAGTTTTTATTATTATTATTATTTTTATTTTTTGACTTTAGCTTCATGCGAAATAAATATTTTTTTTGCGGAAGGTTTGCTGCGGTATCGGTATATTTTAAAATCGCAATAGTGAGTAGAATAAAAGCTTAAAAAAAGAAACACAGAAATATTATTGTGATTGTGTGCATTCTACCGGCTTTTCTCTATTCACCCTGGTATTCTTTATATAATAAAATAGTCGAGTCTATTAACAAAAACAGCAACCATATTTAATCCCTCATTCCTACTTAACCACATCACTGAATCTCTTTCGGACAGTCCTGATGCTCAGCTTGGTCCACTTGTCACATCCTAGCAAGTCTTCAACGTCAATTTCCATTTTTGCTATTTTTCCTGCCTTCAATTCCCTCTCATTCTCGATTATTCTTCTTCTTTCCTCCAGTTGTACTTGTATTATCAAGTGCCTCCGCTCTAGGTATTACCTCCCTCTATCCTTTCCCCACAATAACTACCTTGCATCCTCTCTGTTTTTGTCCTTAACGTTCAAAGCTTCAAAAAGGACTAGTCAGTTTATTTAGTTTCCGAATCGTAGTCCTTTTTGCAATTTGTGACGTTGTTAGCAACAAGCCAAGACTGAGCCTTGCATTTTTACCTGCTGCGTACGGAGGAGGTTATATGTTTGGTATGTCTATCTTCGGAACTGACGGAATTTCGTTCGCTCAGAATAAGTGTCTTACTTTAAAGATTTTAATGAAAGTAGGCTTAAAATGTTCCCTACCATCCGGAGAATGTCCTAGACTATTCATATTTGAAATTAAAAAATTTTAATGCTGAAATTGAAGAAAATAAGAATTTAAAGATCGAAAAAATTAATGTCATAAATTTGGGCGTACCCACCAATAAGGGCTACTCATTCAGATTAACGCAGTCGGTTTTTTTTTTTTTTTTTTAATAAAATTTATTTTTACTTGGTTTTATGTAGGTGTGACATGTTCATATCCCAGTGGCAATTATTCTTACGTACGGCTGACCCTCGATCTTCAATTCACATATTTTTCTAGGGAAATAAAAATTGCTTTTAAAATTCAAAGAGCCCATATACCCCACAAGGGGGATATTTAAAAATTAAATAAAAAATTAAATAAGTCCGTGTGCCTGAACAATGTGTATAAATAGTGCGCATGAATTATCTAAATGTCTATGTTATTTTGGAAATGGAGTCAGGTAAATCCATGCCATCTATCGGCATGGTAATGAAGCAGAAAATACACTGTACTTCACCTTCCTCCCAGGATCTAAATCAATGAAGGTTATTCACTCTTGCAGTTGGTTGATAATTAGTTTGCTTCAAGAGTGTGTACAATGGTTTGAGATAGGTTAATGCAATTTGGTAATGTAGTAATCATAACAACGAACCCGAGGCTCCCCTATGTTCCGCCCATCCTCTCACTTTGCTCCCTCTGTACATATAATTCCCAATAATAACAGTTGATGTTTTTTCCATTCAATTTGTACGAAATAGGAGGGGAGTGCTGTAGGGAATGTGTATGATGGTAAACATAACCTGAATTAACTGGAAAATAGGTAGGCAGCAATCGTGGTCAAATGGATAAGATTGATGATTTTTCCTACTTGATCTCATTTTTGTGTACCAACTACCGGGTTCAAATCCCAGTGATGAAAACACCTGCAGCAGACAATGCCTATTGGTTTATTGGGGTAGTTGCACTGTATCGTTACTTGTTTGTAATTATTAACCCGAAGCAAAAATTATAAAGTTATCATTTTATAGTAAACCATTTCTTTAAAATCTGATATTGTGCTGAACTTTTTTTTCCAACTGTGAGCTATCCGATAGTAGATTAAAATGATCGTTTTTTATTTGCTATTCGATTAGATGGTTCAGAAAGTAAAATTGTATTTTGAAAATCAAGAACACCTAGGTCTATTAATAGCGTTTCTTTTTTTCCTCAGAAAATTTTCATCCTGAAGGTCAAAAACTGATTTGTCTCTCAGAAATTTTATTCTATTGATTTATTTTTTCCAACAGTTGAATAAAACCAAATTTATCTTTAGCAGATCAAATAAATTATCCTTTAGAAATCGTTTTGATGTTGCGAAAATTTTCTTTTATCACCTTTATTGCCACTCAGAGGGGGCCGATAGTTTCGAAATACGCAATTTTTTTTGTTCTTTATTTTGCGGAACACTGGTTATAAATAAAACCTGTCGTATTTTGAAATCGTTTGTTGCCGTGTCCCTGAAAATTTGCCGTTTAAAGAATGCAAAGAATTTATTTTGTCGGTTCGACGTGGTTTTTTCCTCTTTTTTGTTTTTTTTTTCTTCTGAAGTACTGCTAAAAGTTTGTCATTAAAAAGAACCGACAACTTGAAGGTAGCACCTGTTGTGTTTCGATGGCGTAGAGTGTGGATTAACTTAAATCTCCGAACTACGACCAAAAGATACAGAAAAAATGAAAAAATCCATTGTCAATCTTAGCGACTATCTTCGTCTGTTTTCGTCCTCAGTGGAAATGAAAACTTGAATGCAGCACTCCGTAAATAAGCCGTACCTGCAAACTAAAATTTAATCAGCTCATTATTTTTTTGATTTCGCGTTTTTCAATGAAAATTACAAATTAATATTTTATTATTTGTTGCACAAGTGAATTTCATAGGTTTTTGTCGCAGTCAATATGGTTATTTCTGGTACAATGAAACCTCCTTTAACGAACACCTCTTAATAGAGGACACCTCCCCTCATGGACAAAATATGTTTGGTTCCAGCGAAAATGTACGTAATGTAAGCCATTAGATACCTCCCGATAAGGGAACCTGTCCTAACGGACAACGGACTGGGTGAAATGGTCCCGTGAGACAGAATTCATCTCTGAATAATGAACAGGAGACCTATTTTAAACCTAATTAGCTTAATATAGACTCGAAAATTTGGCTTCAGCATTGTCACAAGGTAACGAGGATTATTTATTAATAGATGATGAAGAATATACATTCTTCAAAATTCAAAATAATGTATAAAAAACTCCCTTTAAATGGCAACACTAACTATTAATCACCCGATTAAAAGGAAAATTTTTCTTTCATAATTTTCAATTTTCCTTATAAAACGGATCCTTCCCAATAGCGGATAAAATGCTTAGGCCGGTTTACTTTAGGGTGCATTTAAAACCTGAATTTCTCAGCTATAATTCTTAACAAAATTAGTTCTTTTTCATAGCATTGCTATGGTTCATCTCAAGGAAGCTATGTTTCTCACCATTTTCAGCTAAACTATTTTTTTTTTTTTGTAGCTATACATTAATTTAAAGATATAGTCTTAAGTAAGTAAACCCTACGTGTCATCTACGAATACCAGCCTGAGTCTCGTCGGTGTTCGTTATTGGGAGATTTCACTGTATGTCCATTTCAAAAGATAAATTGTATGCTGAGATACGTTATGACCACTATTTGTTATCAGACATAATGGAACTTGTGAGTCGCTTGCTTTCTGTGATAGGTAGGTATAAGTCACAGGTGTAGGTACCTTTCTGTTATTGTATTTTTTCACGGAGCTCTTAAACTCAACATATCACTTTTGTCAATAGATGGTTCAAATTGGCTCTTTTACGCTAATTCGGAACCGTTAACCTTCGTCATGATAATTCTACCACCAACCAACCCATCGGACCATTAAGCTTGCTGAATGCAAGTTTTGTAAGTATGTTCGAATATTAATAATAAATCGTCAATACCTATTTATAATTTTCAAAATTTGTCATCGGAATACCAAAACATGTATATTCATGTGTTAGTACACATTTATATAGAGTTGGTACCACAGTATTAAGTCTATTTTGAAATTTCTCAATCTTTGAACACAATTTACGAATAAATGTACTTCTCTCTATGACAAATTATAATTTTGGTCACTTTTTAAACTTTTAGGTTTCATTCCAGAAAAAATTTTTGAAAATGGGACTTGGCAGAATTTGGTTGGCGAATACTGTTATGAAATCAGTTAAAAATTTTCGTGTTTTTTTTTTTTTTTTTTTCTTAAAAGAAATCAACTAAAATCGAATTGGAAGGTCCGTAGCAAGGGATACAGATGACTTCGAAAATTCAATATACTAAGGTCCGTAGCTTGGGAAAAAATCTATTTTTTTTTATTTATCTATTTTTGAGTTACCTAAATTTTTTGATTATATAGCACTGGATTAGTAAAGCTCCATAGGACCAATGTACTTTCTAATGTCAAGACATGCCGGCGAAAAAGTAGGCAATCCTAGCATACATTCTGCCTATTTTCGACATTTTGCTTCAGTTCACCAAATTTAGAATACATGAAAAAGACATCCTTTAAATTTACAAGGATAGCGTACATAAATACAAAGCAAAGTACGTCAAAAGGTTCGCTCTGGTTGCTTATTTAGCGCCAGGATGTCTAATCAGAAATCATCTTTCATAACTGGTCCAATGACCAATACTATATAGTCAAAGCCTAAATTTCATTTAGGTAGCCTGTCGATTTTATTTTCATTTTGTGCTGCCTTTGTGTGTGCGTGCGTGCGTTCGTATGCGTGTGTTGTCGCTTTTCATTCTCGAGCTTTTAACTTTTTAATTAAAAACTCAAAATTTTTAGATCTACATACAACTTTTTTGTATTTTGTTTTGCGAAGAAACGACGACGACGACGCCGATTCTTGAATTTTGTTTTTAGGTGAGTAGCAGCAGGCAGCTAATTAAAGCCATTCTGCCAAGTGCACGATGAGAAATGTTGGTGCGTAAAGAAAGAAAAAAGTTAGCCCGGATCCGAGAGACGCAGCAGTCTCAGAGAGTGATGAGAAAGTATTGAAAGTTTTTTGACAGTCGACAAAATACTTTGATAATAATACCCGTAAAATCCACCTACTTCTTTTTCTTCTTTCCACCATGTCTTGGTTAGGTATCAGATTTAAGCGATAAAATTATTCACGGACTTCTTTTTTTTTTTGATTTATTTTTCCAAAGTTTGTTTGTGATTTGTCAACGACGAAAGTTTAGAAAGCAATTAAAAATATTACTGAGAAGGCGTCTATAGACCGACGAGGTTTTTTTTCCTTTCATTTTTTCCCCTTTCTTAGTAAATATTTGTTGTATTTGTTCAATTGATGTTTAGAAAATTTCGAACGCTTTGTTGTGGAATATTTCGGGCTTTTTTCCCCTTTGTTGTTTTTCTCCACCGTTAATAGTAAATTTTTTCACCAGTTATACTACCCATTGAATGAATAAGGTTTACTGACATAGTTTTTTTGACTTTGAATATTTTGTTTATGTAATGATGAATGAGATCTTGAAAAAGTTTCCTCCAAAAATAATTATAATATATTTTTTTAATACCAACAATAACAACAGTGGCTAGAAATTAACTTGGGTGGAAATGAAGTGGAACGTTTAATTGAATTTCACAATTCTTATTATAGAGTGTCACATTTTCACCGTGTAAATTATTAAGTGAATAAAATCCCACGAATTACGAATTATAATATTGTTTATATGTTATAGACCCCATTTCAACTAAAACATTAGCGTTCATAATTTATTTATTATGAAAGTGTTCCTCCGAAAATGTGTAGCCCTCACATGATCCATGGCGAGTTGCCAGTTCCTGGAAGTACTGCTCCGAATCTAAGCACTTCTATCGGTTAATCTACTTTTATTGCATGCAAATAGAACGTTTTCTCTTCAGTGGCTGACTTTTTTTTCTAATTTTATCAACTGATCAGTTACGACTTACGTACTGTTTGATTATAGGTTTCCTTCTGTGTACAAAAGGTTTAGATCATTTACTGCTGTTTATCATAAGGAGAAACCGAATCAGGGATGGCATTGTACACTAAATTGGTTTTTTTCTTTAAAAAAATGAAAATAAACTGACAATTTATGTAAATGAATAATCAATTCTCGCTCATAGGATTTTTCTCAAAATTCTATTTTTTTGGTACTGTTTATATTTAAAAAAGAAAAAAAAAAGTATTCATTTCGTGTTAATTTTCGTAGCCTTTGCTATGTTAATTATGAAATATCAGATTTTGTAAATCCGTTCGATTTTTTGGTCTGAAACAATTGATTACTGATCAGTGGTTTATAAATAAAAATAATTCTTGTGGTTTTACTTGTCGATTCCTATAATCCCATCCTGAAAGTTGGGTGGGGTTACATTCTATTAGGATAGGAAATAGTTCTTGATCCAAATTCAGTGTGGAACAATAGCTCTTGCTTACATTGCTGATTACTAAACTGGGCGCTTTGCCAAAGGTGCCCCATTTTCCTAGTTCCCCGCTGACACCCCTTATCGGATGTATCTTCAGTTGCAGATCGAAGGAAAAAATCCCAGGCACAAAGTGCTTAAAAAGGCCCGTTTTAATTACCAGATTCAAGAGTTCATGATTTTTTTTTACCCGTCATAATCTCCCTTGGTTTTTGCATTTGTAAATGGCTCATTTTACAATAAGTGGCTCGTTGTTCCATTAAACTTTTGTGTCACGGTCATCACGGATTCGCCAGCTCCACTAAAATTGGTAGCGTTTTTTTATACACTTTTATTCTATTCACTCAATTTGTTGAAGTACACCGGATGACCAACTTCAGCGTTGCTTTCACATGTTGCAACACGCACACATACACACATATCCATTTTTATTATCAGTTGTTTTTCTTTTTTGCCGGTATTTCTGTTTTGTTATTTTAAAATAAGTATAAGTGTACCTACAAATTACAGATTTATCACACGTTAATTTGTGTCGTTGGGCGAGTGCAGTGTTTTTTGGGGGAGTAAAAGTTATTAGTTATCACGTCTAATCAGTTGCTTGCTTTTTCAACGTAAATTTTATTGCTTGTTAAATTCATGAACTTGGTTTCATGGTAGTAACTTGTACTTTCATTCAAAATACTTTATGTCCTAATCCTATCAAGAATGTGAATTTTTTTTTTCCCAAATTATGAAAGCATATTTTTAAAAACTAGTTTTTTAATCTAAATTTATTACATTTAATTTTTTTTGACGATACTGACGTAAAAGTCAGTTTATAAACACTTTCAATGTCGATAATTTCATAGAGTTTAGATCTTATTTTCCAAATTGCATCAAACTAAAAATTTATTAAGTTTTTCAAAACTGAATGATGCAACTTACTCGCATCGAAACATTAGTAATCCTTGCACAGTATATGTGTATAATTCTGAGGTCTACTTTTTTTGAAATAAAATTTGAAATCCTTTCCACAGTGTTCATGCGAAACAATCCCACTTATCCACCCGATTAGTATTGTTTCAGTTTTCGAGTTGTTCGGATTGATTAATTGTGAAGATCGATCCGATTAAAGTTTCACGCCACTGCTCACTCACATAGTTGATGCAAAAACTGAAGGAAAGGCGAACTGAAGTAGACAAACACATATCGTCTCGGCGTTCAATTAATTTTCCCGGCCGAATAAAATGTAAATGTAAACGAAAATACCGAAATAACGACGATGGTATTTCGAGTACTTTTTCCTCGAGCTCCTCTTAATTTTTTTTTTTTTTTTTGTTTGGGGGAGGGAAAAAAAAAGAAGTGTCGAGCACGAAGACACGCGACCGAGTTTTTGTAAATGACAAATTGAAAGTATACTCTTCGTGTGTGGGTGAGGTGGGTAAGCGAGCGGTAGGTGGGGACATGCATCCACAGATTATCACGCCATTTCCAAATTAAAACAAAACTCCTTAGGTATTTACGTAGAGGACGGAAACCCAATATTCGCAAGTATTCCTTCGGTTCCCTCGTTCTTTTCGTGCATAAATTTTTTGTAGCTTTTTCTTTCTTCTTAGTCTCTTTCCTCTCGTCGAAGTGTACCTACTTCACATTTTTCGGCTCTTCTCCTTTTCGACTGAAGTTCCATTTTCTTCGTATCTTTACGTCGTTACGCTCAACCGGCGCGTTTTTAAAATCCCTTTTTTAAAATGCTAATGTTCGGCTTTTTGTTTATCCTAAACGCTTTTTAAATCACGCGTCGTCCGACCGGGCTTACAAGAGTGAAAAACGAAATCTTGGTGCAGAAAATTTGAGCGAAATGCGATACATTTGTGACGACCGAGTGCGAACAAGGACAAAAAAAAGACTAACGAACAAAATTTTCTACGAAAATCTGTGAAAAAACTTGGCTAGAACATTTACGCCTTGACGGGATGAGGAAGTGGGAATGGCAGGTGTCAGTTTCTCTTTTTCGGGTGTTTCAGAATGTGAAACAAATTGAAAGCCGGGAACTGTACTGGGGTAGATTTTATTTTATAATATTGCGGTAGTGTGAGGATTTCGTACAGTAGAAAAACGCGAACTGAAAGATATGCCTAGCAGCTGGCGTTTAGCCATGTTTTAATTTATGCGTGTGATGTTTTCGGTCAACCATAACTAGTGGCTTTGTGATTCGAATTAGTGTTTTTAACTACGTATGTCCGTAATGAAGGATTCAGATATCCGAGACTGATCCGGATTGAAGCGTGCTGATCCGTACCTCCTGATAGTGTCGGATGGCGAGATGGATCACCTCGAATATTCGGATCGTTTGACGCACTCATTTTCCAGAAAGGGCTCCTGTTTGACGCAGAGAGGTTAGGTGCTCCGCTTTACCGATCGCTGCTAACATTCTTGACGCCTGCTAACCAACACAAGCAACCCCAACTCAAGTAAATTCTACCTGGCGTAATTGTTAGGTTCTCAGACTTGCATGAAAGGTTTTTGGTTCGACTCCGACTACGTAAAAATTTTAAATACAACTCAAATCCAACTAGGGTTGTTACGAATGATAAATGAATAAATAACGAATATGCGGGTATCCATTTGGGAACAAATTCGATATTTTGAAGAAAATCGAAAAAATGTTGCACCATAATAACGTCAAAGATCAACCGCATATCGAACGAAGCCTTAGTTTTGTGTAGGTCGCTCACTTCGTATATTTTGTCCTGGTTTCGTTAAATTACCTCGATCGTTTCAAATGTGTCCTCATTGCCCGACTGGGTGTTGGTATGCTCATTATAATTTTGTAATCGGTTCTACATGCTTTTGAGTAAATCCTCATTTTACAATTTTATTTACCCAGCTCCACGTTTTATCGCTTTGTTCCCCCTTAAATAGGTTCACCAACTCTCCGTTCATAAACGTCGACGTCTGCTCTGTTCGCATTCGACTATTTTCTAAACCGTCGTCCTTGTTATGTTTTTTAATAACGCAAGCATTTCCTTTTCACCACTTTTCCCTGATTCACGACGGTGACGTGTCGATTTTCAGCTGGAAAAATTGGAACATACTTCCGATTCGCGAATCGAATACCAATTACTGGAATTAGGGTACAATAATGTGGTCCATGTGTGTGTGTGCGTGCGTGTGTGTATGTATGTGTATGTGTTTGGCTTCTTGTTTGTTTGTTGGTGTATGGGATCATCTTCTGTTTCTGTTGAAAAATGAAAATTTTTCCATATTTTGGGAATGTTGTGTATTCTGTGTGCTACATGATGCCATTCTTCTTTTTCTCTATAACTGTTTTCCCTTTCTTACACTTTCTACCCCATTCATACTCAAACCAAAACCAAAAGATTCTTTTTTTTTTTTTTTTGTTTAAAGAGAGAGAAATATATGAAAAGAGAGAGAGAAGTACGTTTTCGATATTAATAACATCTGGCGTTTGTTTTATTATAGAAAAAAATTTTCGATCTCTTCGACAGCAGAATAGAAGATAAAAAGGGGGTGATGGGGACAACATTGTCGGCTCTCATCTTCATGAACCATCACGTGCTACACGTACAACGTACAACTCGCATTTCAATTTCGTGCAATATTAAAAATAGGAAAAAAACAGAAAAAAAAAGGAGTGTGTAAATGCATCGAAAATTGTCGTGTTAAAAAGCATATTCCTCCCTTTTTCCGTTTTCCGTCGCCCACGTTTCATTTCTGCATCATTCATTCGTCATTCGAATACGGAGTTAAATTCATTCGGTGTAATTTTCTCGTTCAAATTTCCAGCAATCCCTTTTCTCTGCTGTGAATGCGGTCCGTTTTATTGCATATGAATTTTTTTCCTGCTGCACGCTATTTCCTCCCGCCTCACACTAATGGGTCACTAGCGCCTTTTCTTCATCCAAGTTGATGTCTCATTTTGGGTACGTACAGATTTGACGCGAGTTATCCGCACTTTCCGGTGTAATCAACGATTAGATTTTCTGAGCCGACCACCATCCTTCATCCACCTCTTCCTGTCGCAGCGTTCTTCTCATTCACTCTTTCGTTACCCTAGATATGGCATAGTATTCAAATTTGTCGAGCTTAATTAAATCGTGAAGTTTATGTGTACCGAGCTGTTGGTTTTAGTGACGCTGCCCCATCTTCGAATGTTTCCTTCAACACCCTCTTACGCCTGTCCGCACAATAGACCCCCATCTCTCTGCCACTATTGGTATCTTTTACCTTGTTCAAATTTGCGTAAGTATAGACGGGTAATTCGTGGCTAGCGGGAACGGTGAAGAGGGGAGAAGTAGCGTCGTGTTCGAAAAATTAAACTATTTAACGAATTTTTGTCCATGTTTGTGATATAATTTTCGTATTCTTAGGAAATGGAAGCACCGATTTAAAAAAGAAATTATTAATTTTCGGAAGGATTAATAGTTATTTTTGCAACACCTATCAATAAAGTGGACAATTATGTGCCCCTTGACGGTACATAAAATGGACGATTTTAGAACAGTGCATACATAATGTAAATTTATGCATCGGTTTTTACATTATACACCGTCTCATGCGGCGCATACTTTTTTTTTCCACGCCTGTTTATAAACTTCATTTTTATACGTACCTTAACGATGTATAAAGCAAGCGATTTTAGAATCATTTAAGGTCTTCACTTCATACATTTTCATGAGCACATGCATCGTTTTATATATTGGTCCTACTTACTGCACATAACTACCTTCGTTTTCTTTGATTATAAATGTTTTTTCTCTAAAAGTTTCCTCTGCTGAGGGGATTCAAACCTTTGACCTTGTCGCTGAAGAGCTAACACCTTGACCACTACACCATAAGGTCTGGCTGAAAGTAGGGGGATAGTTTGCACTTATACGTTTCCCAATAGGAAAAATTTTTGTTTACCTAATTTTTTTTTGGTTTTGTTTTTTAGGGGGAGCAGGTGTTGCAAAAAGTTATGTGTGACACACCTGTATATAGTAGGTGATTGATAGTCACACTCCGATCAAAATCACTTACTTTATACACTTCTATCACAATATCACAAATAACTATTATTCGCCAATGGTAAATTCTTTATGCAAGTCTTGTGCGTTTGCATTACTTCATACACCATAAGGGATTCCTAATATAATAATAATAATAATAATAATAATAAATAATAAATAATAAATAATAAATAATAAATAATAAATAATAAATAATAAATAATTAATAATAAATAATAAATAATAAATAATTAATAATTAATAATTAATAATTAATAAATAATAAATAATAAATAATTAATAATTAATAAATAATTAATAAATAATAAATAATAATAAATAAATAATAAATAATAAATAATAAATAATAAATAATCAAATAAAGATTAATGAAATGAAAGATATTTCTTCTTAGCTTCAGGTCCGAAGTTCAACATATGCTTCCTTTGTGGGTTACACATCACTGTACAGGACAGTTTCAATCTTGTGAAAGAAACATTACAAACTTGAAACCTTGCGATTTCAAAAAATGTATGAGCTGCACAACCACTGCTCTGCTAACATGTTGGAAAACGAATTAAACACATTTAATTAAATGTACTTTTATTTTTTAACCCAACATTACATCGTCTGCCATGATGCTTCAAATAAGAAGTGAGAATTATAAAAGGTTCACGAATTATGATTAAAGAACTTCCATGGCATTCAGAAATATGAAAAGAACAGAGTTCTAAACCTAGTAACATACTTATCATTTATTTAAGATGCCAACAATTAGAAATCACTTATTGTGTAATATATTTTTTAATAATATTATTAATCAATAATATTAATTAGTTTAATTAAAAACATTGATTTTGTAAATCAAAAATAAAATAATATATTTATTAAATTATTTAAAATTAAATGAAAAACATATTTAATATTAAAACTCCATCAAATATTTACTTACGATGAAATTTTGGATCAACAATTTTTACATTTATATCAATTCAAATGATGGTAGGAATAATACTATCAATAAACTATATTATTAAAACAAACATATTTGAAGTAACGCATGACACAAGACATGATGTATTGTTCTAAAATCATCCACTTTATATACACATAATCGTCTACTTTATCGACAGGTGTTGCAAAAAAATATTTTCTTTAGAAAGATAAATTAATATTAGGCGACGAGAAAATGTTAACATAGATTTTCTTTAATTTTTGACTTTCTTTTTTGTCGTCAACATTAGCGTTTAGCGCTGTTACTACTAGCATTTGTCTTAATTACTGAATTTTTCTTTCAAACTCAACCTCAATATCGTAATTTCGAGCCAATGTGACTCTATATTTGGTTTGATTTATTCGGGTCTATTTTCTCAATCACTAGTTAAGAAATTTATCTGCTTGGGCTATCTGGAAAATGAACCATATTTGCTCGTTAGGATTTCCTGCCGTATAACCGTATCCGACAGTTAAATTGAAGATTGCGAAAGTGGATCTCAATCTTCATACTCTCAAATATTACTGGAAATTTCATTTTCGGAGACAATTGGATGATGGATCCCGACTGATCTCTTCCCTACTCTGGTCGATTGTCTAATCAACCAACTCCTAATTACACTGTCCGTCGAAAATAGATCAGCCCTAAAATGCGCTACATATTCTCCTTCTTTTCTCGTCAAATAGGCCAACATACGGTAGTCGCCGAACATTGAAAAAATTCAAAAGTTCAGTGTTTTAAAACCAGCTATTTTTGCTTATTTTCCAACATTTAAAGTTAGCCGATTTTTGTATGTATTTAACTACCCCCCATACTTCGGACTTGGCTCGTGTTTATGTGGGAAATATAGGTGTACAAAACTATCGAAAATAAAAATCAAGGTAAACAAATATCATCTTGAAGAAGAAATAGTATTTAATGGATTCAAATAAAAGTGCAGTGAAATTTTTGAAACGATCATTCTCACATACTTACTAAAGTTTCAAGTAAACAGCTGAAGCTGTTTTCTCTGACTGCGGTCAAACGAACGAGAAGATGAACTGAAAAATTTCCAAAATTAATGTAGACGGTCTCAACATCATATGCTATTAACCTCTTCCATCATTGAGTGTTAAATATAATAGAGGACGCATGTGAAACAAAAAATTGTCCCATCTTTAGGACAAAAATATCCGCCCCTACTAAGGTATTGATAATTTTCAATCTCATTTTTATTTATGAAATCTGTGTTGATTGTGACTTTTGAATTAATAATTAAATTTATTAATTTATTTAATCAAATTATTTGAAAAAAAATTTCTAATTATTGCCCATGGGCCCGAGTAAAGAGCAAGGAAATTCGAATTCGGTACCGAAGGATGGGGACGAATAGCTTCGAAAATTGTGACGTTTTTCGTTGCAGCGTTTAGATAAAGGTGCGTCCTCTATTATATTTAGTACTCAGTGCTTTCCACTAACTTAATTTCAAGTTGAAAAAACAAGTATGCAGATAACTTGTCACTAAATGTTTATAGTATTGCTATAGTTTAAGTATGGATCAGTAAAGAATTGCGATTGAGATAAACCTGGTATTTTTGATGTAGAATTACGTCTTGCTGATTAGGTGTATTGCACATATGAATCTTCTTTGGCTCGCAGCAAGCGACTTACAAAAACAAAAATTGATGCTCCAGACGTACATGATATGCATAATTCTTGATTTGGAAATTTTTGGATTCCAAACTCGTTTTATTTTTCTACAGAAAATTTGGCATTTTCTAATCCTGAGTACTGGTCAATATTAATAGGATTTTTTTTTCTGTAACCAGCCAAAATTTAAGCGGTACATTTTATGGAAAAAACGTTACCGACTAGGTATATTTTAAGTTGTTTTTCTTTTTCTGTTTTTCACGTGTTAATTTTTAACCTTGATTTGGAAAAAAAAAAAATGCAAGTGTATTCATTATATACGGAGCAAGCATCTGAATTATAAATTTAACTGTAACAACGACGAATAGAAACACTGGGTGTAATTAGGTGAGACAAAAACAAAAAGACGGAAGTTTCGATGGAGTTCGCCGGAGATGTAATCATTTTGAAAACATGGTCATTGACAAAACGCCGCATCGGCCGGGTAATTAGTGATTAGCCGATAGTACTAAGGTGAGAATTGCCGAACGATACGTCGCAGTTCGATTGGAAAAATGAACAAAAGCAGACCCTTTCAAAAATAAATTTTACTGAAAACAAACCGTGTATGTCGGAGATGGAGTAGTTCCGATGAAAAAAAAAGGGTTAATACCTGTGCTGTACTACACTAATCCTACCGAAGGGTGCGGGTGCAACAACCCTACGTCACCGTCCTCTCTTGCCACAGAAAACAATGGGGAAGTAATTACTGGTGTAAAATCGGCATTCCATAATCGTAACCAAATCGACCGCGTAATTAACCCTTGTATTTTGACAGGGACCACGATCTTTTTCCACGTGATTAATTACGCGAAGATGGGTGGCGTGGAATGAGAGATGGAAATAAACACCGTCTACCTGTATGCAGGTGCCATTCGATGACGGCCAAAAGCGATAGGTAGTCTGAAATAGAGAATGATCATCTTGCAGAAGTTGCCTTTCGATAGACGAGAACAAATTTTAGGAAAAAATAACAAAATCGCCAAAAATTTAAATTTTGACATTTGCTTAGAGCAAAAGTCAATTCTCGTCAATTTTAATAATTTTTCGTTTTTTTATGGTTGGAGTGGGGAGAGAGGAGAAAATATTGTAATCATCATATCTCGGTTAATAAAATAATATGGTAAAAGTGATGTGTAAGTATCAGTGGAGAACTAGTTGTGAACGGATTTTGATGGGGTTTTGCAAATTTATTTTTGTTATCCCGTAGAATGTTTAAAGCCATTGTGGAAGTCCGTAGAGCCCCTTTGAAAAAAATTGAGAATTTTGACCCTTCAAGTAGATGCTACCTACACGAGGTTCATGGAACCAGGTAAAAAGAGGTTTGTGTGTAGGACGACCAAATTGTATCTCGGTACTGGTAGCCAGCCAGTTTAATGCCTAACCATACCCAAAGCGTACTAACTGCTTTGGGCAATTGTCTGAAGGCACTGCGGTACCATAAATGGACTGCAACACGCACTGTTTCAGTGAGTACGTACTATTTTACTCACTCACCTTTTCCATTTGCCATCAAACGTAGAAACGTATCTTCTGTATGAGTGTATACAGACAATGTATTTGGTTAAAGTGCAATGCATTAATAATTTAGGTTGTGGACTTTGGTCTGCGACCCGTCTAATTACGCAGGGCCGAGCACTGTATGGAGGAGGTGAGGGAAACTTTTCCACAGACCCTTTCAACGCCGATAAAAAATTTTGATGATATGTAGGAGTCCCCAAAATTTTATATTTCTGTAGCACCTAATTTCGTCAATGTTAATTAAACATAGATGCGCAAACAAGACGCTTCGTATTAAATAAGCTAGAATTCGATGTTAAAGAGTTTATAATTTTTAATAACTTGTGTTTCTGATTGTTCTTTTCAATGAGTGCGAAAAATTCTGGACTGAAACAAATGCAAGAATAAACAAGGGAATGTAAGTTGAGGATCCGCATAGTATAGTGGTTTGAAAATAGTGATTTGAATTCGTAGTGATCAATCTAAAATTCTATTTTAAGATAAATTATCCTAGAATTTTTACAGTAGTCTTAGCTGTACGAGCCGGAAGTAAAATAATTAAATAATCGTGATTTAACTTACTTCCGTGTTCAATGGAAACAAAAAAATTCGTAGCCATATAGTATTTTAAATTAAATATGAAAATGATCATAGCGGATTCAAAAGTGTAATAATACTATTTTGTTTGGGAGCACTAGATTAGTGCTCAATTGTACTGCAACAAGATGGTTTCTGCTGCACTTTTTCATTTATTTGAATAAAATAATTTAAAAAATCATTTCCGTATTTAAGGATAGAAGCCTAGGCTGGAAAAATTGAAAACAGGCAAACAGTCTTCCAACTTGTCTGCTAAGTACCTGGTAGTTTTTGAGCCATATTGTGCTCATCATCTCAAGTTGTTTTCAGTCATCTAATGGACTGGAGCTTTCTTCAGGGTCGGCCGTAGGATTTCCTCAAAAGTAATTTTTTATTTTTTTTTCGTTACCTGAGTGTAAATTCAAATATTTATTTTATTTTATGAGCTCTTTGAAAGTCACACCTTGGGATTTTTTAAAAGATTTCTTTTTCAGATATAGACTTTTCTCCTCGTCAGATAAATTATTTTGAAAGTTTGAAAATGAAAATTGAACTAGTTAATTTGAAATTAAAAGTTTTATACATTTTTTAAGATAGTAAACGACTAGGTTTTTCTGAAAATAAATGCAATGATGATTGAATTGCAGCAGAGACCTGGTGTGGTTGCGTTATTCATAATTAAAAATAATACGCGAGATTACTTAGTTCTAATTTTGCTTTTTTGGGGGGATCATGGGGAGTTGAACCTCCAAAACACCCCGTGCGGACCGCCTTGGTTCTCTTCAAAATGTTTTAGACATTGCACCCGCAGAAACTTCAGTATGTTTATTACTGTAGTGAACATATTGGCTGAAAAACTTTGGACTTGTGAATGACAAAATTGACAAAATGATCAAATTCCCTCCTCCAACTAATTTTCTCGGTAAAATTGTTCAATTCCACTCCCATATTAATCGCTTTCAAGTGAATTTATTTCGTCGACAAAACAAGTGTGAAAACTCAATCCGTCATCCGTTACGAAAGGTTATTACAAATTTTGAATGTTTCGTTTCCTTTCTCTACCATCCTTTTCGATATGTCATTTTATTCGAATGAAACTCAAAGTGTCGTATACCAAACGAAATTTACTCGACTTGTGTGTTATTTACACAAATGGTGAGACAACGCAGACTAGACACGAGTAATTATTACAAAATGTCTTTTGAATGCTCCGAAAAACATTTGCTGTAAAATCTGCTCTATCAAGTCGTTCATTTTTTTTTTTTTCGTTTGCGTGGTAAAAAGATTAAGTGTGTATTTTTCGACGTAAGTGTACGCAACACGCACACTTGCACAAATAAGTCACCCACGTATATGCCCACAAAGACGTAGTCAGAAAGTATATCTTTAACTGTATTCTACGCAAATATGCATAGATTTTACCTTAAAGTGTAGTCTCGAGATGAGGAACATGCAAGAAAACCTAAATCTGTTAAACAATTCGAAATCGTATTCTCGCCAAGAAGGAAAGGCAGGAAAAGCGAGAAATCGAAAAAACAAAGGATGGAAAGGGAGAAAAAAAGGTTCTTTCCACTACTTTTCTTCTTATCGTAAGAGAGTGGCATTTTAATGTCAAAAGTATTTGGTGTAACGAAATGATATATGTAAAATTCGTCCTAGAAAGAAGTTCTATTTGTTTTCGCCTTTTCTTTTGAGATAGACTTTACTGGCTCGTTATTGAAAACTAAGAAAAGGAGGGGTGGTAGTGGTGGTTAAGGGATGCTGTAGACTGTAGGGGGTACTAAAAGTAAATACTGTCGTACTTCGTTGAGGCTAATTTACATGTAATTTGTAGTTTTTGTGTGTCTTTTACTGGATACTATTTCCTTTTTTTTTGTTCGTTTTCTTTTTTATTTTGCTAATTAACGTCGAAGTAAAATTGAATTCCACGAAACTGCTTTAAAAGAAAAGGCTGGTTTGATCAGAAAAAATTTTCAAAAAATTCAGGGCGCAGTAAAAGCCCAAATGAAAAAAGGGAAAGAAATGAGATTGTAATTGTGAGAAAAAAAGAAGATGGTCGTTTATATCTGCAATTATTCTTTAGTTTTCATTAAATACTAACGAATGGTGCGGTGATACAGTTTAGTGGCGGATCTAACGTGTATTAGCTCAGAAAAATTGGCCTTGGCCTTGTGCCAAAAAGTTTGTTTGGTTCTTCAGGGTCGGTTAGTAAATTATCAAGTCCATCTTGTAATTAAAATATTTGTTTTTAAGCATTTATGTATTTTAGCTTTTTCCTTAGATCCGCCACCGGTACAGTTCCACGTCATGAATTCTCCAACAGAGCTTCCCAAACAGTTTTGGTCCACTGCCTCTTACTCAGAAACAAATTACTATATTCCTTCCCCCACTTTTAGTAATCTACCTTCGTTAGGTGAATGAACAAAAGATGCTGTGGCAAGTTTCTTCCGAGGCTACTACCCCACCCGCGCGTCACTCCAGTATCCTCCAGAGAGTGACGCGTATTTTCGGTCGCTTTAATGGGCCGAAGTTTTAATTACTTTTAGTATATATCTGTATGTGTTTTTTCCTGTTTTTAATGAACTGAAAATTCCATTTTTATTCGTTTATGAGTGACGAGCCCTCAAGTTGTGTAGGTAATAAATAAATTAATATACGAGTACCTATACCTACATTTATTAATAATTTGTCGAAGGTTGTGAATTGTCTATTCTCAGGTTATAATCAGTTCAATCGTTACAATTTTTATCTATGAATATGTATAACAGCCAGAATCCCTGCTTGCGCTTCAGCTACTATTACGAACATAAGAGAGAGAGTGAGAAAGAGAGAGAGAGTGTGAGAAAGAGAGAGAGAGAGTGTGTGTGTGTGTAAAGGAGAGAGAAGAAACCGAAGCTCGCTTTTGTTTTTCGACATCATGATTTATGTAAATAGTCGAAAGCGCCATGATAATTATTGTTTTTCGCATGCAGTCAGGTCGATATTATGAACGCACTTCAGGGTCGTAGCTTAGGGAAAAGTGTTGGAGAAAAATTGTTTTATCACTACGGGATTATTGTTCCGCATTTGTGCGTATTGGTTTCGTTACATAATCGTGTGTGAAAAACGAAAGACGTATGTTTGGCTGCGGCCGCAGATGTATGGATATGTCAATGGAATATTACATTTTCGACAAAATTGAGGTGTCAGCAGCTTTTACTCGAATGTATTTGTTGAACATCTTGGGTAATTCGTAATCTGTTGCGAATTAGCCTGACTGAATCAGCGTAGTGGGTGTAGACTTTGAATTACGTTTGTGAAGGTCCGCTGGTAAATTCGACTCCATTCGGAGCAGCAAAATTCAGTGTAGCATACTAACGAATATGTATGATAGCTGGCTTTCGAATGCTTTTCAGTTCGTAAATGGAAGTTTTGGGCTGTATGATCGACTTGCATCAACCCCTACTGGGTGTAGATACGGTAGACAGTCGAAGATCCCAATCAGCAAGTCAATTGTTTGTAGGTTTTACTAATCAGTTGAAAATCAAAAGAATGATTTGCTTTTTTGAAAGAGCAGTTTTACCCATCGCTGTAAATGATACATCTAGTAAAGCATGCAAGGTTTGGTCCTCAGGTAAAGGTAGGCTAATAGGTATTGAATTTGCTGGTGTATCAGCCAGTAGGCTAAGGGTGAAGGAAAGTTTTTTTTGATTTACTGAAAAAATGCTGGGAAGGTGGGTGTTTTCCAGTCTTGAGAGATCTTGGTTCACTTTTTTTTATGTTGTTAAATGCGCCCCTAAGTTAATGACTAGAATGCGATTACACCATTTTTATTTTTTACCTAAAATTATGCCAATGGTAATGAAAGAATTTTGATTTTTCACTTTTAATTTTTTTTGCTTTATTCAATTTTCTTGCTCAGTTTTTCTTCTCCAATCTACTTTTCTTCTTGTTCTTCGTTTCTTTTCAATTTTTTGGCCTTCCCTAAACCGTAGCGCCTGGGGCTAAAAGCCTAATTATTCCTGCAGAAATCCTTCAAAGACAAATTGTCATCTCCCGAGCATCCAGCTTAACCTCTCAAATATGAGTGAAGGTGCAGATTAGCTTTTTGGTGGTGAATCTCAAGTTCACTCGAATGAAATAGCATGCATCAGTTTACATGGGTTGGTTCCCTACAAATTTATTCTAATAATCCGTTGGCAAACGAAATAAAGATGATTACAGTCTGGTTTTTATTTTATTGTTGGTTTGTGCTGTGAGGTAACCCCGACAGTTTTGCCATGAAATTTTATTGATTATTGAATATTTTTTACAGAAGTTTTGTTTTCATTGTTACCTGAAATAGTTTTAAGTAGGTTTTATACGAAAATCTACTTACAAATTTCGATCCAGTATTTGCCCCCAGTTATGGAGGTTAGTACGTTTTTCGTTTCATGACCCGAGGAAAATTTTGGCAATGATAACTCAAATTCATATAGCGTTGATATATTCCATTTTCTTATTACAATTCGGTACAGGTTGTAATTTTTGTCCAATAGTCATGAAATTTGATACGAACTTTAGTACTATGCTGAAAACCTGACTTATTGATGTTGGTGCGGATCTGCCAGACGACACTTTCGATACAGCTATTTTTGTTCTTATTTTGGCTATAAAATGCTTAATTTTGAACCAGTAGTCACGAAATTTGGAGTAAACATTGACGATAATTTAATGTAACATGCTACCAATGTTATTGCGGATTCGGATTGGCCGGACAGTACTTCCACACAGTCTATTTTTGTTTTCATTTTGAAAGAGGTAATAGTTTTACACCATAATTTTAGTCAACAGTCACAAAATTTAATACAATCATCAAAAATGATCTATTACTAACTTTTTAGCTAAGTATTTCACTATAGTAACTAATTTTCTACTATTTTAAAACATACTTTTTCTAATGAAGCTGCTGCTACGTTAGAGTTTCTTTTAGTTTTCTACCTGATGAAAAATAATATTAGCTTAATAAAAGTTGGTAATTTATGTGTTTTATTTTTTCCTACGTTGGTAATTTCAAATGTTTACCAGTTTATTACGGCTTTCATTGTTGGTCGGGTAAGAATGTACCTATATTAAATATTTTAATTAGCTATTAATTTTGGTTCAATAAGCTTTTAAGATTTGAAAGAATTGAATTAATAAAAACTGATGATTCAGACTCCCTTATTCTCTTCTTAAGGGTATAAAAAGTTGGAAAAGTGAACTTACCAGACCAAATTAACTCCCTTATAAAAACAAAAATAAAATCAGTTCAATGCGCCTAACGAGGCGAAGAAGAAAAATTGAATAAGCATTGATATCGACGAAAGGATGGTGAAGAATATTTGAAAATTTTGAGATGATTTTTTGGGAGATTTTATATCGATGGTGCTTGAGGCTATGTTTGTTGTTTATCGTTTCGTTATTTTCAACAACGAATACAGTATAAGCTTTCAGTAAATATTCTTTCTCGATACAAACTTCTTTCCTTCTATTGCATTTGCTAAACCACGTAGTGATTCAAGCCTTTTAGGCTTTGTGTTTCTCCTTTTATTATAGTTTAGTTATGGCATTCTGTAAATATTCTTTCATTTTTCCGTCTCTTTTTCACTCAATAAAGGATGTTTATTTTTGACTTGAAAAGAAGAAACAAACAAAAAAACTTGACCTGTTTTAGTTAGGTACTGGAATGACGACTGGAAAATCTTCGCTACTTTATTTCATCTGTTTACCACTTTGGTTTGCGAGTAAAATTTCCAATATGGAATTTCTCAAAAAGATGATAACCATGATCACAATGTGGTACTAACGATTACTTTCTTATTGGACATTCCATTAGATTTCAGTTTTCTGCGTTGGACTATTATTTAGATTTATCAAATAATAGATAAAATTCTGAAACTGAATTTAGGTATTGTAAACTTAATGTTTTTGATTTTTACAGACCATTTCATTCATGAAGTAGATATTTGGAATCTATATATTTTGTCGTCTTGAAGTAGTCTACATCTGTATCTTACTATAGGTACCCAATATTACTCGGCGAGAATATTCTGGTTTTGAAGGTAGCCATAATCTTGGTGTTGGGAGAGTAGTCACCCCTTTTTATTTTTATGAGACATCCCCAATATTCGCGAAATGAATATTTTTGGAATGGCTTGTATTAATGCAGTATTGCTGGTCTGTATTAAAGATATAAGTTTCATTTCATTCATGAAGTTATTTTTTATCTTCTATCCTTTTGTCTGTTATCTGTCTATTTTAATATCCGTCTTATTTATTCTGTTTTAAATTTTTTGAAATTTTTTCACTTTTTAGTCACCATCTGGATATGGTTTCTGATCCCAAAAACGGCTCTCCTAGGAAAATGTAGCAATTTATCTCTTTTTTGAGGTAGACTGGCTCAGTCTCTGTTAATAGACAACTGCCCTGGTCCATTAATAGTGGCTTCTAATTTGTGCTGTGCCCTTCAAAACACGTTAGCCTAAAAACTAACAGAGTTAACGTGAATTTATTCTCTATTTAGCTCGTGTGCTGCGAATATGCGAACCAAAATTTATGTTTTATGCAGCGTGGTTTAATTAGCTACATAATGTCATGAGGGCGTACGGGTTTTCTGAGTACTCGTAGGTGATGCATGTGGATAACTCAACATGTATCCCGTGCAAGCACTAATACGTTGCTGTGGTTCAGTTTACAGACACGCTAGCGCTCAGGAGTGATATTCGATCATCTTGCTAACCTTTTGTGGATACCGAGTACTTACAGAAAATTTCTCGAGTGAGCAACTAGCAAAGAGGCTAAGTCCCTATAGCATATATCTTGTATCTTGGAGGATAGTTGATTATGCAAGGAAGGTATGTGATTAACGAGTGTGAAGTTTGGGGAAGAAATCAAAACAGTGTGAGGTAATCGCACAAGTTGATCTCATACTTTTTAATCCCGTTGCGTAGTTTATTTTCATTTCAGACGAGCAGAAAACGACTTGGTATAGCGAAAAATTGTTGTTATCCGTGTCGATTTAACCTCATTAAACACTGTTGTACAAATCAGAACGTTAAATGAGCATTTTTGAAATCAAAAAAACAACGTTAGTATGACGTATTTTCTACTCATCTAAAATTTAAAATAATTACCATCGTATAGCTTTTTTCGGGTATAATGGTAGGTAGTACTGTGGTAATTTCTATCTATTCCAGTCATGAGCTACAAGCTGGCATCGAATAAGTTGAGTTCTGATATTTGAGGCGCACTAGTACAACGTTGTTTCTCATTCGCCATTTAACATTTGTTTGTCATATTGTCTATTTTCTTTAGGGTGTCATTTATGAACTATCTATAAGGATCATAAAGAAATCATGCCTATAAAGAAGTGTTTACGAGTTGTCTATACGAATGAAATCCAAACGCATGCGCAGAAGAGGATTGTCAAATGGTAGGAAAATTTCTTTGAACCATATAATTAATGAGCGTCTCGCAGAAGGAAGTTTTTCTAGCAGGTTTACATGTTATGATGTCGTGTTTGAAGTTTGTCTGTTGCTCGGTTGAACATATGAAATTGTAACTGTGATTTTCAAATTGCTTCGTGGCCCAGTGGATAAGGATGTATGATAAATGCTGCAGGTTGTGAGTTCAAACCCTAGGTATTCTTTTGAATTTTTTTATTTTATTTATTTTTGTTTTTTTCTATCACTTTTTGGCTATGTGGTGAAGTTGGTACCCTCGAAGCTCGCCCATTTCTCTTTTCTTTTTTTAAATACTTGTTAACCAAGCGCTGAAAAGCGATATAAAAAAATGAAAATCATTAAAATTCAAAGATTCAAAAGAATACATAAGGTCTCAACCCACGACCCATAGCACGTTAACACACATCCTTATTTGCTGGGCCACAGGCTAATATGACAAATACTTCTATAATTTAATATATTCAACCAAAAAATAGACGAATCTTTGACTCTTCCATTACAATTGAACCTCAAACATGACGTCATAAATGTAACCTGCTTAAAAAACTTCTTTTTTCGAGATGCTCGTATATGTATAATTATAACGTCGTTTTAGATCAATATAGCTTTATAATATTGTTTATATTGACCAGCTGCTGTGGCACTGTGATATGAATGCGGTTTTCCATTTGAGTAGTGCTAAGTTTAAATCCCGGGTAGAGCTAGAATTTTGAAAAAATTATTATTATTTTTTTTTCAAATTTTATTTGTAAAATGGTTTGATAGGTTCGCTGATATTTTTTAATGCTTTTAAAAATAATTATTTTTAGATTAGACGTGTTTTTACTTACAACGAGTTTATATATTAGAATCATTCAAGTTCTAGGTTCACACATTGCATAGATGGTGGGATCTTTTGGGCAGATGTGGGGAGCTGGTCCATAGTATTCCACTTTGTGGGTGACAGTGGTAAGGGTATGAAGTGGGTCGGGTGAAGCCTCACCCCTTTGAGTTCACGCTGCAATTACTGACATACAAACTACAAATTGGTTTGCCTTGGCCAAGGCCCTCCGTCAGTACTGTCCTGGCATCTATTATGATCACACTTACACACATGAGAAACAGTAAAAAAAAAATTCAAATAGATATTTTTTATGGTTCGAAGAAAGTTTCCTGTCAGTTGACGATCCTCACAGAAGTGAACCATTTGTTGATAAAAAGCAATTTCTTATTATAAATATAGAAATCCACAGTGAAAATCACAAACACCAACATTTCAAACTCTTTATAGCTCTTATTGACTTATATAGACATCAAGAAGTATATAGCCCTTATAGCTACTTTATAGAGATAGCTCGTTATAAAGCTTACGGACAGTTCGTAAACGGCCTCCGGAGCTCAACTTATTTAGTGCTAACTATATTTGTTTTCAGTAATTATCGATATTAGACCAGCTTGAATTTTTTTCCTGTTTAAATCAGGACTGAAAAATACTGAAATTCATAGTTTGACTGCTTGAAACCACGTATAACTCAATTCATCTTCCCACTTTTCTTTCGTTGTATAATATTATTACCATTGCGACAGAAAAATCAATAGTTTCCTCACGGTGTTTGAATACTTTTGGTTTTAATTCTGTATTGTGTTCTATGAAGTGGATCATCATACCGTTAGATGTTGCGTTTATATATTCGCGTTATAATTTTCGGGTAAACTTTACCAGAAATCCTTATTTGGTTGAGAGTTGTCCTTTATTTTCACCTTAAATCATATTGCTTTAATTTAATATTTATTCGGAGTCGTACTTATCACACATTCGTGATGAAAAATTTGTTTACATTCAAGGATTTTTTTCTTATGCCTTAACGCTAATTTTTCTTCCTGTATGAGTAAGACTCTCACCTGTTGGTGAAATTTTTCTGCTGTCAGCTAGAAAATTTTATTTGCTTCCCCCTCCTCTGCCTTGTGTATGCTTCTTTGAAAAACAAGATTGTTTTTCCACGTCTTCACGGTAAACTTAAAAGTGTGAATTATTAGTTTCGCTTTTTTTCCCGTTTCTTTTTCTTTTTCTTTCTTTTTTTTTTTTTTTTTCGATTTTGGCTCGAATGAAGATATAACTGTGTACGATAACGCATTTTATAGACCAGGTGGTATGGGTGCAGTTGAGTAGATTGAGAAAAAAGAGCCTGGTAATTTTCTTTGGTACGTTTTTCGGGGAGGTGGGGGAGGGGGGTACTAGCGCAAGCAAAAACATGCTCACGTCGGGCGTAACAAATTATAACATTTTTTTGGCTGTTTTTTCGTCTTCATCGTCTTCATCTTTCTCGCATTTTTATGTGTTATTTTTTTTATTTTGCCCGTTTAAGCTCCCGGGAAAACAGTCGGCTGTAAAAGATTTTTCAACAAATTTTCTATCAACTTCATGCGTGGTTGTTTGTGGATACCTACTCCGAAAATATTGTGAGGTGCCTCTCAAAACGCCTTAGCAGTTTGGAGGACCAGTTCAGAACATACTAAATATATGGTACATTGGTACGAATCGATAATCTTGAGTGAATGAACTACAGTTAGGACTAAAAATGAGTAAAAGTAAGCCCTAGACCGAGACCACTTCAGTCCGGTTTAGAACAAATCTGGGAAATAAAGGAATGATCCTTTTTAGAGTAACGTTAAGTTACTATGTGAGCATGCGTTACTATTACGTTTATCGGTAAGGTAACCTTTAGAAATTATCGGTGTCATTATGTGGTATAGTTACGTCTATTTTAAGAAAATGTTATTAAAATATGCTTGTTTCTACTTGATTTGTGATTGAATTTTTCCTTTTTATCCATTTTTATTTAGTTACTAACATGATGAATACTAAATACACCGTAGTTCAGGATCAGTCCATTCCAGTCTTTTAGCGCCGCAGTTGGATTCAGTTATGTGTGTTTGTGTGTGCTAGATTCCCTAAAAAGCCATCTAGGAAATCTTCCCTTGTCTACTTTTGGTCTGGCCTACAAGATCTTAACATTATTGAAATGAGATGGCGAACATTTTACAGTTTGTTCTTAATTTTTATGAAGTTTGTGGTTTAGTTTTGGTCTGGTAAAAAGTACAAGACCAGGACCGCGAGACGACGACCAATTCTTTTCTTCACCAATTTTCGTCTGTTTGAGAGTTGAAACATCTTTCGCATTTCATCAATCGCACCTTACTTTTTTACATGTATCACGTGGGTGGATATTTATGGCGTTTACAATTTTTAATTTTGGGCTTTTCACAGGTTGCTTTATTTCCTGTAATATGCTCATGAAATTTTTTGATACTATACGCGCCTTCTATTTGGCCCTACTGGCTGCTGGTACTACTTCTAATGAAAAGAGAAAAAAAATTATTTTTTCAACTTTTATTAACAGGGCATTAAGATTTCACATGTACATACTTCTAAAGAATTTGTTTTTTTCATATTCTGGTAGTTATTGTACTTGTAAATTTTAAGAAAATAATTGAATAACTGAAAATATGACTTGTGAATGCTTTTTATTGCAATATTATGCGAGTATACTGCGTATGTCGCGTACATCTTGTGAGCACATCACTGTTTATTTTGTATTGTTGAAATGGTCAACTTGAGAACCTTCATAATACTCTGAAAAATTCTGCCTGCGATACTTACAAGCATGAAAAAATTTCGTTTTTTTCAAGTTTTTATTTTGCTTAAATCAGATGTAGGTAGTGTATTAAGTATTTGTAGAACTAAGCAACTTAGAAGGAATTCTGTTTCATAAAAAATATTGTAAAGAATGAATACTCGTGTGATTCTCGGAGTGACTTTTGTTTTTTGCAGTAAATTAAAGGAATCATTGTTATTCTTCTTATTATTTCAAAGGAAATGTATGTCAAGATACATTTTATGAGACGATGAAAAAATTATGTTAAAGCTTTAAATGAGCTCCTCAGAAATTTTCCATTTGTTTTCATGTGAATCTGACAAGGGACACAGTTGCTTTTTGGTCGCAGTCTATTTTCATCAGGTACCATCGGACCAAAAATGATTAGGAAATAAGACTTGTATTCGGATTAATTTGGATCTATGTTTTCTTTTCTAACTGTAATTTTTTAATTTCAAATTACAAAATTTTTTTTTTTAATTTTTGAAAAATATTGTAAAATTTTGATAATAGCCTATATCCATCCCTCAAGCAAAGAAATAAAGAATATGTTTGCCTTTTTTTAATGGCTATTATTACCCAGAGAATAATTGTATAATTTTAAGATTTTATAAATCTTGGGCATTTATTGACACCATTATAGAGCATATAATTGTTTAATGAGGTAGATAATAGAAATAAGCCAAAGAGAAGCTACATCTTAGATACGAGAGTCTGGAGAAAGGAGTGCTCAAGTGAAAACAGTGAATTTTTTTATGAGCGATTTGTCCAATAATTTTTCATTGTGTGAGAATAATATGCCTGATCGGAGCCCGCCTTATTCATAAAGGTATAAAATAGAGCCATCAGCAACAGTGTGATGAAATCAAGTAATCCTAACCTTAGGGAAAATGATGAAGACGATCGCAGGTTTCTTTCTAATTGCTTTTTTCTGGGGAAGCAAGAAATTTTAAAAACAACTGAAAAAATATCCGAATTACGGAACCAGAAACCTGGGGTTGGGATTGAAACAAAAAGTAGTAAAATAATTCACTCCGATTGAATCTTTTATTTCTTCAAATTTTGTGATTATACTACTATTGGCAGAAAGAAAAGAAAAACAACAGGTAGAAAGAAAATAGATAAATGTGCTGATTAAAATCCAAACTAGTTTATACTTTAAAGAGCCTATGATCCTAAATTGTAAGGAATTTCTCGCTCGCTCACTTACTGTTTGATGATTCACTCTCAGTCGACCCTGATTCAACCTTAAAGGAGTTGATTGAATACCTCTCATTCGCTCACTTGCTTTATGGTTGAAAAATTAAAAAATCACAGGATTCAATATTCCACTTCAAATCGATCCCAACCCTTGACAAAAATGAATCCCAAACCTCAAAATTTGCGACGTTGTCATTTTCATTTTACCAGTTTTAAAAGATACACAATCTGTATTTAGTTTCCGAACAGATATCTTTCAAAAATCCGAAAATTTTCTTCAAAAGAGAAATGGAATTAGCGGAGCACAGAACTTTGTCATTCCTCAGTCTTTCCCCTGTCATCTTATCCAAGTTTTATAGGAAATATCCGCTATAATTTGCAACGTTTTTGTTTCACAATATTTTGGATTTGAGTGTTTTTTTGTTTTTATTTATTTATTTATTTGTTTATTTATTTACTTATTTATTTGTTAGTATTATTATTATTTTTTTAAATCTTGTCTGTTGAGCTAAAGTTATCCAAATATGGTGTAAAGCATACCCTTACCAATAAACAATTTCTCTCCCAGTACTTACCGTAAATGAAAAATTTCGTCGAAATACGCAGCCCATATTTTTCCGCTTTAATTTTTAATCTGGTTCTTATTATGAAAATAAAAGAAAATGGAAAAAAAAAAGATTTATTTTTTCTGTCGGTCGGTGGTTATTATTAAAATTCGCAAAGTGCGTAAAATCTGGGAGTCTGCAGGTCTAATTTTGTAGAACAATTTTTTTATAACTAAGTTGTGTGAAGGATGAAATTTTTTTCCTCTTGTCTAATTTAATGTTCTATTGTTCATTTTGAAAGCTTTTTCTTTCTATATGAGTACGGGTTTAATATGCAAAATGCCTACTTGATAAATTTTCAGTTTAGTCGAATCTATTTGCCGACGACGATCAGTCGGTATGCAGGGCGGCTATTTGGGTCACGTGAGAACAACTTTTGAAGGGTGCCTTAAAAAAAGTGTTAGTGGACGTTAGTTGCAAGTGTGAGTGTTGAGAATGTTTTTTTGTTTTTCTTGTTTTTTTGAATTCAACGACGACTTTGGGTGATTATTATTTCGTCGCGCGAATTCCTCATTTTAATGTTCAAACATTGGTGACGGTGATTGATGACCAAAAGGTTAGCTGTGCGTTCATCGCTGGGAGATTTTACTTATGAATGTAATGCGTTAGAGAGGAGCGGGAAAATGTGGAAAAAAAAAATCCGTATCTTCCTACAGCTACTCGATGGTAATGCTTGTTTGTCGACGCGACCATTGAAAAAATAAACAGTGCTACCAGTTTTAAATTAGACGATGATGGAGCTGGTGGTCGCAATAAGAGGCTGGTGAAGATAAGAGCTAACGTGTGCTCAGATGCGAAGTCTTCCGGCTTTGGTTCGATGGTTGGGTAAAGATAGTTTTCTTCGTTTTCCAAATGGTTTACATTTGAAATCCTCTCAATGACGGTGCGTTGGCGATGGCATTTGTCACAGGCGCGGCACACATCATCACCTTCAGTCTATAGATTATTTTTGCAACGTTTCTTCTGCGCTTCTTCAGCATGCCACTCTTCTATGTGTGAGCAAAGATATTGCTGCATTTTCATTGATTGAAATTGTAGCTGTACCCTTGAGAACGTTTCCATACAATTTTTAAACACATTCGTTATGTTTTTGACCGATATTATCAGTCGTGATGACCTAATGAAGACCAAGACCAAAATCACTGTAATTTTGATTTCTGTCTCGCCATCGAAATTCTTAGTCTTTGTTTTCCTCAGGCGGTCAATGACAACTCTCGTCTTATTCTCGATCTTACTAATATGACCTTTATTATTGTTGGTAGTCGATAGAACCTTTTTCTTGGTCTCGGTTTAGCCCAGTTGAATCTTGTGTTCTTCAGTTAACAGAGTGGTGCTTAATTTCAATAGCTCATGGTTGGCTATTCTTTCGTGCATCAAAAAAAGTGATTTAATTTCGTTTTTTTGGAAATTAAACTTGGATAATTTCTGCTTGAATAATTTTTCGTGGAAAATCATGTGATGGCTATGGTCACACAGTGGCGGGTCCAAAGTTTTCAGTTGGAAGTTGTCAAATCCTATAATATAAAATTTTTGACCTTCTAATAATCCGTCTCCATGTTTTCTTCTCGTAACGAAAATCTATAGTAGTAACTCATGAGTGTTTAACCACTAAGTTTGTTTTTAGTTTTAGACAAGGGTAGCGGCGAGGCCTCCGTTCCTTCTAGAATCTGCCACAGTAGGTCATAAATCGGAAACATTCTCCTCAATTAGTGGTGAAAAACTCCTCGAAGGGAGAAGGACTTACGGTTTATATTTCGAGAAATCGTCCCTCTGCAAAGGTACTAAATTTTATTTTTTCTGTAATTTTTCATTTTCTAATTTGTTTTATTGTTTACCAATACAAGTTGATTATCTCCCTACCACTTTATCGAAACATCTGATTTTTTTTATACCATAGATTGAATAGTTTCTTACAATTTTTCAAAAGAAATCATGAAAAAATATCGAGTGATATATATTTTGTACTTGCAAATGAATACACGAATCGACGAAAACCCATTCGAAAAAAAACTTCGACTTCGGCTCATAATGGTTATTTCTTAGAACTAAATAATGATAAAAATTTTTTTTCTAACCGAAAAATTTCGACACCTATTCCCAACCCTTCCTCCACAGATCTCCCCAAAAAATTAAAGATAATAGACAGTTAATTTTTCTGGAATTAGGTAAATGTAATTCCCTACTTTTGGTTCAGTAGAGGCGTACGAAAGAATGTACTCTTCAGGTGGGTGTTGCAAAAAAGTTCGTTTTTTATCATCCGTTATTCGAAAAGTAATTTTTTTCTCAAACGTCAGTTGGATAATTTTATGGTGAAAACAGCGTCTTTCCGTGTTATTATCTTCGTCCAGGAAACATTGATTCGTGGTAACGAGAGTATCTTTTCTGGGTTCGCTTGTGGAAAAAAATCATGTAAAATTCGATTTCATTGGTCTCAGAAAAGTTAACTTTAATGAAGGAGAAAAAGTCACTCAAAACTTCTTATCACAAATTTGATGTGTTGAGTAAAATACTCATCTATCGTCCTCCAAATTAATTACAACAGTACAGATTTCATTTAGAATATTTGTTCGGTAGTTTCATGCGAATTTATGTTTTTCGTTTTTCAACATTTTCTGAAAAAATTAACCCATAAAGAAGACTTTTCAGCACACCTTTCTGCAGCTATGACGTGACTTTCTTTCACTGTTGTCATATTTTGATGTTCTCGTACTTGCTCCAAGTATCAGAATGTCTGAATTTGAAAACTTGTGAGTTCCAGCTTCCGAGGCGTTGAACTGGAATTACTTTTAATGAGCTAATTTAAGTTAATGTCTTCAATCTTTTTTCTTTTTCGAAGAAACTGAAGAACGAAATTATGTACACCAAAGCGTTTTTTTAATCGCCGAAAAAAATACGGCAAAATGAGTTAATTTTGCATCGTTTCAAAGCTATTATATTGTCTTATTATGTCGCTTGGATTGAATATTGTGAGCAGAAAGCATCTCAACAATGGGTCGTCTCCCATTTGCGTTCGAAAATTCCCTCACGACAAAGTGAAATAAAAAGAAAAAAAATTGACATATTTCCTCATCAGTGGTTAATTTTTCGCTCGATTTTACATACTCATTGTTTCATTCTCTTGGACGTAGCGATACCCTCGTTCTAAGAACATGTAAAACCATCTTTCGATTCGTCTACTTCACCGCTCATAATACGAGTATATAGCGTTTAGGTGTTTTGTGTTTTTTTTTGTTAATATTCTAAAATTAACGTTATTATCACGAAACGAAGTACTCGCTATAAATATGAAATTTTTATCTCAAAACTCATAAAATGCAAATTACTCCAATTTATTTTCTTATATCGTGTCAATTTTTTACCCTTTTTCTTGTTTTTTTTTGTTTTGTTTTATTCTTGCTGGGTTTTGGTTCTTTTTTCTTCATTCTGTTTTTTTCTCATTTCTTTCATCTTCCCTTCATTCCTCATTATACCTGCTGAGATTTTTGTTTTATTTACTTTATACTCTACGGTTTTTCTGTGTTGTATTTTCTCATTTCATTCTTTTTACTTACATAATTCATTTTGTTCTCTTGATTTATATCGCATAAATTAAATAGAAAATACCGCTAATGACAAGGAGGAGAGCGAAATAAAAAGTAGAAAAAAAAAAGAAAAAAAACCTAAATTCCTAAGGGTATGAAAGTATGGTTATTGTCTGTGCATGGGGTGAGCTCTTCGTTTCTTCATTTGGAAAAATTTACTTTCCCGTGATTACTGTTTTGTACGGTTAATTTGTGGAGAACGCGTATTTTGTGCCCCAACGACGGACGTTTATCAATAATTACTGGACTACCTATACATTTTGTTTGTTTGTTAAATTTAGGTAGACTGAAAAGGGTTGTTAAAAGTATAGTCAAATACTTGGTTGAGTAATTAATTTATTTTTACGCATAAGATTGAACTTGCTACATTTATTTTTTCCCCATTATTGTTGATTAAATTTTTGAGTGGATATTAGTTTTTTTTTTAAATGGTGTTCGGACTTGCTGTTTGAATATTTGAACAGTGGAGGGTTGTATTTTTATGAGTGAGAGAGAGGAGATGAAATGAAGTTGAGGAAATGTTTTCCATCGACGGATATTTCGATCAAATTTTGTGGCTTGACAGTGATACGAGATGATTGTGATTTTTTGTTTTGTTATCCTTTTATTATTCGCACAGGCTTGAAATTTTTGAGCAATTTAGTCAGAAATTGGTTGATTTAGTGGAGTCACAATAGTTCTTTTTGGTTAGTCTTTAAATATTTGATAAAAATCATGTGTAATGCTCCATTTTCGGTCGCCTGTTTTGAATGTCGAAAATGACATTTTTTTAAATTTTTTGAACACACCAAATTGTGTAACATTTTCGGAATTCTTGAAATGTCAGCAGTCTTTATTTAAAACCTTACGTGATTCTTTAAATTTTCTAATTAGATATTTGTAGGAAAATAGACATTTAAATTTCAAATTTGACATTCTCCTACTCGGAGATGAATTCCCTGTATATAGGTTACCATTTTGTTCCAGTAATCATCTTTACACATCTAATTATGAAGATCAAGGATATTCTTCATTGTTTTCTACTGAATACAGCCAAACCTAAAAGGGTTAGTAAGGTTTGTTGCTAAAAATATTAAAATTGTTTGACTGTATCTGTATGTTGGGTATTTTATAGTAGGTATTTCTGCACCTGTCTTAGAAATTAATTGGATATCCCAAAGGTTACTTTCCTCTCAATTCTCCTGTCACTGTATTTTTAGTTTTTCAATATTACTCTTTAGATATAAGGTTAATGATCTACCTTGGATCAATTTTGTATTATAATAAACACTTTTTTCGATTTATATGCTATGTAATGTTTTGTATTCAGTTGACGATGATCCTTTCGTAAAGCCCTATTTGAATTGCTTTCCACATGATTAAAATCAGGACCATATTATGCAAGACTTGTAAAAAAATACGAATATAAACTATAAAACCTATCTAATCTTGATACCTATATAATTTTCAATATTTAGTGTTTGATTTTTTTTTCTTCATATTTTATCACTGGTGTCAATTTGGTTAAATTATTGGGAGGAGGAGCTGAAAACAAAATGTGAAAATCTTTTGGGTAACATTCAACTTAGATGAATTATTTAACCTCAAAAAACTTTTACGTATAAGTACTAAAATTTACTAAATTATTAGGATGGCGCCGCCGCCGCCGTCCTCAAAAAAGGCCCATATGTGTTTAATTAGTTAGGGTTCTTGTATTCTTCGGAAGAACATGAATATACCAGTAAAAATCTTGAATGCTAGACCAGGACCAAAACCAAGGCTCGACTGTGTAAGTTCTAGAACAAGACCCAAACCGAGACTACCATAATTTAGACGTTGATCTTGGTCTTGCTTTTGTTCATCAATACTTGTAATATTGGGAAGTATCCCAATTTTATTCTATTTTTATCGAACAAAAAAATTACTTTTTTTTTCTTTTTTGCAATTGAGTCGAGGTTGACCCTCCCCCGTTGCTTTCGTGTCATCTATCTGCAATGCATCATTATTATTAGAATTTCGATCAGTTTGCAGCGAAGGTATCAACGTGCCAAAAATTTATAAATGTAGAGCAAAGAAATAAGCCGGTATAATAGAAAAGTATCGATTTCAGGGACAATTTTGTTACAACACCGGAGGAAGGGGAGGAACACTGGGTTACGATGTGAAAGGGATAGCATGAGTCACGTGCCTGTATCGTAAAATTTGTCGAAAGATACAACAACACGATTTTCTCGACACCATTATCCGCTAATAGCAGCCATCGTTAAGTAAATTTTTCTCTGTCTCTCTCTCGTTCTCACTCTGCTAACAAAGCATTGCCACCAAGCCATATCAAATAATCCAAACTGAAGAAACCTTCTTATAAGACGTCTTCTTGTCGTACTTTGTTCGATAAAGTCTCTCAGCTACCCGTTAATTGGAGGAAATCGTCGAACAACAAAGCTTCGAGGAGGAGGGGAAGGGGAAGAAAGGGTCGTCGATGGGTTCGCGTATGGCCGAAACCGTCAAAGAAAAACTGTCATTAGGAACCGCAGCTGGACTTAGCGGAGCACGAACGTAGACACGAACGAAAAGGAAATACGGGAAAAAAAAAAAGTTGAAAACGTTAAGACGTGGGGTGAGTTTTGGTACTTCAGTTTTGCTTTCGATGCTCATCCGTTTCAAAATTACGTTTGCCGGATTTGTCTAATTCTGATATAATATGATAGTGATAAAAGGAGTTGGCTGGCTTGTGTTTGTTTACGGTTAATGACTTGATGGCTTTTGTACGAGTTATATACTTACATGATGTATAAAGTGGAACGACGCAGCGCTGTCAATCGTTAACGAGTTCACCGATACTCGGTGAAGACATCGATGATACCACGACAGACAAAATGAATAAAAAAACGTTAACGACGAATAATGAATGGAACAACAACGTTTTAAATGTATCTCATTCTGTTCTTAACGTGTGAGGACAGCTCAAGAGTGGATATTGTCGAGTTCTGTGGACCCTCATCTGATCCGAGATTAAAAAGTGCTTAAGAACATAATTAGTCTGAATCTGAACAGAATTACACATTCGGACGAAGCTCTATACTCTTTTTCACGTGTCAAGAAGTATGAAACGCCACCTTCATTTTGTCCTTCATAACTCCTTCACACCTCTCTAACCAGCATTCATCTGATTAGAACTTTAATTTGTAGTCAACAATTATTAAGTCCTGGCCGGTTTTAGGTTCGCTGACTGCAAAGAATTGTCCAAACGTTTAGAAAGGGTATTTCTCATCAGTATGTTGAAAATATTGTTTGAAATATTTGTTTTTAGCTTATACTACTCGCACTTCAGGCCTAGTATTACTGCCTTGCACATATTGACAAACCTTGAAGTGATCCAAATTTTTACTGAATTTCCAAATGAAAACTTGGCAATACTGATTACTGTTGGCTTATAGTATACGTTGTAAAATCTGTCAGAATTTCCTGTTTTTCGCCGGTTCTACTCACGCAAGATGTGGTATTTCTGATTATTCGTTCTTGGTAATCTTTAAGGGCACAATATTTACACACTGTATTGCCAGTTGGAATATTAGCAATATGTTTTCGTAAAGGCTGTCATCCACGAGCATATTCGTCATAACGGATTCAGTAAAAATTGGCTACAAGTACCTACTTCGCCAGTAATTTTCAGCAGTGCCAGGGTACTACATCTGATAAACTCATGTTTCGTGAAATTAATGTAGTTATTTCTCAGTTCGGTTATAATTTTTATCTTTACGAATAAGATGTCCATAAAATGCTAATTTTTAAAGTCTTCCAAGTATTTTTTTTGTTTATTTAGTTCTTTTTGGTTGGCGATAACCCTCAAAACAAATTTTTCACAACATATGTTCTGAAAGTAGGTACCTTACAAACACCTCGTTTTTACAGCGCAAAGTAGTTTGCTTGCGTTGTGAGGGTAATGAGTTTCATTGCCTCTAAACGGGAGTAATGAATTTGAAAATTAAAAATCTTTTTTTACGTTGTGGGGATAATGAGTTTCATTCTCTTCGAATGGGGGTAATGAATACATGAAAAAATGATAATTTGGATATTAAGCGGGTTATTTAAACCTCACCTTTGGTAATTTTTAATACTCGGAAAAGTTTTCAAAGCATTTGTTGTGAAAAATGTTGTGCGCGACTCATTGGGAGTGAGTATAACTATCAATTTATGAAATAGCCACATCCCTGCTCGTGTTTGCAAACGTCACTTGTTGATAATCGCTGGTTTTCTTCCCCAGTCGCGTAATATTCGTTAGGTACTGTCGAACCTGCCAACCTTGGTATGAAGCTCTGAACATGTGCCACCGTCTTCTAGGAAGAATCTCCAAATTACATAAACTCTGTATCGTCTGTTTTACTTACGTTCTGCTAACAGCCAGTCATCCTTCTAGCTTTTCTTTCGTATTAAGGCCCCCTTATTTATCTCTATTTCTTACAAAACTTTTTCGCCATTTTTATCGCAGAACTCCTTACACTACAGTCCTGAAATCGTTACTCACTCGTTTAATTTTTATAGAATTTCGTAATTATTTTTTACTCGCAAATCCCCAATTGCATTCTAAAGTCTTCTCTGGATCATTCACCTGATTTAACGAACTTTTATAATCCATATAACTTCTTATCTCATTTGAAAGATCAATTCAATTTATGTGAGCTTAAATCCTGAGGTGCTTAGAATTGGATGGGACTGTATGTTGAGTGCAGTGTTTTTAACAAAGTCTGTAATCGTGTTTAATTGGTTGTTAGCTGATGTAAGGGAGGGGAGTTCGCGATTCTAGAATAATTTTATTTTTTCTTTCGTTTTTTTTTTTTTTTTTTGCACCGAATATTTGGTGTTTAAAATTACGCCGGTATTTGTGATAAGTGCTTTTCATGTGAAAAGTCATCCCCCGTCGTATATTATAGGCTTTCAGTCACACACCTATCTTTCATTAGGTTCAGAACTATCAGACTTCAATTTAACGATGGTGTTATAACACGGAATTATTATAAGCTTTTATTCTACTCACTACCGCGATTTTAGAACATATCAATACTGCAGCCAAACTTCTGCAACGAAATAATATTTATTTCGCCTGAAGCTAAAGCCAAAAACAGTTAATAAATAAAAGCTTATCTTTAAAAAATTCGTTTTTAATGTAAACTTATCTATATCATTTTCTCAAAGTTAAACCTTAAAACGGCTCTCCTCGATGGCGGTTTCCAAATAATAGTTCAATTTCTGAGAGCAGAAGGCGTTTATCTTCTTTAATCATCCAACCCAAACCAGAGTCATACAGTAAAATATCGAAAAAAATTTAATCTTGAAACATCTTCGGATGATTTCATCGAAGTTCTCAAATTACACAAATTAGATTTTCTTATATTTCTTTTTTTTTTTTCATTTTTACAGTTAAAGAATTACAGATTTTTTTATCCGACTTCGAAATACGCTATGTTTATTTTTCATTTCTCATGTTAGATGTACCTGTACCAGAATTAATGTAGCAAAAAAGATGGCAGTTTATAGTCTCTTTAATGCCGAATAAATTCGCTTTGAATTGAAATCAATGCTGAGACGCTTTATCATTGGTTTACCTGTACCATTATTTCTCTTCTTAATCAATTCGAGAAAACTGTCTCGAGAAAATTTTCCGAGCTCTGAAATATAACGTTCGATATTTTATCTGGTGCGGTTGCTCAGTCAGTATAGAGATACTAAATTATCAGAATTTCGGAGAAATTTGAAAGATGAAGGTCAGTCCTAAAATTTTGCCGATACGATGGAGGAATGCCAGTAATATTTAGTCCAGGTTTTTGTAGAGGGAATTACAAAACGAAAATGCAAATACCTAATGAGAAAGGGCTAAAATTTGGTTTCATTGACTTTCGTTTAGAAGAGTCGGCCTTAACTAGTGTGCGAAGAATATCAGTGCTTATTTCATTAATTGCAGCCAAAAGCATCGAAAAAAATTCAAAAGAAGTTTTCTGCTCGAGGTACACTGCCTCCGTAACTCGCAATCAATTCTAGTGAATTTGTTTAAATATTTTTTATGAATGAACATCAAGACGCCGAACTTTACGTAGCGGGGGTTGGAGTTAAAACCTGCCCGAGCCCTATAACGCTGAAAAAAAGGCAAAAAACGCTGCATGTAAATATTCTAGATCAAAAAAATCACCTAAAAATTTTTTTTTTGCTTGGTGCGTAGAGAAAATTGGTTTATGTGTAGATTGTAGAACTGCGTCTGAAGGTGAATCCTGTGTAAAGCCCTGGCGAGACATGTTGCTATCATTGCAAGAATGTGATTTGATGATTTGTATGGGTGGAAAATATGTATTGGGTTTACAAACTATCTACATAATATGATAATTACGAATTATATTTCCCGTATAATTCCATTGAACATGTTGAGTGAAGAATGGTTTTTTAAAGACTCTCTGGTGGGAAAGGGGAGCGTCGGACAGTAAACTGCGTGTCAATTTTTTTGTAGTAAATTATATGTTGAACAGTTTTGTACTGACCTATTTTTATCACAAAATCAGTATTCGCAGAGAACCAAATTTTGGGGATAAACATCCTTTTCCTAAAAATGCAAGAGGTTGGCAGGGTGCTACTTTTAGTATTTTAATATCCAGGGGACCCAATCAACAACCGTATACAGTTGAAGTTTGTGTGTCAATTTTTTTTATTTCATTTTGATGCTGTTATGATTGGATCAAAATTGCGTTCATAAGTTTTCGCTTTTATTACTCCCTAAGGCCTTAGTTTTTATGCTACTAGCTAACTACTTGATGTTGGGGTACTATTCTGCTAACACTTCAAATTCTCTATGCCCTTGAAACTATTTAACTCAACTTAAACATGGTCAATTGCTATGTACCCAGGATTCCTATGACATTATGGGATTATACGCTAAGTTGAAAGTTGACATTAAACGGCTTAAAAGGCGTAAAGACTAGAATAGTCAGCAGAATAGTTCCTATTCCAAGTAGCTGGCTAATAGAAGAATGATAACTAGCCAAGTGTGAACAAGGCTTAAGTGAGTGCAAAAGTTCGCTCAAAATTTGAACGTGCGATTGTAAGAAGAAAAATAATTGAGTTCAATCAGCTGATTGAATTAAGTAGTTCGATTAAATTGTCTCGAATGTGTCCTCTATGTTGAAGCATTGTTCACTCTTAGTGGAAGGAAAAAGTATAACGAGAAATTTTTATCGAAGTCACAAAGTTCTCTCCAGCTTTAAGCGTATTCTATAAATTATCACACTTAATACAAGATGATGCGTGATTTTAGCCGCATGGTTTTCAAGTTTTGAAAAAATATATGGAAAGAACCAAACTGATTTAAAACCTTCGACAGCTATTGAAAGTTACAGCTGATACCCCCGAAGTGTTTGAAAATTTTTCAAAAGTGTGATGACCGAATTATTACCTACCAGCGGATATTTACAGTGTTTGGTTGTCAGATCTTATAACAAGGCTCCAGTAACAATTAAAATAATATTTACGTTCTACGTGTATGTTTGCTGACAACGATATTGCTTCGGGGGCTGTACACAGTAGAAGAATATAACTTCGTTATGAAGTTTTCACCTCCTCCTTCCGCTAGCTTTTTGTTTCTCTCAATTTACGAGTAGAACGTTATGTAAACTTGGGTTTTTCGTTAATAGGGTACTTTTCTCCGTCGCTGTCTCTGTCTGTTTCTTTCTCTCCTGGCATTACTCAGCTGCTAAACCATGTATCGGATATTATTTACTGCTTAAATAATGTGTTTCATGAATGTCATTATTGAACGTTAATATTGCGAGTGTTTTTTTTTTTTCTTAGTGTGCAGAGCAAAACTAAATCGCATTCGAAACATTAACTTTCCCTATTTTCCCTTAATACTATGCTAACTTTCTCAGAAGAATTCGAATCGCTTTTGTGGCAATGAATTGATTTTATTTGCTGATTCACATTTTATATTGAATCGTATGTATTGTTCATAAAGGGGTTGTAAAAACACCAATGAAAAGTTAATGGATTGATACGAGTTAAATTGTAAATGTGCATGATTATGAGCGAAGGTAAAGGGTATCCTGAAGAGAAAAAAAATGGAACGGATATATTTTTCTTTGAGACGTTGAACTCATGTCAAGAAAGTTGATAAACACTGAATGAAACATGTTGGGTTATCTCAGGCTCCAAGATCAACCAAGTGCATAAGATGTATGCTGCTTGTTATGATGAACAAAATTGGTTAGATCGTGTCGTTTTGTGTTGATCTTGCCCTACAAGGTAAGATCAAGATCACAAGAAAAACATGTGAAAAAATAGGAACTAACATTCGAATGTTCGCGATCTTGCTCCTTAAACAATTTTCAATATTTATTTGTTAATCATTGTTTTTGTTTTTCTCCACTTTCTTAGTTCTAGGTCACAGTGGTAAGTCAAGATTCTTGTATATTTTGAGAGGGTATGACGAGTTTAATTTAGTTGTCAGTATTAGTGAAAATTTTCAGTACCAAAACTAATACCTACCTTGAGTACCACAATCTTTATCATGTCTTGCATAGTAGGACAATTTTTTAATAATGTAATAATCGTAAATTTTCGTTTCGTGTCATTGAAGCTAAAAGCTTGTTTACAGTGATGTTTAGTTTCTTCCATTTCAAATATCATAATTTTATTCACTCTTGTATCGATTACGTCCTTTTTAAAAATAGAAAATTGGAAAATGACTATTATCCTACTGTTATATTTACATGTTGAATGATAATTTATTTCATTTTGCCAAAGGCGAATTATTATCCGTATTTTCCCTTTCGTTTTCCTCGAATGTAATTCTTTACTTCTGTTGATTACCTGCTTTCCTCAAATTCGAGAATTCAATTAAAAACTGGAGCAAGGTACCCATTCGACGATATTAATTATTTCTTGCTCGACTGTTTTCTTGATTTTCTATTTCCTTTTAATTTATGGACTATAAATTAATGTAATGAATAAGTAATCATCGAATTCATTTTCGTGGATATTTTCTCCACAGTACGTAATAAATGAACATTTTTTCTATTCTGTCTGTATTCATCAGTGTCTTGACATAATCCTCGAGTTGACGATTAGTTTCAAAAAAATTGTCTTATAAAATTGGTCATTTTTTCGTGTTCACTGAGTGTTATTTTTGAATGATAATCCTACGTTTAATCAGAAAATGAACTTTTCGACTTCTTAAATTATTTCACGACTGAACAACTTAAATGTTCGGAGAATAAAAAAAAAATAAAAATAAAAAAAATAAATAAATTGAGTAACTTTGTGGCAATAAACGTACTGTACACGAATATTGCCGCCAAACCAGTGTACCTATCTCTGTCCGACATTCGATCACCGTTTCAATGGAAACCAATTAATCAGAAGCCTAAAGAACCTACCAGCACCAATATCCACCGCAAGACAAAAGACCACCGGTTTCCGGTTAGGTTAACTCGTTGCTAACGATTTTATTTAAAAAAATTAAACGTTTTCACGCCGCACAAACGACAGAATGACAACCGAATTTAATGAAACGTCGTAAAGTTATTTTCTTCTCAGCCTTTCGCCCTTTCTCCCCGTATGAGTATACTTCACAAAAAAAAGGAGTGAAAAAAACAAAAAAAACAAAAACAAAAATAATAAAATATTGAACTGGTTCTCTCTTTGGTCGAACACTCGACATGCACGTTACGTGTGCGGTCTTTTTTTCATTCCTTCGTCAGTTATATGGAAATTCTTTGTCGGTAAGGCGCCAGTCACACCAATTTTGAACTTCAACAAGAAGATGAAAAATGTGAAAATAATAAATGAAGTGAAATAGTAAAACGAGGACACAGATTTTTTGCCGTATCACCGTGCGCCTTTTGTCAACGTGTAATCATCGTATACTTCAGGGCAAAACACGGTGGTATAAGAAAAATAGAAGATAATCGAACATTAATTAGAAGGTTTTGAATAAATAAATAGAAATTTAAAAAAAAAAAAATTCCATTGCTATAAAATGATTACAAAGCGGGATTAATTATCTGCCGGCGTAATTCCGTTTAACGAAGGTAACTACAGTCTCATGTCTAAATAAATTTTCAATCTATTTCGTTGTTTCCTCTCTCGTTTGGTTTTCAAATAAATTTAGAGGAGGAAAGAGGAAAGAAAAAAGCAATTAAAGGATTTCGATGAAATTTTCTGTATCTCGGACGAGTGACTTAAAATACGTGTAAACAAAAAATACCCGACAAAAGGCTCGAGTTTCATTTGGTTCGAATGCTTCTTGAAGAATTTGTGTGGCAAGTACAGTTTTGTGGAGAGAAGTTTCTTTTGTGTTTGGACGAATTTTTTAACGTGCAATACCACTGTAAATTGTAATTGTGCCATTTTTCCATACCTTTTTGAAGTTTTCCGTTTACACACCCGCAAGATTTTTGGTTTTTCCTTTTCATTATGTTGTTCTGCTCCTTTGTTACCGTAATGATAAAAAAGTAATTAGCGGTGCAAAAGTCGAGTTAAAAAATTCGATACAGCTTTCGTTGTTGAATAGTCATTCCTTTTGATGTAGAACCGGCTTTAAATGGTTTCTTATTATTTTTTTTCTACATTTTAATCGGGTAAATGAATTTTTATAATCGCCATTAAAACTTGTATCCATGGAACTGAATTTCGAAAAAAAGGGAATTTTTTGTTTTGTTAAACTAGTTCCACTTCACTGATTGATCTCTCTTTTTTTTCTTTTTTTTTTTCCAGTTTGTTTTTATAGAATTGTAATAAACAGTGAGAAAATTTTCAGAATTGTATACGTTCAGTCAAAGAGGATATTTTTATTTGCGTTATCATAAGTTGTAATAGATGTTTTTTGGGTGGTGTTGTGAGTACGGATGTTTGAAATGGAAATTTAGCAAGCTTCTCCATGGCATCTTGATATACAACCTGGTCTGACACTCCGGTGACACTTGATTAAATCCTTGAGATAATAAAAATTTTTTTTGTAATTTTATTTTTTCATCATTATTCTTTTGTTTTATTTTCACATTGTATTTTTCAGAGTGCATTAGCCTGATTTGTTCATCATATTGGAAAAACAAAAAACAAAAAGAACTGATTAACAGGTAGAAATCTTGTCTTTTTGATTCTCTCGAGTACTTTTCTGCCATCGTCTGTTTACCGATTTAACTGGAAATACGCAAAAAGACGTACTCTTTGTCGGATCACAGACGCTTGTAAGTTTACAGAAGTTTTGTTTTAAAAAATACTGACAATTTTTTTTTTTTTTTTTTGTAGATTTCTTCAGGTAGAAAATTTTTAGTTTCCATTTTTAAGAATTTGTCTAGATCTTTTTTGTTCATTTGAAATCTGTTGTTTATTTTCACTGCAATTTCAAATTCATTCTATGATTTTTCTTTTACCGTTTTTACTGACTGTTTATGGAAGAGGTTATATGTTTGGTATGTCTCTCACCAGAACTAACGGAGTGTTGTTTGCTCAGAACAAGAGTCTTACTCCATAGATTTTAATGTGTAAGTAGGCTCAAAATGCTTCTGACCATCCGAAGAATGTCCTATGCTATTTATATTTGAAAATTGAAAAATTTGAAAGGTGTAATTAAAGAAAATGAAAATTTAAAGATTGAGAAAGTTATTGCCATAAATTTGGGTATATCGACCAATAAGAGCTACTTATTCAGATTAATGCAGTTTTTTTTTTTTTTTGAAATAAAATTTATTTAACCAAAGAATAGTAAAGAAGTGAGAAAAAGCCAGTTTTGGAGAAAAAAAGGAGATTTAATTACAACAAAAGATGGGCCCTGTCTGCCCATTAGTTTCCAGATTACAACTTTTTGAAATTTTCATTATAGTACAAAATTCTTGAAACCTATAATTAATGCAATCCACAGTACTTATATTTTGAAATTCTGTCTATTCTAATAAAAATCTACGTTTCAAACTTCGAAAATAACACTCATTTTACTCCTAAAAAAATCATATTGCTTTTGAAAAACCAATTTTTCCCCTATCCACCTTCTCTGGATATTTTAGAATACGAACTAATATGGTTTCATAACTTCGAGCTTAACCAACTGCTCTACAAGTTCTTTTAAAGTTACATCATTTTTTTTTTGCACCTCCAATTTTCCCTATTATTCTGTACTTATTTTACTTTGCAAAAAAGACATTTGAAATAGCTCTAAAATGTGTCATTTTCAAGCAATAGGTACTTATAAAATTTGAAACAGACTGATTTAACACAATAACTGTTTTTAATTATGATTGCAATTGGTTTCACGCCCTTTCGGGATGTTGAAAGGAAGAACTACTCATTTTCTCAGTAAATGTTATAATTCTGTTACGATTGTTATGTTGATTCAATAAAAAGCGACCATTTGTGAAACTGGAAAAATTCATTATCTGATGACGATGGCATCTGAGAGAATCTAGCGTTCAATTTTTTCGAGCTAAAGATTGAAATCAGCGTCTTAGAGATTAAATAGGAACTTGAGCCTAACTTCTGCGAAATTGGTAGAATTCACGCAATTTACAAGATAATGCTGCGATATGTGGATCAGAGTAGGCAGCGAGCAAGGTTGTAATAAGAACGTGAGATTTGATAATTAAATCGGTGGCGGACGAAGTTCGCCAGCTCGAAAATTCGTACGAGTAAAATTACACGTATACTGTGGGAATACAATTTCACGGTTTTTGTCCTTATAATTTTAGAAGTGTCGCTACAAATAAGACGAACGCATATTATTTCGACCGCTTACTAAAAGTTGCTGCGACTGTCTGAGAGAAAAAGCCTGAAAAAAATTATGAGGTTGTTATCGCTGAACTCACTGTCGAATGAGCGGAGAGAGGAGAAATTCAATGAAGGTATTGACGAAATGTTTTTCTGACTTGGAGATTCATATTTTGTCGTTAGCTGTAGGTAGCGTAAACGGTGCCGATTTTGTTTTCTTTTTGAGTAGGTACCTATTCGGTTTTTTAATTACATTATTAATTTCTCAAGTCTTAGCTTAATATCACAGTTAGTCATTGATCATTCTCTACTGAGCTTTCTTCAGTGCATATTTTCGATAATGGAACTTGTGAAGGGATTCAGAATTCAAGCTCAAAAACTTTAATTGCAAGCTCCAATAAGGGCGCACCGACGTTGACACGTCGTTTTTGTAGGGTTCTCTTCATAAATCCGCAAATGTGGTTGATCCCCAAATATGATAACAGAATTAAAAATAGGAACTCATATGTATGAATATTGAAACGTGAATGACCTAAAATCATATACTTAGCCTTTGAGAATCTCTCTTAGGGACCGTGCCTGGACTATCTAACCGGTTTTATTTTCTTATTCGCGTATTGTGCTTCTGTGCTAAAGTATAGGATCATGTTTTTGGGGCAGAATTCATTTCTTCTGGCCGTTTGCTAGGTAAATCTTAAATGTTATATCAAAAATTAATGTTGTAAATGATTATTCCAATCACAAAATCATTTTGAAAATTCCAAAAAAAATGAAAGATTCGAATGGAACTTGTCGTTAGGTTGACATGTATATTTTCAAGCATTCCTATCGATACCACTATGTTGCAAATCTGTTACAAAAACCGTCACAATAACAAAATTACTGTTTGAAATTTAAAGTGAAAAATGTCATCCGTATGTTTTACGCTTATTGGGTGACATGTTTTTTTTTATTTTTCCCTCGAATTTCTGCCAAAATTTGTAGAAGAGCTGAGCGTCAGAAGTTGGCGTAAATTCAATTGATATTCTTGGTTCTTCTATCCTTTCTGGATAGAGCTGTAACATTTGAATAAACGTATTTTTTTGACGAAAAATTCATGTGAAATTTTTATGCGTAGTTGGATGAGAATCATTTAAAGTCAAGTCATCAGTTTGAATTGAAATAATGTGGTAAACTAGCAGGAAAATGTTGGAGATTGAACATTCATCAAAAAAACTTCATGATTTTGTGATTTTTTTATGTTTGTGGAATGGTTTATTTCAATCATTTAAAGACACTATTCACATTTTTCTGCTTGTCGTATAAAAGGAGTAGACAAAGGGGGTGAGTAATTTGATTGAAAAATCAAGCTTCATTCAGAAATATAATGGTTTTGCCTTCATTTTGTTGGGGGAGGGGGTTCTATAAATGAGATTTATTTGGAGAACTTCAAATCGAAGGTTCCTTAATGGCGATCGTGGTTTCATTATTCTAAAAAACTTTGACATTTATTTCGCCTTAGTTTGTGGAGTCAAATGTGTTTTTGTTTGATTTATGGTGTAGGGGGAAGGCGATTACATTTATCCTTGTAGAAGGTGTTGGTAGAAATAAGACAATGAGCTATATAGTACGTTCACTACGAACGTTTGTAGGGATTACTTTTTTTTCTACGTTCACCTTTTGGGGAATCGTCTGGCCACATCAACATTTCTTAATTGATTTACTGATACTTAGCTCGATTAATCGAGCCGTTATGAAACAGCCGGTACATACTTGGTTATGGCTGTTTAGAAATGTCTGAAATTCGTTCTCTACCGAGTGTCAAATGGCACTATTGAGGTCAGGCTGGGCGAAACTTTGGTAATTAAGTGCAAAGTTGTTGGTGAACTTCGGTGAATGCGAGACTCTCTAATCTCGGGTTAAATTCGTTGAAACTGGCTTAAAATGTTTGTCTTCCACGTATTCGTCAGCGAACGAGTTAATCGGGTTGATTTCGGCAGAGATACACGTTGCTAAATTTGTAAAGTTGATCAAACGAAAGCGGAGCGGCTGTTAGGAGATTTCTCGGAAGATTTTTGTGTGATTATCGGTTGATTACCGGTAATTTATTCATCCTTACAAGAAGAAAAATTCAATGCCGGAGCAATAATTATACCACTCTATAATTCATTACCCAAGGTACTTCGGTTCACAGTAGTAAGTAGTTTTGTTTCCCGATCATTATGAATGAAATTAAGTGCATTCAGCGATACGATAATTCTCCATTAATAATGTTCGAAACATGGGGAAGTGAACACAAAACCATTTTGTATACATAGAATATTAATAATTTTTTCTAAATTTCCTAGACGATATTTCTACTTTGAGTTTTTCATATCATGTAGATCCTGGCCTGGTTTTTCAATGCACTAAATACCAGTTTCTTTTTCATGGACACCTAGTGTTAGTGTTACCACCAAGATCATTTTGACTGCAAAGTTTTCGTTAAGGCTTTTCTATTTTTAACGACTGCCCACAGGAGAAGATTAATATATTTGGTAAGTTGTACGTATCTCCAACCAAATCTGTCACAGCGTCATAGACAAAATTTTTCTCCGACACACTACCAAGGACAAATTAAAATACACATTTCAACCAACACAGCTCTCCAGCAATAGCACCAACACAAACACACAATTATTAAAATTTTTATTTTGTAATATATTGTCAGGTATGTTTTTTAATGTGCTGGTTACGAATTTGACATTCATTTTTCTCATTTAACCCTTTATTCGATACTCAGTGGCTTCAGAAGGAGGCCAAATTTCAAATTTTCATATTTTATTGTTTCATGTAGTGTGTTTTTTTGTGCTGAGTACGAATTGACTTTTTTTTTTTCATTTGACCAATTCTTTCACTCCTAGGGAGTTTAAAAAGGGGTTTATAATCAACTTTAAATAGAGTTATCTGTACTTTAAATATTACTGAAAAAGTTTCAGTTAAAAAAAATATGTTTTTAAAAAAAATTTGAAGAACCAACTGCAACAGAAATAAAATCGGAACAAAAAGATTAAAAAACAAGTTATTTCTTCCCAAATACTAAATTAATATTAAACAAAGTTACTATAATACTCGATTACCGTACACTGACACACAAGTGGTTGCTGGTTCAAATTTTCCTTACCACAAAATGTAACTTAGCAATTCGAATGATAATACATTAGTTATAACATTAATTCGATTGAGCGTAAACTTGTCATAATAGAAACTGCCAACTTCATAGCCATGCCGAATACCACTAATAATACAGCTTGAACCAACAACCATCTGCATGTCAGTACATGGTAATTGAGTATGATAATAATTTTTTATTTAGGAACCAATAATTTGTTTTTCAAATTTTAGTTCACATTTTCTTTCTGTTGCCATTGGTCGTTAATTTTTTTTCAAACCCAGTTTTTTAGGAGTCGATACACAGCCTGTTCCACCAAAATTTCCATTTTACCCTGTATCTGAATATAGCAACCCAGGTACTACATGATATACATTCTTATTTACAAGTTCTTCATTCTTCATAATCTTTTAAATTGGACTTTCTCTGCTCTCTTAGCTCTCGTATGATAACCCTACGCCTAAAAAGTGAACTTGATACGTAAGATGTAATATTTTACGTTGTTCCTTACTTGAAAAAACAGCTAAAAAGTAGATTTTTGGGTGTATTTTCTCCTGTTTTTCCGCAAACACTAGCGCTCTAGAAAGGCTTCGAAAAGCCAATGGAGGAGCTTTCGAATTGTAGTTGTTCAAAACGACAATTTAGTCGATAGAACGGGATGAAAGGAAAAATGTACCTACCTGAAAATCTACGTTTTAGCTATTTTTTCGAAGTTCTCAACCTGTATGAAAATTTTCAGCAGGAACAATGTAACAAACTCTTATGTATGTTTTACCGCTGAATCAAACGATACCAACCCCAGATCGATTGTAGTTATAGTTTTCGGGTTATTACGGATTTTATACCAATTTTTTACTGACGAAATTCGTTGTTTCTAGTATAGCCTATTAGCTTGACAGAATACAAAAAGTGCTATTTTTGATGCTCACTTAGGCGGGGAGTGTCATACAAACCAAGCGATAATAATCCTTTTTATATCATATTCAACATTGTTCCTCTGCTTTATTTTTCCGTTACAGTTGATATTTTCCGATTAAACTTCGAAACACTGATTTAGGAGTATATTTTCCCTCATTCTCACTCAAATATGTAGATGGTGGTTGAAACTTTCGGTATATTATTAAAGACGCCCATCCCGAACAATTTGTTGAAACAAAAGAAAATATGTTAATTTTCCAAAATAAAAGTTATTGTACATACTATCTTTACTGGATTATTATGAAGGAGGTTTCGAGAGTTCAAGGAAAGTTTCTCTTTAATGACGAGAGTGTGAGAGTGATTGTTTATAAATTCCGAAATATAGGCTCTCAGATTGCAGTTGCTCTAACGCCAGTTCGATAAATTAGCATACCAAAAGAACTAATTGCCCTTTCAATCTCTTTACAGCGGTAACTCGTGAATGATTGAGGTGGCGGGTGCGGGCATAATTATTCTAAACTTAGGTTGGTGGGGTAAAATTGAGTATTTCCTGAGTTGAAAACGAAAATTAGCCTGGATGTGAGCGTTGTTTCAATTAAAATTGTGATGTTTTAAAAATGAAGTTAAGGAGTCAGTTTTATTTCTTAGCCTAATATAATAAGTTACCGAATGAATGAAAATGGTAGAAGTATTTTTTTTTTTAACTGAACCGAGGTTTTTTTATTTATTGGGTTTCAGCAACATTGTCATTTTTCCGTGCGTCTGATCACTTATTTGGTGTGACTGTAGAGATCGAGAGGAAGAGGAGGTGGTTGGAATCCGGTACCCAAGATTTCCCGGCTGAATTTTCCACAAATTGAAATGTACCGAACGCACACACCACCAATTATTTGGTTCGGGAATAGAAATAGGTACAACTGTGAAGGATTTTCTCGAACATACCTACAACCTTTCGATTGCAAGGTCAAAAACCAAACTATGTCAAGTGGACCTCCTCTACATCTATGGTTCAAACTTACAAAATATATTTAGTTATTGAGTAAACAATGAAGTTATTGTGATACAAATAGAAGAAAAAAACGATGAACGTTTCGTGAAAATGAAAAACCGTTAAAGTTTCAGCTTGCTTTTGTAGCAATAAAGGATAAAGAGACGCAGAAAATAACCCCACTAAAAACAGACTATGATATAAATTATTAATAGAAAATATTAAAAATGCGTCCCAAGTGCAACCAATATTTTTTTCTAACAGGCAATAAATCCGAAGATTAGATTTTTAAAAGATACATAGAAACGAATTGTTCTTGTGGTGTGTGCGTTTTATATAGAATCTCTTTCAAAAAAAAAATAATAATAATAATAAAATGACGGTAAATGTGAGGGAAAAAGTGTCCATGCCTGCGGGAGGCCTGCTTTCGTTGTAAAGCTATGTGAGCTTCAAAAAAATGTAATATTTCAATTTTTTTATTTATTTTCCATCTTTGTGCAATAATCTTCTCTTTCATCGATAAAAATTTTCGAATTTCACATGGTTTCATGTATATATTTTTCCCCCCATGTGTTCTTGATGCCCAAATCCATTGTAAGTTACTTTGCTACGTTTACTCAACACTATATCATTTTTTTTTGTGCTAAGAACCAACAACCGTAAAATCTTTTTCAAAGTTTCATATTTTTCCTCTCGTAAAATTTGTCTCAACCGACGAACTATTTTTCGAATTTGTTTGCTGATCTGTGGAAAAACTTCTCGAGAGATGCCAGTCGAAAATTTGTCGAAGTGGAGTTCAACTTAATTCTTCTGTTTCCCGTGGAAATCCCATTTCCCTAGTCTGTGGGAAAATCGTACGTTGGTTTTTTTGTGGCTTCTGTGCAGAGAACAAAAATTTTCCAATAGAATATCAACTGAACTTTTTCTAAGATGTTCGATTTAAAACTCTGTTGTCTCAGGACCATTATAAAATAGTTACTCGAATTGGTGCGAAAGTTTGATTCGAATATTTGGATTTTTAGTTGAGCATGTCGACTGGAAAAATTTTTAAACTATTTTTTTTCTTTCATTTTATTGCAGTGTGCAAGCCATAAACTATTTGGAAGCGTATGGTTAGTAGACTAAACTCGGGTAGAAAAATTATTTTTTTCTTTTTAATGATCCATTTTTCATTTTTTCTAGAATCGATATGAAATAAATATTTTTTTGCAACACCTGTTATGCACATTGACGATGTATAAAGCAAGCAAATTTAGAACTATTTAGGACCGACGTATAAAGTATTTACTTTATACATAAGTCTTTACTTTGTAGATTGCCTTGAGCGCATGCGTCATTTTACACACTGGTACTAACTACTTACTACTAAATATAGCCTAACATCGTCATTTTTTTAAATTTTTTCTTTTATTTTTGTAAAAGTTTTCCTATTATAGGGATTCGAACCTCTGACATCTACATTTGCAGGCTGCACCATAGTTACTATACCATGAGTTTTGGTTGAAATATTGGGGATATTTTAGGATTATATATTTCCCATTTGCAAAAATATTAATTTATTTCAATTTTGTTTTGGTTTTTTCTTTGTAGGGAGGAGGTGTTGCAAAAAATAGTGAGTGACAAACGTGTTTATAGTAGGTGATTGATACTCGTATGATTTGTATTAACTCGCCTTCTGCTCGTGCTGCAAAAATCACACTTGGATCAAAATCACCTGAATTTTCTTATTGTCTCGATGAAAAATTAAAATTACGAAGATTCGAATTATCATTAATCCTGATCACTAATTATGAAGAGTTCTTTTCCAGTACCTAATTGAAATTTCATTTTTTCCATTTTAATTCTTCAGACACGTAAAATGATAGTTTATACTTCATTTCTATGAAATGAATGTTAGATGTAGATGATTTTCATTTCACTTATTGGTATATCAAAATTGTGGTGAGAAGTTGGCATCTTTTCACAGGCGAATAGACGAACCATCTCGATGAATTTGCGTGAAAGCATAATAAGTATTTGCTGTGGGGAGATCTTTAAAAATGTAATAAAATTGATGATTCGATAACCAACCAACTTGTGTGAAAATTAGTCGTAAGTCAGTCACATCATGTGGCATTCTCTTCCGACTATTTTTAGTGGATATAGTCTTCTGTTCATGTATTTTCATTTTGTGGATTATAGCTTACTCGGAACTTCCTAACATAAGATAGTCGATTGTGAAAATCATAAAAGTACAGCAATGGCTGGCGTGTTGTGTTCGATTTTTAAAGATAAATGTTTCTCTATGAAATGTCTCGCCTTTATAACAGTATCTTGAGAGTTGAACTAAAATTTCAAATGTTTGTTTCGTATTTTAATTTATAAACTTTCCTCAAAGTTTTCTGCTACCTTATATTTACCACCTGGGTACTCATCCCTCTTGTCTACCCTAATCGCGCTGCTTTTCCTCTTCATATCCAGTACCTGGTTCACCGAGCTCTGCTTGAATGTGTTGCTACACACTAAAAAGTAAAAAACCATATTTTGAATTCAATATCCAATTTCAAAATTCATCAAAAAATTCAATAATAAAATCCAGTGTTAAATTATTGAAGCGAGCGAGACGAAGCCAAGAGAAGCTTCCTTATGGACCCTCTCACAGAACAACTTTTGTGATGACGCCATTTCTTAGAGATGGGCAAACCAAAAATTACTAAAAATCTGAGATTACTATTTCAAGTTGAGACCGATTTCATGACGAAGCCCGATTTTTTAAATTTGATCTATCAAAAAGAAAAAAATTTTCTGTTCCTCTATTGGGATTTTATGATTGTCGCACGATCGTTTTAGATATTCCGAAATATCAATTTTTTCAGTTCAGATTCCAAATTTCAACAGGCAAGAGGTTAGGATATTATTTTCTTAGAAATTGAGTGATATATTGTCGATTACATTGAAATTTTAGGTTCATTTCTAGATTGAACCACTCATTGTGGGTCACAGTGACCTTCAAAAAAGGTTGGGATGATATTGTCATCAAAAATTATGTGATATATCGTGATTATGTTTTTGAAGGTGCCGAGTTCAAATTTTCAGTTTATATTTGGATGGAACTACTCATTGGCCCCCAGTGACCTCAAAAAGGGGTCAAGATAATTTTTTCTTAAAAAAGTGATACATTTTCGGTTACGTTTTCTGAGGCACTGAGTTCAAATTTACATTTAATTTTTAGATTGAACCCCTCGTTTTTCTCCCCTGTGACACAAAAAAGGTTGATTAGAAAAAATCTTGACTATTTCAGTGGGTGCTACATCCTCGGATTTGTTTATTTAAGAGAAAATTTTCACTTCTTACGTGTGTGATGTGGCCCTTGTACACTTTTTTTGGTCGGTAGGGTGGTTGAGGGTAACCCATTTCGCTTCAGTTATGGTTCTAGGATTTGCTTACAATCCGCGAATCCTTCCTAGTTAACTATGATTTAAGATTCAGTATGAGACATCTTCAATCTTTTGTGTTGAGCGTTAATCATAAAATTTTATGATGGGCAGATTGCCGATCTTATAATACACCGTTTGTAAGCAAACTTAGTAAAGAAATGTTTGCTCCAGGCAAATTTTTCATTTTTAGCTTTTATCACTTACTATGCTGATGAATAAATTGAGATGCTCTTATTTATGTTCATCGAATTTTTTCGTTCTTGGAACCTAATCTAGATTGTTTTCTCGCACCCAAAAACCCCTATCCTGTAAACTTCAGCCACATTGTTAATCTAGTTATCTAGAATGCTTTTATATGCTAACATGCGTAGGTTATATATATATATGTAAGTAATTTTGCAGCTTTTGAATGAAATATGAACAATATCTCGATTGCACTAAAAGAAGTGAAAATATATTTTAAGAATCAGATAATTTACATACTTAGCATCAAACTTATTTCAACTTACCTAAAAGAAGTGAAATACAAAGATTAAAAAGTTCATTACTCGATTACAAAATTACTTAAATCTTAGATTGTCATATTACATAGTTTAGCAGAAAATTACTAGAAAGAAACGTTTTGATCATCTACATTATAACCACAGCACACGAATGAAATCAAATAAAAATTTACTTGCAGTTACACAGTCCTGTCTTATCAGCTAAATCTCGATACATTCGATTCTGCCGTACTATGGAAATGATAAGACGGACGTGAAATAGCCAGCCATCTCTAAAATACGTACACGTATTTTACATCCCCATACCTGAGAAAATTACGAAACAAAGGGGAGTAATTTGGAAACATGGAACAAATTTGACTCTTTCTTCTGATAACCAGCATCTACGCGATATATTACATTTGACAAACTTTCAGTTATTTTGAAAGGGCCCGTTCTTATTTCATCGAGTTTATTTTTGTTTAACAGATTACCATGATTTACATAGACTAAATCGCCAACTCTATAAGAAATATCTTTTCCCTTGGAGTCAAATTTTTGCTTATTATATTTATGACTTCTCTGGGAATTTTCAAATGCTAATAACCTGTCATTGGTCAGATCTGTTACGTTAGGCATCGGAATATCTTTTGGACATAAATTTACTTTAATATTATTCATTAAATAATTTGGTGAAAATAAGGTTGATGAATGAATAGTATCGTTATATTCTTGAACACATTCTTCTGCTAAAACTGACCAAGGCTTTTTTTTATTTATTTTGTTTTCGTTAACTTTACAGCGTATTCTATTCACCAGAGTTTGATTTAGTCTCTCATTGAGACCGTTGGAGAAAGGACAGTCTACGGCTGTAAAAATTAATTTGATATTGTGTGACTCCAGAAATTCTTTAAATTCTTTTGAATTTATTCCGCCGTATTGATCCGCCAGAAGTGTCTCTATTTTCTGTCCTCTTAAAATTTTACGTATTAAATTTATAAAATCTGTGGCTTTTTGAGTTTTTGATGGTAAAATGTACGCAAAACGTGTGAAATGATCAACTAATAAGTGTAAATATTTTTTTGAAGTATTATTTCCGTTAAAGCCACCTATTGTATCTATTGACATAATCTGAAACGGTTCAGTCGCAGGGCCCAACTGAGATAGAAAACCATAACGAAAAGATGCTCTGGACTTATTTTTAGTACAAATAGCGCAATTTTGACAGAAAGAGGTAATTAGTTTGAAAAAATTTTTACAATAATAAATTGGAATAAGATGGAACGAAAGCTGCTTAGGACCAATATGACCAAATTTTTCATGAACTATCTTTATTATTTTAGTCGCTAAATCTTCTGTTATCAAAATTTTATTTTTACCTCTAATGTTCATGAAGAGTATATTATTTTTTTTTATTACGTTATTTTTTTGGAAATAGTCTCTTGAAAATTTATTTTGGTCCATAGCTATTTCATTAAATTGAATAAAATTTACTATTTTAAGTTCTTTATGCGTTTCAAAATGTTCGAGGACAGGGTTACGCGACAAACAGTCGGCCTCCTGATTCTCGGAACCAGGTAAATACTTTACTGAAAAATCAAACTGAGACTAGTAAAACATAAGCTGACCAAGTTCATTGTCAAATTTAGAGTTTACATTCAGATTCTCAAGCGGTTTATGATCTGAATAAACGACAAATTTCTTTCCAAGAAGCCAATGTTGCCAGAACATTAAGGCCTCTTTAATTGCCAGACACTCCAAAAAAATCGCCTTTTTCTTTTTTTGATAAACATTTAACTTTTTGGAAAAATAAGCGACTGGCCGAAAATTTCCGTCTTTCTGTTTTTGTTTCAGGATTGCACCAAGTCCTTCCAAACTTGCATCAGTGTATAAAACTGTCTCCTTTAAAGGATCATAAATAGCTAAACAAGGACTTGAACATAAATAACTTTTTATCTTTTCGAAACTATTATGGCAGTCTGTTGACCAATTAAAATCTACGTTTTTCTTCAATAAATTGTGTAACGGTTCTAAAATATGTGCAGCCTTTGGAATATATTTCTTATAAAAATTAACCTTCCCTAAAAATTGGCGCACATTCTTTCTATTTTGAGGAATGGGAAAATTCTTGATAGGGAGCACATTATCAAAAACAGGCTTAGTTACGTTATTGCTAATTATGTGGCCTAAATATTTTACGTTATTTTTGGCAAAATTACATTTTAATAGTTTCAATCTAAAACCTTCTTTTTTAATGGCCATAAACAATTTATCAATGTGCTCCAAGTGTTCCTCAAATGTTTTTGAAAAAACTAGAATGTCATCAATATAGTTTACACAAAAATAGTCCAACCCGTTACGTCGGATAATATTTTGTAGGATCCTTTGAAAAATTGCGGGAGATGTTTTAAGGCCAAATGGCAAACATGTCCACTCAAAATGGCCATTTTGTGTGACGAAAGCTGTTTTATAAGAATCTTTTTTGCGTAAGGGAATAGTCCAAAAAGCGGAATTGATATCGAAAGCTGAAAAATAAACACAATCCCTAGTCTTCACAATTAAATCTTCTATTAATGGGAAAGGTTGACTTTCAGGTACAATAAGCTTATTTAATGCCGTAAAGTCGATACATAATCTGTTCTTCTTTCGAACGCCAAACTCATCTTTTTTAAATGCCAGCGTAACTGGAGCCGCAAAAGGAGATGTAGATTCCTGGATCAGACCATGGTTTAACAACTGGGAAATTTGAGATTCAATTTCCTTCTGATCAATAGGATTACATCTGTACGGCTTGCGAGATACATACCTATGCTCAGTCAATTTAACCGAAGCTTCGTGGTTGTGTACACAACCCGTATCAAATTTGTTTTTCGCAAAAATAGATTTATGTTTTTCAATTAAATAAGTTATTTTATTCTTTTGGTAATTATTTAAATGATCCAAATTTGCCTCGAATTCATTAATTTTAATAGATTCATTAAAATTTACTGTAAACGGTGCAGACTGAACTACGGTTCCGAGATCAATTTTTTTATTATTATCCATTACGTTAATCTGAGAGATATTCAATTCATGGTCTTGGTGTAACCCAAAATCCTTTATCATATTTAAGCCAATCAAAAAATCATAATCAAAATTAATCGAATTTATCACAAAAACATCTACAAATTTGACGATATCAAAAATTTTTACTTTGATTTTTACGATTCCAAAGACTGAAGCCGTACCACTGACCATTTTAAAATTATTGTTGCAAGCGTTAATTTTTATTTTATTTTTCCTTGCAAATTTATAGTTTATTAATGAAATATTTGAGCCGGAATCATAAATACCGTTACATAATATAGAATCATTAATCAAAAGACGTAATTGAATCAGTGGTACCGTTACTCGTTTTTTGGCAAGTCATCTGAATTATTGATTTCGGACTCTATCTCCAAATTATTTACAGATTTTACTTTGTTAATTTCATTTTTTCTTGAGTCCTTAAACCAGCAGACATTTTCCGAGTGAATTCTACCAAATTTCCCTAATTTATCACAAATCGAACATGTTTTTTTTTAGGAGTAAATTTCTTATAATTGGTAATACCATTAACATTTTGAACAATCGTATTTGTTTTTTTTGACACAGTCGAATTTGCATTCTCAGAAGATGTACGACGAGCAGGGTTATCAGCATCATATTTTTTTAATTTAGAAATTAATAATTTTACCGAAGTTACTGAATTACGATTCAATGAATCTTGAATATGAGCCGGCAAGCCTAACACTATTAAATTCAGTAATACATTTTCAGCGATAAAATGGTCTAGATCTAACATTAATTTTTCTTTTTTTATAACGTATTCTATTAAGGAGCCCGATAAATATCGGAAATTGTAAGCAAATCGGATCGGTTTCCAAGATACGTCACCGAATGTGGCGATAAGATCCTCGTGCCATAGAGCCCAGCCGGCATCAACACCAATTTTCTTTTGGGTACTCAGGAACCAGTCATTCATTGACATATCTAAGCAAAGGTGAAAAACCTCAATAACTCTGGATCCAACAAGAGAAAACCGAGCTACTTCTTTTTCGAAACTAACAGCCCAAGCAACTACGTTTGAATTCTTGGATGTTAATTTATCGACCAGAAAATGTTTCATTATTTCTTTTAGTGATTCCTGTTTCTCCAGTGACACTACCGGCGCGACAGACGAAGAACCAGTCTCTACCAATGACAAAAAATAATCAGAAAAAACAAAGTTACCGTCATCATCCAGATATGATTTTGCTAGCTCCTCAGACAGGCTAACATTTACAGTGCGATACTGTCCGCGGGCTTTAAGCGCATCTCTGGCAGCTTTCATTGAACCCGTAGCTAACAGCTTGGCATGAATAGTCAGCGATTGAAATTCAGGAGGAAAAGCATACCACATTTCATCCCCTGGTTTTCTAACTCTTTTTATTCTGATAACAGTAGATTTCCCATCAGCAGCAGCCTCAGCAAGCATGAAAACTTGTAATCGAACTGGCGACATCGCTGATCAAAGAATTAATCTTTGTATTTGTAAGTAATTTTGCAGCTTTTGAATGAAATATGAACAATATCTCGATTGCACTAAAAGAAGTGAAAATATATTTTAAGAATCAGATAATTTACATACTTAGCATCAAACTTATTTCAACTTACCTGAAAGAAGTGAAATACAAAGATTAAAAAGTTCATTATTCGATTACAAAATTACTTAAATCTTAGATTGTCATATTACATAGTTTAGCAGAAAATTACTAGAAAGAAACGTTTTGATCGTCTACATTATAACCACAGCACACGAATGAAATCAAATAAAAATTTACTTGCAGTTACACAGTCCTGTTTTATCAGCTAAATCTCGATACATTCGATTCTGCCGTACTATGGAAATGATAAGACGGACGTGAAATAGCCAGCCATCTCTAAAATACGTACACGTATTTTACATATATATTTATACATACATACGAACATACATCCAATTATTGTTCTTATTATAGTATAGGGTTAAAGACAACAAATCTTGGCTACCTATGCACCTAGTACCTATTCGTAGTTTTTGAACTAACGGTTGATCTTTTTTTCTGTTTCAGGTATATTAAACAGTTCAGTATTGTAATCGTAAATCAGCTCAATATTCAGGTAAAAATTCTCAAGTAGATTTAAAAAAAAGTTTTCCTATAATTCACGGTTTTGAAAAGTTTATTTATATTGTTTGTGTTGGGTATTAAGAGTGGAGAATACAACTTCGTAGAAAATCAGTAATAAATAAATAATGAAAACTGGAGTGATTATCGAATTGTCAGTTTGGTATAAAATGAAATTCTTCTCGAATTATTTAGATCGATAATAATTTTCTTTGCAGTTGATTTTCGATAGTATTGGCTTGAAATTTTAATTTTTTTTATGTTCTTTTTTCTGAGGTGGGATTAGTGATAGTTGAAAATGATGAGGAATTAGAATTTATTTTGGCTGCCTGTCGTTTTTGTGTTTGTTAGTTTGTTGGTTTTTTGGTTGTTGTATAAGGGATTAAGTACAAAAGTGGACCATGAAAAATTCTGCTATTGGTTCCGCGAAAATTTATACAAAGTAGCCTGTGGGGACCATACTCGTATGAGGTAATAGGGGCTCGCACCGATTGACAACAGTCGCCGTCCAAAGGCTGGCAATAATCGTCTTTATGACGTTAAACAAATTTACACTGGTGCGTTTGTATGTTTGTACCTGTACGTATGTACAGGTAAGATACATTGCACGGGCTAAGATTAATTACCTGATAACGATCTCGGTGATGTCACAGCACAGTACCAAACACGCTGCGTCATTTCTTATCACCTCGACAGAGGCAAGAAACAACATAACACATGACATAATTACGTACATGTACGTATGCATGTGTGTCTGTGTGCGTGTACCAAATCCTGTATATAAACTCTCAGAACCGGCTTAAAAATTGCCAGTGTTTGCCGAGGATTTGGCTCTCCCATACTTATTTGTATGAAGTGGCAGAACACGCAAAATACTGTTGAAGACCTTCTAGTGCGAATATCTCTCACAACAAGGTATTCCACAGTGGTGACCCCGACATGATTTTTAGGCTATGTCGTGGGTGTCTAGGCGCGTTGCGCTAATTCTAAAACTAGGCGCGGTGCACTGGCGAGTTACTCACTTGTGATACAAATTTTTTCACAGACCTAGACACCTTTGGCTGTCGAAGCAGAGGCCTAACATTGAAAGTGGGAAATTAAGCCCCCCCTTCCAAATATATTTGCCGGAAGGGAACCAAAAGAAGTAAACCTGGAGGAACAAAGTTGCCCTCATCCGCCAACTCCTCCAGCTTTGACAAGAGACTCTGAAGTCTTTGAGACTCCGGAGAAACAAAAACAAATCCGGAGGCCAGAAGCCTTGCGTTTGGGAGCTGTTGTCAACCCGAATGAGACAACAGCTCGCACCCTCAGAAGTGGTCATCTTTTGAGCCAAGACTCCGACCCTTCGACCCTAGACCAACAACGGACGAAGTCTGGTGGAACCTTTGCAGGAAGTAACTCAAACGAGAAACAGCAAATCACAATGCCTAACACCAACGGAAATGGAAATACGATGAACCCGACATCGAATTAGCCTGGGATAGGTGGAAGTGATCAGCCACAGCTGACTCCCAAAGTGCTTGCGCAGCTACTACAGCTGTTGCAGATGCAGACTCTGCAGAACCCTACAATCCAAAGGCGGAGGATTGAGATTCCGGAATTTTTGCCAAATGAGGTAGAACTCTGGTTGACTCTTCTCGAAGGTTGTTTCAAAACAGAGAACCTACAGAACGACCAGAAGTACACACACATTTGCAGTGGCATGCCCGCAGAAATAATACGCCGCATTCCGGATATCATGGAATGCCCTCTGGTGGAAGCAGACAAGTATAGTTGGTTCTGCAAGAAAATTTGCAATGTGTTTGGTAAGACACAAAACCAGATAATAGATGATGTCATGGGTGGAATGAAGATGGGAGACGATAAACCCTCCATCTTCATGGCCAAATTAAGAAAAAAGGCCGATAATATCGTATTACCATCGGTCATTGGGAACCAGTTCTGCAAACAACTGCCCCAAAATGTTGTGCAGTGTCTGGCAGCTGTGGGTACCATGGTAATCAACAATTCCGTGGACCTAGACTTTTTGGCAAAGAGTGCCGATAGTGCACTGGAACATTCGAGATCAGCATCCTTGATTTGTGCAGTGTCGGCAGAGACGGGAGAACTAGCTCAGCTTAGAGCCCAAATAGCTCAGCTGACTGGCAAAATAAAGAAGAAGAACAACAATAATAACTCAAAAAATGGTAGAAGTAATAACCGCTCGAAAAGCAGGAGCAACAACAATAGAAATAATGACAGAAATCCAGGTCCAGAGACCAAAAGAGCAATTCTACAAGGGGTCAGAGTCCAACTCCCACTAGAAGAACATCATCCCCTAAATCCCCGTCTCAGAACTGGGATGATAAATCCTGCTTCTTTCACAATAGATTTGGCACGGAGGCAACCAAGTGCAATAACAGATGCCAATGGTGGGGAAAAACATACAATAAGCCGTCAAACTATAAAGAGGGGTTGTCTATGCGGCTGAAGATCCCTCAAAAAAGTATTCACGCCACCTGTTCATCAAGGACAGGACTAACAGGAGACGTTACCTTATAGACTCAGGTGCTGACTTGAGCATTTTGCCAGTAAGTAAAAACCAAAAGGCTTTTCCTCTGAAATACTACCTCCGAACTATGAATGGTCAAAACCTTCCAGATTACGGAATAGAATCCAGCAAAGTAAGCATCGGTTTGCGAAGAGACATGATGTGGTCCTTCACAATTGCGGACGTTCCAACTCCGATCCTGGGCGCAGATTTTCTCACACACTACAGCCTGGTCATCGACCTCAAAAATGGAAAGATCATAGACAACAATACTGGTCTATGGGTGGAAGGCAAAACACTAGCGTACCAACTGGACACCAACATATCCAGCTGCATTAAAGTCGACGAACAATTCCTACGGATTCTGTCAAACTACCCTGGAGTCACTCAACCATCAACTCGCAGGCATCCGACCTATAAGCATGACACTGTTCATTATATAGAAACTAAAGGACCGCCTTGCCATGCTAGAGCCCGCAGGCTACTGCCTGATAAACTCAAAGCAGCACGGGAATACTATGATCGCATAATAGGGGAAGGCATATGCCGCCCCTCGAAAAGCTCATGGAGTTCCCCAATCCACATGACCAAAAAAGCAAGTGGAGAGTGGCAAATCATTGGAGACTACAGAGCCTTAAATGCCAAAACAGTTCCTGATTGCTATCCAGTCCCAAATATAATCGACTTCAATGCAAATATGAAGGGTAAAACGATGTTCACAAAAATCGACATCAACTGGGCATTCCACCAAATTCAAATGGCTGAACAGGACTTTCCAAAGACAGTGGTCATAACCCCCTTTAGTTTATTCGAATACCTTCGAATGCCTTTTGGACTCCGTAATTCTGCACAAACTTTCCAGAAATTCATCAATGGACTGTTTATGGACTTGCCATTTGCTTATGCATATTTGGATGACATATGCATTTGCTCAGAAGGTGGTGAGCAACAGCACGAGAAGAATGTAAGAGCCATCGTACAGCGTATACACGCTGCTGGACTTACCATCAATGTTGGAAAAAGTTTATACAAACAAACCAAAATTGACTTTCTCGGCTATCAAGTCTCGACCGTAAACATTTCCCCTCTGAAGACCAAGGTAGAGCCCATATTGAAATTCCCAAAACCCTCAAATGTTGCAGAACTCAGATGCTTCTTGGTCATGGTGAATTTCTACTGACATTGCATTAAAAATGCTGCAGCCGAACAAAGTAAGCTGTTTGCATTGATCAAAACAAATAAAAAGAAAGATAAGACTCCATTCGATTGGACAGAAGAAGCTGAAAAAGCCTTTGAAAATATTAAAGAAACACTTGCAAATGCAACTCTGCTCGCTCACCCAGACAAAATTCTGCCGTTATGTGTCGCAACTGATGCATCGACTTTGCTATTGGTGCAACACTGTACCAAAAGGACAATGACAAGAAGTTACCACTCACTTTCTTCTTCAGAAAGCTATCAAAAACTGAGAAGAACTACAGCACATACGACAGGGAGTTACTGGGAATATTTGCTGTGCTGAAGCATTTCAGGCACCAATTAGAGGGTACATGTTTCACTGTGTATACAGATCATAAACCCCTAACACATGCCTTCACGCAAAAGACAGAGCCAGCTTTCCCGAGAAGAGCTCGACAGTTGGACTATATAAAACAGTTGACTACGGACATCCAGTATATAATTGGAGAACTCAACACTCCAGCTGATGCTCTCAGTAGGATCGAAGCCATCTCGGCACCGTCTCAATTACCTTACGCTGGAATAGCTAAAGAACAGTTAAGAGATGCAGAATTGCAAGAACTGTTGTCAAACGATGACACAGCTCTCAAATTGAGACAAAGGAAAATCCCTGGTACTAATGTCTTACTAACATGTGACATTAGTACAGGCAAGAACAGGCCATTCCTGCCAATAAAGTATCGCAAATTGGCTTTCAGTAATGTGCACAATCTATCGCCCCCTGGACCAAAATGCACTGCTGGATTAGTAGCATCAAAATTTGTTTGGCCACGAATGAAGTCCGACTGCAACAAATGGGCTCACAGTTGCCTGAATTGCCAAGAGTCCAAAGTAGGAAGACACACTCGTTCGCCTCTCAAATCTTTCAAACAAACGGAGTGGTTCAAAACAATACACATAGACTTGGTGGGTCCATTACCCCCATCCCAAGGACACAGATACCTGTTGACGATGATCGATAGAGCAACTCGATGGCCAGAGGCAGTTCCTCTCTATGAGATGACAGCTCCCACAGTAGCTGCCAGGTTATACAACACCTGGATTGCCCGCTATGGCATACCTGAAGTCATCATTACGGACCAGGGTTGCAAATTTGAAAGCTCGCTCTTTCAAGAGCTGTCTAAAAAGCTTGGTGCACAACACAATCACACCACAGCTTACCATCCTCAAGCAAATGGTAAAGTTGAGCGATGGCACAGAGCTTTAAAAGACTCCATCATGGCTTGCGACACCAAGAGATGAGTTGACATACTACCAACCATCCTCTTGGGCCTTTGATCTGCTCTACAAACGGACACAGGTCACTGTGGCACAGTTGGTGCTAGGCTAAGAGCTACGCCTATCAGGGGACTTTTTCACCCACTTGAAAGAAATTAACCCCAAAACGTTCGTCTAAAACTTACGGACTGACGCTAACAGCATTTTGAAACAGGCAGCTCGTCATGGCCAACCAAAGATTTATGTCTCCAAACACTTGGTCACAACATCTCATGTGTTTGTCAGAGACAAAAAAATAAGATCTTCGTTGGAGAAACCATACTCCGGTCCTTATAAGGTTGTATCACAAGATGACAAGAATTTTGTGATACTAATCGCAGGTGAAGAAAAAACGATTTCAATCGATAGATTGAAACCTGCGTACCTTATAAACGACGACAGGAAAATGCTCCAAAGAGCAACAAGGAAGACTACCGAAAAGAAAATTGAAGAAGAAAAACTGACCACACAGTCCAATATCACACAACCACAAAATGTTGAGGACAAACTGGTTGAAAAAGGTGATAAATCACAAAAATCACCAGTGAAAATAACAAAAATAAAGAAAATGGTGAAGTTTAGTGATGAGATTGTTAAAATACACTACAATCCATCCGCCCCCTTATGCCAATTAAAAAGAGGCAGGCTCCTTGGCAGCAAAAAGCGAAAAAACCAGATTCCAACTCGAAAATCCGTGAGATTGGCAAGGAGAAACTAAAAATATTCACAAAAATTAATATCCACTTCGAAATCTGCAAACCCGCACAAAATTACGCATGAGAATCTGGGAATATTTATAACAAAAGAAATTCCACAGATAAGCAGAGAATAAATGCGTCCAAATAAAATACGACACGAATAAACAAATCCACGTGCGATACGGAAGAAAACATCGCAACTTGTTTCTATTGACAAACATTCAGATAACAAAATAGTCAATAGATCGTGATGTCACAAACGAAGAGTGCATTCCTTCGTGAGATACAAAATTTCAAAAACTTGAAAATTCAAACACGCTTAACTCTGCTTATACTTGACAGATTTTGACCGGAAAACTTTTCAGCAAAAGAATATTTGATACACTATCCCCTCCAAACATGTCTGAAATAAGATTACAACTTGGAATAAAGCTGCAATCGAAAAATATTCTCGCAACGTTTTTCACTCGCTTTTCTACTGTTGATTGAAACACACCGAATTCTAACCAAACTTTCTACTATTTTTTCTTTTCCTTTTTTTCTAATATTTTTCTGTTTTTTCCTTCCTTGTCATGTCGTCCCCAACAAACATGCCATTCCTAATCCCAGAATTCCAATTCGTCGTTCCACCCGTACCTCAGCCTGTAAAGACTAAGAAACAGATGGAATGAGAAAAGGAAATCAAAAGGATTGAGAATGAGTTGCTGATGGATACGATATCGGCTGCGGACATGGTCCAGATGATGTCCGCACCCCTTCCAGCCCTCATTTCACCCCCAAAGTCACCGGAGAAGACACCGAGAGTAGAGAACCCACCCTTGGAATCCTCAACCCAGTTGGCATTGGAGGTGAAGAGGCAACTCCTGGTGGAAGAGGTGCCTCAAATACGCCCTCCTCCCACCTTTGGTATAGCCTACAGACCATCGGGGACTTCGAACTCCCCGATGTTCAACCGGCCAAAATTGAAAACCCCACCTGGTCCATCAACATTCTACCATCCCCATCACTATACTTGTCCGGCCCCTCAAAATCAACCACCCAGACAAAGGGGACAGGCCAGCAGAGACGCCTACCAAGCCCGGTTTAATGCGCGTAAACACTCTTACGAGTGCGTAGGGGCTGCGATAGGCTCAGCCCTTGCTGAATGGGAGAAAGACCAGTGACAACAGTAGACTCAATAAGTCCCCCCAGGCACGCAACTTATCATTTTTGCAGCGCAAAAACTAGGGGGGAGTAGCTGTGGGGACAATACTTGTATGAGGTAATAGGGGCTTGCACCCCTTGACGACAGTCGCCGCCCAAAGGCTGGCAATAATCATCTTTATGACGTTAAACAAATTTACACTGGTGCGTTTGTATGTTCGTACTTGTACGTATGTACAGGTAACATTGCACAGGCTGAGATCAATTACCTGATAACAATCTTGGTGATGTCACGGCCTAGTACCAAATGCGCTGCGTCATTTCTTATCACCTCGACAAAGGCATGAAACGACGTAACGCATGACATAATTACGTACATGTACGTATGCATGTGTCTGTGTGCGTGTATCAAATCCTGTATATAAACTCTCAGAACCGGCTTAAAAATCGCCAGTGTTTGCCGAGGATTTGGCTCTCCCATACCTTATTGTATGAAGTGGCAGAACACGCAAAATACTGTTGAAGACCTTCTAGTGCGAACATCTCTCACAACAAGGTATTCCACATAGCCCTATCAACAAGGAGCTGCATTAAGATGTGGTTAACTATTGTGTTGAATAATATTATTTGTTTGTTGGCCTTCCCGAAACCAGTCTGAACTCAAAAATCTTGACCCGTGAAATTGGTCCGCTTTTGCTTCGATGCTTTCAATTCTGTTATCAATATAATGTTGCCATCTTAGCTGTGACGCCACAACGTTTTAAAGAGAAATTGGTTGCTGAAAAATAGTTATGCTATGGTATATGATTAATATTGTCGCAGATGTCTTGGACCCAATGTGAAAGTTTCCCAAATTTCGTAGATTCAACCGCACCCGTGCGTCGAGCGGAAAATTGTTGCTCAACTTTCCCAAATAATAATGTCCAAAGTGCTCGGACTGGGAGAAAGTCGCGCATAAATCTGTCTCAAACATAAATTTTTGTCCAGTAGCGATGGATAGAATTAGAATTTTCACAACTTCGTCCCAATTTTGCTGGGTTTTCTTCGGCCACCGCTCTGCTAACGCGAGTAACCTCGGGCCATGAATACTTCCCACCAAAAACATTAGCGTCTTCGATATAACAACCGATAATCATCGAAAATTCGATTATACCTTAGCAGTAACGCCGATAAAACACGTCGATTCGCATAAATCACTCTTTTTCTCGACAGGTAGGCGAAAAAAAAAAAAAAGGCTTTTCGAGAGCGCGTTTGAAAATATAGAGCCTCTTGTGATTTATAAAGGTGTGCGGTAACGCAAGTTTTTTACGAAATTTTGTTTATAGTGTTGTACCGAAATTTCATTTACCGGTTGAAGGCCGCGATGAAAATGCGCATTTCTCCCCCACACACTTCGCTCTCAATAATCGGGAAAAACGGTTAGAGGAAAACATCAAGTACCCAACCTTCTCTCCGCAGATATACATTTTGTGGGCTCTCACCTTTACGCGCAAAACTGCATAAATCTACAGTTTGCATTTGGTTCGGTAATCTTATTGCGTACGTTGAATTTTTTTATTTTTTTCTTTACTCACCACTTTATGCTGTCTTGTCACAAAATGCTGAATATTTTACTGGGTTGTAGGCTACCAACTTTCGTGCTCGTGCATGCAAAAATCGTTGGCAACCAATGGCTTCGTCTGGAGTATGAATGCGAAGACTCCGCAGATTCTTTCCAGGGAATTAGGCGAAAAAAATTGTGAAAAATGCATTTGTTAAAAGTTACGATGTCATTTTTTTAATCTTCTATTAAATTCAAACTCTTAATGCGAGTGCTGGTGCTTGCAAAAATCCTTTACAGTGAAAGCTTCGTCTAGACTTGGGAAATCTATAGAAAAAAGTTGTGAAAAATGCATTCCACACAAGAGTTATGATGTAGGCACTTTTTACTCTGTTTGTTTGCAAACGGTATGTTAATATTGATCTCACAAACTGTTTAGAGGTGCAGATGAAAAAAGTTTTCTTTTCATGACAAAAGAAAATGAATGACACAGTTATCCCACTTTGACCTAATTTTTTTTTTTGTGTTCAATAGATTAGTCACGTGTGACATCATAACCCACCTAAAATGTATCAATACTTACAGGTAAGCGATTTCTGGTCCGAACAAACTTATGTCGTTAACACAAACCTATGTAAATTCCTATTTGATTATGAAAAATATATAGAAATTGAAAATTTTTAAAGACCAATGAAGTAGAAAGTAAATTATATTGTTTGGAGTATCTCAGGTTATTCGTATAAAAATTATTATAGTTCCTACATAACCCTCAGGTTTTGGAAAAGTTCTTTCACTTTTCTTACTATAAAAAATAGATGGGTCAAATTGTTTGTCTGGACTTGTATTTTTTTTTTTTTAAATAAATAAGGCATTTATGTTGCCAGTTCTTCTTTTCGCATATTTACTTGGGATAAATTTTGTAATTGTTTTGTTTCTCGTATGTTCTGCTGGCATGTAGAAAAAAAGCATAGTATTGGCAGGATCTTTCCAACGGTGCGAGGGTCCGTGGCCAAAGCATGTTACTTTGCATGTCGGCGACAGCAGCCTCAAAAGTGGCATAACATGGACCAGCCCCCCTAATCTGCTCGAAAGAGTCCACTCCCTAAGTGAACCATTGACTTCAAAATTCATCGTATTAAAAAACTTAAAAAATGAAGAAAGGATATTAAAAAATAGCTCATCTCACTGCTGACCTAACCTTCCTCTTCAAATCGTTAAACACGATTAAAAATAAATATATTTGCCCTATTGAAAAATAAGGAAAAACAAAAAAAGAAACAAGAACTTAAAACAAAGTTGACCTAGATGAGATGAACCCGCGACTCCTGAGTGGTGTACCAATGTTTCACCACTGGGCCACGACGAATGATGCCGATAGTCTTTTCAAACAGAAATAAAACACACACCAAGCAAAAAATAAATTTCATTCCCTACATTGGGGTACGCGGCAACGTCTGCAGACGTCTCATTTATATTACTAAAAAGAAAATAGGCATTTGGACCCAGTTTCAGCTGATAACAGCGTGATGACATCAACCCATAACAGATCTATTATTTGTATCTTATATTCTTATCATTAATTATATAAATGCTACTTTCGTAACGCCATTATATGACCAGTTTAGCAGATATAATTGGCTATGCTTATATTTAAGTCTTACTTAAAATCATTTTCTTCATAATATATTAATGTACCTGGTTTTCTTAATTGATAATTCCGACACATTTATGTAGGTCTGTGCAAGGAACATGAACTTTTACTAGGTAGACTCGATTGTGCGTATTACAAGGATTTTCCTTTTTCTACATGTGACGTATTTCACGCACACTTGCACGCATAAAACTGATTAAACGTAAAGTAGATGTATTTAGCTTCCTACAAGTGACGTCATTTTATTCACACTAGCACACTAACCAAATGAACGAGCGTACCTAGCAAACGAAGTAGATATATACCTTGGGTCTGTGTGAATTATCGGGTGTAGCAGAATTGTGTACTTTTTAGTATCACTGTATAATATTTATCTACATAAGTATATGCATGTTTCGCCTAAATTTTTGGTTCACGGTTTTGAGAAAACTACATAAGTAATAAGACAGATTTTCATAAAAATTAGTCCTTACATAGGACCAGGTTTGATATGAGTTTAGTGTTTGTGGGTTCAGTAGGTTCCTAAAAAACTGGAGAACAAACAATTCTCGGAAAACAAGATTTTTCCAGGATTTCAATGTAACTACGAAATGGATCATGCTGAAATTTTCACGATACATCATTCTTATGTATGTGCAAGTGTGATAAAAGTTTGGTACTTATTCGTTGTTTAGTTTTTTAGAAAACTTGAAAAGAAAAATTGCTGTAAAAAAATTTTCGATCACGGTTTTGAGAAAATTACAAAAGGGATAAGGCTGAAATTTTTACGAAAGATATTTTTTATGTAGGACCAGATCTTCTAGGAGTTTGATGCTTATTAGTTCAGTAATTTCTGAGAAAACTAAGGAACGAAAAATTCCTAGAAAAAAGGTTTTTCCAAGAAATTCGATGAAAGTACGAAAGAGATCGGGCTGAAATTTTCAAATTAAATCGTTTTTATGTTTGTGCAAGTCTGACTGAAGTTTGGTGCCTATTAATTTAGTAAATCCTGATAAAATTGGAAAAGAAAACAGTTCTGGAGAAAATTTGATGTTGATGGTTTTGAAAAAATTGCGATAGGAATAGGGCTAAAATTTTCACGAAAGGTATTCCTTATACAGGACCGCATGTTTGATAGGAGTTTGTTGCCTATTGGTTGGGTAGTTTTCTAGAAAAATGTGAGCAAGTCGTCTGCGTTGCTTGAAGTATTTTTTTGGTATTTATGGCGCAAGAGGTTACCAGTGTCTTCTCTGCATTATATTAAATTTAGGTTTCTTTTTTTTCCCTCTTTTTTTAATTTTAAATGAAAATCGGAATAGTGCGGTGTTAGACGTTTTCAATCTAATCTCATATTCTCGTTCCACGTTTATGACGCTCTATTTCCTTTGTCTTGCGTTCCTTCTTTGGTTCACTTTGTTTAACTTGGTTGGAAACGGTGTCGATTTTTTCTTTTCATCACCAAAACCGTCACCGTCGTTCTTACGCCTGTCGACTCCCCCATACTGGCCATGGCTAATGAGCCTAAAGAAGTTTTACTTCAAAAAAATTCATTAAAAACAATTTCAAGTTTTAGTTGACTTTCATATAAAAACTTTTTTTGCAGATCATGCTGCGCTAGAATTTTGAAATGTTCATGGCTTGAAAACTCTCTTTTCTAGCAAAGATTACTGCACCATAATTTTCTCAGTATAATGGTTAAATTAAAATTGTTAATTTGGGTTGACTAGTTCACTATATTCACTGTACGTTTGGAAACCTCATGAAAAAAGTAAATCAAATCTTACAAACTGTTTCCTATTTGTGAGTAATAAAATGTATTACGTTTAAAACTTTATGCTGTATGTTAGGTTACTGGTCAAATGGGACAATGTGCGAGAGTGATGTCCCCAAAAAGTTTCCTATCAACTTAAAATGTAGGGAACATACTGAAACAGGGAAATTTTCGCCAAAAGGTGTGACCGTGTCCTTCATCGAATGGTTTGTTATCATAGGATTTGAATGCGCTGAACTGTTCAGTCCTAGAGAGGGAAAGAAAACTATTTAGACAGGGATATGAAAAGTTGAAGTTGATTGTGTGACATTTTGAAGAATTTTATGATAGAAAAATTTGAAATATTTTAATAAAATGCGAAAAGTTGCTACTGTTGATCTTATTTTCTTATAGCTGAATTGTGTCCTCTGTTTGAAGAAAATGAAAAATTATTGAAAACGCTGTCTAAAAGTTTAAAAGAAAATTAAATATCTAGTTTTTTATTAGCCTAAAAGAAAACTGTAAGTATTCACTGACTGAAACGGTTTTCAAATTTTGTTGAGCGTATACCTCCCGCATCTGCTATTTCAACTTCGTTTGGAGAAGTTTTCTCTTAAGTGCTTAAAAACAACTTAGAACCAATACTATTTCTATGACAAACAGCAAGCAATGCATAAATTTCAAATTCAGATAAAAATTATGTTTTTCGGAGCTCATCTTTGTCTTTATTTTGTTGTGCATCTTTTTTCAGCATGTATCGTTTATTAATTTATCTTTGAACGAAAAGTTCGGAAGAATGTTCATTTTCACCGTTTTTGCCGGTTGTAGTATGTTTTTCCTCACTGTGAGTCGCTAGAAATCATCGAAAACCGTTTTGTTATTGAATTTAATAAAGATTCCCTTTCAAAATGAGAGTCGAAGAGTTTTTATTTGTTGATAGTTATTTGTGCTGCTCGAATAAGATAGATAGATAGAGTAACGACGTCCCTCATCGACTTATTCAAAAGAATTGTGGGGCCACTTGTTCAAATACGACTACCTGTTGCCAGGAAAACTAATTCATAATGAAAAACTTCACAAAAAGTCTATTTTTCTGTTTGGTAGCAGAAAAGAAACACCCTGATGGTATGAACCGTGTGTCTCGAAATATTGGAGAAAAGATGGAAAAAAGATAGGTCATTGGCTAGGAAAAAGCAGTTCAACGATGCAATTAGCTATACTAAAAATGCGGAAAAATAAAACACGTTTTCGTTTTGGATCGTAATTTGTTTATCTCTGCATACCTTCATTGTCGAATTCTATCTCTTGTCGAAATATTTTTGTTTTTATCGGAGGAATGTGAACGGAAGCAAAAATAAAACCTCGTTCTTCGATACGTATTGTGATTTAAACAACGTTCGACTGAAATCCAATACGTCAAGAGACCCCATTTTCTTCCTTTTTCTCCTTTTATTATTAGTATTTTTTCTTCCGCTATACCTTTCAGTGGTGTTTCTCTATGTCGATGCAAAGGATGAAACTAATTTTTTTTTCATTTATTCTACGTGGATGCTATTGTTTCAGACAACGTAGGTGATATATTGTGGTTTTTCTGGAGAAGTGTACCCTTCACGAAGAGTTTGTGGTGGTATTGTATGTAATGAGGAATGTAAAGGATTTCGTCGAGTGTCAAACAGTCAAGCACAACCCTACTACGGATGCTTTTGCTCCTACTATTTCTACTGCGACTACCAATACTACCACACTGCTCCTACTGATATTAGTCTTTTTTTACTAGGCTCTACTTTGCTAACTACAACCCTTAGAACACTTCACTTTTTAACAAGAGCTCTGTCATTCATATTTAGAGTAGGTATGCTTTTTTTTTTGTTGTTTTTATATGGCTTACCCATATTCATGAACGTACTTTATGTGTACCTTTCTACGAATATTAGGGGAGTTAAAAAAGAAAAGAAAGAAAAAAAAAAGAAAAGAAAAGAGTGAAAACAAAACATAAAAATATTCAGAGTGGAGAAATACATCTCCTGTAAGGGCAAGAGATAGAAGAGGGTTTACTCGAACAATCTTCATGGATGGTGGGTGCTTGATTTTTTTTGTGGTATGGGCTGAAGGGGTTACATTTCTGGCTGCATTTCTACTGTACAAAGATTCCCTCAAACTAGGTACGTGTAACGGATTCTACTTTCTCTTTCTATTTAGACTAAAGAAATAAAAAAGAATTGAAAACAATGAAAATTTTTTCACTTTTTTTCTTATTTTCGAACAAATGGCTTTTTAGCTTCTTTTTTTCTCACAACCCATGACCTCTCATTTTTTTCCAACTTTTTTACGGTTTATGTTGAGTTTGTGTAAACTGTGGAGAAAGTCTTCGTTGCTGTTGTAATGAATTTTTACAGACATAAGCATCAAAATATTATGTAACACGTTTTACGGATTTCCTCTCCAATCTTTACCAAAAATATCATAATTCAAGTAAACGCGAAAATTAGTCGTTACCACTATCTTGCTGAAGAGACATTTTTGGATTTGCGAGGCAGCTTCTAACCCCGTAACCTCGTCCTGTGTTGGTGCATTATGGGTCTAGCAGATTTGTATCGAAAGATTGCCGTTAAAATTTCTATTGAATCGTGAACCATTGCATTAAAATCGAATTGAAAGGAAGTAAAAGGTTTCAGCCGACTACTTTCTAAAATGAATAAGTTTAATGAACCTTCGGAAATATTTGGGAAGTATTTTTGGGAAACATATAAGTTTGGTACAGTAGTGCTGGCTGGACCTTTGCTTTAGCTTTAAGAATGAAAAATCACCGAAAATGGTGTATTCTATGTTTATAAGCTTTTATTCTACTCATTCCTGCGATTTTAAAATGTACTTACCAATACTGCAGCCAACCTTCCGAAACAAAATAATGTTTATTTCACCTGAAGCTAAAGCCAAAAAAATATGAAAGCTTATCTTTTAAAAATTCGTTTTTAATCTGATTAATTCATTATTCATTTGTCTATCCCTTATCAATGAGTTGAAGTTATAATTTTCTGTTTTCTTGCATTCTCATAATTTTTAACCGTAGATAAATGAAAACTTTTTAGGAAATATTATTTGCCTGAAAAATGTGCACAAGACCTGCTTCAATTGTGGGTCGTGAACAGAAACAAAGAGTTCTCTTTAAGTCGTAATACCTGATAAGTGTTATTTTTTGTCGCTCAGAAGTATACTATGACATAAAATACCTACAAGACAGCCAGTTAGACACTTGCAAATATAACAAAAACATTTTCATTTGTCTTTCAACTCCACTCAGTTTCCTTGCAGCGCATTTGCAAAACCGATCACTGGTAATTGTGTTGAGCTAGTATCAATTCCTTGGATCTTGTACCGGCATCTTGTGTCACTACTCTCAATTACTTTTGTGGCGACTTCTGATTGGTGGTGGACTGGTATGCTTCAAACTCGCCAATCAGTTGTGTGGCCAGTTCTCACATATGTGAGAACAAACAATCTTTTGTCACCCGGGCGACTACTCCGAATTAGTTGTCTAATTTTAATAACAGCTAGCGCCATACACACGAGGTCGATATTTGTAATTGTATACCTTCGCATCTTACAATTTCATCTCATACCTAGGCAACACTGGAGAACATTCATTTGAGGGAAACTTTAAATTCATGATTCATATTTGCTTGTACTAGTATATTTTATTCTCGATGGTACATCGTCAATTATTCTATTTCTTTTTGGGATATTTTACATTATCTTATTTGGATGTTCCCAAATTGTGACTCTAATAATTATGATTTTCTTCCATTTTCATTGTTTTCATTCTATGTATAACTTGCCGATCATACTTCCAAAATTTTCGTTGTTCAATATTTTTCTGTTGGTTTCATTGATACTAGACCTGCACAGAATGTACGATTTTAAAGCCACATACAGTGGATTCCATATCACCAGTTCTGGATTAGTGTGTGGAAATAATTTTACTGCATACTGCACATGCGCTCTCTGTCAAATTTGTTTTACCTTATATTGCTATTGTGCATGGATCACAAAAAAAACAGTTTATAACAAGTGCCGAAAGTAGGTAGTTCCACAAGTGTGAAGTTTGGGCGAGCTAGAAGCCAATGCTACAAACTTCACATGAGTAGGGACTACCTATTACACAATATATTACTATCTTGATTTTCAACAAAATTTTGAATGGAAATAGGCATTTAAAATTTTCTCAAATTTACCACAGAACTCAAGTATTTTATTTCACTATTAGATGGTTTTCGTTCACTTTATATGTGAGAGGGCAAGTCCGAGAATGGACAAAGTTTGAGTATAAAACCAATAAGGTCTAAAACACGAGCGATTGGATTGGTGTTAAATACAAAATTCGATCCTCCATTGCCATGATAAGGCGGGGTGAATTGGTGGTGAGTCGTTTGGTTGTGTTAGCAACCATATAGAAATGCGTACCTATTTGGAGTAAAAAGTGCATTCAATGTTTGGTGTCATTTCAAAGTGTTGTTATACTTCACATTAAGTGGCATGATTGGAGCAGCTGGTAATGGACCCACCAAAAAGTTTGTTGGTGCTGCAGCCGTGACAGTGTGTAAATCATTCTCTCGTATAAGTTTACGAGAAACACAAGCCGGTGGTAACTGGTCAAGTCTGTGTGCTTTCTCGAACCCCTCCGAATCTTCTTCTTATGTTCATTCGTAAATTGCACTTACGTTACACAGTAAAAATACGAATTGGTAAATCAGACATTTTCTTATTTAGCCTGTTGAATTTGGCTCTAGTTTTCTGCGGAAGAGGTGATTCGTGTCGATAACACGTGCTGCTAATTTACTGTAAAAAGTTCTTATTGTACTGAAAAATATCTTTCATTTTAAAGTGAACACCTCACAGAGTAGCAGATTCTTTTTGTGCGTTTATGTGGTATAGTCTATCGCCTTTTGTTGTTATTACTGATCCCATAATAAAGATGAGGGTTTCATTTCGTTCTCATGAACCATTTTCGAATTAAGGAAATATGTGGCCAACAGAACATTGCAAGTACCAAAGGATGACAACGACTTGCAGAAATAAGAAAAAAACCAGAGAACGAGGCTATTGCTGGAATCTTCCAGGATACACAAACGATGAAATGTTACCCGGAAAACGTATAAAATTATGTTTTAAAACGTTATATCAACTACGAAACGAATATCGTTCTCTTTTCCGATTGTTGGCGACTGAGGCAGACCGAAAAAGTAACCGAGAGAGTGAAAGACGAAGAAAAAGGGGGTTGAAAATAGGAGAAACAAAAAGGGATGAAAAGGAGTGAGCGAGCAAGATAGAGAAATGATGGGTTCATTCCGTCGTTAAATCCGTAAACCATTTATAACTTTTTCAAGTACGTTTGTATAACGCAGCCTTTTTAGGGGCCCATCCCTCTCACTACTGTCCCTTTCAGCATAATGTACATTAAATTTTCAGCCATACCTTTCACCCAAGAGAAAACCTTCTACTAATGAATTTTCCGTTTACTCGCACCCTAACTTTATCAGAATTTTTTTGTACCGTCTCCCTCCCATTTCATGCGTAAGACTTATTTTATTCTCAGTTATGATGGCGATTGTATGGAGGGGGGAGCCATATATTCCTAAAAATGAAATTTCGGAAGCTTGGAACGTCGATATGTTCGCGTACCTTCGCATTTAATTTTAAATATTTTATTTGTAGTTGAATTTGTATTTTTACGTGTACCGTGTACGAGTGGTTTTTTTTGCCTCCTTCCAAAGGGTTGAGATAAAAAAAAATTACAAGAATAATAATAATAATAATAATAATAATAATAATAATAATTTTCGACGTGATGTTTGATTCGTTGGCACGGTTTTTTCTTTCGTTTACGATTGGATCCCATTGTGTTCGCGTGATTCATTGTACCTGTGGGGTTACTCGAATCTGTCGTAATCTACTCGTATTATTACGTTTATGTATCTTTTAACGACCATAATTTTGTTTTTCGGTTCTCTTCTCGAATGTGTACCGGTAGCGCCGTTTTGTGGTCAGCAGGTGACCGCGTAGTTCGGACCTTTTTTTTTCTTCTCGCTCTCTTTCTTTTTCTTTCTCTTTGTGCGCTCGTTTGCTTTTCTCTTTTCCTCTTCCGACTTCGTACAGACAAAATTCTCTAAAGAAACTACCCGCTCGATGCGTTTTCTCGGAGGTGAATCCTTTAATGAACGGTCGTAGTCTGAAGACTGGTGGTGGCGGTGGTGTTTTTTAGGGGCGAGGTTGATCTTCGACCGTGTGAACGAGATGGTCGAAGCCGCCTCGTTACATATAATACAGAGATGCCACTTGATTTATATCGTTATTCTTTTTATCTACTCAACTTGCGCAAGGTAAATAATGTAAGCACGGAGCGAAATGAGTTTGAGAAAATGTTACCCGATGTGTGCAACTTACGCTGCATTGATATCTCAAATTTTCAACGTTGTTTTTAATCCATTTGGAGTCGATTTTTGGGGAAGTTCACTTTAAATTAGATTACTAGTTTGTATGAATGGTCGAGGATTTGTTTTCGTTCCCAAATTTCTAGAATAACAAATTTTACGTCGCATAAGATATTTGGCATTAAATCTATAATAGCAAACTCCTTAAGAGAGTATTCCTGATTGAGTGATCGCAAACATAAAGCCCTGGCTATAGTTGTACTGCAGTCAAATCGTAACTGTACGCCGGAGATCGGAAAACGAAAAATTTATTTTCCAATTCTATTAGTTTTTGTTTCTAAAAATTTTTTTCTGTTTCCGTTTGTTTTTGATCATAAAATTTGTTGCTGTTGTTTGTTAGTTTCCGTTTTTGTTTCTGTTTTCAGCTGACTGAAGATGTTTAGAAAAGTAGATAGCCTGCTTACAACTTGTGAGTATAAAAAATTGACTTCCAGCAAAATAAAATGTATTTAGATCCGAAATTTTAATTTTTTGCAAGTGGAAAACAAAAAATTTTGTTCTCATTTCTATTTTATTTTGGTTTTTCAAAATTTTATGTCCGTTTTTGTTAGTTTCCATCTTTTGTCAAAAAAACGGAATCTGATCCGTTCCTGCTTTTTTTTCGTTTCATTTTCCAACTTCCGCTGTACCCTAAAATTCTCTCTAGTCTTCTATCAAATTAAACCAATCCCAACTTCGGATTATTTAGTTCTAGTTCAAGTAGGTTACTTATATTCCATGGTGAGAAAAATTGGTCTTGCTCTTAAACTTTCTACCAAACGAAAACGAAGGACTAACGCAATATTATGACGAAACGTGACGAAATGCAAAATTTGAGAAAAAAATATTAACGAACTCCGAAATGTCCCTAATCTTGCTATTTGATTAATTTGCAATATTACATATGTTTAATTCAATTCTTTCTCTCTATTTGAACATTTACAGGTGTCTGTGGTAAGTTAAGATTCTTGTGTATACTTTGGAAAAGGAATAGTAAGTCTAATTTAGCTACCAATCATCTGTGACTAAAAATGGGACTAGAATGTGCAAGACGAAGACCAAGATCGAGTCAAGGACTACCAAAATGAAGGTCGTAATTTTGGTCTTACTTTCGCTCAACTTTACTTATAGTTATCTTACTTCAGCCATATGAGTTGACCTGAACCAAATTCATCTGTAAATTACCTGGGAAATCTCTTCACACCTTGTCTTTTAAACTGCACAACATCAACCTAGAGTTAGTTGGCAAATAACTACTAACTCGCGTTATATTATCGAATCGTTTTAACATTTTTGTATTCACTCGTAAAAAGCTGAATTCAGGGATTCGGCTAGTTGCTACTATCATAATCGTATATACAGACCACATAACTTTAGAAATATTACGCAATATTTTTATTTTTATTCACCCAATTGTATTTCGATTCGACTTGAGCAGTGGTTCTCAATTTCTTTTGGGTGGCGCCTCCCTTGCCCATCGTTCAGGTACTCTTAGCCTCTCAGCACCTTTCTAATTACCTCTTGGCTTCAAGATAACGAAGTTTCCTTCGACTATAGCCTTCAGAATGTGCATACTAATGATATTATAATACGATGAATATCCTCTTGCGTCTTCCTAAACGACGTGAATTAATCTCACGCTCAGGATTGTGTCCCATCTCAGGTTGGGAACCACTGACTTAAATCGATTATTCTTCCACATTTCCATGGGCCTTTGAATGCTTCCTTAATACTTTTCGCTTCATAACAGTCTTTTAGCGATTGTCCTTACATTTCTATTGCGGGAATTTCTCGTCATTCATTATGATCTTCCTCATTAGTATGGCCTTGGTCATGTCGACCTTTTTATAATTTCAGTTGTTACTTTCGATCAGGCAAGTATGGCTCCTTAATCATGCTATTTATTTTGTTCCAAGTTAAATTATTATATTATAAGCCTTTATTCTACTCACTACTGCGATTTTAAAATGTACCAATACTGCAGCCAACCTTTCGCAATAAAATAATGTTTATTTCGCTTTAAGCTAAAGCCCCTCCCAAAAAATAAAATTTGATCTTATAAAAATTCGTTTTTAACCTAAACTTATTATTTAGATTTTGGACGAATATGTTATAATTAGCCATACGTAGTATAACTCGTAGGATAGATAATTTTGTATTGCAAATGGATGAGCCTAAGTGAATTTGTAAATCAATGCTTCTTCGTCTGTTATAAATCCCGTAATCTTTATCGTGAGAAGTTTCCCTCTATAAACGATTACTCTTGAATATGATCTTGAATATGATGTCCTTTACCAAAACTAGAAAGACGGTAAAGTTCTGTCATTGTATGTATAAAGTTCGTCGTTGTTGACATTAGTTTTATTTCAATTGAAACCTTTTTCCCCAAGTCTTTTCGTTTTCTAAATTCGCAGAGTTGAGTACTTTATCGCCCATCGTTTGAATTATTGTCTTTTTTATGTGAATATTTGTGTCGTATTGAGCATGCCTGCTTATGCAACCAAAAATAAATATATTCGTCACTAGATTTATACTTACGATTCTCCGTATTTCTGGTTTGATAAAGTGACTGATTCTTAATTGTAATTCGCTAATTTCGAATCTTCAGATTTTGTTTTGTGATACATCATCTCTTAAATCTTTTTCGAGGCTCTGAGTACAAATTTGACGATATTTCTTTTAAATGAATCATAATGGTTTCCTTACCATCTGTTGAACAGTTCTGTTTTTATGGATGGGCGAATAATCATAATTACTTTGCACTCGTGAGTTCTGTTGTATTAGTGTTCCCTTTTACGTTCAACTTCAAAACATTTTGATCTTCGCACTCCACAGCCTGTGGAAATCAGATATAATTGCTATTGTTAATATAAATAAATTCCGTTAAAAAACCATGAATATTGTAAAGTAATTGAATTTATAGATTCCTTAGAAAAGTGATACGTCTATCTTTCTCATCACTTTCAAGCAGTTTGTTATGACAAGAGTAACAAAACTTGATTTAAAAAGTAATTATTTTCACTTCCATGTTTCCATTTAGTTTAAAATTTAAATAATTCTCTTTCCACATGAAAATTCTTTGAAGATTACGTTTTTTTCTTTTCCATTTTTCCATACTTTTCATCTTTTCAATTTTTTTGATTTTTGTTTTACCTATTTTTCTCCCCTTTGTATTCCTATCTTTCATTTCAGTTCTTATTTTATATCTTTTTGCTCTTAATTTTACTTTCTCTGTGCAACCTCTTTTTCTCATTTGAATTTTAATAACGTGAAGTTCGATTAAATTAACTTACTCCACTACAGAAAAGCGATATTTTACATACTCTGGGTTATTTTTCACTGTGAGTAGATAAACTTGCTCTACAGTTTTCTGTAACTCACATCCTTTCAGTGATGAACGACTAAATCAAGTGAGGTGTCTTGATTTGTGAATTTTTTTCACGCTGAATTGAATGAAATCAACCAAAAATCGATAGGAGCAATAGTTTTAGAGTTAGGATGAACTTGGTACTGAAAAAAGTGATTTTTAAGAGAAAAAATTTCTAAAAATTCTTGTAATATGGATAAACTTTGAATTAGCTTTCCTATGGATTAGTATCAATAGTATAGAGTATCTGTTGAATTTTAGTTGGCCAAAATGGGAATACAGTCGTTAGGGTGGTGGTATGACAGAAAATGTAACATAGAAGTATCATTTTCTTAAGTTAACCTCAGGTTGGTAGGACCATTATTTTCCGAGTTATTCCGGATTGTTAATTTTGCCTGTGAAAACTCATAAGTCTGGTCTTTATAATTCAGAAAATATAGATCCTACCAATCTGAGGTTAGCCCCATTCAATTTAGTGCTAAAATATAAGTAGAATGTGATATATTACGGTACCCTGTTTCTGCCGAACTTTTTATTTATGTTGGGAATTATGAAAAGATTGCTTAAAAAGTACATTTTTTGTTACATTTTCCCTCATACCTCCCCTCCTATTGACAGTATCGTCATTTTAACCGTCTAAGTCTAAAAGTGTTTTTCCATAAAAAGTTTACAATAACTCAGAAACTACTGGTTTTAACGACCTATGGTTGATCCTGTTACTTCTTTGAACCAATTAGAGTCTCAAAGAACACATGTTAGAAGTTTACACTAACTGAGTTTTGATTTCATCTTAAATTCGCCGCAGTTACCGCTAGACGAACCCATCAGAACCATCTTTGTCTTGCAATATCCGTAGCTTTATCTTGTGGCGGGTTTGCATTGGAACTGCATTGCTAAACTTATCTTTTTCAAGTTGATTATTTCTCGTTCAGTTTGGTATTCCAGTAAGTGTAGGTTATTGTATCATTATAATACTGGTCAGTGATTTGACTCAGCTCGGGAGAGAAAATCTGAATTAATGTACCAATGAATTCGGTGTGAAAGGGAACTCTTCGCTTGAAATAATGTAATTCAGGTTGTCACCGAAAGCGTATCTATCAGATTCTCGATTAATTAGTTAGTGAGAAAAAAAAATTTTTTGCGAAGCTTAGTAGATTTTCTTTGTTAAAAAATCACTTCTGTATCACTAACATACTTTTAGTAAAGTAATATATAAAATATTTATATTTTTTTGCAAAAAATTACCAATATCACACAAATACGAAGCATGTGATAAAATATACTGATTTAGTATCATATTTTCAAACAAATTTTTGGATAAATTTTTCATTTTTGTGTTGAAAACCATTATTTTTTTGTGAAATGAAAAATTATTCCAAGTATTAGCGGAGATTTTAGTGTCGGTGATCAAATCTAGTGAACAGAATGGGTGGGTAAAAATCGATTTTTTGCTGAGATCGGGTTGTTTTTTGATTAAAACGAGTATTTTTCTTGATGAATCCTAGAAAATGAATTCTTCAGAACAATTATGAGAAAAAAGAAAATCACTCTGAATAGCTAGTAAGTTGGGAATAAATTGACCAATCGAAACCAAAATTGGTAGGTCTGGTCCTTGTATGAGAGGTACTTTTTTTTACCAAATTTCGTGACTATTGAGAGAATATGAAAAATTAGCACCTCCAATTGCTCCAGGGAATGAACCATAATACCATTCGGAACCAACTTCAAAAGCAAGTTAGATATACTTTGAAAATTACTCCTTTTAGAGCGATTAATCTGCCAAAAATACAACAAAATCGCCCCTACCGGACGTACCGTAAGGTCTTTCTGCACCAAAATTGGTAGGTATTGTCTTTGACTTAGAGCACATATGTATACCAAATTTTAGTCCTATCGATTGAAAATTTCGACCTGTACGCTGTTCAATAAAAAATGCATATAAACTGACCTACAGGACGAACCATGTGCCCGATCCGGACCAAAAAGAGTAAAGTTCTTCCTTAAGTGGATTCAAATGTGTGTTTCAAATTTCCAAACGATCTGATGCATATAAAAATATGAATTCTCAAATATAGTGCCAAAATGCTCAGAAGATCATGAAATGAAAAACATACCCACTTTCACCCTGTAGTCCAAATACTCAAGCAATTTTAATTAGTAGATTTTTAAAAAAAGTGTGCTTAAAAACAGGTGAATGTACAAATTTCGGAATATCACTTTATTGATTATCTAATTAATTATTACAATTATTTGATGAATTTCTGTAATTTGATATCTGCAGTGAAAAGAAGGAAGGCGATCGAAATGCTGTATGGTTTTTGATGTGTAAATATCTTAGCGCTTGGTTTAGTTCTCTAGTAGGGGCTAAAATGAGAATTACAATCGTAACTCGTACATCTTACAATGTTGTAACTGTTGACGTGTTGGTGTGTGGTTGTTGTGCACACTCACAACCACACTATTATGTTTACACATCGATCCTTCACGAGTCCCCATTGGAACTCACGCCTTTTTTTTTTTTTCAGTAGATGATTGTCATTTGGTAAGTGTGTCTTTATTTTTTTTGAAATAATCTCATCAAAACCTAGCTGCATGATTTCAAAACGGTGGGTTTAACAGCTTTTTAGGTCCTTTGCTAGAAAAGCTAATTTTGTGTTGAAAAGAACTTCTCTACTTTTTTTTTGTTTAATGCCTTTCTTAGGTTCTAATAATACAGAAAATTGATAATTTATTAAAGGTTTCTTCGACTGTACAGTTTCAGTCGCCTTTACCTTCTTCTCTGTGGCCCTAGTTCGTCTTTAGATAATTTATTCTTCATCTTTTCATATGTTTTACTATCAATTCCAACAATACCATCCAGTTACCGATATTTTTACTTATTTTTTCTATTTTTGAAATTAGAATTAAACATGAAGTTATTGCTCCGTTTTAAGTGCATGTGAACTGATTAAGTAATTAAGTAGATGAGTGGATAAACCAATTAGTTTTTAATCTGTGTAAATTAAACGTTATTTAATTATTGATGGTAAATAGAAGTAATATCGCACCATGATGTATAGCCCACTTGAAAGTAATTAGACACAATCAAAAAAGGAAAAACGCCTCAATTACTAGTTAACCTACATTTGCCAAAGATGTAGACGTGTGTCAAAAAAAAAAAGTTTGTAAAATATTGCTGACAATTGTTTTGCATACTTCACGCTGGGAAAACCATACGGTGGCATTCTGGAGACTCTACTGCGGTTGTATTCGACTGCCTCCAGAAACACACAAAAACATTTTCTTTTTAAATGAAAAGAATATAATATTCTAGTAATACTGGTACGCCAGTTTATCTAGATAATCAAATTTACCTTGGACAATAGTGACGAAGTCTCCGAAATTTCCTTTCGCTTTGTTGGTAATCAAAACTGTTGAAAGGTTTTTAATTACTAGCATAAAGATATGGTTTTGTAAAAAAATTTGTCGAAGCAGAAACCCGCGGAAGATGAAACATCGATTTAGGCAGTAGGCATAATATTGGTATTTATTATACCGTATAATGAGTGGAGATATTTTTATCAATTTTTATTATTCATATTGTTGCTATCATGAAATGTATAATAAGACTGAAGATCTTATCGTTTCTTTAAAATAAGTTGTTATATATTGGGCCAAACTCCGTTATTTCTTTATAATGTTGTTAATTAATGATGTGGTATATTACGGGCAAAGAAAATTTTTTCCTGGGGAGCTATTCCACTTACATTTTCACGTCGTTTCAATCACTTACGCCTTTCACGCCTTCTTTTACTTGACGTAGAATCCCATGAGAATCTCACTAAACCATCGGCCAAGTTAATGTTCATTTAACCGGCGTAAGTGGCTGAAACGACGAAAAGTATAGTAGAATAGCTCCCAAGGTAAGTATTTTCTTTGCCCGTCATATGCTACTGCATCATCAAATAACCATATTAAGACTTTTTTTTTCCAAGGACAATTCTACCAGTTGAATTTTTACTCCTGTTCTGCGAAAATTGCACCATCGTAAGTTTCAGTGCCAGTGGCAGAAACTTCCGTGTTAGGTGTATTGATTATATTTTCACAAAATGACCGAACCTAAAAATAGTGAGGTCGGTAATTTTTAAATTCTAATATTGCTCCTTCTGAGTGTGCGACTACAACACACAGAAAAATCTAAGTTTCCGTCCCTGCTCGGTGCTGTGAATGACTAGGACATCATTTTATGTGGAATGGCAGTATGCATGTACTACTAGCAAAATTTTATATCAAAATACAAAAAATTGAAGATGAATAAGAGCGTGTAAGGCAACGATTGTACAACGAGTGAGCTGATCTGTATTTTGTTGTACAGGAAGACTTAACGCAACCTGGCTAAAATGTAAAACTCCGAGAAATAAGGCAGAAATTGCTTGCTTTAGATGCCCATGTTCAAGGACCTAGCGAAAACCTCTTTTTTGAGGATGGGGAGAAAAATGAAAATTTCCAACAGGTAAAAAAAAATACATCAGTTGGCATGATTTTACAACTAGTATACACTTGCCAATTTTTCCAACCCCAAAATTTCCGACTGCTACAAAATTTTTAAATTTCCAAAAAAAAAGGCATCAAATTCCACAATTTTCCAACTATGCATGCAACTTGTCAATTTTCCCAATTCTAAAAATATTTTAGAGGGAGCCTCCCCCATCCCCCCTTAGCTACGTTCCTGTTCATATTAAATTAAAGATTGCTCTCTCCCCCCTAGAAAATTTGATGTTATTAACATTAGTGAAAAGTATCCCATAATTATAAAATATTTCATATTATCTCCACACTGAAATGGACTTCACTCTTAACATTACCAGTTACGACACAATGGCAAATTTAAAAAATTTAGGACATTTCGGATACTACATATACCTGAGTTCATTTCTTATCTTACGTGTCCAACTGCAGATTTTATTTAATTTTGAAAGTTGTCTCATTGATACAGATCTTACTTTATTTAATTTTACAGTACCAGAAAAGTAAATACGACTGAATTTAAGCAGCATACAAATCGTCTTACGCGGGACCATATTTGTTGTACATTTTACTCCAACATATTTCATTTTACCTTCTCTGCCACGTCAAGCTTTTTCATGTATGAACCAAAGCTGTAGTGTCCCAACCAAACGAATCAAGATTCTTTTTTTGATAACATTTTTAGGTGAACCTAATAGAAACCTATTGTGTATGGGGCCTCTTGAGTGCCTGAAGATTCAAAAAATATTTTTTTGCGATTAATTTTTTACTTTCTTCGTCAAAAGCTACTTCTTTTTCTCCTCACAAAATCTTGGTATTTCTGTCGGTTTTTTCGGAGGGAACATTAGTTATTGTTTTATTGATTTTAGGTCTTGGTTTAGTACAATGTGACAGGTGACCTCACGTTGCCTTCATTGTTCAACTTAAGAAGTCCTCGGTTTGTTATCGGTGAGTGTGTATGTTCAAATTCATTTTGTTAGCTCCAGCATTCTGTTGTTCGATATATTTAGTTTTATTTTCCTTTTCTGTGGTCTTTGGGTAAACTTATTATAATGAAATCATGTTCTATTTTGGTGTTCGTTTTAGGTAAGTAGTTCGTTGCATTATGTGTATCACTTTTATTTTAGAAAAGTGGAGTCCACGGTGATAGAAACCCCTTGATGTTAACTATGACTTCAGGAATGATCAAGTTCTTCGTTACGCTACGAAGTAAACTTGTCAATATAAAAACGCAAAAAATAATGGTGTTTATTGAGTCAAAAACAAACTGGTCTAAACTTCAGAGCTTCAACCAAAGAACTGTGTCCTTTTTTGGTGGCTGTATTGTCTATTAGGTACTGCGTACACACGAAAGTATGGAAACAGCCTTACATGCAGGTTTGCGTTTCACAAGCCGCAAACTTCTAGAGGAGCAGACTAACTTGAGTCACACTACTGGGCAGAAGTCAAGTTTTTGGGTCATCTCTTTTGTAGACCAGTAAAGAAATATGGAATAATTAATTGAGAATATCCCACATTCAGTCAGTGGTGTGAAGTTATGCCCACCATCTCATCCCAATCGGTGGTTCATTGACAACCAGGCGGACCTATTTTGCTATTTTCCAAATGCTTTGTAAAATTTGATCCATCCTCATGATCGAATTGCCAACTATCTCGAAGAAACAAGTACACGTTAATTTGATACGAGTTGATTTTACATGAGAGGAACAACTGTAGTAAGATGGCAGGAGTAACGATGAAGTACGAGACGTGTTTGTTTCCGCATTCGTCATTAAAACGATGTAATTAATTTTCAATTTCGTTCTCTTAATAATTCGAAACGGAAACCAAGCACCGTTTGGATATCGTTAATATCATTTGTTTTTCTTCTCGTATTAACGAATGTCTTCTTTCTTTTTTTTTTTAACGTTCCAGGTTTTTTCCCTCTCCTTTCGGCCCCCTTTGTTTAACCTTTCACCGTTACACTCTCCTTTATTCGGGGAGTCCATATGAGGTTCCATGTATTGTATTTATGAGTGTGAATAAAAAATAATATCGTTCTACAATGCATTGTACGTACTATGAGTACTATCGTACCTACCTATGTAAGATTATATGTATAAACGGTGCCTACCCATGAAGTATCGCGTGCCTGGAACAGCTCGTACATGGGCCTTTTCCAGTTTGAAATTTATTGGAGTCCGCCTTTCGTTTGTTTTTGGTTAGCTTTTTTTTTTTTCATCTTTCATTCGTTCGCCTCGTCTCACTCGTCGTTGTTTTTGTTTCTTCTCAAAACACAAAATTGGCTCACTACTACACGCTGTAGTTTTGTTTACGTGCTGTAGCCTACGCATTTGTGACCTACTGGCTGGGAAACGTTGATGGTAAATGGGTAAACGCGGAAATAAATTAGTAATAGTTGTACGCACTTTAACGAGCTTGTTTTTGGGGTAAAAGATCGATGTAGTCGATGTAGAATGTAACAATGGTTCGTAAGCATTTTGGCGGGGTTGGAGGGTATTTACCTTGTACCCCACTTGGAATTGTATCCGTTGATCGACTGACGAGGAGTTTCCAGTAAAAACTGCTTGCAAGGTAAGAAATTTGGCCCCTTCTCTCCATCGTGAATAGGTTGTGCTTCGTGTTCGGTCTGCTGCATAAATATGGTGGACAAGGCTTGAAATAAGAAAATCACAATGAAGGAACCTTTGAGTGCTCTTATTGGTATGAATCCCTGAATATGTTGCAAATCGTGACTGACGTGATTGTTACCACTGTAAGCATAGATAGTAACCGTTTAAATCATGTTGAATTCTAGGAAAAATGAAAAGATTTTTTAATTTACTATCTTGACGTTAGGAAGATTCCGGCTATTAGGCTGTGGACACGACTTTAGCGTTATCGTTTACGCTCACGTTTGTCATCAAGAATTATTTTTCAAGGACGTATCTCCAATATCTTCAATATCTTCTAGCTAAAAACGGAAAAGATTTTGAAGAAAAAAGTAGAATTTACATCAAATCGTGTGACTAAGTACTACGAATATTGTAATTAGTACTTAAGCATTCAAAATTTATGGTTCAGAACCAGCAAAGATTTTCAGTTGCTAAAGTTTGAGTTCTTCGAATTTTATACAAAATTCTTTAATAAGAAACCTAGAGCCTGCATTTTCAGTATTTTTATCTTATCTACAGCCTACTCACTTCAAAGCTGCCTTATCAATTCGTAGCATTCGAATGAATGTTAGCTCGATTTTCGTCGAGTATAAAGAAAAAACGCTCGAAAAACACTAATATTAATGTAATTTATCAATTCACAGAGTGACCTTTTCACAGTAATACATTTTTTTGTTGGGGGAATTGAGCCTTTAAATCAATTAATTTTGAATTTGTGACGCTGACCCAAGTATTGCTTCCTAAATTTTGTGACTTGTGATTGTTGAGAGGAGGATGCAAACAAAGCAAAAAGATCGTTATTAATAGGATACCGGAACCTAAAAATTTGTATATCTTTTAGAACAAAAAAAAATAAAAATTATAGCTTTAAACTGCCTCAAAATAGGATCAGAATAAGTTGAGAAAAATTGATTTTAAAAGTAAAAAATTTGAATGTGTAGAAAAAGGATGGAACTTTTTTAGACAGGCAGTGTGAGGTCCGATAGTCTCCAGATTCGGTATAGATATTTGTATGTAGACAAGAATGAGACGCATTGTTTTTTGTGCTGATTGGTCAAAGGGTACATTCGGTAGGTTTGATGGTATTATATTTTTACCCGTTTAAGGGTTCTAAAATGCGTAATAATAAATAATTTCTGTACAAGTTGATTTACCAAGATTCTGAAGAAACTACTAAAGGGATCGGGGTAAAATTTTCACGATAGATTTTCCTCATGTTATTGCAAGTCTGAAAAGAAGTTTGGTGTTTATTTGTTTGGTAGTTTCCAAAAAAATTGGAAAAGAAAAATTGCTATAGAAAATTTTGGTTCATGATTTTGAGAAAACTAGTAAACGGATAAGTTTAAAATTTTTACGACGCCTAGTATTTATATAGGACCAAGTCTGAAAGAAGATTGCTGCCTATTGGTTCAGTGGTTTCAGAAAACTGTAAAACAGAAATTTCTGGAAAAGTGATTTTTCAGGAATTTTGAAGAAACCAAAAAATGGATCGAGTTGAATTTTTCTTGATAAATTTTTCTTATGTGAGTGCAAGTCTGATATAAGTTTGGCCCTTTGCATTTGAGATTTTTAATTTTTTTTTTCAGATTTGTTAATTATGTAGTTGAAACTGTTGTTCCCAACGCAGAAAAATTATTTTTAAATTTACTTCCGGTACCCTATTGCCATCATCGAAGGAAAAGGGAGTGGGTTTTTCAAGTTAGACGCCTTAAGCCTATTCTACAACAATAATACATGCACTTATAATATGATCACATAAATGTACCCAAATAAAACACTCAAACGTACCTAATCGTTAATGGTAGACACTCTTTGACTATATCTCTCTATATATTAAATAGACCAGAAAAGAAAGATGATATGTGGTTAGACTTGCGGGCACTATATAGGCAACCAGAGGGTACATTTTGACTTATTTTGCTTTGTGTTTATGTATGCTATCCTTGTGAATTTAAGGAACGTCTTTATCAGATGTATTCTAAATTGGTGAACTCGAGTAGAACGTGGAAAATATACAGAAGAAACGCTAGGGTTGTCTACTTTTTCGCCGGCATGTCTTGACATCAAAAACTACATTGGTCTTACGGAGCTTTACTTGTCCAGCACTATATAGTCAAAGTAGACACTAGATAGACGCGTAATACGGTTGAATCGACCTCGCTGTATGAAAATAATTGTTTATTATTGGATTTTTTGGGAGGTGGCTTAGGAAGTGGCTTAGGAATGGGTGTTCGTGTTCTGGTTATTGTATGCCGATAATCCATGTTACTGAAAAACCATAATTACAGGGAAGTCCATTATATTTTATATTCCTTTGGGAGGTTGGTTTTCTTTTTCAATAGGGGGAATCCGAAAATTTGTATTTATTTTATTTTTGCTCTTACCATATCCCCTCTGTGGCTCAGTCATTTCTAATATGTGTCATTTATCATAACATCACTTTCGATAGTTTTCCTTTTCTTTTCATGTATACTGCATGGGTTCCTTCCTATATTCGCGTGCACCTTGATCCTCGACCAGAGTAGTAAAGACTATTTGATTACTTTTCACATCTTCTTTTTCTACTTATTCTCTCCCCATTTCTCTCTTTACTTTCTTCTTCTTGCGCCTTGTCTGTTTTACTCCCTCTCTTCTTCCTTCTCTTTTTTTTCTTATCACCTCATTTTTCCTCTTTAAAAATGTCATTTATCAAACGGTGCGATCTTCTTGGATGTGTTTATCCGAAAAGAGGTACTTAAACATAGTTGACACAGAAATTGTGTTTACTTCATCGATAAGAGCCGAATAAAAGGGGAGAAAAAAAAGCATAATTTTTATATTATTTATTCTCTTGAATGACGAAAAAAAGCTTTTCTTTTTTCGTATATCGTGAAAGGTCCAAAAATGTTCGACGGTATTTAATGGATTCGCAGAAAAATTTTCAAACGAATAGTTGAAAAAAGTGGTGGAGTAAAAAGGAAAAAAAAGGTGAAAAATACTGAAACGCAAAAGACAGGAAAACTTTTGGAAATTTTTGATAGATTCGAACGATCAAATACTTCGCCTCAGCTACATCAATATGCTTTATATACCTGAGTGGGTCGCTGCAGTTCGATGAAAAAAATTATAATTTTAAAACGACCGTTAAAACGTCGTTTATTTTTTTGTTAAATTATAATACAATCTGCCGGGCTTCTCTCACGAATTCGTTTAATTTATTAAAATATATTGTTGCACGAAGACAGACGTTAGTTCGATCGACTTGCGCCGTAAAAAAGCGATGCGATAAGAGATTTACAAAATTACTTAAATAGCTTAATTATGCGGTGTTTTTGTTCATTTTTTTTTTGTAAATATTTTTTTTGTTGAGTTCTCTACAGTTGTCCAGCTACGTTCACTGCCCGTATGAAGAATCAAGTTCTTTAGTATGTTGTCTACCTTTTTTTTTTCAACGAACTAACTTACGAAAGTATTTGATTTGTAAGCCTACTTGTAAACGAATGTAGAAAAAATAGGCTTTGGCCATTTGAGAACGAGAAAAATATCCTGAAATTAGAAAATAATATTACTGACCAAATTTTCCATAAATTGGTCCGTTTCTTTGACGGAATTTTAAACAGGAAGTTTTGTTGTTTTTTACCAAAAAATTTTTTTTAATTTTTACTTTCAAATTATTTGTTTTGATTGGCTTTACTTTCACATAAGTTCTTCATTCAATTTTAGAAAAATGACAAATGTGACATAATATTATACTACCGTAATTTACTATCTGTCGATCTTATGGCCTAATGGTGAAAAGCGTAGGTACCTATCATAAATTTTTAATGTAACTTACATAAGATTCATTGCTGTTGGATACCTACCGATTTGTATTTTATTAAAAATATATTAATTTACTTTGACATTTGGCTAGTTTTAAACAAACAAATGCAAAAGTGTTCGCAAATCAAATGTAGCGAACGTAAAGCTGGAAATGAGAAGAGAACTTCATAATTGGTAGCTCTTTCTAGCATTTCGTGGCAGGACTTAAATTTTGATTGAAAGTATGTGGCTCGATGTTGGTTGCTCTGGTGGTCTTTTGAAAATTGTTGACGTATCACAAATGTGAGAATTGTGACAGAAACAATTTTGTATCCTTGCCAGTCGGGTAAGATCTTACCTTTGAATGGAGAATTTTGTCACAAGTGATATTGAAAATTCCTTTAAGTGTAATAGCTCAGAAGATTATAAAACATTTTCTGGCGATACACAAGTATTCTAGATATATGTAGATACAGAAAACTTAGTTCAAAAATTTTACTTAACCTGTTAAAGTAACCTTTCTGAACACACTATTGTAAATGTAAAGTCAAGGAGCTAGTTCTGATAATTCATACTAAATTTTTATCTGTTTGAATTCTGTTATCCTGTTTTACTTTGAAAACAATTTGATCAACTAAATTCACCAAATTTCGAACAAAAGGATGGCTATTTTGATTTTTGTTTTACACTACTTGCGGTTACAATTATGTTATTGCTTTAGTTGTTCGTTCTCAGCATAAAACTAGAGTTTCATTCTCTGTGCACTTCGTCCTCAATGACCCACATCCGTGACCTACTTTTCGCTATAATGTATTTTTTGATGCTGAAAAAAATGCCAGAAAAATATCAGCATTTCTTATTGAATTAGTAAACATGCGAAGTGAGCCTAAGAAGATGAAAAGTTTTCTTCCACATTGTTCGTCCCGAGAAGCTGAAGATCAATAACGGATTTTGGCCATATGTGATGAGGATAAGATAAAAAGGACGATAGAAAATTCAGAAGTTTACAAAATGGTCAAAAACGCTGAAAAGAACACAGGCTGATATTGAAATCGGCACGTGAAAATTGAATTTACAATCTAAACTGAAAGTGTTTTGTAACTTTTCGCCATGAATAGAATATCAAAGTGAACGCGTTTTTCAGGCATAATTCGCGGACCGATCGGCATCGTCGGTAAGAAAGTTACTTTTTTCAATCCCTTCGTCTTAGGAAATAGTGAGAGGGGATGGGGAGGTATAATAAAGGACAAGGAACATAAACAAAATAGTTATTTGAACATCGAATGTTGAATATTATTAGATTTGTATTCAATTTTTTCCTGTTTTTTCTTTTTTGGCTTCTTGGTGAGAAAATTGTGGAATCGTAAAATGAAAGAATGAAATATTATACTGCTGCGAGGTTATTTTTATGGCGTAATCAATAGGTTACTCTACTTTTATGGGAGAACGTACGTTCTGTATGTTTTGATTTTTAAAGGGTGGGTCGGTTAACCTGATGTTTTAATGACAGTCCCGTTTGGAGCAGGACAAATTAGTCTTGGTTATGGTATTGCGTCAGTACCCCAAATTTTGGTTCTGATCTTTGGTCGATTGTAAAAATGATACTAGAGTAATACGTATAGTGATCCGATTAATACATCTGTATCTTCCCCTTATTAAGATGAGCGAAACCACGGCTATTGACTAGTTCATCGATAAAACTGTGACGGTTATATATTGTAACAGAACAATCAAATACACAAGTTAGTTAAAAAGGTGTATTAGACATAAACTTTATAGAAGAGTAACAGTAATAAACATCAAGATTAAAAGAATAGTAACAAGATAATCAAAAGTAAAAGAGAGTAATTAGAATTAAGTAGAATGAATTAGAATGAATGAAATAGTACAAAACATGAGATTATATAGTAAGTAAAAAGAGGAAGGTTCAGGCGAATTTACAGAGTATTGGAGAAGGGTTTTGATCTTATTGGTTAATAGAAATATATGTACAGTAACTATGACCAATGGTCTCGTAAGAATATGACATAAAGTGGGTGTTCACAAATAAGTTAGTAGAAATTAGTATATATGCAAGATTGCAGAAATAATGTAAACAAAAGATGATTTCATTGTTTATGAGTAAACACAGTAACTGTTTATGTAGGAAATGATGTCATCAAACAAGTCTTGACTTGAAGAAATGACGTGAGAGTTAATGAATGGGAAATAATAGAAAAATAGAGATAAAATAATGATGATGATGATGATAATTAGTAATACGAAAATATTTCATATTATGAACGATACGAAAATATCGTTACAAAAACCAAAATCTGTTATAGAAAATTTTTTTGCAACATGTACGAAATCCATTTTCGAGGTATGTATGACGTGTTTAAAGTGGCCAATTTCAGAACTCTTTACTTTTCTTACTCCGTAGTATCTTTTTCTCGCTACTTAATCCCCTTTTCTTGCCCATTATATTCTTTTTCTCTAACCTTAATTTTCGTTTTTACTGATTGGTTCCGTAGTTTCCCATATAACTTTAAAAGTCTTACTTTCTTTCATTTTAATTAATTTCATTTTTTTTTCTTGAAAATTTTCTCTACCATAACGGGAATTTTTGTTTCCTGTGGCCCAAATATAGCATTCTGTATTCTCTGTGCAAAAAATATTGTTCACAGCTCAGTCGAAATAAGCAATTTTTTCCTAATTGTGTCATATACTATAGCGATCAATTACCTAGTTAATTTTATGAGGCCTGTTCGATATGTTTGAAAAGTGCAGAATTTTTAGCACTTTTTAATGATCAGCTGTTCAGTTGGAAGACTAGTTAATAGTGTGACACTAGTTTTCTAAAGAAGCTTTTAAATTTTCCAGAGTAGAACTGGAAAATAGTTACCTATCTATTTTTGGTAAAATTATGAAAAGTAGGTGATTTTGCTATATGAATGTTAAATGTGCTATATTAGTCGAAGTCTAGGGTTGCAAATCACTTGAGAAGCAATCACCTACTTCGCATGCATATTGCACATTATTTTTTGCAACCTGCAACCCCCCAAAAAATAAGTTAGTAATAATAATAATAATAATAATAATAATAATAATAATAATAATAATAATAATAATAATAATAATAATAATAATAATAATAAATAATGAATAATAAATAATAAATAATAAATAATAAATAATAAATAATAAATAATAAAGTCAGCTCGCAACAGTACATGACGTGTGATGTATTGTTTCACATTTCGTCGAAATTCTCTACTTATGGTTTAGTCAAGGCGCTCCATAAAACATACTTTTTGGATGGTTGTTGCAAAATAGTATATTTCACTATGAGAACGCAAATTGAGCGATCCTCCACAAGTTGCGATTTGAAATACGAGCCCTGCCGAGTTTTGAAAATTGTACGAGTCAAGGTCGCTCATATTGAGCTCGAGTTGTGAAGGCTATTTTTTTTCATATATGCGCGTGCACAATTAAGGAAGGCGTCTGATTGATTGAAAGAGGAGCTAATTATTTTTGTTGTAGGTACAAATACTTGTTTTGCTTTCGCTATTGACTTTTGCTCCCATTGAAACATTTTTGCTCCTTGGTGGGAAATTTCACATTTTGTGCTTTGAAAAGAAATAAATAATTGCGTATTTTGCGACATGTATCGTGAAAAAACTTTTTTCTCGTAAAGTGTGAATTTCCTGATTCGATAAGTAAGTTGTAATGAAAATTTATCTTCTAAATATGTGATGAAGCATCTTTGTGACATTTCATTTGCCACTTGTCATTTCATTATCATCTACAATAATTCTTATTTTCCAAAATTCGTTTTTCTCAAAAAAATTTAGTTCCAAAATTATTCATGTAAAAAATAAAATAAAATCCATATTTTTTCCTCCTAAAATTCATAATGAATAATATTTTCCCCCCTAGAATTCAAAATTAATAATTTGTTCTTCATTCTAAACCCTCATTTTATTAAGTTTAGTAAAATAAATCACTTCAAGTATAAAGATAAATTCCGTTTTTGTTAAAAAAAAAAAAAGTTCCATTTTACCTAACCTTCTACGATACCTAAAGGCGTTGGTACTTATTAATCTTGGTATTTCCCAACATTCACTGTTGGTAACTCCTTGCAGGGTCATTTAGTATTCAGTTTCCCTGGCACAGTATAAAATTCCCATTTAGTTCGTTTGATTGAACAAGGAGAAATCCCTCACTTATGCACTCTACACTCCCACCATTGCCTTAATCCTTCTTCCTTGTTAATGTCTGTCTTCTTTAAAATTTTTTTTCACTTCTCCTTTTCTTTTGAGAAACTGTTTCTGTTAGGCCTATGTCACATGAGCAGTATGTGTTGTGCAGTAAAATACTGCGTGACTCGAACTCTGTTGTATTTATTTTTTCAGAATTAATTTTTTCTTCCCTAAAAATTTTGTTTTGAAAATCGGACTTTAAAAAAATTTTACTCGCACCGAAATTCTTTGAATTGTCTTATTTGAGATACCAGTTTTCCGAGTTTTTTCACTTCACAGAACTAAAGCGTATAGTCGAAGTGAGAACTAATCTTTTTAAAGAACTTTTCTAAAATTAAAACTCAAAGTGTATCCCTAACCCTTCCTTGCTGTATCGAATAGTTTTCTGAATAATACAAGTATAAGAATTATACCAATCTCAACTTGTTTAAAATGTACTCTGCCCATCTAAACTGTCTTTCAAAATTTGATTGCTGCGAATTATCTTCGTTGCCTGACAACAGAACCCTTGTCATCAAGTTCTACTTTATCCGCCGCTCTCCACAAAAATGTTTTCTTGAGTTCTTGTCAATTTTTCACTAAAGTCCTCGCCCCAGTACCTTGTAGTGTGTAGTGTATACATAATTATCATCTATATTTTTTTCGATTTCCTCACCATTGCCAGTCGCGGCTGTGGCTAAGTATACAGTCTTCTAGTTTTCTTCAAAATGTGCGAATATTATTCAGTTGATAGATGAAATTGATGCCAGACGTGGGCGTCTCTCAACGCTAAAGTGAAAATCTGAAATTAACGTGAAATAAATAAACGTTTTGAAATCGAGGTAAACATTTTATGGTACGTTGGGCGCCGAAAAATGAGCACTTAAAGGTGTTTTCCTGTTTTCTGGTGAATCGTATTTCAACGCCTGCCAAGAAACGTTGAAACGGCGACCAGCGTTGATGAGCTTTGATGACAAATCGCATTTAGTTCCATTTCGACGAGTGTTTGGATTTTATAATGGACGAAGTATGGTTTGGTAGGGTGGAAGAAGAGTTTAATGTACGCGTGTCGAGTTGCATGATTTTTAATGAGTAAGCATCCAGGTACCTCTAGATTGTGAGAGAAATACAAGATAAGATTTTTAGATGTTCGTTTGCATTTTGTTCGACGCGTGAAAGAAGGATTAAGGATCAAATTAGCTTCGATATTTTGTATAAAGACGTTTTGTAATAGGAGATAAAAAGTACTTTTAGTTGATAGGATTGATTTCAAATTATATATGAGCTAGTTCCTGGATGGCATCAGGAGCGTAACCTACATTTTTTGAAGGGGACAATCGACCCTTTCGCTCCCTTCCTTTTGCTATGCCTTCGAATGGCGCAGCTTCGATAAAGCTGACATATTTCAACCATAAAACTTTTTGTAACTATTAATTCTAACCCACTTTTAATCTTATTTTACTGGGCTAAATGATAATGATGTCACATGAAACTTCAAGGACAAATACCGTAAGCTAAATCAATTACAAAAAAATAATTGCTCAATTTGGAGCAACGGGTTTCCTGTAACTTATTAAAGTTAGGTCACAGCACCTATTTCTCTTTTTTTCGTCAGAACTGATGGACGGTTTTTATGAAACAGCCAAACAGGTAATTTGAAATGACAGTTATATTGTTCAAATTTCGGATTAGGAGTGTAAATAAGGGAAGTAAGTATGACTGAAAACGAATTTTTAAAAACACGCTTTTTATTAAGTTCAAAACGTTGTGTAATCTGATTACTGAACTCTCACCATGTGACAACTGCTACGCTAAATAAACGCAGGCGTCTTTTCAGGTACCTACACTGTTGTTCGAGTAAGTCGGCTATTTAGTTATCATAATTAAGTTTAAATTCTAATTTACATCAATAAATTAAGTAAAAATAACAAGTATATGAATTATACTTAAGGCACAATTCGGTAATTTTCTTTGAGGTTGCTATCCCCTCCCCATCAAACCATGATAAACCATTTGAAATTCTTAAGAAATATGCTTTTTTTCACGAATTTTTGGTGATAATAATTCTTTTATTTAAAGAGGTAGCTACTTTTTTGACCTAAATGAAATCTTAAAGGGGGCTTTAAGACATAAAATAAGTTTAAGAACGAAAAGTTTGAGCCATTCGAAGCCGAGAAAATTAAAGAAGAAGATGAGATCGTCTATCAGATTGTTTTAATTTAACGTTATTAGTAAACTTATCTGCACCTACAACTAATGATAAAGCTCAAAAACAGTGAATTCATGAAAATGAGTTGTTATTAGTTGTCTTCAGGGTAAAGTTTACTGATAAAATTAAATTAAGTATTCAATTTTCTTGTCCTCTAAGGGCTCAAACCTCTTGTACTTTGACTAATTTTATTCTTTGAAGCTTTTTCTAAAATTTGATTTATGTCAAACAAAGCTACCTTTTGTTTTAAGACAATTCATAAAAAAGCCTGTCCTGTATTCAAATTAATTTTCAGTGGGTGGAATTGGGTTTATGGAAGAGGGGTGTTTGGCATCAATGAACGCCTAGTAAAACATAGCATATTGTGACTAGAATAATGCTTATGGTCATTGAGTGAAAGTGTATGAAAAGAGTGAAGGGGGCCCCGGACTTGATGTACCATTCCTAATAGCACAGCTTGATGAATTAAAAATAAATACAAGTATATAATTATTAGAAAAAAAAAAAATTTAAACATTAAAAGAGTTGTTACCCTCAGCTTCACTTTCTTAGTGTCTATTTATCTGGGTTTGCTTTTTTCTCTTTATTTTAACAACCTTTTTGTGGCCTTAAATGTTTCAACAATTGTTTCAATTAAAAATTTGACTGATTGAAAAGTATACCCAATGATGTATCACTCAATAATATACAAAAAAATTACCTTTACCCCGTGTTTATAATTTTATTAATTATGAGGATTTGTTTATAATTTTATTAAAACTTATTTTGTTTGTCATTAATTTGATATTAATTTAATTTATACTTGTGGAATACCTTACATCGTGGATAGTATACCAACAACAGAAGGTGTTCAACAGAACAATTTGCGTGTTTATAGCGAAAATACCAATAAAGTATGAGGGAGTCAAGACCTTGGCAAACACTGGCAATTTAGCCTAAGATTTTCTAGTCTTATATACTCAGCTCCCTACCCACACACATACACACCTATGTACTAATTACATAGGTTAATGTGTAGATAATTCATCGTACTTTACAATTGCTATGGCAATGGTAAAGTACAGAGAATGCATCTTTGTATTGGTTTGTGACATTGTGGAGATTGTTATCTCTTGATTCGTCACAGACCAAGATTTGTAACTTGTCTACCTGCAAAGATAGACAAGTACAAACAAACAAACAAACAAACATACATTTTTGTTTAAAATGCAATGCACAATTATTTGTCACTGAAGGTGACGACTGTCGTCGATAGGCCGAGACTATAACCTCGTATGATTATTGACTGATCCCCACAGTACTAATTTATTTTATTTTAATTGATTTGATATATTTAATTTTTTATTTAAAATTTTTGGTTGTTTCTTTATGTTTTATTTATGAATGTTTTTATTTAACTTTTTTTTAAAATATTTTTTAATTCGTCAAAATTATTTCACAATATTATTTCACCAATATATTTCCTAATATTCCACGCACATGCGCCACTACCCGCACAACCACAAACATACACTAAAAATATTTTTTCGTACCTTCTGCCAAAGCAATGAATTCTACCTTGTTACTCATATGCTTGCAAAAATCTAGGGCCTGGACAAGTCAAAGTCCTGCGAAGCAGTGTCTAAGGGCTTGTATACTTATAGAATGACCATTGGTGATGTGCTTTCAATGTAACATTGATTGCTCGAAAACTGACGGAACTCCTGGAAATCTGAGATTAAGATAGTTGAACATAAGGAAAATGATGCTATTTTAATGTTCTTCACTTTACATTAAGATTTAGATACAGAATATATGAAATTGAGACAGAACTCTAATGTGTAGATGTTCTTGACGCCAGATGGGAATTAATGATCTGAATTATATTGAACAGTTTTCTTATAGTGGTAATTATAAACATTTTACATTAGCTAATTCTGCAAGTACTACATTCCAAAATTCTCATTGGGGGTTTCAGATTTTAGTCGAAACTTGAGTTAAAACTTCTGTATTGTTTTTTATTAATAAATAAAGTAAAATATGATCAAAGGTGTGAAATTCTGATTCGGGTGAAAGTGTCAATATTTAGTGTTATTTGAATGTTTTTGCTCGTACATTATTTACTTGGAAAATGCGTATCTCGTCAGCTGTTTTATCTGTTTAGTAAATTTGAAGTGTTTTGTTGTATCGTGAAATTGTGAAAATTATCGTTTTAAATCAAAGGAAGAATGAAAACGCAAGATAACGGATAAACTTCAGAAAATGAAAATAAAATAATTATGTGGGATAATTAACAGATGTCTTCACAAGATAATTGTTTTTGTTTTTATTTCTTTGATTTCGCTGATGTAAAAAAGATATATGCGTAAAAGAAATTTTTAGGTGGAAAATTTGCTAGGTTCGATTGAGATTACTTGAATACATGAGAACGTTTATATGTAAATGAAAGGATAGGTAACAAAAAAATTAAGGTTTAATTTAATAGTAGCCATTTTGTGGTATGAGGGCGGCCAAATTTACAATAAAAATTCATGGGTTTTTATCGGAAAATAAAAAAGTGGATTGAAATGTGAACGAATCGTGTGAAAAATGTTCGGTGAAATCGTAGAATAGGGGTGTAAGATCAGTGTTGTAACTTAGAGACTGCTGCTTCAACAGTAAATAGAAATCAGTGAATAATAATTGCATGTTTGATAGTAACTCTTAAAACAATGTGTGATTTAATTGTACTCATAACTAGGTATAACATGACTGGTGCAATGTAATTGGCAGTCGGAATATAAATTTAAATCCCCAACAGGTGCTATTTCTTCAGGAGGAAAGTGGAAAAACACTTTCCTCACGATTTTTGCTAATTTCTTTTTAAGTTTGGAATGTTAAACTGTACGACGTTCAGTCTGAATAATAATCCGCGTTTGATGTGGCCTATACTTACTTCCATGAAAGACCAGAACACGAGTCTTGGGATTGTTGCTTTCTGGTAAGCTGTCACAGGAAGATTACTGTAGTTAGGTCATTGGTAATTGTGTTTTATCATCTTTATTCTCTTAACGAAATGCTGTTTGATTATTTTAGTGGATGACGGATGATACTTTGGAAAAGTATAACTTAATTCAATTTATATTTTAATAATTTTTCTCTTATTTCAAAACGGTGATCAAATTAACTAATTTAAGCTCAAGTACTGGTACAGAGTTCAACTGAATTTTGGTTTAAACCTTATTTTTACTACTAGCTGCTCTATAAGCAGTTTTACCAATCCTTAAACCATTCCGACGAACAGAAATATGTAAGTACTTAACTATTTGATGAAATGTCCGATGGATTTGGCTAGTAAATATTTATCATTGTTTGTTAAAATTGCCTTGGGTGGACGTTCAATCATCTACTAAATATTGTTTGTTAATTTTAAAATAAAACGTCTACTGTAGTATCTCTCCCTCTCTAAACAAAAGAAAATAAAAAATTAAGTAGAACTATTTTGTGCACTTCATGTCCTCGTGCTCTCTTCGATAAATTACCTTAAGTAAGGATGGTCTCATAGTGTTTTTCTTTTCGTACTTCTCTGTAAATATGTTTGTGAAATTCGTTCTTCTATGCTCGGCGATGTGCAAATTTCACAGTTTTTAATAAACGGAAATGAATACAGAGTTCATCGACAATTATTTTCAGTACTTTTAATTTATTCGTGATAGTTTGTCGGTAATTTTATTTTATTTTATTCTAGCTTTTCGTTTGTTCCCGACTAACTTTCGTAGAAGTGGAGGTACTCGTTTAGCACAAAACCTTTTTATAGTAGGTTTTTTTCTTCCATAAGTTATTCTTTTTACGGTACCGACTGCGAAACAGAATTTGTCGTGCGAAAAATTATATTTCGTCGAAACGATTTAAATATTTCGTCTGTTGAAAGGATAGGTTATAAATCAAAATTTATCGCATTCATCTTCGTTTTGTTGGATGGTGAAAAAAAAATCACTTGGTTATGGTTGAGAAAAAAATTATAATTAACATCCCAAAGCAGAGAGTATTGAGAACGCATTCTCGAAGAGTAAAATACCCAGTATTGGAGAATCTTGATTTTTCTGCATTCCTATTGGTTGCTGCTTTTGCATTATTCTGTCGCAACAATGTCTCATAGTGTCTGTAATTCTATTTGCTATTATTTAAACTGAACAGGTGTTAAGTTACGTGTATTTGAAAAATTTGTAGTAACCAGAAATAGAGTAGCTATCTTTAGAATGTTGCTACTCTCAGCCGCAGCTTAAATTACATTTCTTTGTCTAGAAATATATCGTGTAACTTTTAAAAGCTCTTTAGCATGTCTGCTTCTAGTCTTTATTTGTTTATTTCCATTTAATTTCCCATTAATAATGACTTCTAGCTCAGAGACATACAGCTAAAGAGATGTTCTAACATTCCATATGTGCGCTGTAGTTTAAAGGAACGTGAAAGATAGAAAAGAAGCAATTCAAATTGTTCTGCGCATCTGAAGTTGCGCACATTCCATGAAATTTATCATTGAATTTTCTTGAAATGTCTGTTATCTCCAAAGACTTTCGTGTTATCACGTCGTTGAAGCCACACGATGCATGCGCAGTAGTTAATATGTGAATTGGAAATATCCTATTTTTGATGTATTTTTGATCGTGCTTTAGATATCTCTTTAGCTGTATGTCTCTGTTCGAGCCTTCTTGGTACCGGAGGAAAGTCACTTTCGATACCTTTTCTCCCTTAGTTAGTCGATTTTCATCTGGCACGCTTCATTTGCATTTAGCGTCTGCATTTAACGATGAGTTTTGTTTTATGTACATTTATTTTTACTCTTAGATTTTTCCCCGATGGCCAAAATTAATAAGTCTTGCGATCATAGTATGCGTCTTGTTGCTGATCTGGTATATTCATTCTTGCAGAAAGTAATCGAGCTATATTTTGTGTTTGCGATCGAAAGTCAAAACAAATAAAATTTCCAAAATTTTGGACTTGATCTTTTTTGTTAAAATGATACGCCTTCGATTTATTGAGAAATTTGTCGTTGAAAGGTAAAAATGAGTCTAAATGCCTACTCCAAATGGTTTATAAACTCGATTGTACTTGGTTATTGTACTGACACAACTTTGTGTGAGATTCAGGGCCCGCTTTATCACTTAAATGCTCTATCTTTCGTCAACTTGCCTGATAAAAGTTAACGTAAATCTGCTTGGATCTCAAATTCATTTCTTCTGCGTGAAAATTATGGATCAGTGTTTAAAATAGAATCTTGGGGTTTTATGAATAGAATTTGAAAGTAGAAAAAACGGATAAAAAGTCAAATGTATTCTTGTTAATTTAGATGCATAAAAAAGTGAAGAAAATTTTTTCCAGATAATATACGAATAATTTGAACACTGAGAAGGAAGAAGGTTCTATCATTAAGTTTGTCCTGAAGCTACAGATCAGTATAATGCGGGGACAGGGGGCTTGCTGTATGAATTTGGTTGAAAAATAGCTTATGAGAAGGATTAGCTCTGTGAAAAAAACATTTAGGCATGTAAAATTCTCAACTTAAACATGTAAGGGTTAAAAATTCCTGAAAAATGTTTTTTATTTCGGCGTAAACGTTGCCCTCTCTGGCCTGTCATATAGTGTCACCAATTAATGGAACGCTGATGTAGTCCGCAGTTCCATAACACACCCTTTTGGCCTTCCATCTCCGTGCCACTCATTTTATTGCCAGACATTCAATTTTCCGTCACCGACATCTACTAGACGAATGTAATACGAATGCCGAACGTTTGTCGAACGCATAAATCACCGATGATGTCCTTTTTTCGATTACGGATATTGTATTAGGGTTTCAATACGAAAATCTGCTTTAATCAGGTACCAAGTGTAGGTATCAGACGTGGTTGAACAGTGTCTGAAGAAAACCGATTTAAAACTGTGTGGAAAGGGGAAGGAGAAACCGTTGAGTGTGGAATATAAGACGAAAGAAGTATAGTCATATCCACCCTCTAGTCTAGTGTGTACAGTTTACTAACTAACTGAAAGAAGAAGGAAGTACACGAGGTAACGACAAACTGCGACTCAAAAAGGGGGGTAAGATCAAGTTATTATTCCGGCAAGGTACCCCGAACGCGACGATGATTATAATGATAACCATTGTATATGTAGTCAAAATCCGTGTTAACACGATGTAACCAGGGTCAAGCACGTACCGCATTGTGATTAAATGCCCAAGATTCGTAATAAAGGAACCCGCCCGCTGCTTTCACCTCCACTCCAATCTTTCACACGGCTGCTGCGACTACGACTACGTTTAATACGAGATACGAATCTTGGGATGTAACGTTTTTCAGCTAGAAGGGATGATAAAGAGAAGGTAGTTGCATTTATGTCGGTAATGCACGTGTGTGTGTGTGTGTGTGTGAGAGAGAGAGAGAGAGAGAGAGAGAGAGAGAGTGAGTGAGTGAGTGAGTGAGTGAGTGTAAAAGTGAGACTGCGAGTGAGAAGAAAGAAGAAAGGGTGACAAATTCTCAACTAGGATACGGAACCAGCGCACGTACTGTGGCAAGCGCCATTGCACTGCTATTTTCCAATCCGTGCTTTCCACCTTATCCGGATTCTACTCGGCTTTTGTGGGTATATTGTGGAGAAATTGAAGAAATTTTTGTTAAATGGTAGAAGGTTACCTTTTTGAGATGAATAAACCGGAAGAGCCCCGTACTGATCGATTAAAGTGTTTTGGCAAAAGTTCACAAGGGCGTAGCTAGAATTTTTTCTCACTGGAGCAAAGGAATTTAGTGGGCGTCCCCCTGCCAATTTTCGAAAGTTAAAATTTGAGTATGAATGTCTGGATTTTATGTCGTCATGATAGGTTTAAAAAAACTCTAACGCTGCATCAGCTCCGTTAGAAAAGTTAGGTTTTCAAAAAGTAGAAAATTAGGCGCCAAAAAAGTTGATGATTGTATTAAATTTTGTAATTGTTGATCTTGAATTACGCAGTTAAAAACCACTACCTCTTTCAAAATCGAAATAAAAATAGACTTTATAAGGTACCGCCTGGTCGATACGTCAAAATAAATTATATTGAATATTTGCTTTAAATTTCGTACCTATGCATTTTATAATCGAAATGAAAACAAAAATAGCGATACCTGATGTACCGTCGGATCAAAAGTTATCTTCTAAGGATGCAGCCGTATTTGTACGTTTCTTATGTGTGTCCTGTTATTTTCTTTTTACTTATCTGATGGTAATTTTTGAATTCTTTCACTTCTCAGATCGTTGTGTTGAAGTGAGAACTAACTTTCAACAGAACTTCACCGGAACTAGAACATTAAGGATAGCTCTTGTTTTGCCGTATCGAATTCTGCTAATTTTTGATACTCTTCAATTAACAGAGAAAATATAGAGAAAGTAGAGTGCTTTCGACAATAGTTAGCAGTGGACAAAGTTGTTTTTTTTTTTTTTTTTTTTTTTTGTAGTAACCTACTCTTGTTGCTTTGCTCTTTTTAAAAGCTTGTTCTTTGAGAATTTGCTCCTTGTTCCTTTTTTATTCCTTTGAAAAACAAAATACCGAGAAAAAAACATAAATTACTGCTGACAATTTGGGCAAAAAAGGATTCATTTCCAGTCTTCTTTTAGTCTTGACCAAAATTAATTGTTCTTCTAATTAAATAATTTTTGTTAAATTTTTTTGTTCATTCGCGTCAATACTTAAATTTTGAATGGTTCTTGTTGCTCTTTGCTAGCAGTTGACAGGTAAAACTATTTGAATTCAAACGGACATTTTAACATATGTTTCATGTCGCTTTGAGTATTTAAATGGAGGTGGAAATTATTCGTAAACTTTTATCAATAATAGAGAAATTTTTTCTTCAAATTATTCATTATTCATAATAGAAAACTGATGAAAAAAAAAAAAAAAAAAAAAAAAAAAACTGACGAAGGATCGTTTTACATAAATTCTGTAAAAGTGTCCTTGCGAAGTTTATTATTTACATACAAGTACACCTAAGGTCAGTAAAGTCAGTGAAGTCGGTTCTATTTTTTGAAAAAAATCATTAATTTATCATAATGCCTTTTTTCGTTTCATTTTAATTAATTCCTGTGGAATGTAGATCTTACTGGAGAAATTTTGAAGAATTTGTTTTCTCTTTTTAGAGCATTTTTGTTTATTTATTTTATTTGTTCATTGTGGGGACATTACTCGTATGAGGTTTTAGGGGCTCGCACCCCTCGACGACAGTCGCCGCCCAAAGGCTGGCAATATTCGTCTCTATGACGTTAAACTAAATACACGAACGCGTTTGTATGTTCGTACCTGTACGTACGTACAGGTAAGATACATCATTCGAGTCGAGATCAATTACCTGATAACGATCTCGGTAATGTCACGACTCGGTACCAAACGCACTGCGTCGTTTCTTATCATCTCAGCAGAGACAGGAAACGACGCAACGTATGACATAATTACGTATTCATACATACGTATGTGTGTCCGTGTGCGTGTGCCAAATTCGGTATATAAACTCTCAGAACCGGCTCAAAAATCGCCAGTGTTCGCCGAGGATTTGGCTCTCCCATACTTATTCGTATGAAGTGGCAGAACACGCAAAATACTGTTGAAGACCTTCTAGTGTGAATATCTCTCACGACAAGGTATTCCACATTCATTTATTGTTTTTATTTTATTTTCTTTAAGTTAATCGTTAGATTTTTTGATGGAAAAATTTGTTTCAATGATTTTTCGTTTTTAAAGTAAGCGGCAATAGTACTTTCAAACTGACTGTTTTTATTTAAAGATAACTCAAAAACTATCTCATCTATTGCAAATAAAATCTAATGGGCGACCATGGAATCACACTATAACATTTAAAAAAATGTTCATCAAAATCTGTGCCCAGGTTGAAAGGTTAGGCTGGAACAGGTATTTAAAAAAAAACATGTTTGTATCGAATTGATAACGTCTTCCTTTCTTTGAAGGCTGTTAAAAAATGCCAATTCTGACGTTTGAAATTCGATTGCTGCATCATTGTTTTTATTTTTTTCGATTAGAATTCATAGGTCTGGACTCACTCTCTTCCCACCCATATCAGTATCTCTTCAATAAACAATACCATTCGTCGTATTGCATGTCAGAAAAAAATTTATGGTTGCATTCTCTCGACAGATTTTCGCAATAGGGAGTGAATAAATTTAAATAAGCTTATTTTAGAGATAAGGTGCTGCGTCGTTTTTGAATACTCAAAGAATGAAAATTGAAGTCTTTAATTCAAAATTTAATAATGAAACCCGCCCCGTATATCGTACTGTAGGGTGTACAGCTATCGTGTGTGTACTGAAGTCTGAAATAATTTTTATTTCACTGACGGAATTCGTCGAAATATGGCACAAAATCGTCGACCAGAAAAAAGAAAGCTGCGTGCATATCTTCAAAAATAAAATTTAGGATAAGAAAAAATTTGGTCGTAGGGTAGGCAAGGGTAGAAGTATTATAATATCGAATTGATATATACAGCACTTTTTTCCAGGCAAATTGGAAAATCAAATTTGAAAAACAAAAAAAAAAAAAGAAGTTAAAGACATGAATAAATTTATTATCAACTTATCAAAAATTGTGATTTATTGCGCAAACGGCGCATCAGAATATGAAAAAATCTAATGGGTATCTTGCTATGAGTCTGGCGCTGAGTAATTTTTTATGTATTATTATTTTTTTTCGTGGAGTAAAGAAACAGCTGTTACTATCCGTGTAAAAGCTTATTATTTCGACGAGAAAAATTCTTGGATAAAAAAAGGATGCTAACATCTCATTTTCCTCTGCTTTTTTTATTTTATTTTTTCATTGTTTCTTTTATAAAAGAATATTAAAAAGTCAGTTTCTGGCGAAAATCTCATGCAAAACACTTTCTCTACTGGTATCTGTAATGCTATGAGAGGGTAAATCTAATTCAGGGTTTATTGTGTCTGTTTTTGAAATGCAATTACATGGCTCAATCATACTTTAAAATTCCATTTTGAAAAGTTATTACCTCGATGGGAATTTTTAGCAGGATTTCAAATAAAAAACGTTTTATTACTATATTGTTTATTTTATTTTAGAATTCGAGTACACCCCTTCGACTACTCGATGATTACTAGTGTGATCTACTTTTGGCCTCTATCATTTATTAGCACCGAATAGCGAAATGCCTGATGAGAGGAGAGAATGGGCCCGTGATTTTAAGGGACTAGTCAAACAAAAGAGAAAAATAATGACTGAAAAAAGCTTAGAAAAATTTTTTCGCTCGATCCGCTCGCGAAATAGGCTTTCGCAATATTGCAAAATCCTTTCCAAAGATAAATTCTCCATACTGCACCTGTACTTAGACATAATTTTCAATTTATTAGGAGACCACAAATTTTTTTCTCCCCGGGCCTGAATTTCCTCTTTACAGCCCGGAATGGAGATAATAGATTGTGTAGGTATGTAATATAATAAGGGCTGATAATGAACTTTCGTTTGTTTCATTTATGAGATAACTGGACTAATTTGGTGTTCACTTTGGAATTGATTATCTATGATTTACAGATAACTTCACTCGAATGTTTCTTTAGTGAGTATCTCCTATCAAATTGTCAAAAGTTAATTTCAATTGACATGCTGAGAGCAATATGTGTCTGATTGCGCTTATACGATCGAAACCTGTTAAAAAAACAAAAAAAATTTTTTTTGCACATCCGTATTCTATAACGCTTCTTATACTTATCCTATACTTATGTGCAGAAACCACAGATAAAATATTGCTGAAGTATAGGATCTTTACTTACGTATCGTTATAGAATTCGAGTGTTAGAGTACAGATGTGAAGAAGAAACCTCGAGGTTATGACTTTTATGGTTCTTTCAGCTTACATCAAGGGTTACGTTAAACAGAATTGTTTACTTTTACGACTCATCTGGTAGCTAGTTATATTATAAAAGAGACATTGGCTTTGGGGAAAAAAAAATCACTATAGTAGTCACAACCCAACTCTCTCAACTGAAATCTATTGTTTTTCTGTTGAGTGATTTAGTTGTGATTTTTGTGGCGATTTAAGGTAGCACATTATGAAGAAACTATTTTCGCTCATGTGGCTGATGCTTTTACTTTTCTCTTTTCAGTTCAGTATCCATGGTCACACCTTTCTGAATCAATATTGAAGTGTATATTTTGTTTTTCAACATTATTAAATTGAACGTTTATCATTCACTTTCTTGTCCTACAGTTTCATAAATTGCTGACTTGAAATAGCAAAAATCTAATGACATTGACTCGCTACATTCATTTACTCTCTGGGGAACAGTGTTTGAGAAAACTAAAATCTTCATTCTAAATTGTACCCAGCAAACAAAAACCAGAACTTTTTAGTTGAATGAATTGTTACCCTGTATCTAGGTTAACTGCCATAGCGATGTAAACTGAAACATCAGTATAAACCTCAGTGTACGGCGCAATCTCGAGGCTTGCGCTTTCTACCTGTTATGTTTACTTTCCATTCGAACTGAATTTTTATGGATTTTCTTGATGCAAAAAAAGCATGCTACTTCGCCCCTTTCTTGAAAAGCTGACTAAATGTCATCATTATTTCGCTTACAGGGTGATGATTGAGCATGAAGCGACTGCTCCTAAAAATGTAAATTAATTTCACTCCACTTGTCTATCCTATGTAAAATAGCCCTTCCTTAAAGTTTTTCACGAAGTGGTGTTAGAATTACCTGACGAAACAAAATTCTCGGTGTGCTCATAAGTGAAATTTCTTCTATGTGAGAAGGTCGTCGAGTGCCTATTTTTCCAATGGAATCGTAAACGTTTGTTATCATTTCGGGGTTTCCTTTCAAATTCTGAGAAGCACATTTTCGCATCGGGAGTAGAAAAAAAAATGAACGAAATTGCGCAATTTCATAGTGATGATTATCCATCGAGATGTGTTTGTATTATTTTGAAACTACGTTGAATTTCTTTTACAATGGCTCGGTGCGTGTCTCTTTTTCTAGTTCCACCTCATTTCTCGGTCAAGTAGCCTAAATATGCATGATATTAGGCTGAAGTGACATTGGGAGGGGTGATAGTGCATTCGATACATTTTAGTGCATTTTCTTTTGGAAAATAAAACTATTGCATTTAGTGTAGTGGTGGGACCCGGGGGGCGGAATCTGTGGAAAAGCGCCGATCATGAGTCATAGATCACAAACGTATAGGTCACTCAAATTCGTTTGTACACCAAATATATATATATATTTCCATCTTTTTGCTCATTTTAGTAATTTTTGTGGGTCTGAGGAGCCTCCGCTGTTTGACCAATGGCAATGAAACTGGGGATAATGGTATTAGCTTTAAAGGGCTACACATTGGTGTTGAAAGTTTTGAAATTCATCCTCTAGTTTCGGAGCAAGGAGTTCTCAAAAAGTTGCAAACTTACCATGTTGTCATCACGATAACTCCTGTAAATTCGAAGATTTTGGCCTGAAATTTTTATCGCTGTTGGAGACTATCAGGGAATGATTTGGTATTGAATATTTAAATTAGCCTCAATTGAATAAAAAATTTATTTTGTTGCTTTATTGAGCGAACGAGTTCTTTATCTCAACTCGTAAAAAAGTGATGCAACAAAGTTGCAGCGTGGATCAAGTCTGACGAACTATAGTACGCATGTCAGAGTTGCCTAAAGCTACTTTATTGGGCAGATTCACTTTTTCATTGTAGTTCAAGGGTATGAAACTGATAATGCAAAATTGCAGCTAAGTTCATTTAAAATAAACTTTCAGTGATCTCGTGCGTGCGTGCGTGCGTGTGCGTGCGTGCGTACGCGCGCGCATATCACCTCGAACAAAGTACAATTATCTGAAGAAAAAAAACCCCAAAATATCTCTGCCGCGCATTTACCACCGTAATTGTGTATTTTTCAAAAGTGTCAAATTTTGTAATAGCTGCTGTTTAAAGACTAGTGGACCAAATTAGCTCAAATTCCATATTAAAACAGTCCCTAATAATCTCCAACTGCCATAAAAATTTCAAGCCAAAATCTTTTAATTTACTGGATTTATCATGATAACAACATGATGGGTTTGCAACAGTTTGAGAACTTCTTCCTCCAAAACTAGAGGATGAATTTCAAAAATTTTAACACGAATGTGTAGCGGATGAAAGTTTCTAACACTACACCAAGTTTTATTGCTATGGGTCAAACAGTGGAGGCTCCACAGACTCCCAAAAATTTCCAAAATGAGCAAAAAGTGGAAATATATATATACGTAGGTTCGTTTCCGGATATTCCACTCGATCTAATTTGCACGTAAATAAAGTTTTGTGAACTCGTAATCAAAAGCTGAGTTTATTGACACGATTAAAATACAGTAGTGAAATTAGAAAATTCAAGATTATTATACACAAAGAAATGAACGAAGATACGGCTAGGTTTTATCTGTCTTTCTGAAACGGCGATTAACGGACAAATGAATGAATGAATGAATGAATTTGATAAATGAAATCGACGTTTGTTACAAAGGGAAAATAGTCATGTTGAGTACGGTCAAAAATGATGTCATTTAACAAAGGATGGTCGAATCGATAATACATGAAATGACGTAACTTAAAGATAATAAGATCGGAACAGTAAATATTAGAGAGTCGAATTGTGTCGATTTCTTAATGTGGGTCAAACAAAAATAAACATTACGAATTCATGAAAGAACGAGAGTAACATACAGAGTTGTAGTCATTCGAAAAAGAAGAGTGTTCTTTTTACATATATATATGTATTGTATACAGAAGAATTTGAATGATCTATGATCCGCGCCTTTCCACATGTCCCGAAATTACACTGAATACAATAGTTGTATTTCCCTTTAAAAGAATACACTAAAACATTAATGTGTCATTGGACACGCAGTGAAAGTTAAATTTCTTACCAGTGCCCTAGTAAACAATCCCACCCATGCACTCAAGAAAAAATGAAAAGTTAAAATTTGGACTCCCTTTGAAGCCTTGAAAAATTAGTTGAATGAAAAAATGAACGTCAATTGTGAAATCAACATGTTCTAAAAAATATACTCCCTGATGTATCACTCAACAAAATATGGGAGGTAAAAATTTGGCCCTCTGTTGATTTCCGTGTGGCTTGAGGAATGGGTTGAATGAAAACTAAAACATACCCCTGTTTAATCACAAAAAAAAAATGGGAGAGATCAAAATTTTCCCCTTTTGAAGCCCCTGGTGGTCGAAGAATGGGTTGAATGAAAAAGTGAATCAGCACTCCAAAAACCTACTTGCTGATGTATCACAAAACAAACTACGAAAGGAGAATAGATAACAGTCCAAAAAAAAATTATTTTTATTGGGAGTGCCCTTTAAATCCCTATTTTCTATTTCTTATTATGATGAAGGTGAATCAAAACCTTTGTTTTAAGTAAGTTCTTCATGTTTAGTCCACTGACGTCAAATGTTTTTAGCCAGTACTGAGCCTTATTATTATCTTTTAGTTGGTAGCACTTTTGTCATCGGATTCGTTGTGTCAAAGTCGTACGAGTTTACTACCGATACTCAGGAAATTTCGCTTCAAAAAATAAAATAAAATAAAATTAAGGTGGTACAATAATTAATGCAATGCTACAAAATGGTGTTGGAGAGCCCTCCCTGATCACCGTCTAGCTTGCATCTTTTTAGATGGATTCGCACCGAAATCGGCCCTTACTCGTTTGGTGTGGAATATGGACGAATTTCGGTACCGATACGATGGTATCTAGAGACCTATAATGCATCACTAACGATTCGTTTTGAATGCATTCCAGTGTAGAAGTTTGGGGTATGATGTTTCGTATCATTTGCTCGGAAAATTGACCCTGTTTCTTGCGGACGTGCAAGAAATTACGTCTGGAAAAAGACTCCATTTCTTGAACCAAAGAACAAAATACACGAGAGTATCCTAATCGACGTCGTAAATCGTACGCTGCATTTCAGATGTGATGGAAAATGTCGAATGCTTTTCAGATAAAAAAAAAAAAAGTGAAGGATTGGGGGAAAAAGAAGAAAAAGCAATGTAAGTATTTCTCAACCTAGTGTGTTTGAAAGAAAATTTCACCGTATTTATTGAAAAAGAATAATATTATGCTGTATGCATGGACGCAAGTGTAATTTTAACTATGTGTAAACTTCTGGTTGAAGTCATTTGCATAGCTTATATTGTAACAAGTATTTCGTTTCCTGTTTCAGTTGCAAACCATCTTCCGAAAGTGTTTCAATTTTCGGCGAAAAAGTTTTATTTTTTCCAAGAAAATACGAGCGTAAACAGTTTTCCTTTCGTTTTATTTATTTTTTCTCCAGTTACCCTTTCTATTATTATTTTCGCGGAGGAATTTCTCACAGAGGAATGAAAAAGTTTACGGAGAAAGGTGATGTTTATTAGTTTTTATTTTCATCATCTAGCTGTACTAGAAGAAAACGTAAAGGGACAGAAAAAACAAAAAACGAAAAACAAAGAGAAAAACGACGGAAAAGAAGAAAGTTCTTTTACAATAATAAAAAAAATTATTCTCTCTGAGAGTACGAGTTTGAGTTCATTTTTAGTGTGCAGAAACAAAAAAAAAAAAAATTAATTCTCTTAATTGAAGTACGATTTATAATCAAGATTTTTAATTAAAAAATTTAATATGACGACATCGTTTTATTTAAATGGGAATTTTTTTTTCTATTCTCTTCTCAGGCGCAAATTTACGATTGAGTCTGAAAATTTGTGAGTTTTTTTTTTTCTTTGTTTGTATAGAGTGGAAGAAAAAAATAATATTTACCCAGATAGTGGAAAACAAAAAAATTATTTTCTTGCTTTCAAAGCGGTATTTAATTAAAAGTATTACAGCATCTATTACCTACATTATGTGAAAAATTCCAAACGAACATTTCCTTTGCACGGTGTCCTGGGGGTAAATTTAGGTGTGGTTAAAAATAAATTTCAATATTTTCGTGTTTCTTGACTTTTTGATTCCAGAATACTTTTCAAATATTTATTTGAAGAGTTATTTTTCAAACTGGACCAAGTAATTTGGAGCCGTTTTTTAGAAGTGTTGAAAAAACGGTTGCAAAAAACCATTAATTCTATAATTTACCTGCGTTAAATGTCATTTTTACCACGCTTTTATTAGCTTACTCTGTCCGTTCGTCTATTCTCTGATAGTTTATTAGGATCAAATCGTGGAATCAATTTTTCACCCACTTGCCATAATTTAATTGACCTGCAACTTTGTACACTTGTGTATATTCGATTTTATTACAAATATGGTGAGTTTCAAATTGATTGAATCATTTGAAATGGTCCAAAATTTGATTAAAAGTTTTAATAAAATATATCTATATGTATAATAAACATTGAAATAAAAAAAGGGAGAAAAAAGATTTTTTTTAAAGTCAGGAAAAAACTTGGTTGACTACAAAACACGAACCACATGCAGTTGTAATTAACTAAAATGGGAATAATGTATAATTTTTTATAATTAATGATCATAAAGGAACAGAACGTTAATTAAATGCCTCATAAATAATCTTACTGATGTGTTAAGTACTTTCAAAATGATGAAATATGGATCAGCAACTGTGGCGCTATGTGTAAAGGTATGTCTGTTGTGTATGAGGTTGCAGGTTCAAATCCCATTCAGAGTTTCTTTTTAAATATTATTTTCATTAATAATTTTGATATGGTGGGAGGTAAGGTAACTTTTTTGAATATTATTAAAATAAAAATGAAAACATGACCATTAGGTTAGAGTCCGTCATTTTGATATCAGTCTTATAGATTAACGTTGCATCAGAAAGAAAGTTAATTTTGTCACCTTGTAACCTCCATGTAAAAATTTTTACATAGAGGCAGCATTGCTCTTTACATCGAGCGAAAAATTCGTATAAACATACATTTTTGTGCATTCTAAAATAAACATAACTGGCTTTTATAAATGTTATTGAATTGGCTATGTCTGCGTTATGGATAGATGGAGGATGAGAATAATTGAGTGAAACGTTGATGATTTTAATCTGAATATACCTCCTCGATAGTCTTGTCGGCGTGGTTGGCAAGTGGGCTGTGGATATAAATGTTATGACACTATTTCTTCGAATTGCTTGTGGATCACCTTTCTCATGGTGTTATTCACCTTTATTGATTTCTTTTTGTTTTTGAATTAGAAAGTTTCTCTTCTGTTCCTTAAGGATAGGGAGAAAAGTCTCAAGTACCCTAAGTGAGCATCTTTTACTTCATAAAGCGAGAAAATAATAATTTTAGTTGTACCATATTGAAGCAGAGTGTTCACATATTTAATTAAGTTCGGAATTTAACTAGGCCTATTGTAAAAAAAAGAAACAGTAGCGCAGCAACTTTCGCTAGAAAAAGGGAGATTTTGAGAGAAAGAATTATGAATTTTGATGGTCACATTAATTGTCTGTAAGTTTATATGCTTTAATGGTATGTTATGATTGTATGAAATGTGTTAGCGGCTGAAAAAATATATTAGACAGTGTGAAATATAGAAGAATTTTTTCTTGAAAAATGAAAAATAAATTAGGATGATAAAGTATTGTATACCATCATAGAATTTAAATTAAAACCCATGAAATATAATAAAGTTATGAAATATAAAAAAAGAAAACATAAATATGTGGATAATTTTTGTAAGAAAAAAAGTTCATGTAAATTGAAAAAAAAAAGGGAAAAAAGCTTTACTGGAAGTACCGTCCGTTGATTTACGCCAAAATTGGTAGCGTATTATAATAAATTATGGTAAATATTGGTGCCGAATTTCGTGGCTATTGATACAATATTAGCATTTTAAGACCAAAATAAAAACAAAAATGGTGGTACCGGAAGTACCGTCAAGCCAGTCCGCACTAAAATCAATAGATCTGTTTTTGGCTGAGTAAAAATTTTCGTATCAAATTTCGTGATTATCGGACAAAAATTGCGACCTCTACCGTGGGAACAAGAAATGGGCTTTATTTATATATATAAATTTGAGTTACTGGTGCCAAAATTTTCCTAAGATCATGAAACCAAAAAAGTACCAACCCCCAACTCTGGGATCTAATACCGCACCAAGCGCAATAAATAGATTTTCTGAAGAAAACCTACATAAAAAGTAGGAGAAATAAGATTGGAATTGAGTAAGAGGCTAGTGCTACACTTGTTTTCTTATAATTGATATGCCTCCATGAGGACTTCTCATTGAAACAGGTCTTCTTTGATAAAACTTTTTTTTGCGGAAAAAAATTAAAACCGAAAGTTGGGGAGCTATTATCGTCGTTGTTTCGTCTCCATCTTCGAATGAAAACATTCGATATTTTTTGAAGTTGGGTCGAGAAATTGTATAAACATTATTTTAATGGTGGTCGGGAAGGGGGTGAAAGCAATCAAGGTACGTCTCATTAAGCTTTAAAAAAAAAAGTTACCGTAAATTGAAACTGAGAAGAAAGTGGCGTAATGAACCAAATTAATAAATTCTTGGTTTCGAAAGAGAATGAAATTTTCTTTTTTAACGAAGTTTGAAAGGATGGAGTTTAAGTGTTTTTTTTTATTTACTCTCTTCATTTTTTTCTGCCTCTTCTCTTCCACCATTTCGACACCTTTTTATTTTTTGCCTTTTTTCAGTCACCATTATATAGTATAGTGCGACACTATCTCATTCTGCCAACGTTGCGTAGTACATTTTTCTTTTGTTGGTGTTTTATTTTATTTGTTGTTTTTTTCCTCGGCTGTTGCTCTCGCTTTTTATATTATTCATCCTTTTCGTTCATTGTGGAGCTTTTTGTTTTCGAACAGTAAGTATAGCAAGAAAAAAGAAAAGTTTGAGGGAAAGAAAAAAACGGAAAGGGACTGAAAATGAGATACCAAAATCATCGATAGAACTAAAATTTTTCATTTTACTTTCGAATTTTCCACCTCACAACGATGCAGAAAGATGATCAGTTTGTTATAATTTATTTTGTTCTTGTCGTGTTGTATGGGCTATCACGTCAAATGGGACACAAGAAATGTGTTTGATTTTTGTTTTTTATGTTTGATAGATTCATGTAAGTGCACAATGGTATAGGTAGGTTATGCACCTTGTTTAGTCGAGGTACCGAAGAAAAAGAGCGAATTTTATCTTTCAGGGCTTAGCTTTAAAGACAGATGAGTGAGTGAGGTTTGGCTTGGAAGAAAGAATGGATAAGGGCTGAATGCCAGTTTCTGTAAGTACTAAGTTTTGTGGGTCGGTAAATCAAGACTCGGTGTAAAATTGAAGAGAGACAGTTTGATTCAAAACTCGAATTCCAAGCTCCCCACTAAATAAAAATGAAGTAGTTGTACTGAACAAGTTAATACATTTCACTAGAGAAACTAGAGCTGTACACCGGTCAAGATGGAATTGGTTTTTAAGCTAAAACTTAATCCACTTGAAATACGACTGTAGGTATTCAATTCTTAACGATGATTTTTGGTTGAATATTGTTTCTTTTAGACATTTTGTTTTTTTCATTCCGAGTGGAAGAATTCAGTTAAGTATTTCTCAGTATCTACCTTCAGGACAAAGACATACGTCAATGAATTCATTTTATTAACTTCCTTACTGCCTGATTTGTTGTGCTTGAACAATGTTTGAGGTACCTACCATTTTGAGTCGGATAAGGTTTCATGCATAGAATAGGCCCATACGCCCAAAAAAGTAAATGTTGTTCACATGAAATATGTATGCTTACAAATGATACGAATTTTGTAAAATTGCTTCATGCAAAATCGCAAAAATGTGAATTAACCCTTAATATGCTACATTCTCTGTTCTGATTGATATTACTCTTAGGACCAGAAAAATATTTTCCAAAACAAATTCCAACATGTCAGTGAGATAAAAAATTTTTGCAATAGGTTTTGCATCTTTTATGTTGGTAATATTTGATCTTCATATTGGACTATGCGTACGGTAGAATTGATTGTTTTATGAGATGACTTGTTTCGAGTCATTAGAATTTTGAATAATTTTCCTTAATTGAATCAATCTTTACATAAAATTATTTATAACGGCGATAATGTTTGTTAGGTCAAAATTGGCATGCCTTGTATATTAGCTAAAAGAATTCACGAATGTCATCATTTCAGTACCCATTTTTAGAAGATTTTGAAAAAAAACAAACAAAAAACAAAAAACAAAAACCTGATAATAGTGATTATTTTCATACGCTTTTACTTAACTCACTCCTGTAAATAAGATAATAGACTTTATTATGATAACTGGATAGGTACTTGCTCAAACAAAAGTTCAGTACGGGGAAAACCAATGCCTTTTTTTTTTTTTTTAGCAAGACGGTCATCATACTTTGAAATTTCATGCAACTTTTTACGCGATAATAGGATAAGTATTGAAAAAAATTCATTTTTACCCAAACTTATTTTTTACCAGCAGAAGCTCGTGAATTTTAATTTTTAGTCACTGAAATTCCTCCTTTAAATAGGAGTGTGTGATATCTTCCATTGAATTTTTTTGAAAGTTTTGTTCAATATCAGATGTTCCAGTAATGCAACTAGAGAAGCAAGCATTCGAAGAGAATACCAGAGGAGTTATAACAAATGTGTGAAATATGAATATACTCCATCGATCCAGTAGTAGTTGACTTCCACTGTAGGTAGCATCTCTTGATTCTTCACATGACATCTAGAGAATAGCATTCACATTTTATCATACGTGTTATCACGTAATTTAGTAGTTTGTCACTAAAATATTCCATATTATAGGGATTGCAATCCCCTGAAGTTTGCAGTCACCCAAAATTATTGCTGGGCTTTTAGCAGTCGTTCCGGATCCCATGAGATTTCTGCTCATTCGATCAGATGTAGATCCTATACTAAAAAAACAGGTAGAACATGTTGAACCTTAATGATGCGTGAGTATACCAAGAGGGTTAGTCACATATTTAGGCTTTCGGTGTATGAACTCATGGAATTTTCTAATATTCAGCTACGTTTAGTAAATTTAGTAAAATTTAGAGAAAGTATGTCAGAAATTTGTAATTTTTGCGATGCTTCAGAAATAGTTTTTTTATTTTTTTCCACAGACTGCGTCAAAAGGAGGTAATGCATTCGACTTGGTTTCTGAAGTTCTAACAAAACTTTGCGTTCCTCTACAGCAATCAATACTCAACTAACAAAAAAAGATTCGGACACCACCAGTTTGTTTTTTTTTTCGTGCGAGTGTCTTTAAGAAAAAATGGCGAATACGATTCACACAAGCCGCATAGTATTAATTTTAAATTCGGGGATTTTTTGGATTTTCAAATGAACGGACCAACCAGAAAACATAATTTTAGGTAGTACGCTGTGATTGGTTCATTCATATTTATCTTCCTGTTTTCAACATTCTATGTGTTGTTTTCACGAATAGCGACACAAAACAGAATTCGATAAATGTGTGCCAGCTGCGATCAATTTGTTTTTTTTAAACCAGGTTTATTAATTGATAAGAATTTCATAGAGGTACAATTCATTGAAAGCAGTTCGGTAAACTTCAGAGATGCGTAAAATTTATAATTATATTTTTGAAAAACACCTTTAACGTCCAATCCACAGGACCTTGCAACTGTAAAAATAATGAAATCCCATCTTGTGTGATTGCAATCTTTTTAAATTTTAGATCATCTGACTGATGTTCAGCCAAAGATCAGTGGGTAAATATTGTGACGAATGAAAAGTCTTGAATCTTGCCGTTCGAATCGTTTGAATTTAGTCAAGGAGTAATTTTTGCTCTTAAAAATTTTAAGAACTCAATTTTGAATACGTACTTTTTGTATAAAAATGTAGCTACATCAATGAAAATTGGATTTTTCTCGAATTTCTGCAAAAAAATTATCTCACCGATGATACAAGTTTCCTCTCAGGAAAATAAATTATTAAAAAACTTTAGAGCAGCAAGCCTCGCTGGAAAAAGTAGGTTTTCGAGAAAAAGAATTATAAATTCTGATGGTCACATTAATTGTCTGTAAGTTTGTATGGGTTAATGGTATGTTATGGTTTTGTGAAATTTGTTAGCTGTTGACAAAATATTAGACAATGTGAAATATAAGAGCAATTTTTCTTGAAAAAATGAAAAATAAATTAAGATGATAAAGTATGTTACATCATCATAGAATTTAAAATAAAATCAATGAAATATAAACATGAGCATGTGGTTAATTTTTGTAAAAAGGAAAGTTCATGCAAATTAAAAAAAAGGGGGAAAAAAGCTTTACCGGAAGTATCGTTCATTCGTTCCTCACCAAATTTGGTAGCATGCTACATTAAATTTTAATGAATATTTATTTCAGATTTCGTACATATGGTGCCAAAATTTTGTATTTATGACCAATATAAATAGAAAAATTGCAGTACCGGAAGTACCGCCTGGCCGATCCGCGCCAAAATTGGAAGCGTACTTCAACAAATGAAAATAAGTATTTACTCCGAATTTCGTGGCTATCGGTGCAAAATTAAGCATTTCATAGCCAAAATGAAAACAAAAATGGTGGTACGGAAGTACCAAACCAATCCGCACTAAATTCAATAGATTTGTCTTTACCTCAGTAAAAATATTCGTACCAAATTTCGTGATTATCGGACAAAAATTGCGACCTGTACCGTGGGAACAAGAAATTTACTATATATATATATATATATATATATACATACACATACACATATGAATTCGAGTTATTAGTGCCTAAGTTTTTCTGAGGTCATGAAACGACAAACGTACCCACCCCAACCCTGGGGGCTAATATCGTACCTAGCGTAATAAGTAGATTTTCTAAAAAAGACCTGCTTAAAAATGATAAGCCAAAAGGCAGAGAATACAGCGCTGCTCGAAGGAAGAAAAGGATGCAGCCAATAAGTTTCCTTTTTACTCGCTCCCTCCATCCGTCTTTTGTGAAAACTCACCGTAAATTGTTATCATATCATGCCGGAGAAAATGACCTTTAGACATTTTCTGCGCGAATTAGTATTCATAACGAGCTCGCAGACCGAAAAACATTGAAACTCATGAAGGCATTCCGTGGAATTACAATGAAGGTTTCGATCATACTGCCGGCATATTAAAAGAATAATATCGGAATGTTTGCTTTCTAATGTAATGTATACGAATATATATTTTATGATTTATTCGTTATCGACGTGATTCCGATAGTTTTAGGAAAAATTTGTCGGTTCATTTGTGTAATCGAACCGACGAGGACAGAAGATGTGAGCGGTTGGAAAGGGGGAGGGGAGAGGGTGTTGAAATGGAACGGATGGGACGTAATTTGATTAATGCGTTGTTTTTTCATTGGGTCAATAAAACGTCCACTTTTGATCGCAAATTTCGAATTTGGCAATGGAATCGCAATTATTTTTTTTTGTCCATTGAACGATTTTCGGCATCGTTTGGATAGTTTTCGTGTAGCTCTCCAATTCTGTTGTTAAAGAATGTTTGGTAATTGGTCAGCTCGAGTTGGTCCACATTTATCGTCGAGTGGAAGAGAATTGTTTTATGTAGGTTCGAAGAAAATTACATATTAAATTGATCTGACATTGAGACCATGGGTCGAGGGTAGGTTCGTTTTCGTTTCATGACCCTAGGAAACTTTTGGCGTTATTTGCTGAAATTCATATAATATACACATTTCTGTTTAACTCGGTACAGGCCACAATTCTTATCCCATACTCATGAAATTTGGTATACTTATTCGGATCTAGGCGAGCAGGCCTGACGAGAGGAGGAAGAGGAGATTCTCCGTGATCCCGAAATATTTAGGGGTCCGGCATTCTGAAAAAAATTTTTCTCGCGAGCAGAGCGGACAAAATAGGCTTTTCCAGTATTATAAAACCACTCACCAAATAAATACTACATCTGTACCTGAACAAATATACAATTTTCAATATTTTAGGGGGCCAGGGAAAACTTTTAACTTGTAGTGCAATTGTTGCACATCAAATGTACAGAGTGTAGACAAGTGTCTCCAGTTTGGTTGAATGGCAAGTGAAGTCGTGGTCTAAAATCAAATCACCAGATTACTTCGTTTTGGTTGCCAAAAACGTGTACTCAATCAAAATATACCTCCGTATATTACATTATTGTGCTGACAAATATGGTGATTTTAGTGTTTGCATAGTTATTAGGTATCAATAAGAAGTAGGCACTTGGGAAAGTAATGGTGAATATTTCATTGGAAATACTCACTATTAATTGTTTCAAAATATTTAGCTGATGAATATGTTCGTCTACCTGAATATATATGCAAATGTATGGAAGAGCCAAATCATAAGCAAACATTGGTAATTTTGTAGCCAGTTTTCTGAGTTTATGTAGGAAAATTCGTGTACATATATTAGTATTATGTCATCTAATTAGGTTGTTTCCTATTTTGTATATATATAAGAAACAACACAGCACATTTGGTAACAGGCTGTGACATCACTGAGATCATTATCAGGTGATTTGTCACTGCCCAAATATTGTATCTTACTTATATGTACATTCATGTAAAACCAAACAAACGTACCTGTGTATTTTGTTTAATGTCATAGAGACAAATAATATGCAAGCCTTTTGGTGGCAACTGTTGACGAGTGGTGCAAGCCCCTGTACCTCATACATGTAGAGTCCCCACAATACCCAATATGCTTTCCTCGAAACATAAAATTATGTTCTTGAATATTACCACTAGATTTGGAATTATTGAGAGTTTTGTAAAATAAGGTCTGGTTATCTGTAAAACAAATTTAAGAAAAAAGAAATTTCTCAAAAATGGTCTCAAATTCTATTTATAATTATTTTATTTCATTATCACAAATAACAAGTCAATTCATCTAACCAAAATTTGACTTTTGAATTTTGGACTCTTTGTTCAGTCAAAATGCAAAACCACTTTATCTCAACTCGTGAAATCTATTGCATTTGTTTAGTTATAATGTCCGTACAAATTTAAATACTTTCAGTAATTTCAGTTTTCACACTTTATAGATGCATAGAGCTATGGATATGTGGGGTGTATGAACCTGCATGCGATTGATTAACTTGAAAATTATATTTTATTGGCAGGCCTTAACTTTCAGGCGTACAATCAATACTTTTTTACCAATTTGTGTGCAGTTGATTGACATGCAAAATGACGTGAATGCAAAAAAGTGAAAATACAAAGAACCATTAATAGTTATTAGTGATATAAGTGTAAAAAGTTGGTGATTTTGATCTGAAATGATGGAAATCACACCAGTATCAATCACTTACTACATACACCATGAGGATTAATAATATGACACCTTATATTTTAAACAAAACTTTTTATCAGAACCAACTTGCTAATTTACATTGGGACCTCCAATCCTCTTCCCCACTTGCTCCTGTGAACACTTGACTTTATTCAATCAAAAACTTTTATCCATTTATACTTGTGGCTACTGAGAAGTCCGAGATCTGGACCTTAAAATAAAAATTATTCTCGACAAAAATAAGACAAAATAATGACGTCACAATTTCAGACAATTTTCGAGAGACAAAATTCAAATTCGGACATTATATTATCCGAATTTGAACTCGTATTCAGATGAAGACGTGAAGACAGAAATAAAATCTGATTCTCTTTCAGGCAATTATAATGCATTTTATTTCATTAACGATTCTTCCAAATTCAGACAATTTCAGACAATAATTTGGTTCGATCCGACAGACTGGCGCCATGAGATATATATTAGATGAAGACGAATTGAATAGAAGTAAAAACCCATTGACGGACATGAATGCAGCCAACCTTTTTGCTTTATCTCCGGTCTTTCCACGCTTTGCTTGCGGTTTGCAGTCGTCTTATATATTTTATTATATTTTATTTTATCAGTCATCCACGTGCGCTTTTGCCTATTATATGTCGACGTATATCTATTTCTGCTATCTGTAATTTCATTGGCTGTAAATATTCGGTAATTCCTCTCGCTTTTTATTATCGACATCACATGATTGAAGGCAATTAGCAGACAATAAGTGGGGAAATTTCTTTAACAAGAAGAACTGATTTGCAAAGACGAATTCTAATTTTAAAATCACTCTCTTCTTTGCACTGGCAACACCTGGTACTAGGTTTGTCTTTGCAAATGAGTCCTTCTTGTGTAGGTGGATAGTAGCAGGTCCAAGTCACAAGTCATACATCTAAGTCCTCATGTTAGGCAATTTAATAAGTGTACCATCTTTGAGATGTAGAATATACTTCAGTCTGGTCTACCTTGAAGACAACCAGGATGGTAGTTGAACTCCAGAGAGGTTCAGTTGAAGACAAAAGGCATATTAGGGATGTTCTTTCGTCATGAAGGATCAGTAATGACGACACACAAGTCATCTCTAGTTACGCCAGTTTCCATATCGCACTTCAAGGCGATCTTTTAAAAACACCTGCGAGGTGAAGCATCAGTCGACAATACGATTGGATGGAGTTCCTGGTATTTGTTAGGAGGGAAATTTGGTGTGTTGAAGACAACTTTAAGACAAGCTTGGTTCAAGATGACTGCCTTGCTCTGTCATTTAAAGGCCGTGTCAAGCCTTCTCTTTGCACATAGTGGATTTGACTCCATCTATGTTAGTAATTTTCTCACCTCACTCTCACTTTCAACCAAAAGCTCCAAGACCTAAAGTTTCATATTAGGAGTCTTTTACACAACAAAACCATCACTCATGAAGACACACAATTAGGTGAAGACACAATAGCTTTCTGATGGTTTCCTCTACTTGTTGTCTGCCATAGCTTTTTTTTAACTTTTTATTTTTCCGCTACATACTTTGCTTTGTTCCGCTTTGTTAACACTATGGTTCTTTTGTAATTATAGTCTTTAACAAAATAATTCTGCTGTTCATTTTTGTAAGTTTCAAACCTTGTATGGATCGAAACTTTGTTAGGCTCTTCTATCCGCACAACTTAGCTTATTGCTGATTCGTTATATTAATTTGCTGAGGTATGAAGACAAATGTAAGCTGCATTTTGCCGTGTCCGAAGAAGTTTAATTCGAGTCAAGAAGAATTCAGCCGTAGGACATAGTCAAAGTCAAAAAAATAAAATGTCTTGAAAACGCAATTCAAGACCCCTCGATTCAGTCATTAGCATTTAAACACCACTATACATTAAAGGTTGACTTTATGACACATGAAAGGAATCGATTTCGTATGCCTCATAAAATATGGCGACTGTGGCAGGAATTGATTTTGGACGCCTCACTACATTGATACTTGTTCCATTTCTCATTTGTTCATCTCTGGACACATTTGTTTCCTTCATACATTTCATACTGTGTACTTTATATATTCTTTTTGCTGCAATTATACACTTCTAAGATGTAACTTTGAGAACATCTTCATTTTATTCTTCAATTATATTAAATATCTGTTTCACAACCTTTATAATTTTTGAAGTACTTTTCTATAATATTAATAAATAAGAGAAAAATTCATGAACAGTATCACTCAAGATCCGATAGGTGAGATACTATTCATTATTTAACACCATGTTTTCCCAACCATTAGCCAAAACCTATGTACTATAATAAAAAGAAATACAGTTTATTTGGTTGATTATCGGATCTTGATGTAGTAAATACAACTAATAAAGACTTCCCCGGTTGAATCTGAAACCTGAGAATCAATCACATCTAACAGTGATATAAGTGGGGAAGTCAGTCCATTTTTAACCGGCTTTCAAATACAGACGCATTTTGTTCACATCTTTACATAAAATGGAATAAAATGAAGAAAATAAATTAAAAGTTCTTTCAATTTGGGATTATTATTTTTGTATTAGTTTGCTCTTCTTTTTAAGTAGACATTCTACAAATTGTATATCAGAATATCGACAAATGAAACAACTGAATGGTCTTCAATATAACAGCTCCACGTGGTACACCTCACCTATACATCACAGCGGACATTCATCATCATAATTGTAAGATCGAAGCTAATTAACATCAGTTATACCATGTGTTCATATAAACTATATTGTCTAATGATTGTCTACCAGATTGTTAGGCTTTTAATAATAATCTAGGAGGAGTTGTGTAGGGTCTGTAGGACATGACCTCATGTTCACTGTGGTATGTGGAAGACTAAGTTTTCATGTTCTTCCCTTCCTAAATTTGAGGTACCCTGATTCTAAAGATCTGTGATCTTGGGCTGTCTATATTTTTATTCAGGCAACTTTAATATTTTAGATCTTCACCATTTTATTTAACCTAATATGTTGACTACTTTTGGGGCGTCACAACTTTGGAAGTAAATTTCTACTTCCTTCGGCTCTTATGAGAACTTTTTTTGCACTTTTCTAAGTAGAACAATTTGTTATTAAGAAAGTGCCTAGCGCACCACTTTTTTCCATATCGAATGTATGATTTCATAATTACGATTAATTGTTGTAAAAATGACCGGAAAATTATATTTAATTCATGGAATTGTTTTGAACTCCTTATCTGTAGGCAGAGGCAATATGTAATTTTGAATATGGATTCTTATTGTTAAGTATGAAAATTTTTAACTGAAATTGCTCTGATCTTTTGTTCTATCTTGCCTACTTTATTATATTACGTGCAAGTTGTTACCTAAAGCTTCATTTGCCTAGTGTCTAATAATTGTTTTAACCCCTTTTTTGTAGACCCAAATGAAACCTGATGAAAAAAATATGAAACAGAGTGAAATAAGAAAATCATTACCAGTTGTGGTCAGATGATGAACAAAGAGAGAAGGAGAAGTTTTTTTTTATTCTCCTTTCTGCTTAGTTTCATTAGGTTCAAGTAATGTTTTGTCCATTTTCTGTTTTCACAGGTGGTAAAAATTGGTAACTTTGCCCTAGGAAGACTATGGTTTTCCTTGATGACAATGAACCTTCCTTAGAATAACATAATTTTTTCTGGAAAATCGCTTGCAAATCTGTCCTGTGCTTTTGAAGTGATAATGTTTCCAACAGTTTTTACCCCTAATATTTTATAATATGCGGAGAAGAGATAGAGATTATGGAATATTTTAAATGCCGAATGTGTGTGTCCTTAAAATGGATAAACAACATTTATTATCTATTGAAAGATAAATTAATTTTGTCTAGTAGAACATTATTATAATAATGTTCATGCCACAAGGGAGCATCCTATCATCTAGTGTTCATAGCACAGTTGGTATGGTGTTGGCTTAACAACTCAGTGGTAGCAGGAAATCCCTGGAGGACCAGTGAATTTTTTGTCGAAATAAAAATTCCAAGTTAACCGAAAATCACATTCTATTGAAGTTGACACCATTTATCAATGATTTCCACTCGCAAAATACCTTTCTGATCATGCATTATAAAAAATAAATTATCGATAAAAATGTGTATACTTTTGGAGGACACTTCAATCTGGACGAAAAAATTTCTAAAAATTACGTTTTATTAAATAGCAATAGAATTTTCGGTTTTGTTCTTCAAATTCAAGTATTCAGTAATTATCTTTAAATTAAAAATTTCAACTTTATGGTTCGTAATCCATATAATTCGATATGGTAGGGAAATAGACCAAGGGCGTGATTTCAATTTTTAATTTTTCGTACTCAAAATTGAGGAGAATTTGTATTCAAAATACTACTGTCTACTGATAAGGACTTACAAAAAATTCTTCCAATCAATATCAACTTTTACAAGAATCAATCGTAAATACGACGTACGTATGTATTACCGAATTATCCGAGTATGTCATTGTCATATCCCTTGTAGCTGACGACGTGAAAGTTACCTAAAAACATGTTTCACTTTTGCAGCTTTTTTTCTTAGGCTGAGACGTCAGCGGAGGGAAGAAGGGTTTCTTGATTTGTTATTTAAAAGCGAAACGTCGGCACCATTTCATGACCGTGTCCGAATATTAATCTACATAACCGGGTAGCCCTTTTCCCCTATTTTTTCTGTCTCCGCTTTTTGCGACATCAAATTCCGTTTGAGAGCCAGTCTTGCTTCCGGTGTGTCGATTTTGGAATTGGTGCAGAACTAGCATAAAGACCTTCATTTTGCTGGGAATGGTATTCGCATTTGTGATGGCGAATTTCCTGTCAGTTGGATGACGAAGACATCCTATATTTTTTCATTTGATATTCTCTTATATGTAAACGGCTAAATTTGACGTTTGGCGTCATGGTATAGAAAGTGCGACAGATCTACAAGTAATAATGGGATTAAACAACATAATTTTCTCTTCTACATCAATACTCTTCGATTTTTTTTAATATATCTTACGGCGTAGTTTTCCTGGTATTTTCTGTCAAATTTAATTTAATTTTCTCTGTTTTTTCCAACGTTTGACAGTTACTGTGAAATTAATTTCAAATAATTTCAGAAGTGTGTAGCCTACTTTCAAAAATATTGTGGGAATTGAAGGTTACACATCGTAAGGCCAGCTACTTATTCACTTGTATTTGAGAAGTCAAGCATGAGAGTGTATAAGCTAGTATCTAAAATACTTGCCAAAAATATATTTAATTTAATACTGTGTTACGAATTAAGAGTTCGAGTTGGTTGTTGCAGTCAAAAGGTATAGGGGGTTCACTCACTTACAAAGAGAAAAGATTGTATGAAACAGGCAAAATATGACCTGATGATTGAGTTTAGTGTTCATCCAAAGTATATTCTTGTTTTGTCGTCGCCTTCGTTGAAGAATGTTATGTTATATCGCGAATAAAATAGTTTTTTGTGTTTGTGTAAATTCTTCTTTGTGTTATCTTATGACCCACCTTTATCCATTAATAGAATATGCCATTTTTACCACATCCAAACAAATTAGGAGTGCATTCGCCATAGTGCAACTAATGAAAAATGTGCAAAAATGTATCAGTAGAATGTCATATCTTCTTAAGAAGTGTTATTGTTAGTGTTGTCAGCTGGAAGGTTAGATGTTATTGATGAGAGAAGACGAACTACTGTATCATGGCCTTCTTCAGATATATTACTGCTGCGAGCAAGACAATTTTTTCCGCCTATTCTTCACAGCGGTGGATTCAAAGCGGTAGGTCCAAAGCGGGATTTGTGAAGGAGGAAGGACATCCGTTTGTGGCGATGCTAATGAGTGAGAGCAGACTGACGTAAAACAATTTTTGGACAATTTTTCTGTATTTTTCAGAATTATTCTCTTTGTTTCCGACATGGAAATGGGGCCAACAAAAAATATGAATTTAGTTCACTCTTAGTGACGGAATTTCCGAAATGTGAGCAATAAGAAATAGGATGGGCTAGAACAAAGTCTGCTATACTCTTATTCCAAATAAGAAAGACGTGATATCATATTAGTTAATGGACCAAGGGGGAAAGGAATAGGTAGAGATTCACTCTATTCTACTAAGGCTGGATTCAAAACTTTTTTATTTATTTATTTATTTGTTACACCAATATTTTTAGCTGTACGTACCTTTGAAATGTGATTGTCTGCGTCTTTCTTATTTGGAATAGAGTATACTGATGGATACGATCGACAAGAGAGTTATGAATGAATGATGTGTAGGAATGAAGGCAGAATAGATTGAATAATGGGATAATATGAATCGATGTACCTTGTGGCCCAAGTATCGAACCGTTCTTGCAAAATTCAATACTTGAAGATGTGTACACCCACGAAAAAATGATGGTTCGATAGAGGCATTGAATTGGCTGTTTTATACATGACATCGACTATTTCATTATGTGAGACACCACTGTGAGACTGGATCTGTTACAAAGTGGTTGAACATTTAGTTTCGTGAAACTTGACTGCGAAGATTTTGAGTACATACTCAATGGTTAAGATCAATTATACAAATGTATGATGAAGATATATAGGGAGGGGCATTTTGTACTGAGAGAAGTACGCTTTGTGTTCCTAAATTAACAATTTAAGAAAAATTTCTCAAGCTTCAGCTTTGTAAATGAAGGCTGAAAGAAGTTCAGGAATTTGATTTTCGACTCAAAAGTTGGGGATGTAAAAGGTGGATCCAGTACCAGTAGTTTAAATCGACTTATAATGCTAATCCAGGGACTAGATCCATTTTTAAAATCGAATGTGTGAGACCGTGAGCTCATCATTAATTGAAAGTATTTGCTGAAAAATGTGAACCAAATAATTTGATCCATTTTTGAAATTGAATTTGTGAGATCGATCATGATTAAAGAATTTGTTGAAAGTTTCCCATAACGTTGGATGAAAATATTTCATTCAGATAGCGTTCATTCTACTTTTCACCCAAAGGGATTTGATAAGAGTTGTAAAATGAATGGTTATGTTTTTTGTGGTCGCTGATCTTATATCGTAAGTACGTGCCTTGATATGTTACGCAACGTCGATCTGCTGCTGAACCAAATGTCCATAAATGTTTAAAATGTTCAAAATATGATGATTCTGAATCAAATATTGCATAAACTGGTCACAATTTATTCTATTTTAATTAAGATGTCACACTCGTTTTGTTTTAATGCATGTTTAGGAGGATTTTCTAGTTCCCTGATTAATTTTTCTTCTGTTTTCTTTTGTTTTTAGGTACGTATCATTCGTTGTCGAAGAAGATGAGTAATCCATAAATTTACCGGAAAATAATTTTTGTCAGTTTGAACTATTCGAAGACATGGAACGGTATTGTCGCCAATTTATTGTCAACTCTGTCGACTGTGTGTATTTATGTATATATGACTGACAAAAAAAAACTTTCACAATTAATAGTGTAATAATGAAAACGTCGTAAAATATATTTTCGTCCTAGTATATAATTGGATTTTCAATGCTCCGACAAAGCTTTGAAAAAATGTTTTATATCTCAATTATGGTTGTAAACTAGGTAGATTTCAAATGTACTTGATAGAATGAAACTGCTACATCTGAAATCAAACTTGGATTTACCAGAAACTTTACAGATTATGTGCCATCAAGCACCTGTAGTCACGAATTGTTAATTTCTTCTCAAACGAAAATTTGGCTTAAGTTGTCCTTCAGAATTAGTGCACTTCAGCCAGCTTTGGGATAGCTTAGATTACAAAATTTTCGATTGATTGATTAGATTTAACCGTTTTGATCAGAATTACTTTTGATTTTCTTTTCAAAGTATATTCCATCTGATTTAAGATCTATTTGAATTCGTGGACGAATTTCATTATTGAAAATCCGAGCTGAAAAAAAAGTTATTGATTGATGTGCATCCCAGTTAGGTTTCTCGCGATTTTTGTTTCTTATGAATTCCATTTACTATAAAGGTGCAACATTTTGTTTGAAATATCTCTTTACTATTAGACTGTGCATACCTTCGTTCATTCAGTTTTGTAATTTTGATTTCTGTTTGAAACAGGGATTCTTTCATTTTTCAGTGCATGTATGGAATACTCGATGAGAAATTTTTATTGTCTGGCCCCTACGGATCTTTCGAAAGAATTTTATTACTTATTAAATACGAGGCTACAATGATAATCTTTCTGCATTGTATGGAAGTTGAAATCTCAATGTTTCTTACCTCTGAGATCGACGCTTTCAAACACTTGTTAATATTTGACCCTGAATTTATCCATTGGGGTCAAATTTACCCCAAAATATTTTCAATGTATCACATTGGTGGTGACTTCATCGGGTTGATAACGGGTGTATTTTCTAACGGGCTGATTAATGGTATAAGAAAATAAATTACAAATAAATAAAGCTATCTTGTTGTTATTTTTGTTGACTATGAATTAACTTGACCTGTACATGATTTCACTGTATTCAATTCAGCTTTGTTGTAATTTTGTAAATTGATAATAAAGCTCATTATGAATCTCCTTGATAGTTTGTTTTGAACCAACAGTAACACAGTAATGCGCTAAAATTGAGGTACCATGCCGACTGAAATTCTATAAGAAAAAAGTATTCATATTTTTTAATAAATGAATTTCATTTCCAGCCTACGAACGCCACTTTTATGCATCAGAATTGTGTTTCTTATTGAATCGTTCACTGTTTCGAACAATTTAGAAGTTGCTCTTCGAGTAAACTGATACTTTGTTTTGAAGAAATGTTGGTTTACCTTTCGACTTGAATTTCAACTGATTGTTGAATGAAGCAACTATTTTGTTTTTTCAGTTAAATTTCGTTAGTCTAACCTCGTTTTTACAAATGCATAGACCTCCTATCTCAAACCCTGAGCTCCTTTCAATCGACACTTTTTCATCCGGTCGATAAAACCAGCACGACATTGGTTGACTCCTCCTCCTTATTGTGTTTTTTTCTCTTTCGCTTTAAACGTGTCAGCTTCCTCAAAAATTCTGTTATCTTAAACTAATATCTTGGCAAGATCATCAATGTCGTGTTGCCTGGTGCATTAATTAATTTTGTTCATGCGAGAATTTTATGTCTCGCTGTCGTGGGAGGATTTTCAAGCAATTCTTCAGGCTGTGTTTTCGCGAATCTCAATTGCAGTCACCGTAGTGTTTTTCTGCTGAAGTATCAAGTATTTTTTTTCTTTTTTATTGTTTTTGTCTGGTTTATGTTTATGAATTTTAAGTACGCAACCGTGTGTTATTGCGTTGACAGTCGTTTTCCGAACCAGGTATTTAGCATTTGTATGGAAGGCATGGCACTAATGAAAATGTTATTAAACGATTTGACAAAGTATTTAATTATCGAAGCCTACGACGACATTTCTTTTAAATAAAGTTTTGAAATGAAATTTTGGTATTACGTGACCAAAATGCAAAAGTTTTGTCTTTCGTATCGGTTATGTTTTTTCTTTTTTTCCTCCTTCAACTTAGCCTGTTGTTGGGAGACAATTCTTGTTGATGATAAAGTACGAGACGTGTACTAGTTTGGTTACTTGAATTGCCTACGACAGTGAAACAAAATTTCGAAATTGTTAATAATTTGTTAAAGCTAAAATGTTGGAAGTGCTCGATACAAACTGCCGAACACGTTCTGTTCTGTGGAATTATTTTACCTCTGCGATGTGGTAATGAACCTGACTTTGAAATTTTGAAAATTACGTGTTTATTGTCGAAGTTTGGGATCATCGATGAATAAATAATGTGCTTATAAAAAACGTCGTTACTTCATCACCGATGATTTGCTGTAAACAGTTGCTAAGTGTGCCGCGTAGATTGAAGTGTACCTAGCTGTATAAAATCCAAACAGGAAGGGGAGAGGGAATGGGAATGTGAAATATTCATAAAAAACAAAAGAAAATTTTCCAACGCTTGATAAAAACCCCTTCGACGGGAATTTTTATTGCTTTCATTCTAACGTGAATAACTTTATGAGGTTTCAGGCATATAAAAAGAAGATCAACGTCAATTTGATAGGAAAAAAAAAGTAGATTTTCGTAGAAAACCTACTTAAAAACACTGCATGAACAGCTCCGTTAGAAGAAGTAAGTTTTACAAAAAGGAGAAAATTAGTCGCTAAAAAGTTGGTAATGGTTCGTTATTGATAAATCTTTTAAATTTTGTAGCTGATGACCTGAAATTGCACAGTTTAAAACTAGTAGGTACCCCTCTCAGAATCGAAATAAAAGTTTTTTTTTTGAAAGTACCCTTCCGCTGACCTGCAACAGAATTGGTAACGTGTTGTAATAAATTATAGTGAGTTTTATTCATTTAAATTTTTGTGGGAATGGGTTAAAAATTTTGTGGGGTCTACACTCCCTAAAAACAACACTAATAACAAGGAAAACCATATTTAAAATTTATTTTTAGACGTAGCCCTTGATTTCCCCATATCATCGAAGATGTTTAGCATTTTCGTAGTTCATAGTCATACTTAATCCTTTTAATTCGAATTATTCATTTTTGTGGAGGCCTCGATTATGTGAGGACTTGGGTGCAGCGCACCCACTGCACTTACTTAAAATCCCTGCCTGGTGATATTTAGTCAGTCTGGAATTGGAACGGGGAGTCTCATTTTTAAAATTCTATTGAAAATCAACGAACTGGTCGAAAATAAGATATTTGTACAAATCAATGCAGAGATTTTTTAAGATGTCTATTTCGAATTCGGAATTACATTTTTCAGTAGATCTCGTTTTTCCGTCTTATATTGCCTTGAAATCATATCATTGCATTGTGCAACTTCTAACACCTTTGGTTTATGAAGGCTGCATTAAAATTTTTCACAGGTAATTTTTTATTTTTGTAATCATTTCGGTTGATAATATTTTCTTGCTGTCTAGTCAGTGGATTCCATTGAACTTAATGATGTCATCCAGAAGCATCTTATTTAGATGCTGCCCCTTCATTTCTTCTCTACTTCATTCTGCACCCGTTTAGCAGGTTTCTTTTGTATTCAGTAGGTACCTGCCCAAATTAGTTTATTTAGTTCGTCGTTTTTTCGTCTGGGTAAGTTTTTAACTTACACTCTCGTACATATTTTGCATAACGTAAAACTGTTGTTATTTTTTCGACCAGCGTTCTCTTACTTTGAAGTACCTATTAATTTTTTTGGTCACAATAAGAACCACTTTCAAAATTTAAACTCATATAAAGCCCCTTGACTTATGCTATTTTTCAAATGATTATGTTACCAAAAACGTTTTAATTTGTGTAGTGATTGCACTAGAGCAAAAGGAAAAAAAAAGTTCTAGATAGACAGTTCTTCTACTCCGTGTAGTGTCAAGTGTGTACCTACGTTTATTACGTAAAGGGGACTCTCAATGTTGGAAATATTTGTTCTTAACCTAAATTCAAGTAATTGTTTTATTTTTTTTTTTTTTTCTCCGATCAGTATATTTTTTCACACCTGACCAAGTCGTCTTTATCCGAGATTAATTCGATGGGATGAGACGTCTAAAAAAAATAGAAAACCATCCGAATAATGTATGGACTGTTCACCATGACTTTACACAAAATTTCCTACCTACCGAGTCATCATCCCCTTTTGTCAAAGGTCTATTATTGTGTGGTCCTATTTGAAATGGAAACGGACGAAGGGGTTACGATAGGTTATCGAATTGATACGCGGTTCAAAAATTAATAGGCGGATATCCTTCTGTCATACCTCTCCTCGATCTTAGCCGATTTATTAAATTCTTTAAATCGTAAACATTAATTGATTATTCGGGCGTACCTATTACATTTTTCCTTTCTCATTTCGGAATCGAGGTCGTGAACTCACATTATTGGGCATTATGTTTTTCGACATGATAAAAATAACACTTGCTCGGGTTTCTTAAGGCAGGGTGCAATGTGCGTAATTTATATATTGTGTTAAGGTATATGAATTGAACCCTTCTCCCCCTACTCAGGAAAAAACTTGTCTATTGTCACGATCATGATTTTAGGTGTGAAAATAAATTTATGCCAATGAGTGTCGTGCTAGAAATGTATTCTTTCGTTTATGTTTTTTGTTTTAAAAGTCTTTTTTTCCGTTTGAGATTAGGTTATCGTATTTTTCGTTGTCACTTCTGTACGGTGTAACCTGGTATAAATTCGAAAAATATTGGCACCCTGTGAGAAAATGTAAGTTTGCGAAAATCAGTTCATACTTAGCAAGAAGGTGGTACTCAGAAAAAAGGTAGTTGGTTGGTGAAGGTAGTACTAACCATAGCTGGGACAAAAAACGTAAATTCGGTTTTTATTGGAAACATTTGCTGACCGAACAGATTTAACAGAAAAATATGACTGGTTTTTTTTGTAACATACGTACCTTTTGAGTTTTCCCCTCTTCTGCGTGTAAAGTCATGTGATTACTATTTTGTATTATGCAGTGAATTTTATGTGGTGTATTTGTTTGTAATTTGGTTCGAAGACATGAGTTACCTATACCAATATTTATTCTTTTCTCGAAATTAACCTTTGATGAAAATATTTTAAAATTATTAAACCTAATTTTGAACGACAGTTTTCGGGGGAGAGGAAAGGAGGTTTGTTAGAATGAACTTATTGATTCGATTTTTTTTTAATCGTTCTGTGTTATTCTCCGTCATATTTGTATTGATTGCATATTAATGGTTATTGCTTTTACACGCTTTTTCTATGTTTGTACTCACTCGTTTTGTTGCTTTTTCTCCTTGTAGGATGCCACGGTGTGCGCATACATACAACCACAATAGACCTTGTGTGTGTGCGAGATTAGATTAGTAGTGGTGAAGTAATAGCCCAAAAGCGTGTTTGTCCTACATGATGTAGGGACAGGCCACACCACCTACCAGTGAATGTAATAATACACCCCAACACTGGTAGGAAGTCGCCACACTCCTCACTCACTTTCGTAGACTACTTCTAATCAGGCTGCCATATTACTTCAGTTATTTTGTGGTTTAATGTGAACAATTCTATTTATGTTGTACGCCTGATTTTAATATTTTATTATTTTATATGGTTGATTAAAGGATGCTGATCAATGATCGTAACAAAATAACAATCCTACTAGCTTTGTATTCTATCCACAAATGATCAATAGTCTCTTATATTTTTAATAGCTTGCGGAAGGAAGAGTGACAATTTGTACCCAGATGGTCTTCAAAATGCTAAAAAATTATATCAACGATACTGCACGATATTTCTTGCTAACAATGAACATGGCTTTGCATGCATGGTAAAATGTGGAAAACTACATTTTTACTGCACTTAACTGAAGAATATGTTTTTTAATGCCCCTTGATTGAACAAAAAGCAGCAAATTTCAATACGATGCAAAAAAATATTGTTGAACCCACACAAACTTTTGAGTTGACTTTCTAGCATGGCTTGATCATTTTCTTGCACGGTTCAACTACTTTCTCAGTTTTATGATGTTTTTAAAGTAATATTATAAAGTTAATTATTTGATTCTAAAAATAAATTTCATGTCATTTTTTTTTTGGTTATGGGGTGAGAGGGGTACTGAGAATTTTTAATTGAAGAAAAAAAGTAAAATTATTAATGAAATTATTATTTGGTTTTTAAAAAAACAACCAGATTTTGATTTTTTCTTATTACTTTTCTTTTTCTTTTTTTTTTTTTGGGGAGGGGCTGTTTCAAAAACTGGTGTGTGACACGTGTGGAAAGTAATGATCAAAATCACTTACTTTTTGCACTTGTATCACAGATAACTATTCCGATATGGTTTACAAGATAACTTAAGTAAACTTTCAAACCGTTGACTATTTTTATACGCTTTTATTGCAGTTACTGACGCAACGAAATATGGTGTAATTTGGTATCAGACCTCTGGGATCGCTTTTATCAAGTTTGTTGTTATCAGCTATGATACGATGCTATTCTGTAAATATTAGGGCTGTCAAAGAGTGTTATGTTTTTATATTTACAGAATTGCACTGCGAAATCCGTTCTAAACAAACAAAGCTAATTTCAAAGTATAAAATAATAGGGTATTTTTTAAAAACTTGTTTTTAACCTAAGTTATTTTATTTTCTGCCTTGTAACATACCAAATTAATTTTTTTTAGATTTTTTTTGTGTGTATTTATATTGTTTTCAGTTATAATTTTTATATGTTTAAAAGAGAGTAATAAGGACGGGACGTTGAAACTATCGATTGATTTTGAATATTGATATTCAAACTTATCGATATTTGCCATCTCTACAGCATGTAGTAAACATGCCTGTCAGTTAAAACAACTGTGTTTAAGGTTGTGAAGTAGTTTACATCAAACTAATTTTGATTAGGTACTTGATGATTATTTGTTGGTATGCTTAAATTAAATGGGCCTCAATTTTCTAGAATTATCACTGGTCAGCGTAATGTGCAGTCAGTTTATGAATTACATCCCATCACTTGTGGTGCATTATTCGTGAGAGAATTTCTCCATTTTTCTAAGCTGTCTCATTTTGCATACGGTTGCATGTTTACATATTACAAGTTATTGACATAGGCTTGCAGGAAGCTGCGTTAAAATTTTACAGTCGTCATATTATTGTTTAATACTATGCAAATGACTTTACAGTGTTTTTAAGGCAATGGTTTTGGTAAGGATGAGAGCTGCTGGTTCTGCGCCTATAACTCTGTAACCGAACTATCCCGTACATTCTTCTGCATTTTAATCCAGAAATATATTGAATCCCGTAAGTTACATACTTGATACTACAATGTCAGTACTTGGTGAAAGGTTTCCCTTGATAATTTGGCTGTTTTTAAGAAGAATGCAAAAGTTCTAAATGGAACATGTTGGTGCAATTTTTATCGGCTTTTTTTGTAGAGACGTAGGCCCAAATGCAAGAACGATACGAGGTATCAACAGTGACTTAAGAATTATTTATCTTAACAAAATATCTGTATATGTGTAGATATAATTTATTAATAATAAAAAAAATGTAAGAATTACTTAAGTATCGTTCTTCTACTCGATCCGTAGTGACACATCGGTTAATTGTGTATTCAGTGTGATAATGGTCAAATTTTAAAATTAAAACCTCCTTTTGTGAAGTTGTTCCATTCGTATAAGTTTCACCCAACTTTGAGAATTATTGACTTTTGGCCGTGTGCGATAATTTATTGGGTCTGTGACTGTACTTTTTAGTGATATGCAGTAGTGCTCCAAGCATATCAATCTATGTAGTCTTTGTTAAATAAGAGACATACGTCGTTGTCTTTCAAGCTCCAAATCCTCCAGTTACTTTGTTCAATTATGATTCTTTTCTGTACTTTATAACTTTTTAATTGGTCTTGTTCGATTTATTTTACATCCAGTATTCGACGAAAATAGCTCCTTTTACTCGTTTTTGTATCCATATTCGTATGATATACATAATTCAAAACTGATCTCATCAATTTAGTGGATTCTCATATTGAGCTCTGCCTCCTTGTATTTTTCGAAGGATATTGAATTATACCCCTTCGTGGAAATATTTCTGTTTGTACTGGAAAACACCAGTTTAAAACAATAATATTAACAAATTACGGGAAATAATGAAAATTTACGCACAGTGGACGTTTTTTTTTCTATTTCTAAAACGTGGAAGAGGATGCCGTTTATATTTAAAACTTGAAAAGTTCATTCATGTTTCAGAACTTCATTCTGGCCAAATATTCGTTTGTTCAGTTTTGGCTCTATTGTTCGTAGTACAGTTTCTTATTTCTTGTGCTGGTATTAATAGTACTATTTTTAATGCTAACATTTTGAAAAAAAAAGTTGAATTGAAGAACGACGAACTTATGAATTGTACGAGGCGAATATTTCTTTTATGATGATACTAGAATTTGGTGGGCATTTGTCTGCTTTCCAAAGCGGGGTGTGCCGTAAGTCTTAATAATATGATCGTGGTTCCAGCTAATTGAACTTTACTCTAAACTCATCGTTTCAGCGTTTTGATGCAGGATGCTCTTGTCACGAAATACATCAAAAACATCTCGCATCATAATCAGCTCTACAGATCTGACATTCGAATTATCTAATTGTGCTCATATCATACCTAACGGTTTTTCCATCCCTATCTGCTTGTACAGAAATTTTCATACATCGTATCGTCTCGGATAGACGTGTTCAAGTAGTGTAGGCTTACCAATTAAAAATAGTGGTAAACGTCAATTCGACAATGGTATTGTGAGTATTATGTAGCTGGAGAATGAACAAAAGACGAAAAAGAACGTAGGTAAATTTTTTGGATGTCAAGTGATGCGTTTGGAATGTTATGCCTTTGTTATCCTTTTACTTTTACCATCTCGATGGATTACCCGCACATACGCCTTACTGGTTTTCGAATTCGTTTCTACAAATTAATAAATAAAACATTTTGCTGTCGCCGCGTGTACGTATAGACGTAGTAACATGCGAATATATAGTTATAACATGCATTATGTGCCCCACATTATCCAAGTTAAATATTTTATTGATTCCAACGTCGAATTTGTAGCACAGTTTTCTATTATTAAGAATTCTCCAGACGCTTTCCACGTACGGTTTCGATGATGTATTTTGCGTGTTAAGACGGCTGAAAGGGTCACGAACATTGAGTTTTTACTGGTTGATTCGACGTGCAGTTAACTTTTTGCTGAATGTTGATTAGCCTGAGGTTGTGCAAGATGATGCAAACTGGTGTAGTCGTTTTCGGTTTTTTCAAATCTAAAGAAATTTTGAGTTACGAGGGTTGGTTGTAAAGTAATGCACTTCTTGTCGTAAGTCGCGAATGGAAAGAGATAATCAAATGAAATCAAATATACCCTAAAGTACCTTTTATAGGCTGCAAGAACCGGCATTTACGTTTTAATGTTATTTCAGTTTACAGCTGTATATTTCTTTCAAACAAGGATCCAGTTTTAGTATGGGTGACATTTCATTTTCCCATTTGGTGCTATACATATATATTTTGTTTTTCGAGGAGAATAGAAGTAAATTTTTTAAAACTCATGGGAAATAGAAAAGTCTTATGTCAATTATTGATTTAAATTAATTAAAAATATTGCTTTAAAATAAATTATTTTAGATTTTTTTGTGTAGTCAGTGCCGTCCGCACGGAGGTTTTTTTGGGGGTTCAATCACACTATGACCCCCCTCCAAAAAAAAAGCAAAATTAGTACCAAGTAATCTCACTTATTATTTTTAATTATGAATAATACAACCACACCGGGTCTGCCACTGCAATTCAACCATCATTGCATTTATTTTCAGAACAACCACATCGTTTATTATTTTTAAAAAATGCCTGTATAAAACTTTTAATTTCAAATTAACTTGTTCAGTTTTCATTTTCAAACTTTTTTAAAATAATTTTTCTTAGGAGAAGAGGGGTCCATATCTGAAAAGGAAATCTTTTAAAAAAATCTCAAGGTGTTACTTTCAGGGAGCTCGTAAAATAAAATAAAAATTTTGAATTTACACTTGTAATGATAATTTCATTTCATTTCTTATTTTATTATATATTTCGTATTCTACTAACAATTATTCCTCTATCTCCATTCTGTATATAACTTCATTCTTACATCCTGTCTTAAATGACGTCAGTAAAACTTGTCAAGACTTGCATCATGACTTCACCTTTTCCAGCTAACACAATATTCTTTTACTAAACATAATGATGTCATCTATTCCCTGAATACAAAATACAACTCTGCAATATTCCTAATTCCTCTTAAAATTATAACTACACCCACTTTTTGTCATAAGCATGTTATTCTATTGGTTCATTCTAAATTATGTAGATTATATCGACCAATCACATTGTATATCTCCCACGACACCAATGTATATTTCATTCGAATCCATACCCTTAGATTTAAGCCTAATCACTTACCAATATCTTCTCTTGTACATTACAGTACACTTCATATTTTCATGTACACATTTAAAATATACACTATAAGAAAATAATATATGTGTCGTGTACTTTTTGTAACAATTATACCGTTACAACACTTGGGTAGCAAAAAACAAAAAAACCCTAATTGAGGAAATTCTGCAGCCGGCCCCTCGTGTGGTGCTCAGTTGCTCCCATGTATATGATTCTCAATCACCTGAGCACCACATAAAACGCCACCCATGATTGTTTTTGAATCCTGACAGGCTTCCCTTGATCTGTGAACTCACTGCATCTATCATCATATCATTCATGATGAAAAGTGTTCTTAAGGTAAGGTCGGTTTTGAAAACTTTTATTATTAAACTTTATCAATCATGATAAAAGCATAGGGCTAATTGGTTGGTTCAGTGACCGCCTGTGCCTAGTATAACTAGCATTACAGCCAATGTTCGTCCTGCACGACGGAAAAAAGCGAAATAAACATAATTTGTTAGTTTAATTGGCCCTTACTTATTTTCAACTTATCCTTCCACTCATTCGTCGCTGATCGTTATTGGTTCAAAAGGCGAAAACATTTTTGTACATTACCAAATTGAAAAACTTTCATTACTTATCATCTATTTTAGGAAAAAATTTGAAATTTGTCTTTCATTGTACCTTCAAAAAAAAAAAAAATTATTTCTAGTGATTTTGTTTTAAACTGTGCCAGGAAAACTTCCCCTTTTCTTATTTTTCAATTTCTCGTCGCGCCAAAAAAAAATTTCCAACTAAAATTGCTTACGGGTTAACGAGCTTCCATTACAGGAGCTTTTCATTTTCCAAAGCTGTTTTATTCGAACTGAACGCTTCTATTTTTTCAGCCTTGAATTTTTGATTAAATTACTGCTATATGTATGAGATATCATCCTTTCAACTTTCGACTTTTGAATTTGCGGTTTTAGAAAACTAATTTTTCCAACTTTCTCGGAGAAGTATTATTTTCTTGTCAGCGATACGGGAAGTAACTTTTATTTTCATTTACCTACCCTCTTTTTACTGACTTACTCGTTGCATTTTTTTATTTTTTGTTTACGAAGGTTGTATATATTATGGAAATACTATTTTGTATTTACAGAGAGAAGTAAAAAGTTTTATGTTTCCCCGTCTGGCCAAGGTTAATTTATAAATTGAGTAAGAGATGGCTGATTCGAAGAATTCTCGTCGCTTTTCTACAGACTGGTCACTGTGGATAGGGTTTCATTGTATTTGGGAATTATATCAGAAATTGCAAGTGATCCTTTCGGTGGTAATCTGATGGTTAATTTTTGTGAATTATTCAAGTACTTGAAATGTGAATAGATGTACTTTGTGCAGTGTTTGATTGATATATTACGTAAAATCGTGGTTCGACTTGGTTTGGCAGTCAATAAATAAATTTATCGCCCTATGTACTAAGGTATTTTTTCATATTTTTCCTGTTTATAAGATTTTTAGACAGAATGATCGGTCCATTTTTAGATCAAAAATTGCTTGAAGAATGTTGTTTAGCGTCATTTACGACACGGATAGTATGTATTAGTGTTGGAAATTGCTCGATCATAATCTTTTAACTGAGTATTTTCGAAAATTTTAAGATTAATTTCTCAAGAATTTTATTAAATAGTTTTTAAATTTGATCTTTTATTTGTGAGAATTTGAAAATAATAACTTAATCAAGTCTATTGTCAAAAAAACATTTAGTTTTAATGAAAAAAGACTAATTAATATTTGTTAATTTGTAAAAGATTAGTTCTTAATAGTTCTAATCTTTGATCAGACCCTCCCTCCACCGATTAATTGAAACCAAAATACATGTAAAGTGTTTGTCATAACAACTAAACCCTCGATGTCTGACTTGTTTGAGGCTTCGGCGTTTTCATTTACACCTTCCTTGTAGTCCAGTCAAGAGAGGTCTTTTATTCAGACAAATTCAACAGTTTTGACTTCTTTACTAATGAGTCAGTTTTGGAATCTAAAATAATGTTACAAGTCACGTTCTCGCCGCTTCGAGTGTCCATTTATATAGGGTGAATATGCCCTCAAAAACGGTTTTTCACGTTCATCTCAAAGAACATTGTTTTTTTCGAAAAATTAGTGAAGTATAAAAATGTTTGGTACTAAATTTCAAGTGAAAAATGTTGGATGCATTTTAGTCATTTGATGTCTTCTTTTTCAGCCAAATGAGTGAAAAACATGGTACCTTTTCATTGTGCCCTGAAATCATAATCAGGTACAGTTGATATATTGACGTAATAACTTCGATTCATACTCACGATGCATTCATTTTTGCATGTGTGTCTGAATGAGGGAGGGGTAAAAGGGCAAGTAGTCCCAGTTTTTGTTTTTCTTTTTACGGGATGAAATTTCCGACAGTGAGGTAAAAAAAATAATATTTTAAAAATTTTCTGTCCATAATGTTTTTTATATCTGATGAAAGGGTTGAAGACAGAGGTATCTTTCTTAAGGTACTAGGAAAAATAAGAGGCCCATCACTTTAAAACTGACAAAAAGTGTAAAAGTATTCCTCTTTTTTTCCTCACAATTTTTCATTTCAGCTAGTGAAACAAAAAAAAAGAAAAGAAAAACTGGTGGCACTAGACTCTCTGGCCCCCTATTTTAACACCTATGCAAAAATTAAATTATCGTTGAGTGTCATGTAATTATAATTTGAAGTTACTGCGCCAGTATAGGAACCAGAATCGTGCTTTCAATGCTCAATGAAAAGGTACCATTTTTCGCGCTCATTTGACTGGGGAAGGAGACATCAGACCGCTACCTTTTTTATTGGAAATTTGGAGCCAAATATTTTTATATTGAACTACTTTTTCAAAAAAATCAATATTTGTGGAAATGAAGTGAAAAACAATTTTGAGGGTATATTCATCCCCATATCTGTGGACGCTCCCGGTGGGTGGAATGTGACTATTACTATATTATTTTAAATACCCAAACCAACTAATAATTGAAGAAATCAAAACTATTCTAATTTACCGAATAAAAGTCTTTTTTTGTTCTCATTTGACTGGACTATTGAATATATCCATAGCAGCAATCACATATTTATTTTTTATCTAATTTTTTTATTTGTTTTTCGAGTACGAGATTAATGTGCCATTCATAGTGTCTGTGGGGACTCAACGGTATGAGGAAAAGGGGCTCGGACCCCTCGATGACAATTGCTGCCCCAAAGGGCAGGCAAATAATCGTCCTTGTGTTGTTAAACACAAAAAATACGTTTGATCGTAATTACCTGTATGTACTTGCAGGTAATGTACGAGTACCGAATCGTGACACAATAAGATGATGTCACAATTTGTACAGGAACTGGCCAGTCATCTCTTATCTCGATAGGGGATGATGAGACCTGGCCATTCTCACCAACGTATGTATTATCTTACATACGTGTGTTTGTGTGAGTGTAAATAAGCCGTATACAAACCACCCGAACTGGCTCTAAAATTGCCAGTGTTTGGTCTGGTTCTGGCTTACCCGTACTTATGTACAAAGTGGCTGAACACGCTTAAATTCTGTAGAATTTCCTTCTGATGAGAATATCTCTCATGACGAGGTATTCCACAGTGGTGACCCCGACGTGATTTTTGGCTACGTCGTGAGGTGTCCTTAGGCGCATTGTACTTTTACAAAAATTGGCGCAGTGAGCTGTCAAGAAATTCGCTTGCTCGGCAAATAAAAAATATTTTTTGCAGACTAAGACACCTTTTAGGTTGTTGAAGTAGAGTCTGCTGAAGTGGGAATTTATACCCCTCTCTTTAAAATATATAAACAAAGAGAAACCAGACAGTAGACCTGGAGGAAGAAGGTTGGACTCATCCACCAACCCCCCAACTTCGACTCAACACTCCAAGAATTTACCAAATCTGGAAGAAGGCCCTCAACACCCAGAATTAGCACGACTGGGAACTGCATTAAATAAAGAACAGTTAGCAGTTAAAATGTTGAGAAGTGGTTGAACTTTAAGCCAAAGTTCTGACCCAAAAACACCTGTCCTACAAACACAGAAGCCAGTGTTTTTGACTAGCAAGGAAGGAACTAGTTCCGTGGAATATGCTTGTCATCAGAAAGACACAACAATGGTCCCACCACAAACCAAAAACCCAAAACCATCGAAGGGAGGTAGTAGTCAGCCACAGCTGACACCGGAAGTCTTTGTGCAGATTATGCAACTTTTGCAACTACAGCCAGGGCAGAACCCCAACTTCTACAGATGGAGGATAGAGATCCCGGAATTTCTGCCCAATGAGGTAGACTTGTGGTTGGCACTCTTGGAAGGCAGGTTCAAGACACAGAACATAACTATGAACCAGTGGTATCTCCACATCTGTGGAGGCATGCCCCCGCAGATAATCCGCCACATTCCAGATATTATGGAATGCCCTTAGATAGAAGATGATAAATATGCCTGTTTTGTCAAGAAGATAAAGAATGTGTTTGGAAAAACTAAAAACCAAATCATTGATGGTGTGATGGGTGGTATGAAGATGGGGGACAACAAACCCTCAATCTTCATGGCAAAATTGAGGCAAAAGGCGGATAATATAGTAGCCCCTTCTGTCATAGGCAATCAATTTTGCAAACAACTACCTCAAAGTGTTGTACAATGCATAGCTGCCGTAGGTTCGACTGTGATAAATACATCCTCAGACTTGGACTTCCTTGCAAAATCAGCAGATAATGCTGTAACGTATATTTTCGTCTATTTTTAGAAATGACGAACACATTTGTTCACTCATTTTCGAATACCAAAAACGTAGATATTTATCAACAATTATCATCCTATAACTCTTTGTAAACAACTACCAAATTACCCGTATTTAATTTTACATATACAGATATACTCTATGTATATTAATGACCTAGTTGTACCTGTCCCTCGAGTACTCGACAAGTCAGCACAACCCTATAATAACAACACCCTACTTCACTTTACCTATCCGACACGTACGTTTTCATACCCTGAACGAGTATATAATCCCTCGATTCAGTGGTATCGTTGCTTAGTTGTTTAGTTCAGTCCAGTACAGTTCTTCAACAGCTACTTCCAAGTACCTAGAACCTCTCTTGTAGAAGTTTCTGGTGAAAAGATAGTCTTGCTTGTTGAAACTATTATTGTATACTTGTAGAAATTAACGTAGATATTTGTACTGTGATATATAAATTATTATTTTATTAAAAGTATAAACTCACTCATGTGTTGAAATATTATCGAGTCTCAAATTAATGTTAAGGTCCACGATAGTGTGTGGATGATAAACTTGAATTATTTTAGAAGTATTACTGCTTTAAAGTACGTGATATTTCGTGTATGGTGTACTCCCGAAAGTGGTCTTAATTAGGTACATTACCACCTCTTTTGGCCGTTACAAATGCACTAGAATATACCAGGTCAAAGCCTGAGGTCAGTGCAGTATCTGTAGAGACTGGTGAACTCGCTCAACTTAGAGCCCAAATAGCTCAATTGATTGAGGAAGTAAAGAGGAACAAAAGCCAAAGCTCAACAAAATCCAATGGCAGCTGGCGACAACGATATATGTCAAGAAACAACAACAACAACAGTAGCAACAGCAAAGGAGGACAGTCTCAGTTCAGAGACTGCAGATCAAGTTCCAATAACAGGGGTCATAGTTCAACTCCCCCGAGAACATTATCATCCAAAAACCAGTCTCAAAATTGGGATGAAAAGAGTTGTTTCTTTCATAATAGGTTTGGAGCAGAGGCCACCAAATGCAACAACAGGTGCAAATGGTGGGGCAAATCCTACACCAAGGAGGCGTCAAACTAGAACGAGGGTCCATCTATGCGGCCAAAGACCCCTCAGAAAAACACTCATGCTGCCTGTTCATAAAGGACAGGACTAACAGGAGATGGTACTTGATAGACTCAGGTGCAGACTTGAGTATATTGCCAGTAAGTAGAAACCAAAAAGTACTTCCTCCGAAATACTATCTCCGTACTGTGAATGGTCAAAAGCTTCCAGCTTACGGACTTGAGACCAGCAAAGTCGACATCCTACTTAAAGAAAATATGACGTGGTCCTTTACAGTTGCTGATGTTTCAAACCCGATCCTAGGTGCAGATTTCCTTGCACATTATAGCCTGATCATTGACCTCAAAGAGGGCAAATTGATCGATAGTGAATCTAAAAATTGTGTGGATGGCAAAACGCATGCTTACAGACTGGACACAAATATATCCAGCTGTACAAAAGTCAACGGACAACTCTTACGGATCCTGTCTGACTATCCTGGAGTCACTCAACCATCAATTCGCAGGCACCCTACCTATAAACATGACACAGTTCATTACATAGAGACCAAAGGACCGCCTTGCCATGCTAGAGCACAAAGGTTACTGCCTGACAAACTCAAAGCGGCACGGGAGTACTTCTATCGCATAATCGAGGAGGGTGTATGTCGCCCCTTGAAAAGCTCATGGAGCTCCCCTATCCACATGACCAAAAAAGCAAGTGGAGAGTGGCGAATTTTTGGAGACTACAGGGCCTTAAATGCGAAAACAGTTCCTGATCGCTATCCAGTCCCCAATATAATGGACTTCAATGTGAATATGAAGCGTAAAACGATGTTCACCAAAATAGACATCAACTGGGCATTCCACCAAATTCCTATGGCTGACTAGGACGTACCAAAGACAGCGGTTATAACCCCCTTTGGACTATTCGAATACCTTCGAATGCCGTTTGGACTTCGCAACTCAGCACAAACTTTCCAGAGATTTATCAATGGACTGTTTAGGGGATTGCCGTTTGCATATGCATACTTGGATGATATCTGCATTTGCTCTGAAGGTGGTGAGCAACAGCAAGAGGAGAATGTAAGAGCCATCGTACAGTGTATACACGCTGCCAGGCTTACTATCAACGTAGGTAAAAGCTTATATGCACAGACTGAAATCGACTTCCTCGGCTACAAAGTCTCGACCGAAGGCATTTCCCTATTGAAGACCAAAGTAGAGCCAATATTGAACTTCCCAAAACCCTCAAATGTCGCTGAACTCAGGCATTTCTTGGGGATGGTGAACTTCTATAGACGTTGCATGAAGAATGCAGCAGCCGAACAAAGTAAGCTGTTTGCACTAATTAAGACAAGTAAAAAGAAAGATAAGACTCCACTCGAATGGAATGAAGAAGCCAAACAGGCATTTGAGATAATCAAAGATACACTGGCAAATGCAACTCTATTGGCTCATCCAGACAAAAGCCTGCCGTTACGCGGGAGTACCGATGCCTCTGATTTTGCTATTGGTGCAACCCTGTACCAACTTGACAAAGACAACAAGAAGTTAACGCCAGCTTTCTTCTCGAGGAAGCTCTCAAAAGCAGAAAAGAACTATAGCACATGCGATAGGGAATTGCTCGGAATTTTTGCTGCGTTGAAACATTTCAGGCACCAATTAGAGGGTAGATGTTTTTCTGTGTATACTGACCATAAACCCCTAACATATGCCTTCACACAAAAAGCAGAACCAGCATCGCCAAGAAGAGCACGACAATTAGACTATATTGGTCAATTGACTACCGACATTCAGTATATAAGTGGAGAACTTAACACTCCAGCTGATGCCTTGAGTAGAATCGAAGCTATCTCGGCTCCTGTCCAATTACCTTTTGCTGAAATAGGTAAAGCACAGCTTAAGGATGCAGAATTGCAAGAGTTGTTATCGAACGATGATACTACTCTCAAATTGAGACAGCGAAAAATTCCCGGTACTGATGTTTTATTAACATGTGACGTCAATACAGGTAAGAATAGGCCATTTCTACCAGTAAAATATCGCAGGTTGGCTTTCAACAGTGTACATAATCTTTCACATGCTGGGTCAAAATGTAGTTCTAACATGATTTCGGTAAGGTTTGTATGGCCACGAATGAAGTCTGACTGCAACAAATGGGCTCACAGTTGCCTGAACTGTCAAGAGTCCAAAGTAGGAAGACACACTTGCTCGCCCCTCAATTCCTTCAAACAAACAGAGTGGTTTAAAACAGTACATATGGACTTAGTAGGCTCATTGCCACCATCTCAAGGACACAGATACCTGTTGACGATAATAGACAGGGCAACACGATGGCCAGAAGCAATCCCTCTACATGAGATGTCAGCTCCCACAGTAGCTGCAAGGTTATACAATACCTGGATTGCGAGGTATGGCGTACCAGAAGTCATAGTTACAGACCAAGGTTGCCAATTCGAGAGTTCGCTCTTCAAAGAGCTGTCCAATAAGCTTGGTGTTCAACACAGTCATACCACAGCTTACCATCCTCAAGCCAATGGCAAAATCAAGAGATGGCATAGAGCTCTCAAAGCCTCTATCATGTCTCATGATACCAAGAGATTGGTAGACATACTTCCTACCATCCTCTTAGGCCTTTGATCTTCCCTACAAACGAATACAGGTTATTCTGCAGCGCAATTAGCGTTTGGCAAAGAGTTACGCCTCCCAGGGGATTTCTTCACAGAATCGAAGGAAGTTAGCCCCGAAATCATGGTACAAAATATAAGAAACAATGCCAATAATTTCCTAAAACAGGCAGCTTGCCATGGCCAGCCCAAGATTTACGTCTCAAAATACTTGGCCAATACTTCACACGTATTTGTTAGAGACGAAAAAATGAGATCTGCACTGGAGAAACCATACGCCAGTCCTTACAAAGTAATATCACGAGATGAAAAGAACTTTGTGATACTCTTTGCAGGCAAACCTCGAACAATTTAAATCGACAGATTGAAGCCTGCATACATGGTAAGTGATGATAAAAGAATAAAAAGATTGCAGAAGGAGAACGTAGAAAATATACAGACAGATTCACCAACAAACACAGAAGAATCCGTCAAAAAATGTGAAATAATAAATTCATAATTAGAGAAAACACCAAAAAATAAAAAGTCTGTAAGATTTTCGGACAATGTTACCACTAAAACATTTGATCTGGAGGCCCCCATAGGCCCACAAAAAAAAGGCAGGCCCCTAGGCAGTAAAAAATGTAAAAATTCCCATCCTTCTCGCAAGTCTGAGAGGTTAATGCGAAGAAAATAAAATTTACTCTCGAAAAAGTAATATCCACTACATAAGTTTAAATCCGCTAAAAAATATGCGACGAAAATCGGAATTCCATGAGACAAAAGAAACTCCGGAGATAAGCAAACGAGGAATCCCAACAAAAAGAAAACGACAGGAATAAACAAATCCAGGTGCGATACGGAAATAAACATCGCAACATGCGTTTATTGTCAAACACAAAGATAATCTCAACGTTGTGACGTCACAAGTGGAGATTCCTTTGTAATAAAATTTGAAAAATATATTCTCTGAGTTTATTTCAGGCATAACTTTGCTTAAACCAATCAGAACTTAACCAGAAAACTTGCATACAGCCGAGAATTTTAAGTGCTATCCCCTCTACATGCTGATAAGAAGATGTGAAAATAATAAAACGAAACTGTAATGGTAAATTGAAAACAGCAGTAGATTCACCCGTTTTAGAACTGTCTTAGATCTTGGACATGTTTTCTAAAACGATTTTTTTGGTTCTCTGTTCTCCTGCAATCTGTTTCCTATGTCACTGCCAACCACTTTCCTGAAATCTGCCACCTCCCATTCCATTTGGAAAACTGCTAAGTTTCCACAAACTCAGCAGAAGACCGAACAGAAGACGGAGCTGGACTGGAAAGAGGAGGAGCTGCTCATGGACACAGCTCCTCCCGTAGACGATGTCCTAGCAGAGATGACATCTCCGCTGCCTCCAATAATCTTTCCTCCCCTGTCACCAAAGGAGTCAACACCGACTGTGGAACCCCCGAAGCCGGAGCCAACGCCAGAGAAAAAACAGGAGCTGATGAGATTCTTGTTTATGGCCGAGAGGGCTGCGAACAAAAAGGCTAAGATGGCCACCTGGACATTGGGGAATTTGAACTCTCCGATGTTCAGGAAGCCACAGTTTAAACATCCACTGCACCCTCACTCCTGTCAGCATCCCTACGCCCATACCAAAAACCAACCACCGAGGCATAGGGGAGATGACAGCCGGGTAAATTACCTGGCCCAAATGCACGCCCGTAAGGAATCCTACGAGTGTGTCGGGGCTGTGATAGGTAGTGCCCTGGCAAAATGGGAGGCCGACCAGAGGCGGAAGTAAAACTGGCACATCCCCCCAGCCTTGTGCATTTTGATCATTTTTGTGGCGCAAAAACTGGGGGGAGTAGCTGTGGGGACTCACCAGTATGAGGAAAAGGGGCTCAGACCCTTCGACAACAGTCTCAGCCCCAAAGGGCAGGCAAATAATTGTCCTTGTGACGTTAAACACACAAAATAAGTTTGATCGTAATTACCTGTATGTACTTGCAGGTAATGTACGTGTACCAAATCGTGACACAATAAGATGACATCACAATTCGTACACGAACCGGCCAGCCATCTCTTATCTCAATAGGGGATGATGCGACCTGGCTGTTCTAACCAACGTACGTATTATCTTACGTATGTGTGTTTGTGTGCATGTAAATAAGCCGTATATAAACCACCCGAACCGGCTCTAAAATCGCCAGTGTTCGGTCTGGTTCTGGCTTACTGTAGTTATGTACGAAGTGGCTGAACACACTTAAATTCTGTAGAATTTCCTTCTGGTGAGAATACCTCTCACGACAAGATATTCCACAGTGTCAAAACCAACTTTACGTATCATTTGTCTCAGGCCATAAAGTAGAGTGAAAATTGGTTCCTTACCACACTTGCCAGCTTTGCTTTTTCAGATCTAATTTACATAACAAGAAAAAAAATTACAAAAACAATCGCATATTTATGATAATTTACATTTTAGTGAACAAGAGATTTAACCTCGCTGTCAAGAGTGCTCGGGAGCAGAGCGCCAGTGAGGAATATTTTTCAAAAGTTTTGTTTTTGAAGATAACCTCAAACATTGTTCGTTAAATCTTCCATTTTGGCGAACATAGATTTAAAATTTTTTCTCTAGACTGTGTGGGAAATATGTTCGTACTACACTTTACGTAGCTTGTTTAATGCTGCATAAATACATAAATAGGCTATTACTAACATTCATGACGACCCTTGAAGATTAATTACGGTATGTACTGATTCTACGCTGCCTCTTCGCCAATAATTTTGTTTATACCTTCACCAAGACCTAAAAAAAATATGATGATTTGCTGGTTTTTTTTCTTTTTTGTAAAAGTAAACGCATGTATTAAAATGTGGTACAGCAAACTGAAATCTTTCCACCTTGCAACTGCGCTACACATATTAGCCATAAATAATGCACAAAGGTTAACTCCCAGTTTGGCTTTTCCATTTTTCGATGGATAAAAGTTTTTTCGTTATTTTATTTTTATATTTCCTTTTTTCTAAATATTATAGGGCAGATAGGCGAAACACCAAGCACTAAAAATACTAAAATACAAAAAAAAAAATAAAAAATGAAAAAAAAAGTAAAAAAGTTGGCTTTTCCTGGAAAAAACCTCGTAAATAAAATGTATTATTTAAAATATTCGATGGTTTTCGTAAACGAAATGCTGGATGGCGTTTCAAATTATATTTTCCGATTTTAACGTTCAAAAGTTTTTTTTTGTTGTTGTTTTTCTGGTGATTGGCGAATGTAAAAAAATAAAATAATGTTTTATCATACACGAGATACGAACACCCCAAGAATGAAAAAACAACTTTGAAATCGAACTTTGCTGTACTCGAATATAAAACGTATTTATCAAAAAATAAGTAAAAAATAAATTCCATAGTACCTATCGTATATGTACTTATTTATCATACCCCTGGAGACGCTAATGATCGAATTTTGGGAATGAGGGCGTAACGGATTTTCTTTCCTTATTTGTTATGAACTGAAAATTCATTATACGAAAATTGGAATGTTATTTCATTGAGGATGTGAAGAGGGTTAATAGTGGTTGTTTTATAACGTGGGCCTATTCTCCATGGTCACAAACAAAAGGGATCTCTTAGACCACGTTTATTAGAATTTATTTCTTCTGTAAACAACCCTAAACTTGATTTTATCTTAATCACTTTTCGTACGATTGTTTCCTTTCATGCGGTTGGGAAGACCTAATCATATACGGTTGTATTTTTAAATGCCATTCAAAAGTTTAGTGCACGTAGTTTTAAATGAACCTGACTGGTCATTTTGAAATTTGAGACCGTAATGCATCTTAAAAAGGAACCAATATTTTCTTTCTGTTGCCGGTGAAATTGTGAACACGGTTTAATGCCCAGTGACCACATTCGAGTCAGTATTTGAGTGAAATGCTGTGCTACACATTTGAAAGAGGAAGTGGCTCGTAAATTATTTTGTGCCCAGAAAGTGAAACGGAGGAGGGAATTGAATGCATGAAATAACGTCGCATTGGATGCAGTCCTAATTTGAGAAATTATCATTTGCAACTTCACGATTTGTTCCGCAATTCGTTAAGTGTATAAGTATTACAAGTACAGGTGAAAAAATATGGCGCAGTGTTCAAACAATTTTATAAAATTCAGAGATTCATTGTGAGGCATTTGTAGCCGGTTTTCAAAAAAATAAAATCAATGAAAATATTGGTGTAATGACTGAAATATGAGCTGATGCTCAGATAGTTTTTTCTATTTTCTAATCGTTAACTTACGACACTGGAGTATCGAATTTGAGATAGTTATATGGAATCTTGAAAATTTGTTGTCTTGTAGCATTTTATATCCACATTTCGTTTACATTTTCCTCCATCATTTGCTCAGCGGAAGAATCAGATTTTTGCTTCTGCATTTTCATCAGTCTAATAATAGAAATAGATCCAATGTAGAAATCTTGAGGATCCTCAGAAATTTTCTCTAATCCATTTCCCCTAATGACATTTGTTCCAATGGACAAAATCATTATTTTTTCCCCCAGTACCATTATCCCTAATACATTTTTTCCAAAAAAAAATTGAAAAAAAAAATTATAATACAAACCAAACTGTATGATACTGCACGCAGAAATTCAGTGTCCAACTGATTATTTTTGTATTCATCATACGGTGCTGTTATATGATGAATACATTGTTGCAGCTTCAATGACTTGCGTGTAGGACAGACTTTGACTTTCTTTCCGTAACAAAGCTCGGCTAGAACTGCCTTTCGCCTAATCACTCCCAATCGATTCAAGGCATATTATATTGAAAATAAAAACTACCCACCTCATCAACCTGCCATATGGATCGTGTATATTAGGGAGAAAGAAATTAAGTGAAATGTTCGTTTGGGAAATTTATATTTAGGGAAAACGGAAGATAATGGTATTGGGTGGAAAAATAGGGAATTTTTTTCCGTTAGGACAAATGTCATTAGGGAAAATGGTTTAGGGAAAATGTCCCGGAACCAAGCAAGTCATTTATTTTGTAGACTAGAGAAAGCAACTCTATCTACATTCCCCTTATGAAACAGGGTGTTTACTTGATGCTGATGTTGGTCGAAAAAAGGATGGGAAGATGATTTGTATAGTTGGTTCTCAAGGCCTCTTTATGGGGTTCAGATTTAAGATTAATTTCTCCATGATTCAGGGTTGGGCTTCGGTTAGATAGTAATCAAAATTGTATGTCTGAATTCGTTGTGATTAAGTTATCATAGGCGAATTGTTGTAATTTCCAATATTGTCGCGATTGACGAACGAATTAATCGTTAGTACGCTAGGGTAGCATCAACAGTTAACGACGAATCGCACTCATCAACAGGTGACAGTCGAGACAAATGGTCAGTGATTATTCGTCAGTCATGACTTTACTGCTCAATTAGGGAGGGCCAAATTCAAAAATGTTTCTTACGACTTGAGAAATAACGTAAATATTGGTATTGTGAAAAATAAATAAATTAATAAATAAATAGATAAATAAATTTATCATTCAAGTTCCACTCGAAACTTGAGCCGTGCTGTAACCATGACTTCGATAATAAGCTAAATTTCAGTTCTATTTTCACCAAAATTCGAATGTTTATCGTTCATTTCGTGACGAACCAACTAAATTAACAAATTGTTGGAAGTGCCGAAAGCTTTTACCGAAAACGATTTTAGGAAGATGTGTTTCTGTACAAAGACAAGTTTTTTACTTCAACTTGAATGTTTACGTGAGTTGAGAAACATTTTTTACCTTCGACTCAGGTTGTAAAGCTTCGGGTGGCTTTACGAGTATTACCATAGTTTACCGTACGAATTTGGTGTGACCAAATATTTGAGATACGTTCGATTAATTTTTTTCCCTCGTTTCAAATATAGCGCTCCAAGCCATTGCTTGCCTGCCCGACTATATCTCCAATTCGATGCTCTTCCTCTCCACACTTAGCAAGCGTATGAAATCGAAAATCGGTGTGAGGGAGCAGGAATAAACACTTTTATCAATAACAGTAACCGCACAAAAATGTTAAAAAAATAAGAATGAAAAGCATCCGTAGTTGACGGTTCGTATGTTGTCTAATGCAGAGCAAGAGTTGCGAGTGAAAAGTTTTACGCTGCAGCGCACTCTACGTGCCGATGCGGACCGTATTAATATTAATTTTTATTACAGCTGCGAAAGTTTGAACGTGAAAAGCGCAAAAACAAACAGAATAAAATTAATTTTCCGGCTTTTTTACTTGCCCGCACCGCACCGTCGAGCCAACTGCGTCTCTCTCCGACCCCGTCGCACTGTCTCTCTCTCGCTGGTGCTGCGATGACGAAAAGTTAACGCTTTTTTGCTCCGCATCTCTGTCGGCTCCGTGCCAGTCTGCACTCTGCTCCTCTTCCTCCGGCCCTCTCTTCGTCACTTTCCGGGCACATTCATCCGTTTATGTTCGTATAATTCGGTTTTTCGCAAAATATCTCATTAAATCGTATAAAATGATTTTTTTAATATAAAATGTTTGTCGGATTTTCGTTGTTGCGGTTGAGATTTACGCTAATTTGCCGTGCCGAGGAATCGTTTCCTCCAGCATTGGCGCATTACTCTCGACTCGGTGGTCATAATTAAGGCGCACAGCACGATATCGCTTCTGGTGACACCTTTTTCTCGCTTCGTTTTTCTTTCTCGAGCCGATAATGCGATTAGTATGGAGAATCTCAATCGCTGGAGTATTTGCCGTAGTCTACATCGTTGTGAACGATGTTGAATGAAAGCGATAATATCGACCAAGACGTTATGTTTTGACCTCGAACCTTGGCCTTGTATGGTCTAATCTAGTTTAGTCTTGCCTTGGTCTTGGTCTTGCTCGTCAAGTTATTTTCACATCATCCCTACTCCTCTTCGGGTGATTATCCAATTCTCATTACAAGAAGAAATCAAAAAAGTCCCTTCCGTTTCCATTTCCCCTCTTTTCAACTCTCATATCGCCTCTCGCTGGTCTGAATGTCCGCATATTATCGCAAATGATCCGAAATACGCAGGTGTTAGGCTGCGTTGTTTGAGGTTCAGTCATAACTTGGGAAAAAAATGAGAGAATTTGATTGACTTACACTCGCCTCATGTTTGTTTCTGACATTTATTCGTTTCGGTGAGTGTAGTTTGGTGCAATTTCACTAAGTTTGTGAGATTGAAAAAGTATGAGTTGATATACTATCCGTGTGTTCGCATAATAGGACTCTAATTCTACTTTACCTCCGAGTAGATCTAATTGGTACGTATAAATTAGTTCGAAACTACAAATTTAGTTAGCACCATAAAATTATTTCCTCAAATGATCGCTGCAGGGCTAGTCGATAGAGTTCTCATCTCGCATATCATAGGATTGTGTGGAATAGGTAATTATCTACAATATTTTGCACCACTACACCATATATTGACAATTTTACACCGTAGATCTCGGCTTTACACCATTAAACTCCATAATCTGTTACTTTGACACTGTCTACTCCAGTTTATTCTCTGCTTTACTCAATCAAATGTAGCTAATGTGTCTATGCCTACCAGTAAAATAACTAGAACTTCGATTGGACGCATTGAAAAAACTGCTTACGATTCTTGTGAAGATTCGTTTCTCCAATTTTTCAAACTTCGGCGCCCTATTGGAGTAATTACTCATGGCACTAGCTTCTGTTTGACTTTGCCCATTATCTTCGACGGCTGTCATTAATTTCCTCGAGTACTTCTCTCCATTAACCTTTCGTCAGTCCTTTATGTTGGTTGTCTTTATTATAGCCTGTCGAGTTTTAAACGAATTATTCGCTTCGCAGGTGGAAATTCGTGCAGAATGTCCGTATCTTTCTAGTGTAATGGATGGACCTTTAAGTGGTATGTGGCTATCTGAGTTCCGTAAATCTAAATCACCGAACAAAAAATACTCGCGACGCACGCGACCATTATATACGCTAACAAATTTAAGTCCCAGCCATTTATCTTGTGTGAAGAATAGAGGGCGTAACCAGTTCGGTCATTTCGTCGATGATGGTCTCGTCATTCTTCGATATTTTTATTGAAGAATCAGTCTTTCCAGTGAAATTCGCACGCTGAAACCCACCTTGCTGAATTAGTAAATTTACAATCTGCGTGACATTTACCAACAGCAGTTTTTCGTGGCTAATTTCGAATGAACTTTTGAGAAAAAAATTCTCTTTTTTTCTGATATAGGTACGTAATTATATCGGACTTCATGAACCAAAAGTCAGATACTTTTAAGCCAGCTGTCGATTTTTTTTTTTTTTTTTGTTAGTTTATCGATAAGGACAAAAATAAATGTCTCTTATTCACGGCAAAAATTTTTATTCACTGAAGCCCCAAAAAAAAGAAATACATAATAAATCTTGTCCACTGGCAAACTCGTATAATTTCGATTTTAGCCTTTTAATAATATTAGATTTTTCAAACTTCGATTCAAGTAAAAAAAAAAAAACAAAAAAAAAACTTATTTTTTATTTCATGGATTTTCTTGGTAGTGGTTTCGGTTTTCTATAAAATATCGACCATTTTAAAGAGATGCCAATTGACGTAAACGTTCGTGTTTATTTACTGCCTCCATTTTACATAGGCGAATATTTTTCTTTTCTCACTTCGTTTTTTTTTCCCCCCACGAAGAAGGATGATGCTTTTAGTTTTGGACTTTTTGGCCAATTTAACTGAAACTGTCCTTTTGTTTTCCTCGATTGTATCGTTAAGTAGATGTTATATTATATGGTGTTTCGCCATCGCTCTGCTATTTGGAGGGGTGAGGAAAGAGGAGAAATCGACTAGCTTGTAGCTGATTGGGGCAATTTCCGACAAAATTATGATTTTCGGTTCTTGTTAACGAAAGAGAACCATTTTTCCGACGGTGTTAGTGAGTATAATAGATGCTTACTTTTTTTCAATATTTCCCGGTCTTAGCAATCAATGCTATAGCGAGTCTTGACCGTCTGCACCTACGGTACTCTAAATATTGCTAAATTGTTTCTGTTGCGATGATTTTCAGACTGTTTTTCCGATTATATTGGAGCACGACTCTGAAAAAACTGTTTTCTTTGGTGGACTCGTATAGGTTAAGTTTGGCATGCCTACATTGTAAATAACAAATTATGATTTAGTTTCGTATCGAATTGATCGTTCTCGTAACGTATCGCTGTTACTAATTTCTGGGAAGTTAGAATGTGACAAAAAAAACTCGTGCGCTGCAAGCTTCACAAGAAAAGAAAATTTTCTTTGTTTAAATATCACCTTTATCACCAAGATATTCTGCAAAAAATTACCAATATCCCTCAAACACGATGCATGCGATAAAATACACTGATTAAGTATCATTTTTTCAAAATATTTTATGAATGTGTCAAAAATTATTATTTTTTTGTGAAATGAAAAATTATTACCAGTTGTAACAAGCGCAATTTTAGGAAATAATTCGATAGTTTTCTTTCCTGCAGTGATGAGAATTATGGATTATATATATATTTACCGAAGCCGATGGTAGGTGGGCGAAAATTGACTTTTTTCTGAGATCGTGTTGGTTTTAGGTTAAAACGAGTGGTTTTTTTAATGAAGACTAGAAAATGAATTTTTCAGGATTATTATGAGAAGGATAAAAGAGGTAAAATCACACAGAATAACTAATAAGTTGGGAACAAATTGATCAACGAAAATCAAAATTGGTAGTTTTGGTCCGCCTATTAGAGGTACGGTTTATACTAAATTTCGTGATTATTGAAAGAGAATTGCGACTTTTATTGATAACATGAAAAATTAGTACCTCCAACAGTTCCAGGGAATGAGTTATAATACTAACGGAAATCAAATTTCGAATCATGTTAGATATACTTCGAATTAATACTTGTACCAAATTTTATGGCTACAGCTTGAAAATTACAAAAAAAAAATGAATTTTCAAAAATGATACCAAGATGCTCAGAAAATCATGAAACGAAAAACGTACCCACTCACACCCTTGGTTCCGAATACTCAAACAATTTTTATATGTAGATTTAAAAAAAAAATCTACTTATTAGCAGTGGTTCAGTAAAAATTAAGATAACAAGTTATCTTCTATAAAATTATGTGTTTAACGTAAGTGGTTTTGTCACACTCTCACTTTTATATGATAAAACTAGTTCATAAATAAATGTGAACGTAAAAAATGGTATGCTATTAAAAGTTTCATCCCCGTTTTTCACAGCTGCAAAAAGGTGGAAATTAGTATCTGACGCTGTTACACTTGAAAAATATTAATTTGAATCGCAATTATTAATGTGTTTATTTTTGAATTGATGACCTCTTAATAATTAGTTACAGCAATATTTTCTGATAACACGATTTCAAAAATACAGTAAAATAAAAATGAATATAAAACCAGCTTTAAAGAATATGATCTTACGTTAAAAAAGAAAAAACAAGCAACTTGTTTCCACCATATTGGATAAGATATTTTGAATTTTGGAAATCTGACAATGGTTTCGTAATCAGGAAATAAAGAAACTCCCAAACACAAATTTTCACAGACATTGGTTGACCTTTGAATTTTAGGTTCGTAATCTTAGATCTGATATGGATCGGGTATAGATCCGATATGGATCGTGTATTGATTCGATCTCAACGAAAATATTATGGTACCATCTTAGGACTATCCTCTTCCAATTGAATCTTGAATCTTGAGAATCAGTGGAGTCGTTGATATTAATCGGTGTACTTACATAACAAAAAAGTATGTATAATAAGTATATAATTATATACCCGACGAATATTAAAGCTACTCCTTCTCTTTTAAAGTCTGTCAAAAACAAATTTTTTTATGCTTGGCCGTTTAAAAAAAAATAAAAAAAATATCCTTAGCCCTGACTTAAGCTCGATAACCATTTTAAAACTGTAATGAAATATCGTGTAAACTAACTGTATGACTAATATCATTTTTATAATCGTTATCAGATGTGTTCAACAATATTTTTATAATTGTACAAGATTTTCCCGGAACTTGTTATTGGCAAGATCTACCGCTGTATAGGAGTCCTCTCCTTATCAATAAAATGATCACTGTTTACTTATGTGAAAATGAAATTCATTCTTATTCATTTCAGTAATCATTCTCGTATTAATGAGAACTCATTTACAAACTACCTATAAGAAGCTCTTTGAGATAAACGTTCGTCATAATATGGAATCATTGGTAATGTAGTGTTGGTTTTCTCTGTACAAAAATTTAATATTAATGAAATTGCGGGCAAAGATCCTGTTCTACTGTCTACGATTCAGGTAAAAAAATGTTTTGAACTTATTCTGAAAAAATTTTGTTATTTGAAACCTAATACCAATCACCCAGTGTTAAAGAATCATTCTTAAAAATTCCGATAATGATGAATGATTCAGAAAAACTATTCAAGTGCTGTATTTAGTCATTTCATAATTTATGGCCGTTTTGCGCATTTTATGTGAATGTTAATTTTCTTTTCTGTCGTTCAAATAAGTGCTAAAAAATTTTTGCAGAGACATTTTTGCGTTCAAATTAATATCAACGAAGAAGATATAAGCGAAAATATAATAGAGCACACATTTTTCATTCTGTCACAGAAACAAGTTGGATGAGGGCAGGTGGTACTTTCAGTTTGTCATTTTGAAAGGTTTATTGGCGACCATTTGTGAAGAGAAGAATTGTATTCTGATTGTGTTGAATGAACGTTGATTTTTTTTGTCGAAGTTTCTAAACTAGGTACCTACTGAATTCGAACTTGACTTCAATTTATGTAAATTGGCGCTGTTCGTAAGCGAACAAGAGACGACTTCTGTTCTGTAGAATAACCAGCCGCACTAAAGAGCTTCTAATTTCACCTGAGTATAGCTCTAAAGTATAAATTATGCCTAGATTCTTCCATCAGTCTGCTGGAACTATAGCGTGTCTAATGCTTTAAATACAACTTTACTCGTTGCAAAATGAAATAGAGAACGTGTGACGCTTTTTGCATAACCAATTCGCCGTGAATGCAGATTCACTTCGACAATATTTTTCAGAGCTCTATTCTTGTCCTCCTTATGACGACCTCGTTGATTTCTCGTGGTATACGGAATACTGCCTGTATTTAGCTACATTTCACATTCCTTTTTATTTATTTATTTATTTATTTATTTTTTTTTTATTTTTTTTTTACGAAGAAAAATTGATTTACTCTTTTTTGAAATAGAAAAGTACAGTTTATAAAAGACGTACTGAGCGAAAGTGGTTCACCAAACTTATTTCGAAAAAAACGAATGATTTTGCGATGAATTGTGCAAATTGAGCCAATTTTATATTAAGACTGCGTTCATTATTGCGTGAAAAAATATACACTTTCGACTACTTTGCTCCAAGTTCTTCATATTATTTCTATTTCTCTCTACTTTCTGTCTGTCTCTCTCTCCCGCCTTTCTCTCTCCTGCAAGGAGGATGAAAGAGTTTTATTCTTTCAGATGGCAAAAAGAAGTTGACTGTTTTTTCATCGAAGGGTTTGGTTTTACATTTTAAAATTGTATCTATCTGCAGGTATAGTAACAAGGATTTAATTTTGAAAAGGGTTTTTTTAATCCTAGAAAAGCCTATTTTTCTCGCTCCGTTCGCGAAAAAATTTTTTAAGTGTTTTTCAGTAGATTTTCCATGAAAGTATACTTATTTTTCTCTTTTTTTTCGAGAATGCCGGACCCCTAAAAATGCCAGGCACTCAGGAATCCCCTTTCCCTTTCGTCTGGCCTTCTCTTCGTTTTCTGTATTACTGTATACCTATGTATTATATAGGTTATCGTTTTCTCCCGAAAGAGTATCGTATGAAAATAAGATTGATTGCTGAAAATTATTTCAGACTGATGAGTGGACGCCAAAAAATGAAATGTGATTTTCGGTGAGTTAAATGTTCCATTAGGTAGGAAATATTGTGGAGGTATTGTATTCGTTGTTCTTGAATGCGTTAAAAATTGGGACCATCATGATATTTATTTAATTTCATTCCAAAACAATAGTAGCTGATGTTTGCTGATAATCAATTACTTTTTGAAGTTTCTTTTTGTCTTCGTAGAATGTTCGAAAGTTTACTGTCGTAATCTCCTCTTTATTTCCATCCAAGTCCGCATATGTAAGCCACAATCTAAGCCAATGGTTCTCAAACTGATTCGCGCATACGTACTCCAGCAGAGCGGGAGGCTAAAAAACAAAAGAACAAAAAAAACAATAAAAAACTACTAAAAAACAATTAAATTAACATAATGTTTTACTGGGTCAGGAAGCTCAGAGAGTCACCGATCTAAGGGGGCATGAACAAAAAAAATTGAAAAATTTTGATAACCATTGATCCAATCGAACTAAAATCTTTAGAAGTTGGAGCATTAGGAGAAAAAATTAAACTTCTTATGTGGTTTTCCTTCCTCATTGGGCCAGCGACAAAATTGGCATAAAATTTTCAACATTGAAAATGTTTAACTTCACGGTACCTGGGCACCTTTATCATTATACAAGAATTGCATTTAAAGAAAGTTTTAAAAAGAAAGTCTTAAATTAAATTAAATTTCTTCTTCCTAATATCTGATTTCTCAAAATTTTGAATTACATACTGCTGTGCTAAAAGGTTATACTTATACAAAAATACTGAAAATTTCAGTGTACTAAGAACTTCATCATTTAGGTGAATTCTGTTAATTTTCTCTTTTTTAAATCGATATCTAAGTGAATACATAAAATATTTTTGATGTATTTTAGTCTCATCTTTCTTTCCATTTGCCAGCGAAGCACATGTGGTTAATGTACCACCAAATAAATTTTTCCTAATGTTGTGGTTCGGGCACTCGAAAAAATGAAAACTTTTTTCATTCTCATTTTATTGTCTTTAGGGACATTAAATGCGGAAATCCGCCACAAGTTTTGTTCTTTTCAAGCAGTAAATGAGATGCTGAACATTTTGTTTTTATAAAACCATTTTTGCGATAAAGTTGATCATGACGGAGATATTAGCGAAAAACTATATGTAATTTGAAGCACGTTGACTTAATAATAATGCTTCATGGACAATCAGAAAGGTGGAATTGATGTATTATTTTAGATTCCTCCCCATCTGTATGTTCACTGAGAAAAATTGTTCAACTTTGTTGAATAAGACGTTTTAAGTGCCTAAACCAGTGTGGTTCCCAACTGATCTGAAGTCGAAGATCACCTTCGAAAATTGTAACCGCCGTTAATCATTTCTTAAATAATCTTCCTCCTCCTTCGAACGCATTAAAACATAAAGTAGGCTACATCTAATTTCATTCTTTACCAAATTCGGCTCGCAGATTACCTGGGATCCTTCTGAGGACCTCCAGTGGTCCGCAAACCGGTAGTTGGGGTTAATTGACTTGAACTAAACGTTTTATTTAGCAACTTTGAATGAAATTTCGTTCTTGAGAGAATCGAGTTGGGTTAATTCCTCGGTATAGTTGTAGATTTGATGAAAAAATCTTTTGATTCTTGCAATTTCTTACGGACAAATCAGTTATTTACCATTTGATTGAATTATATAAAACTTTTTCTGCAAATTTTATTTATTATTTCATCAAATTTTTCAATTTAGAATGAATTTTGAGTGGTATATAGTAATCTGTGTATATTATTACCATGTAGAGTTTATCATATGATTTTTGATTAAAGCAAATCATCATTTGCGCCCCAAAAAAAATTCATTGCTTTAGCAATTAGTGATGAGCGAAAGCAAGACCAAGACAACCTTGCCGTGGTGTAGCTTCTGTCTTCCTTATATGAGATTTTTTATTTTATTGATGACTGAATTAAATGTTTTTATTGAAAATTATTTAGGTAGTAAGATAAATTTAGACATGCCAGATGTAGTAGGTAGGCCCGATAATTTTGACATAAGAAAACCAGTATTTTGTATTGGAAAAACCCAAAATTACTGTAAATTCTGGTCACTCTGGCAAAATTGTGTACATTTCATTTTATCTACATATAGTTCTTATTTTTTCTCTAGTGCATCGTTGAGTTTGTTCCAGTTTAGTCGAGACTTGTCTTCGTTATTCGTAGTCGAATTATAGTTTTGGACGCTGAGACCAAGAATAATTATGCCCATGACTACGAAAGATATGACAGTTCCTTTTGGTTTTCGCCTAAAGAAAAATAAAATATTGCTTAGAAATTCGTCTATGTGAGTGTGTTGGGATGCCGTATGGTGTAATATTCTATACCCTATTTGGAGCATCCTCAGCGTTTAAAATTAGTCGTGAAATTATCTGCAGATGAACCCGTCGTAATTTTACGTGCGTTTGGTCGAAGCCCTGGATTCCAAGTCAAATATTATATAGGCTCCCGTTTTAACAGCCCGTAGTGGAAATGATAAAATCAAATTTCTCGTTTAACGGGCATATGCTACCTTTACAAAGACCCTCCTCGCCCCATCCACGTCATCCGCAAATGAAAAAGCCTGCATATGCATACCTACATAATTCGTTTGCCATTGCTCTAAAGAGCCTTCAAAAGACTTCGAAATTACTCTCGCAACCGCCCAAATCCGATATTTATCCGACCCACTATTTATCCCTTTGGCAATCACTAACAAAAAAATAATTTTCGCTTTATTCCTCTTTCCCTTCTCCCATGCCGGCTTAAACGTGTGGATGGCAAAATCTCGTCTAATTAACCACCTTTATTGTACGCCGCCCAGAATAACCAGTAATTCGTTCCATTAAAACTCGACTAAACGCGTAGTAGAAAACTTTTTCCCTGGCAACTCCGTCTTTTCTTTCACCTTTTTCCCTCCTCGACCACTTTATCAAAAGCAGACCTTTCCTCTGAGGAATAAAAAAACAGAGGCGGTGAAAGAGAGAAAGACGGAAAGAATTCGTTGGAGTAAAACTTTTACGCCGGCATCGCTCGTGTCTCGTCATATTCGACACACGCTTCATCCTTTTACCCGGAAACTTCCCCCCTCAAACCCCCATAACGACTCATGCAATCGTGTATAACCTGCCTGTCTAACCACATACAGGGTGTTTCCAGAGTGTGTAGAGTGTGTAGTAGAACCTTTAACGAGTGATGCAGTAGATGAAGTACATGTGCAATGGTTCTTCGAATTGGAGGGTCTCTTCCCCCATGGCTAGATCTCACTTGGCAAAATCGTGTAACTGATAACTTTTGTTTTTCTGTTGTTAATTTATCAATTTTTCGAAACTTGGCAATTTTCTTAGAGAAAAGTTGGCTAAATTTGGAATTCCACCCTCCCTGTCGGAACTATGAACTACTTCCAAGAGCCACTGAATACATGTTAATTACAGAGATTTAGGATTACATACCATGATACCTACTCGTTTTCGAGGTAATTGATCAAATTTTTAGCGCCCGTTTTTTCAGAAAATCTGCCATTTATTCTTTAAATTGTGTATTGAAATTCATGGGATTTTTGCTTGTAACTTTTGGAATCGGAATAATGTTTTTTTTCCCTTATAAAATCAAATTGATGAACATATCATGTGAACACAGATTAGCCTTTAGTTGTTGAAAAAATTGAAAGGAGAGGTTTGTACCAAAGTCAAAAATGTTTTCACTATTATTAATGGAAATATTTCAAAGGAATGCGAAAAAGACTGATTGAAGAAAAATTGAAAATAAAAATGGGTAAAATAATATCCAATTTTGAGTTGTTTGCCTCGTTAACGTACTTACTCTATCACATAGTGTATTTAGTTGGAGCTTGGCACATGACAATTCAATAACAGTAGGTACATCGACATGATTCCGTAACGTGTGTACATCTGATTGGTTTAGATTTTTTGAAATTTTATCGTCTACTTGAGTAACACCCTGTATGTGGGTATGTATATTTGATCGAACCACACGTTCCCTTTTTAACTGTTACCCTACAGTCAAAATCTAGCCGACTTCATATCATCGACTCTCGTTAATGAATTTCCATTTTCGGTTATTTCAACCGTTTTCCTTCCGCCTTCTAGACGGCTCGTGTTTTATTTTCCTGTCCCTCTTTAATCATTTTCTTTTTCCTTCTTCCTTTTTTTTTTGCTCCATTTTCCTCGCTTTCTTTCTCAATTTCTTGTCCACATTAGCACATTATAGGAAATCGATTTGTATGTAGAAAAGTAACCCAACTGCAATCAGTCGAGAACTGTTAGTACGTGTCGGCTGTTTGTTTTTTGTGCAGTCACGTTATAAGGGGCGAAAACGTCTGAGAAAAAAAAAGAAGAAAAAAAGGAGAGACATAAGAGAATGGAAAATGGGTATGAAGATTTTTTTCTTACTTCATCTCTCGCAAATCGTCGATTGTATACTATGCTCGTTCGTCGTTAAAGAAGTTACACATTTTCTATCGCCACTGTCCTGCGGCTCATCCTTCGAAAATTTCAACCCCCATCCCCTTAATAGTTATTTGCGATAAAAATGGGAACGTACATGAGAAAAAACTCTTGGCTGTGTTTATCTTCATGATTGAAAAAGTATAACGAGAAAGAAATATTTTTTATTTTTGTTATTCATTTGTACTTTATCCTCGCTTGTTTCTCTGTCGTCTCTGTTTTACCCATTATAATGTAAACGTGACCCTTGATTCTCAAGTTTTTTTTTAGGGGGGAAATGAGAAAGTAAATCCTTCAAAAAACTTTAATCATGGTTGTGACCGTTCAGTATTCACGAATAGAGTGACGTTTCTTACCTCCTCTATGAGTCATATTATTCTCTTCCTCGTTACAGTATTGAAATATAGCATTTCGTTTTGAAATATTTTTATAAAATATGATTCATGTATTACTGTTTTAAATGAAAATTTCGAACAATTTGAAAGACAAATATATTCTCAATCTAAAATTCTATTATTTCACTACCTTTGATTATTTCTTTGCTTGATACCAATTAAATTGCCAATCTAAAAAACGAACGAGTGCTATGCAATTTTGTGGGAATTATCTAGGATACGTGGATTTCAGATTTATTTGGTAATATTGAAAGACATTTTCGAGTATTCGATTGATGACCGAACTTTGGCACACATTGGCTAACTTCTTTGACCCGACCTACTTTTTTTCAACTTCCCCAGCTAAGCCATCTCTTTTATAGACTGTAGGCTGGTTACGTTGAGGACAATGTTTGGCAGATTTCTCTTTCAAATGTATCCATGATGACATTTGTCCCTCTCCTTATCCGATTAATTTAGTGATCATTTGGAGTAGCCTAGATAGATTACTCTGGTTCATTAAGACAGACACTTTCATTATATACCGCGTGAGAAGCCAACTCGAGATGATGTATTTGAGAATACTCTCTCTCGATGGCATGGTGGCCGACTACCATTGCAGGTGACATCTCTTAGCGACAGAATTGCTTTTTCCTATCTTCTTGTATTCATTTTGGTAGCTTTGCGACATGATGACCTTCTGCTTCTTCGGGATGCAGGGCGCAGACTTCGGTATGAGAAGCTGCGAATCTAGTCGTATGAATTGCTTGCCTTTAGAAAATCTATATCCACTCGTGAACTTGGTCTGTCAAAAGTTCAAAATGAGCGAATGCATCGGTAGTCATCTAAGGTGGAATTCTATGGACCCGTAATAACTAATGTCGTTTCGTTGTTCCGTATGAAGAATTGAATGGAGGAGAGAGCTTAAACATTTCTTGTAAAGCGGTGTAATAAGTTCCAGAATTCCATCTCATGGTGAGTACCCTCTAACTCGCACAGTAAAATTATAAAACTTGTAAAAATTTAAATTAGAAAATTTTTTTTTAATATTTTGTTCGAAATTTTGATGTTTTTCCTTGCCAAACTTATTTGGATTAAAATTTTCTGTTATCTGAGCACTGTTATAGGCCAGCTGGTGATCGATATGAATGGTTTCCATTTGCGGTTATTGCTGTTCGACGCAATGAATGGAACCTATTGTTGACTACTACAATGAATGAGTTATTCGAGGAACCCCATAAGACAATGAATGGCCTCTTTCGAAAAGCAAAACGCAGTTTCATGTGGAAAACATAAATTGCGAAATGCTTTGAAGGCATGTAAAGTTATGGGAGTTTTTTTACCGCTAAATATTGCAGCTGCCTCTAAAAAATCATTTTTCATCAAACACTCGATTTTACCTAAATCTTGATTTGTGGGATTTCTCAATTAACAGATTCCATTGTTCGATTCATTCATATACTCCATCGCATGTTGAATTGATAATTGGGCAGTATATTAGCTTTCATTATTTTGTTGAGTATGAAAATAAGCGGAGGAGGGAACAGATTTTTTTAGGACATTTTCCCCCTCTTTTTCAGTCAGACTTTTCTCTGCGTCATGGAGGGCAGTGTGATTATTAATTTAGGTACCTCGCTTTTTTCTTTTTAGACTTTTCAGATCTGTTTTGTTTTCCCTTTGGAGGGAGGGAGTGTAAAGGGTTATGTGCTCAATAGGTTTTTTGAGTTAGCTTCTCACCATCGAAATAACGACTTAATTTAGTTTACTTTCCTATTTAGAATACTGGAGAAGCGTCTATTGGCAATCGGGAGAAAAAAAAATGGAATATACATCACTGAGAGCTACCTGTGCTATTATTGTGAAAAACTAAAATTATCACCTACGGTTCCAAAGAAGTTATAGAACACGTTTCTGTAACGGAATTAGAAGAAAAAAAAAAAAAATCGAACGTTGTATGTTCGTTGTTTTGTAGTCATGCGGGTATTTTCATCCCTCCACCTTTTTTGTAAATAAGTTATTGGATGATGAATCCTCTTGGATACTACAGTGGTGGTTTTGTTCCAACATAACTGTGAAGAGAGAGAAAAATATACGAAAAAAACTATTGGCCAAGTTTATATCTTTGCCATTGAAAAAGCTTAACGAGAAAGAAATATTTTTAGCTATTTTCTTCTCTCCTTTTCCTGTAACTCTTCCTTCTTTCGCCCATTTGCCTTCTATTTTCGACTTTTCTCCTTCTTCTGCTGAATCTAGAATAGATTTTTTTTCCCGTACTGTTAAATGTAGGATTGTATGTTTGTGTTTTTTTTTTTATCTTTGGTTTCCTTAATGTAACACGTTATACGCGCAGTTAAAGCGATATACAAGAAACGATGACATATAAACCCCGATATATCAGCCTTTACTGCATTGTAAATCGCATGCAAATAAAAATAAATGACTCGGCCTCTTTGGTTTTTATTGAAATGACATTTCATCTTCTACTTTTTATTCTTTAAATTCCCCCTCCAACTCTCTCCCTCAAGAAGGTTACTCGCTCTATTATAAAGCTGGCATTATAGCAAAAAATATTCTTTGGGAAAAGAACAATTTTTTTTTTCGTCACCACTTACCCTACGTAATTTGTGAATAATGCCAGTTTGAGAGGTAGTAAGAGTTTCCAAGATTCAATGACAGAGCAAACTAGTGGGAAACTGTGGTAATCATGTCTTATCAGTGGCTAATTCACCACTTAATTTATTCCAGTATGTAATGTCAAATTCTTTTTTTCTGGCTTATATTGACGAATGAAAACAATAATGTTTAGTGAACTTAATCTATTATTATAGTCGTTTTATTTTCTGAAACTTATTCCCGAAATCAAGGAATATTGACTTTTATTAGGTAGCCTCAATTGTCCGTATTACAAGGATTTTCGTTTTCCTACGTGTAACATATTTCACGCACACTAGCACACATACAACCGACTGAGCGTGAAGTAGAATAATACTTTTTGTATTTAGCTTCCTACGTGTGACGTCATTTTATTCACACTAGCACACTACTAGTAACGAATTAGTATATATACCTTGCTCGCAATGATTATTTTCGATTCAAGTACTGCCATCAGTTAATTTTATAGGTCTATATAGACCTGACTCCTAAAGTGTTCTTGACGATCAATAAGGTCTTCATATTCAGAATTTATATATTCTTATCAAGTTAATTTGTTGATTTGATACAATTTCCGGATATTTTTGCTATTGAGGAAAACATTACTAAATTTTTAGCGATATGTATGTATTTATATTTGTGATGAAGGTGATAAATTTTTTCAATAATTGAAATAATGAATTAAATTATTAAAATGAGAGTTTTGTTTACTCAACTATTAGTCCTTTCAGAAGTAAAAGGTTAGAATGAAATCAGGATCGGATCTTTATTGAATAATTTTATTTTTTAGATGATCTGAGTGTGCGATCTCTAAGCAAGTGTTGACTGATTATTTTTCAGCATTATTGCTTAAGTTTTCATATTTTCTTGGAATTAAAAACGATTTTATATTTTTATAAATCCAAAATTTGCTTTTAGTAATTTTTTATATAATTTTACATGTTGTGAAAAATAGTGGGGAATTTATTCTTATTGGAAAAATGGTGAACTTGACTAATATGAGCAGTCATATGCTAACTATCTATTAGGTCGATGAATTTTTTATTTTATATGTGTGGAATCGTTCTCAAATAGTCCCCCCTATCCTTCAAAAGTTATAGTTTTTTGGTGAGAAGTATTTTGGTGCAGTGTGGAAGAGCTGACGTGTAGCAAACCACAAAATTAATGAGCAGCTATCGTTATCTTAATTACCAATTCTGTTCTTTAGCATTGTGTATTGGATGAGCTTTTTGTTCATTTTCATGTTTATATGATTACTCTCTCTGTTTCATTGCCATTTCAAAGGGTATGATGGTAATGTTTGGGGCAGTCTCCGTAATAGGTGAGAATTCTCACCTGGTTTGCCAACTGCATCAATAACTGCAGCGCTATAGTTTTGGCTTTGGAAGAAGGTGGAATGTAATAGATGTTAGTTAAAATCCATCCCTGAAATGGTAAGTTTCACATTGGTGAATCCAATTTAATTGAGAGCTGCAGATGACGCCAGCTCTCTACACATTTCACATTCACCGAGTCCGTTATATGTAACGTCCCACGCCATTATTGGATCGACTAGCAGCATTAACGACAGCTGTAGTATATCAGGAGAGGTAGAACCTCCACACCTGCATTTTTGTCTGGTTGGTTTCGGCCTCTGACTTATACCATTGGTATTGCTGGAGGAGAGAGTAGTGTGGTGGCCCACGTAATATGTAATAAATCTTACCTGATATTTTGGCTAAATTTTTATGGCGTCAGTTTTGGAAGCAGGGTGAGATGTGAGAGTTGTCAATTCAAATTCTCTAACGATCAAACCCAATATCCATGGATGGAGTTGGAAGGGAAGTGAGTATCACTAATCGCTTTCATATGCTAAAAGATGGCATGGACATCGATTTTCATTCAGAAGGTGTGCGTGAATCGCTTGGGGAGAGTTGTATTTTGTCGGAACCGACCAAAAATCAAATAATCAAATAGGATTCCAACAAGTAGAACACATTGGTGCAAATGGGAAGGACTTGTCCACCAGATAAACCAGCCATCAGAGAAATGAACCACTAGATGCCATTACTATTTTATCGTAAGAAATGGTTCTCCTACGTGTATTTTGTGTCATCATGTCAGACAGTACTGTTTGTAACTTTTTCATATTAGTCTGTGTAGGTAGTGAAGGTCAAAATGGGGACCTTCAAGTGATCTCTGGCTGATAAAAAGACTGATGGAAAATTTTGCACCACTTATTGTGTTTTAAAGAACGTATCGGTTGCTGAGTAATCAATCTTGACCAACCACTCGTTCATCAAAGACGTCGTTGTTCACTTTGAGTGAGTAAATTTATCAATGTACTTAAAGGTAGAAGACAAATTTTCGCCGATTAATTTTCAATTCTCGTAACATTCTCCTCGTCACGTTAAGGAGTTGAGAACGGTTTACGGTTGTGAAAAATATTCGCTCGTCCCATCAGTGAAAAGGAGTCGAATAGCCTGAATTTTTGTGATCTTCCTTTGTTTCTCTTTCCGGCGCGTTTTCTCGTCTCACGACAAATGTTGCAAATTATTCGCAGTGAGTTAGCAATGCGCATTATTAGATTTCAGAAATGATGCCATGATTGCCATGCTATCGGTTCGACGTGCGACAAAAATTGATTTTTAATTTCGCCACCACATCGAAAATGACATTCGTGAATTGGTGTAAAAGGTAACAACAATGACATCGGTGGTGCGATTATAGTGTTTAAGGAATGAGGATAGGGAGCTGAAGAGTTATTCTGCTGTTTCATTGTTGGTGTTACCATTCGTTCGTGTACACCAATCTTTACGGTCTCAGAGCCGTCTCAACGGATCATTTATCGTTTTTCTTTTTGTGGTTTTTGTGGTTTGTGTGCTCTTGAAAGTTTGGTAAAGTTTTTCGGGTTTATCGAAGTGGTGATTTTTCCACACACGCGCACATAAAGCGTGAAATGTCGACTTCCGTTAGTTTTTTTCTATCGTTCTTTTCTTTCGCTCACTTTATATTATTCTTTCTCAGTCCCTCTCTTTCTGTCTCTCACCCTTGTTGCGGAGTGAAAATAATTTCGCACCGTGTTACGAAAAAGTTTCACAATTTTGTATTGTTCTTTTAGTTTTCGCGTTTGTCGTTTAAAATTTTCGGTGTGATCGTAATAAATTAACGGGGCGGCGAAAAAAGGACGTAAATTTTCGAGTTTTTTTTTCCACTGAAAGAGTCTTGCCGGAGCTTGTTGCGAGAGTGGAGTAAAATTTTTATTGGAAAGTTTTATGGCGTAGAAAAGGTTGCCGGGTTAATAGATTTGCTGCTGGTATTGTTGGAAATGAGAATGTGAATTCGATTCTTACATTATCTTGTCTGATATTGAATCTGTGTTCGGAACTTTTCTAAAAGACCGTAACGTTTTTATATTACGCTCGTCAAATATGTTAAATTTACAGGTTGCAAGCTACCTACGAGTTTTAGAAGTTTTGACTTTTAACCAGTTCAAACTTCAGTTTAGAAACCGTGGCGTTTTAGAAGAGTCCCGAGTACCAATTATGACCTTTTTACATGCTCCCTTGAAGACATTCGAAGATATCGTAAATGATGTATGACAAAGTTCTATCGACGCTATGTCGACATATCTGAGGCAAGTGACAAGCATGCCATAGAATCGTTGATGATAATGATGGTGAAGATGTTTCATCACGTTTTTAAAAACTTGGTCGCTCCTGCGTGCTTGAATCAAATTATTGAAATGTTGTAATTTAAAGGACATTATCAAAAATTCTGTTTCACTTTTGTAGAAAGGTTATAATATTTGAAAGTATATCCCCAGCAGATAATTGAATTCAACGTTAGAAAATGCTTCAATTTTAATAAGAAAAATCTTCGAAAGAAAATTTTTTTTTTTTTCATTTTTTACTGTGTAAGGTGTTCTAAAATTAATAAAATGCAAGGTCTGTTTCATTTTTTGTCGTCCTCCCATACACCCTATTATTTGCTTGAGGGGAGAAATATGTTGCAAAGAACTCTATTAACATACTGTAATTATATTTACGTAGTCGTGTGTAGTAGGTTCCAGTAATAGTTATTTCGGTAATCCAAATCATGAAAACTGCATTATTGAGATAATTATGACAGATGAATATTTATTACTGGCTGGTGATATTAAGCAAAAGATATTAAAAATGTGAAACATTTGCCTCGTAACTTTCGATGGTGAAATGAATAAGTTATGGCTGAATCTGAGATTATAACCAAGCGGACCATTTCGTTCTATGTTTATTTTTGGAAGTTTTTATTACAAAGTGACCATATCTTATGAAGTGGAAAGATCCCCATCTTCTTTTCCCGTCTCTCCAATTTAATTTGTGATTTGTGGATGTGGCGAATAGTGAAAGTAACAACCAGTAAAAACTATTGCCCAACTCGGAAGTAGAATTTCCAACGTAATTACATAAATTCTGATTCCTTCCATTGAACATTTTATTCGTTTTGAACTCGAAATTGAGGTTAAAGGCAGTCATATTACGGAAGTTTTTATTTTTTGAGGCTTCCAGTCTGCACTACAGGTACATAAAAAAAAACAGCACAATTTTTGTTGATTATGTTACATTTTGCTTTTCTTGTTTCTATAAATAATGGTTTAAAAAAAAAGAAATACTTGTAACGGCCAAAAGAGGTGGTAATGTACCTAATTAAGACCACTTTCAGTTGTTACACCATACACAAAATATCACGTACCCAAAAGCAGTAATACTTCTACGATAATTTAAATATTCAAGTTTATCATCCACAAACTATAGTGGACCTTAACGTGTTATAGAAACTCAATAATATTTTAAAACACACAATTGCTTTTACACATTTAATAAAATAATAATTTGTACATCACAGTACATAAATTAGTACGTTAATATTTATACATAAAATATCAAAATCTGTTTGACAAGACTATCTGTTCACTAGAGACTTCTACTAGAGAGGTTCCAGGTACTTAGAAGTAGCTGTTGAGGAACTGTGTCTTATTCCTCTGAATTGAGGGATTATATACTCGTTCAGGGTACGAGAATGTACATGTTGGATAGGCTAAGTGAGGTAGGGTGTTGTTATTATAGGGTTGTGCTGACTTGTAGAGTACTCGAGGGACAGGCACAATTAGGTCATGAATATACAGACGGTATATCTATATTCATAACATTAAATACGGGTAATTCAGTGGTTGTTTATAAAGAGTTATATGATGATAATTGTTGATAAATATCTACGTTTTTGGTATTCGAAAATGTGTGGACAAATATGTTCGTCATTTCTAAAAATATACGAGAATATATGTTACAATACTTTACTTCTGAAGGACTCGAAGTTTTTTTCTGACCTAATATTTACTGGTGAGGAGAAAGTGTTCTGACCCTTCCTTCGAAATTTCTTGACTTTTTCACGGTCAACCTTTTGGGAATGCCAGTGGGTACAGTACAGCTTATAAGCACCACTTCCTGTTTTGTATCAGATGTCATAATCTTTTGAAAAACCATTCTAAAAGTATCAAGCAGAATGTATTTGTAGATACCTCATTTATCTGTGATTTGTGGAGAAAATTTATTTCCTATTTTTATTCCCTTCATGAAGCTGTGGTATGCCAACCAGGGTGAATTTACAAGTTAGCAAAACATTTCTTACCATCAGTTTTCACAAATGTACTTGAAACTAGATGAACTTGAAATATTGACACAATCAGAGTCCAATTTTAATATGAGGTGATTTTGATTTGGCACACAAAATCAAGCCTAAATAACATGCCTTGTTAGGAATTTCCAATTTCCTGGGTATTTTAATGTATGAATAAGTGCATTTGATAAACCAAAACAGATTTCCCTGTATGTCGTTAACTAGAAATCTGACACCGAGAAATACACGAATTACCAACCTCCATACCTCCACAAAATCCACCTTACCAGACATATTTGTAACTATAACAAGAAAAACAAACATATCTCACAAAACCAATATATTATATAAAATAAATTTACCAGTTTATAACGGGAACAGAACAAAACCAGTCAACTAGGACACAAAATGAAATGTTTGCGAGAACATAAGAAAATTAAATAGAAAATCATACAAAACAATATAAAACAAAATCAAGTGCTCACAACAAGAAAGTCAGAACAAGAAGAAACATGAAAGCTCTAACGATCATCCAACTTACAGCAAGTTATAAATTAGATAATCACAGAGATTTTTGATTGGTTGGTTTTTGCCCTTCTTAAATGGAACCAAGTCCAACAGAAAGGAGAAAAATACAAGCTAATTGTGAAACCACTTGAAATTAGGTGAAAACTAGGAACACTGGAATTCTTGTAATGTACAAGTGAAATCACACTTATACCTCAAAGTAGGTTTTTTGTATGATTTGTTCAGTTTTGTCAGAATATTCCATTTCTGAATATTGTTACAACTATTCCATACCAGGAGAAAAGTAATAAAGTGGTTTTTTTTGGCATATCGTTATTGAGTGGCGCTTCTGTCTGTTGAATTTTATACTAATTGGCTCTTTCATCCACGTTTTCCATGAAGTGGTACTTTCTTTCGACACTTAATCCAATGTGCTGTAGCTTATCCATTTTGTTGGCCCATTTATTTGGGTATGGAACTTTATTGAAGTATGGTAGCATTAATTTTGTGGGTGGAATACATAGATTTCGAGTTTCCTTTGATTTTGTACATTATTTTTAAGTGAACCATTTCTCTACAACTTGGCGGTGGTGTGGTAGAAAGGATTTTTGAAAAAATTGGAAATTTTAAAAGCATATTAAGAATCTTTGCTTCCCACTAGCAAGGGCGTAATCAAGAAGGGGCACAATTGCCCCGTGACCATTTTTTTCTTATTATTTTTAAAATTTTGTCGATATATACGCGATAGCGAGTTTCATCGATGCTAAATTTTCTAATTTCATAAATTTTAAAAAGTGACCGAAAAAAAAATTTTTTTCAAATCATTTTTTTGCCCCTACCCTTGAAGAAGTTCTGGCTATGCCCCTGGCCACAAGACTAAGTAAATTATCAGAGCCCCGTTCACACGACACTATTTTACCAGAGCTGGTAGACAATTTCTGCTGGTTGCTGGTAAGCAGTGTCATGTGATTGGGCTGGTTTACCAGCCTGCTGGCATGCTGATGAAGTTAAAATTTTTCAACTTTTCCTGCTGGTATGCCAGCTTAGCCGATAAACAGCATCGTGTGAAGTATAGGCTGGTAAAACAGCATGACTGATTAAAAATATTATCATTAAAATATATATTTAAACTAATTTAAACAATAAAAAACTTCAATATTGAATGGATTATATACAGATTCATGAAACTGGCGTTGATTTCCCACTGATATAATAATTATATATTTACTGATAAAACTTTTGAAACAGTCTCAGCTGCAGCTGTTTTACCAGCATCTTATCAGCGCTGGTAAAACAGCGTCGTGTGAACAAGGCTTTAGAGAGAAAGAAGATAAATTTTTTTTTATACATCTTCCTCATATCAACTCCGGTGAGTGTATTTTCTAAAAATATAAAATTTTGTATTGTCCGGCATTTTGAAACTGATTGACCGATTAAAACTCACCGAACCAGTCCTTCATGGTCTCTAATTACGTAAGAAATTTCAACACGAATATGTAGATCATAAAGGCTTTTAACATTATCCCATACTTCATTGCCATAGGTCGAAGAGTGATGTTTTCACCGACTCCCAATAATAGGCAAAATGAGTCAAAAGTGGAAATGACGGTATATCCATGTATGTATATATTGTTTGCAAAAGAATTTGAGTGATATGTGCATATTCGTGATCTATGACTCGAAATAAGTGCTTCTCCTGAGGTCGCGGGCTGAGGTCTCGCCGTTGCACCGAATGCAATAGTTGTATGTTGTTTCGAAAATGCATTAATAACAAGATTGCGAACATTTTTAGTTTATTCAGACTTTGCATAAAATTAATCTTCGACTTAGATCTTACTCAGTGCACAGCTTATTTCGGTTGTTTCTACACTCGACGTTGGTTTTAGCCGAAGACTCGGTCTGTTTCTACAAGGCATGATCAAGATCCGCGCTGCATGCTCAAACGTTTTGGTAGTGCTGGACCCTGGACCGACGCCTTCATTTGGCCAGTACACCCTGCGTACGTGTGGGTGCATAGGTACGGAATATAGAAAATAACTTTTCTCTTTTGATTCTTCGTCCATCAACTCTGTAGTGCGAACGAATGCATGTATCGTGTATTTGTCGAACGTACAGGTAGGCGAGGTATACCGTTGGCTAAAATCGTCGAATTTTTAAATGCGGACGTGGTGCGTAGAAGGGTCGAAGGTACGCTGGCGTGGTGGAAGGGTAGCGACGAGCGGGTGAAGAGGGGCTGAGGAGACGAATTGACGCCAAATTGTCAGAGGACGTGAATACAAAGCCAAATCGCACGAAATATGTGTAAAACGCTGCCGCATCGTTACCGGATTGTGCGCGATTAATTCGTGACGGATTGCTTCGGCGCGTATTAAAATTAATTTTATGCCATTGCCGTCGTACGAAGGCACGTTATCCGATCCATTCGGATGCGACGGCTGCAGAAGCTGCAGCCGCAGTCGATGCAGCGGCGGCAACCACCGCCAACAGCAGCCAGCTCTTAAATATCTTCGTCGTCGTCGTCATCATCATCATTGAATAGGGCAGCAGTGAGCAAAGCAGTATTAATATTTATATGCGATAAGCTGTAAATTTATTATTGTGCAGAGTTTCCCGCGCGGCGCGTAGAAAGGCTTTAAATATTATTTCCCCCCCCCCCAAAAAAAAAAAGGAAGAAAGGAAAACGCTCAAATTAAATAAATAATCGCCGCAGTACATTCGTGCTCTTGTCTTTTTTCTTTGCTCATTTTGGTTCGTTTAGCTTAAATATATGGCCTCGTTTCGAAAAATTTTGGGCTGTGCTCGAAGAAAAAAAAGAAAAAAAGTTAACGTAGAGGAAGGGGGAGAGGATGATGGAGTGATGAGGGGCCAGACCGCTATGACTGCTACGTATATATTTTTCAGTAGTCCACTGAAATGTTTGTCTCTAACCTCTTATTCCGTCGAAACTCGACGCTGTGCCTCGGTTGAATTAGCGAGAATACTTCGTCGAAATTATTTGTTTAATTTCGCCCTCGTTTCCTGTATCGCCTCGACTCCATTGTGCTCACCGACTGCGAGGCTTTTGAATTTTTTTGATTTTGTGTTTTTCATGAACGTAACAGCTTGCATGGATGGTTGAATACCCGCTCGGGTGAGAGCTAACTATATGTGAAAATTTCGTCAAGCAGTGATCCACGGTCGTAGGCTTACATGCGAGTCTTTCCATACCAATACGGTACTGGAGTAGGATAAATCAACGATACTCTGATGGTAAAATCTAACAGAGTGATTTGAAATGCCCTTGTCGAAAAAATTTAATTGAGAACAAGGCTTTCTTATTGAATGCAACCCAAAGCCTCGAATGCAGGGATGGTATTCTACGCGTAAAATTCGATATTTTACATTTGTTTTGTAAAATATGTACAATATGAAGAATATGTAGAAAACGAGTAGAATATAAACAAATTGATAATTCTTATCAATGTTATCAGTACTTTGTCACTTTATCAGTATTATTTTCTACATTTCTACATGAAATCGGATATTCTACTTTACATATTCTACGCGTAGAATATGCGTGTAGATGTAGAATTAAATTAAACATCGCCATCTCTGCTTATATGTCTATTTTCCAAGGCATTTCTTGTGGGTATCTCGGTTGGGCAAATTATGAAAACTCGCCTCTTCTCATGTCAGGAAGATGAGGTTATAAGGTTATTGTGGAGATCATCGACTCTGTGTGAGGTAAGAGGCTTGACATCTCAACGATAGTCGCCGGCAAAAGACTGGTCATTTTTAGTCCCTTGCACTTCAAACAAACACACTTTCTTGTTTGTAATTACCTTTAAATTCAGGCAGGTAATTTACAATGTTCGAATCATGACTAATTGATAGACAACAATCTCGGTGATGTCCCGAACTGGTACACAAACTCGTACGTTGTTTCTTATCATTTAATAATAAGAAACAACGACTTTTTTGAACATATACACATATATACATGTATATATGTGTGTCTCTGTATGTGTAAAGAGTCAACTATATAAATCCACAAAACCGGCTACAAAATCGCCAGTGTTTGCCAAGGTTTTGGCTCTCCCGTACATTTATGTATGAAATGGCAGATCACACAAATAGGTTGAGAATTCTCTTCATGACAAGGTATTCCACAGTTGTATATTGATATAATTTGTGAAGTTAATGAAAGAATTGTACTTCTTTGGATTAAGTCAACTTAAAACTTGATCAAACATTTTGTTGGTAAAGAAGACAGTATTTTTGCTTTCTCAAGGTTAAATACAAGTATAATTTTTTTTCATAGTTTCGTAATACAAGTAAAAAATTCTACTCAACATTGTATCTATTGTTAGTATCAAATGCTATACAAATTTGAGAGTATATTTACATAATTTATTGATGAAGCTCTTTCAAGTTACTTTTTTTGCAGCATTGGTCAAAGGCTATTTAAACTCATTCCAAACTTCAAACGTTTTATTTCAGTTTTAATTTGATCTAATTACACTTACGAGCGCGAGGCTCTGATAAAAACTAAGTTTTCTGTGGACTTACCTCGCTGGATAAATAAATGAGTGAATCTTTTTAGGATGTAGATAATTATCTGACTTTTCCCTTTCTTAGGTTTCATTTTTGTTTTTAGCTCGATCTTTTGTCCGGCTACAATCAGTTAGTTGAACATGATAGTCTGATTTATCCGAATCACATAAATTTTGCGACTCGCTCTAAATCTTATCAATGAGACCGAGACGAAAACTAAAGTTTAACGGTGCAAGACCAAAAAGCTTTAATTATATGTATGCCAATGAATAGGGAATACCCTGTCAATGCCATCATACTTTTTTAATATCAACAGCTCCTTATTTTTCATTCTTTGCAACTACGTTATCGGTATTGAGTGAGCAGTAAGAGATGCAAGGGTATGTTCAAAATGGATCAGACAACGTCTTAAAATCTAATTTTTATGAAATTGTTAGTAATCTGCGGTTAGTACTCGCCTTAAAAGTTTTTTTTTTTTTTTTTTTTCGATTTTACTTTATTATTTATGACAGTTCCCATCAGCTACCAACCCTTTTGTTATTTATATATTTGTTTTATTTAATCCGATGATTTCTTAGGGACGCTGCGTAAGAGGGAGGGAGGCAAGTGTAAAAAATTTAGGTTAACCCCTACTTAACGAATTTTTTTTCTCCTTCTAAGAGTGCAACCTAGAAACTGTATGTGTGTGTTTAGATGTGCACTGTGCATGCGTACTCATGCCTGCTTGTGTGTTCATTAAATAAACATGTGTTTTTCTTGGGCTACGAGTTGTTGAGTTGCGTACCCACGGACGTGCTATGCCAATAACGCAGCAAGGGAAGAATAGAATTCAGTATTTTATTCGCTTGTGAGTACCTATATCCCTCGAGCATGTGCTGCCCCGAAAGCCATACAGTAAAGGGCAAACCATTCCTTGTGGTTTTTTCAACGAAAACGAGGGGATTCCTCAGAGTGCTATGAATATGATTCTATTTCGTATACTACTTGTTCGAAAGTGCCAATATATTCCACCCCTCAAGGCAAAGCTGTACTATTGTCCTTGCACACGTTTATGTAGGCTTTTTTTGGTAAAAAATACAGAATTAATGGAAACAATCATTCGAATGGTATACTGGTCATACCATTGATGATTCAAATCATGACCCCGCGTGAATTCTCAAATTGGTATTATCACAAAAGCAGGGGAAAGTAGTGTAGGTGAATGTGGTTGCGTCGCTTCTGATTCCATTATCCTCAATCTGTTCAGTACGTTGTCGTTGGGAAAATCCACGACCGAGACAGTCTTCGTTTCGCTTATCACTTTTCGGTATTGGCCCAATCACGATAAGAAAATTTGTTGTAAAAGATCTTTAAAAAAAACTTTTACCCTAAAAATGTCATTTTAGAATATTATGAATGTATGTTCGCCAAAACCTACGGAGAAATTATTTTGCGGTTTTGCACGAAAATTTTAAGATATATGGCCCGAGAACCGTGCAAGTGGCCATTCCCCAAAAAGTTTGTCGTTGCAAAATGTCTCGTTAAGTTTAACGCACGCTTTTCTGCGCTGCTGCTGATCCTGCTGCTACTCGATTTCTGTAAGTTTTTCATTCACGCTTCAAATTGAAACGCAGTCAGCCGAGATAATGAACTTCGAACACGTCTTGTGTAAATTTGATAGTAACGAATTACCCTTAATTTGTATCAAGACGTACGACCTCTCCATTCTTTACACATACGCGGACATATTGTTGTGCACTCGTGTGCTAGCGCTGCCGTGCTGCCATCTTATTACCTCTGGTTTTTATGAACGCTTCGTTCATTTTTCTTTTTCATTTTGTTGTTCTTCTGTTCTTTTTCGTGTTCTTATTTTTACGATACGCCGTCGTTAATATGGGATAAAACGTTAAGAGTATACTCCCCGTCACGATTGTTGTGGATTGAAGACAGATAGTGAGCAAAAACAAAAAAGTGGTTACTTGGATACGTCAAAGACGACGAAGAACAAATTTTTGAGTTGTGTGTAAAACAAATATGACGAGTTACGGTCGGACGAATCTTCACTTCACATTTTCAGAACCGATACATTTAATGGATGGACGTATATATACGTACCATTTAACCATCCTTTGAAAATTCTCAACGTCCGAAAAACTTAATAGAAAAACTTTGTTTGTTTTTATTTTTTATTTTCTATTTTGCTTTTTTTTTGTCGGGGTTCTCAAGTCGTTTCTGTCGTCGTTCGTCGTTCTCTGATCCGAAATCCTTTTGATTACGAAAATTAGTCACATACCTACCTATAGGTTATGTATTGTCATCTACTTGAGCCTCGTGACGTCTACAAATGGTATTTAAGGACCGGTATTCGAAGTTGATGATGGGAGTCTGCTTGGCGTTGTGGTTAAATGCTCGACTTTGCTATCGAAAAGTTGTACGTATTCGAGTCCGGCTTCCACCGTCACATTACAGACTCCAAATGGTGGTGTGTGTTTGGTTTGATTTTACTGGTAGTATGTGATTGAAAAATTCATGCCTGTAGACCATTGGCCAACGAATATCGACCCCCTCACCACCACCCAGACAGACTCATCAAAATATATTGTTACCTATTGAGTAAAGTAAAATGGCCACGTTGCCCAGAACCCATTAAAAAATCAAAATAATAAATGGTTGAAAGATGTCTGGTTGAAAAAGTTTTCGTTAAATTTAATGTCAGTTCTGAAATTGAAGAAGAAGGATTTTCCAAACTGACTAATTCAATTTTCAATATTTTACTGTTTTCGATGATTCACATTGGTAAGTATTATCAAATGATCCCACGGATATGAATGAACTGACTTGATATGTCTAATTTAGTTTCAAAGTTCTCGATGCATATTATTATTTTTTACGGTTGCAAAAGTTAATTACATCGCAGTTATCTTATTTTTACAACAGTTTTGTCGTTGCATGATGGCATTCTACATGTCCCAATTGTGGCTGGTTTTCAGCTACTCGATGGCATTGTTCGCAGTTTAATCGTTTGTCCAGCTAGTTAATTGCATCGTTTTCTTTTCCGGGCCCCTTCAGTGCCAATCTGTTAATTTGTGTTGCTGGCTATTATCTTTCAGTGTTTCACTATGTCCAGCCACACTTTTGTTTTATTTGCTCACAATTTTGTGTGTGTGTTCGCGCTGGTGATTTCACTTCACCCAATATTTTATACTTATAAAAGCTTATTTAAAAAATTTTATTTTTAACATACTAATACTCTAATCGCGCTAAAAAGTGCGTGATGTCATAAACCATATCCACATTTGTCTGTTTGTAACTCGATGTTTGTTTACTCTACAAAATGAGGCTTATCATTGTGTAGCAATATGCATCGAACCTTTTCCTTTCTCCTAACCGACAATCACGTTTATATGTGATTCTGACATCGCATACTTCTTCGGATGAGCAGAGTATAGATTATTATTCTCTTCATCATCTGCTTAGAGTTCAAATTATTTTTAAATTTTCTCTTCAGTGTTTCATTTGTCCTCAGGTCAATTGTTTTATGTAAGGCCTAGACCTTTGATCATTTAGTACTGGATATACAGGAACCCTATCTCAGCAATATTAATCTAACGTGCCATCATTCTATAACCCTAAAATGGACATCAGTGTTTTGAGCATGCGCAGTGGGTCTTTGTTCGTATGTTTTCAGTTTGTTATTCCTGTGAATTTCTAGTTATTTAAATACGTTGCTGTGAATCCATTGAAATCGATTGAAAATCATGTCCATTTCAGGGTTTTAGGTATTATTTCTGGCGCTGATTTGTGTATTTACCCGGGTATCCAGTAAGACCTTTTTATGACATTTTCGAAGGTTCTCATTTTGTTTTTCTCAATTATTGTTGTAGTTCAAACACTGCTATATCTAGATCTAGAGCATAAAATAATTTCCAGTTTTTGTTTGTTCGAAATCGTCAAGAAAACATCATCATCTACAAGAACACCAACTTCTGAAAATAATATGGTATGATAAGTAATTGTAGGTACCTACTGCAGAAACTTATGAAACCACCAGAATTTATGATGTTACTTGTTGTAATGAAAATTCTGTTGAAAGTTAGTTCTCAGTTCTGATGGGCCTTATGGTTTCATTTGTAACTTATATCTTCGTGCTTCACTTGAACAGTCTATAAAAAAATAAAAATAAAATATAAAGATTAGTTAAAAATGTTCTTTCTTGCTCTATCGAATCTAGGTGGGTAGGTAGGTATGTAAGTAGATATATATTGAGAAGTCTAAGATTTTTTGGACTCAAAATAAAAATTATTTTGAACTTATTATGAAGACAAAAAATGACAAATTATGTGAGCAGTAGAATACAAATTTAGACCTTATAATGTCCAAATTTAAACTTATATTCAGATCAAGTCATGACGACAGTAATTGAATTTGATTCTCTTTCAGACAAATTCTAATGTATTTTTATACAGAGCTGATGCATTCATAATTCGACAATTTTCTACAAGACAATTTGCTTTAATTTGTTAGACTGGCACCATAGATGAATGTAGACGAGTCAAAATTCAATGGAAAGTAAAAACCCACAGAATGAAATGCATGCAGCCAACTTCAACTCGCCTTATTATTTCCTTTCTGTGCTTTTGCCTATAGTTTGCAGCCAAATTCATTTTATTTTTTATCATTTATATACTTACGCTTTGCTTATTGTATGTCAACATGTAACTTTGCTATCTCTTTGTATGTTGGCTTATATATTAATTTCCACACTTTTTTCTATGTATTATTGACATTGCATGTTTAACAGCTATTAAGCAGACAATAAGTGGGGAAACCTTGCCAACAAGAGGAACTGACTTGTGGAAACTAATTTTATTTTTCAATCACTCTTGTTCTGACAATACCTGGTGCTAGGTTCGTTTTTAATAAGCAGTCCTTCTTATGTAGGCGGATAGTCGCAGGTCCAAGTCTCAAGTCATACGTTAAAGTCCTCGCATAGGCAATTTATAAGTGTACCATCTGCGGATGAAGAGTATTACTTCAACTTGGATCTACCTTTGCAGACAACTAGGATGGTAGTTCAAACCTAGGCTAGATTAGGTTGAAGACAAAAGACAAATTAAGAATGTTCTCTCGTTATGATGGATCAGTAATGACGACAACAAAGTCATTCTTAAAATGTCAGTTTCGTATCGTATTTTGAGATGATCTTTTGTAAACATCTACGAGGTGATGTATAGTTGAAAACACGATCAGATGGAGTTTTTAACATCTGTTAGGAGGGAAATTTGGTGTGTTGCCGACAAATCTTAGACAAGCTTTGTTCAAGATGACTGCATTGCTCTGTCAATTAAAGGCCAAGTAAAGCCTTCCTGTGCGCATAGTGGATTTGATTTCATCTATGTTAGTTATTTTCTCTCCTCTCTTTCACACAATAAAAGCTCTGAAGCCTAAAGTTTCATAATAGGAGTCTTTTATATCACACAATCACCATCTCTAATGAAGACAAACAATTAGGTGAAGACAAAAGAACTTTCTGGCGGTTTTCCCTATTTGTTGTCTGCAATAGCTTTTTTTTTATTATTTTATTTTTTGCTGTATACTTTGCTTTATCTGCTTTGTTGACACTATAATTGTTTCGTAATTATAGTTTTTGACAAAATAATTCTGCTGTTTGTTTTTGTAAGTTTCGATCCTCTTATGGATCAAAAACTTTGTTAGGTTCTTCTGTGAACACTCAGCACTTATTGCTGATTCATTCGTTATATTAATTTGCTGACATATGAAGACAAGGTAAGCTGTATTCCATCGTATTTGAGAAGGTTTAATTCAAGTCAAAAAGAATTCAGTTGTAGGATTTTGACAAAGTTGAAAAATAAAACGTCTTGAAGTCATATTTCAAGACCCCTCAAATCAGTGTTTCAGCTGCATGATGTTTTAGTTTTAAGACATTGTAACGATATTAACATTTACACACCACCATACATGAAGGTTGACTTTACGAGCCGATTCATTTCGGACGCCTCAATGTGTATATGTGTTATGGAGGGCTGATTCATATATTTCTATACATAGTTAGGTTCAAACATAGATAGCGTTTTCCCAGAACGAAATTACTTTTTTGCACGTTATTATATCTCTTTAATCACATGTATACACATATATAGATATGTACTTTAAGTAATTTCTTTCCCAAAAACACCTACCTATCGTTAAAGAACGGAATTAGAAGAATCAACCGTCCAAAACATAAAATGATACTCGAAGATCGGACCAACCGATTAGTTCAGTTTCATATATTATTTGATCGAATAACTGATAATTATAATAATCCGCGTAACACCTTATACACTCATGTCAACCGATGTCAATATTTCGTATCCTAGTAAAATGTACAGTTGAGATACCTGTACGCTAAATAGAGGAAAAGTGAAACTTTTTTTTTTTTTTAATACTACGAAAAGGGTGTTAAATAGGTGGCGTGTATTTGGTCGCAGAAGCGCTACTGACACGTCATGGTGTCGCATTATCTTTTAGCCAAAAGCTGATGATATGGCGCCATTAGACGAATACATATTTTAAACGACGACAAAATGGAATCGAAAAAAAAATGAATATTATCTGTTAACGGACCTCGAAATAGCCTTTAAAACATTTTAGTGGAGAGACCAAAAAAAAAAGAAAAAAAGAAAAAAAAAAGAAAAACAAAGAAAGAAAGAAAGAAGATAAAGAAGTGTTGGACTGTTTGCGGCGACGACGATCATTAAAAAGGCGCGAGAGTTATGAGACAATTTTACGAAACATAATGGCGCGACAGTGTTATCATGTGCTGCGACTGCATTGACACCCACCAGTATGATGTCACTTTTTCGAAATGCTAGTTTTGAAATGAGTTTCATCGATGTTTTGGGAAGTTGGATGATGTAGCAATTTTATGGTGCAAAATATTCTGTGAATGAGCTGTTTAGGCGTAATGATAAAGTTGAGTGCATGGCTGAAAGGTTGTTTTTGAAATTTGTCAGTAAAGAAAATGTTCAAAACAGAAAAAAAGTACCATTCCAACTTGCAACTGTATCGCTCTCATAGTAGCCTATGTGTCAATTGTAAACATATCTTCTGCGTATGTGTGGGTATCGGTATTGTTGTTCTATATTTATTCACGAGCTGTGAAGTTTCAACTTACAATTCACCCAAGATCGAGTATCTTGCTAAAATAATTTTTGGTCTTCATTTCGGGTGAACTAATTTTTTACATATGCTTCCGATTAAAAGTACTTCAATTTCATAGCCCCAAAATAATTTAAGTTTGAAAAATATCAGCAGGAGCTTCCAATTTCTCAGCTAAGGCAACACCCACTTTATTGCAGACGAAAGACTGGGTTGAAAGAAAAGGCAAAGAATGAAGCGAGAAAAAAATGTCTTTTAAATTAATTTGTCGTTTTCATCGCGGTAGACTCGAGAAACCTCTCGAAATACAACCAGTTAAGAGGAAAAGTTATTAAAACAATGTGGTAAGGATTGCTTTTGTTGAACAAGAGATATTTTATATATTTCTTTATTCTTGTTCATTTTTATCTTTTTTTTTCTTCAAAACTATTACGCCTCCTCGACTAAAAGACAGAAAAAAAAGAAGTGTTTGCCTCACCACTTGAGCTTCACTTTATTTTTCGTTTCTTTTTTTTTATTCCACTCTAACAGTTTGAGTTTTTCAGCTTTTTCCGTATTTTTCTCTTTCTTCTTGCTGAAACACTTGATTCATGTTTATGGACTTTTAATTCTGCTGGAAACTCGTTTTTCGTCCCATGCAAAAGTATTCAATAATTTTCTTCGCTAACTTTCAGTGGATGTCTAATAAAAATTAATTTTATACGGTTAAATGTTGAAAAAAACGTGAACGTTGAAACTAGAATGTGTTACCACGTGGAAAATAGTCTTGAAAACAATATTCTTATCTAGGCCTTCTCGATTTTTTATTGCGGAAAATGAGTCTGTATAGTTTTTTTTTTGTACTCATGGTGTTATAAGAGCCTTTGAAATTGCACTTCAAGTGTTTTACATTCACGTCGATGTTTTGGAAATTGTGGAAAATGTATTTCAGAATCAGCTGTTTTTGTTTGTCGTAGTTAACATCAATTTTATACTTATTGGAGAAAATTCTGAATTTAAAAATGTGTAACTCAACATTTCATTTTCTACTGAATGTGTTTTCATAATTTTTCTTTCCTATTAAACAAAATTAAAAAACACCATCACCTTTCACAAGAACAGTTTCTTCAAAAATCCGAAATTTAGTTGACTTAATTTTACCCAAAAATTTATAAACCTATTTTGCAAGATCAACCTCAGAAACAGACGTTTTTGTGTGTTTTAACTTGAGATTTCAACCTGATATAAAGAAGTTAAATTTGGAGCATGCCCAGTTTGCTACTTACATTTTCAAGTAACTGTCTTTACGCTTGTGCTCATGTTTTTATTGAACATTTTGGTACTACTGTAGGTATTTATTACCTACAACTATTATTTTCTGATCAATTTTTGATGCAGGGAGCTAACCTGCTTGAAAGCTTATGTCACAGGGCAAGTACTGGTAACTGAATGGAGGCCTGCAGTGACTATATGTCAGCCACAACACGCACGACGCATCGTCTGTGTGAGTGCATACAGACGATTTACATTTTATTTAACCTTTAAGTACCCATAAAATGGATAGTGAAGATACATGAATTCATTTCTCATACTTTGTTGTACTAATATAAGGACCAAATCTTCAGCCTTTAAAATCCCATCTATATGATGAAACGGGTCTGAAAATACGTAAATTTTCAAAATTTGATGTGATCAAAAACCTGCATTTCTGGAATCATCAGAGGTTGTGCAGGGTTGCTTTTCGAATATTATGTTTATCTCATGAGTATGTAACACCATACATGGAACAAATGAAGTATTACCCAACTCATTTAAAACAAATGTGAAAATCTGAAAATGACTTGAAAATCCATTTTTGCTTTTACATAATCTATCCAGATTGAACAAAATCCATTTCTCAACTTTGTTCCATACCATCATAGATAGTAATCACAAGAGATTTAGGATAAAGGTTTTTCTAGACTGCAACTGCGACTGGATCAAAATTTCATATTGTAAGAAAAAAAAAGGAAGGTAAGCACATTTTTGTTCCTTATTAATGTTTATAGTCTGAAGTCCAAAAATTATAAAACTATGCAAGACTTCATTATTGATATTATCCAAACTGGAAATTATAATAGTCTTTAACCATAAATCAAAATAAAATTTTACCCTTGCATACTGAGTGGAGATGATACAGTTTGAAAGATACGTTTACATTTATTGTAATCTATTCCACATAATTAGGAAAATTTATAGAATTATAGAATTATCATGTTGTAAAAACTTTTCAATTTGGTGAAATGAATCTGGAAATAACAAACTTTTAAAATTCTAAGATTTGTGAAATACGGGACCATAACAGGAATTACAAAGATACTTTCAATAAAATTATCAGTCTCCAATCTTCATATTACATACTGTGTGGAACTATTATGAAAAAAACTATCACAATAGTTCTCAAATTATCAATAGGAATCATGAAAAATCTAATTTCTTCATATTGTCATCAGAATAAAATTATTCTCATTGGTGAGAAAGAAAAAAAGAACATTAACTTTGTTTCACACCATCATATATAGGACCTGTTGAATTAAGAGAGAGTAATAAAATTTTTTGGATTCAAGAAATTTTGGTTCCGGAAATGCCCCGTTTGAAAATCCATATTACCACAGGGGGAAACTCAACAAGGATTATGGATTGGTTGCATATCAATGATTAGTATATGAAGTTTGGAAACTGTAAAACAATGTGAAACTTCATTATAATTATTTATCAAACTGGAAATAATTGTGAAACATCTACATCTCTGAATGCAGTTTCATAGAAATGCATATATTGGCATGATTACAGAATTTTTCCTGGTAAACGATTGGAAAGTATCCAATTTAGTTATCACCAAGCATTATAAAACAAGAAAAGCACGAATGTAGTACGAAATAAAATCTAGAAAAACTATAGTCTGTTACTAAAAATCAATGCCAAAGTTCTTACCTGAATTTTAGATGAAAATATCTGTGAATAATTAGTTCCACATAATTAGTCAGATAAGTATAGTGGGAGAATTAAGATCTTCTATAATCTTCTCAATCAGGAGAAATGTATCCGGAAATTACAAATTGCAAAAAATGAAATTTTTCTCAAATCCACTTATTTGAAAGTTCTTACTAAGTTTTTCATTCCAGACTCAAGAAAATCTGTATCCTAAATCCAATTTGTACGTGTGTTCTGCTCTGATTACTGTCTATGATTGTATGGAAAAAAGTTTAGAAATGGATTTTGTCCAATCTGGATGAATTACGCAAAACTAAAAATTGATTTTCAAGTTATTTTCAGATTTTTGTACTTGCTTTAATGGAGTTGAGTAATACTTCATTTGTTCCCAACCTCTGATGATTCTGGATATGCAGGTTTATGATCACATCAAATTTTGAAAATTTACGTATTTCCGGGCCCGTTTCATCATAAAGATGGGATTTTAAAGTCTGAAGATTTGGTTCTTATATTAGTACAACAAAGTATGTAAAATTAATTCATGTACCTTTACTTTCCGTTTTGTGGCTACTTAGAGGTTAATGTGGAGAGCACTTTATTTATTTTCGAGAAGATAGTTCGCGACCTGTCTTATGGATATAATAGCCGAGCCCATAAAGAGTGAGAAGGAGAAAATTTGTCCCAACTACTTACGTTTTTTTCACATCGAACTTTCCTTAATTCGTGAAAAACTGTTTTGTCAAATTGCCACTTCAATTAGTGAACACTACATTTCAATTTTGAAACTAACATCTCTTGTTTAACTCAGTGGCAGATTTAACGTGTTTAGCTCTGCGAAATTACTCCTAGGCCTTTTGCGAAGAAAGCTTTTTGGGCCTTGGATGACTCACAAAAAATTAATGAATGAAAATTTAAAATAATCTCCCATTCAATGTTCTGCCATCAGTAGCAGCCAGCAGGACCCATTTCATTTATTTGAATTTATTATCGATGACGGTTTATAGATTTTTGACATTTTTGGGGAACATTTACCATTTCTCCCCTGGATTCTCCACTTCTATAATTTATTGCAACATGTTGCCAATTTTGGTATAACAGCTGGACAGTACTACCATAAAAACCATTTTCGTTTCAATTTTGCAATAATTATGATTCATTAAAAACTTTTTAGTTATTAATTTTTTACTTTTCGCAAATCTACTTTTTCTGACGGATCGGCTGCTGCGTTAGAATTTTTTCTCTTTGAGTTCAGCAAAAAAAAAGTCAGTTCCGTAGGAGTAGAAGAAAAATCCGGTGAATATTTTTTTACTGTCTATCCACACGTTACAATTATTTTTCACATTCGATATTTCGATGCTCTGACGGTAGTATACACTGAAGCAGGAAGTTTTATTTCTCATTCTCATTTTGCATGGTTTTTGTCAAATTTTTTCAACAGAAAATATTATTGTTAAAGATATTTTTTCGAATTAATGTATGACTTGAGATAAACGAAAAGCTGAATTTGTAGGCAAAATGTCCACATTAGTCGGCTGTACTGTGCGGGGTTTAAAATCTTTAGTATGTCCTTTTTTTGGAGTTTTTTTCTCATCCATTCGTGAGAAGAAAAATTCTGTAATTTTTTTCGAAAAAACTTCCTTTCTCTCGGGTCCAAAATGCTTGAGTTATAGTTTGCGGTTTTAACCGTTATATTTTAGTTTGTATTTACGTTTGATAATTTTTTTTTTTGGTTTTTCAGTTTTTAGTTTACTGAAAAATGATGAAGAGAAGAACAATAACAAAAGCTAGCACAGCAATACTTCACTAAATACCTCGGTTTGTCAATTTTCGTATACAATATTAAAAAGAAAAGAAAAGAAAACCTAAATTAATGCAACGCCGAAAAGACGCTCCTAACCTTTTGTGCCATAAATAAGAAAAATATACTTCAAGAAACACAATCGTTTTGCTTTTCTCCTACAATTCCTACAATTCTTTATTATTCTTTTACATTTTTCTCGGAAACTCCTGAACTAACAAGAAACAAGTTGCTATCAAACCTGGTCCTATATAAATACTACCTATCGTAAAAATTTCAGCATTTTTCTTTTCGTAGTTTTTTCAAAACCGTGAACACAAATTTTTCTTTGGAAATTTCTTCTTTTCCAGTTGTTTTGACAAACTACTGAACTAATAAGCACTAAACTTCCATAAGATTTATACATTCATTAGAACAATGTATCGTTAAAATTTTAATCTGATGTTTTGTGTAATTTCTTTAAAATCCTGGAAAAACCACTTCAAGTTTTTTTCGGAAACAACTACACCAATAAGCAACAAACTCTTACCAGATCTAGTCCTATATAAGAAAGACCTTTTGAAAACATTTTGGCCCTATCCCTTCCGTAGTTTTCTCAAAACTGTGAACCAAAAATTATCTCACGCAATTTTTACTTCTCGGTTTTCTCAGAAAATAATGAATTCATAGAGAACAAACTTCTACTAAACTAGCACTCACGTAATGACAATCTATTGTGTAAATTTTAGCCCGATCTCTTTCGCAGTTTCTTAAAAATTCTAGAATTCTGGAAGAACACTTTTCCATAAAGTTTTTGTTCCCCAATTTTGTCGAAAACTATTGGACCTCAATAAACATCAAACGTCTCTCATACTTGGTTCTATACATATTAATATCACGTCTCGTGAAAATTTCAGCCCTGTCCTTTTCGTAGTTTTCTTATAATCGTGAATCAGAAATTTTCTTCAAATTTTTTTTTCCCGTTTTCTTGGATTCTCCAGAGTCATTAGGCACCAAACTCCTATCAGAATAATTGTACTAACATAATAAAAATCTATCGCGAGAATTTCAACTCGACCCTCTTTATAGTGTTTTCAAAAAATTTTGGAAACATAAATTTTCCAGAAATTTTTTGTTTTTCAGTTTTCTCGGAAATTACTGGACCTATAGACATCAAATTTCTTTCAGTTCTGGTCTTGATATAAGAACTACTTTTCTTGCAAGTTCCATCCTTATCCCTTTTGTAGTTTTCTCAAAACCGTAAACCAAAATAATTGGGTTAAAATGGGAAAATGATATCATTAGTTTTCTTTTGTCGTGAAATGGAAAATTTTTATTTCCTCCAACCCTAACTCCTCCATGAGGTCAATTTTAATACCCGATTGGAAGTAAACTGGGTAAGAAAAAATAAACATAGGCTACATTCGAATAATTTTATTCGTATTATTTAGATAAGAATATAGTGAAGAATATGTTTCAAAGGTCTACGACCGGTGCCAGATAGATTCTGAATAATTGACGAATATCATTCAAAATTTGTATCATCTTTTAAGAATAAGAAATTTTGAAAGCATTCGGTTTCGATCAGAACAAAGTTGAATTAAAATTTTTTTGGAGGGTGGGGGAATTACCGATGGAGAAGTAAAAAAGAGGAGCCGACATTTCAAGATCGTAAAAATGTTTTCATCCATGAAAAGTTCACTGGAGTAAATTTGGAATTTACGATGACTTCGGTTTGTGGTTGGAAATGGAAGCCTCGACCGATGAGAAAATTTGACTTTTATCTGCAAAGTTTAGATTCTCTGCCGAGATAGAAATGTGTCGTGTTCCGCTTTCATCGTACCCCTCGATGTCTGTCTTTATTGAAGACAATTCGAGCGAAAAAATGAAAAAAACAACTTGAATTTTTTTATTTATTCTGGACTTCGGTGTGTTTTGGTCGGGCTTATTGTTGAGCTAATGGCCTCATCATAGCTGAAAATTTTAATTTTTCCTTTATAACGTTTACTTTCGTCCTTGTTTCTTGTATTAGGATTTAAGAATACATATAACTTCGTTGTTATTTCCATCATGGCTTAGTGGTTTGGTACATGGTTTTCATTCGAAAAATTGTACGTTCAAAACTCGCCATGGTCACATTTTCAACCCAAAATGGTGGTATATTTGGTTTGGTTCAATTGGTGCTCCCACTTATGCTTGAAAAATTTATCCTGGAAGATCATTAGCTACCGGATTCCAACCAACTTCTTCCTCAGTATCAGTATCAATAATCTTCAAAATTCAGATGCTGGGTAAAATGATTATCTCTGTCTTTAGCCTGCGGGTCGGTTAAAAGTTTGTAATTGTAACGGCATAAAAGAGTATTGGTTAGTACCTGATTAAACACTCTTTATGGGTTACACCTTATATGAGTATATCAGTATCAAACTGAATATTAATACCTCTGAATGTGAATTGTTTAAAATAATTTATTATCCACACTTTTATGGTGGACCTTAACTTTGTGGATTCAGTCATTGAATAAAAATAACAACCCAGTTGGTAACTTTGAAATATAATAATTTTGTACACACAGTACTGGTAAGTTTATATCATAATAATTCATAAGAAAAGTTCTATGTAATGATCTAATAATCTGAATGTCTGGATTTTAATCTGATTATCATCTACATGAAATGTGAGTTTATATACACAATTGGGTGTAATAGTGTTCACTGTGATTAGTGTAATATAGGTATAAGTGTTTTTGTATGATTGGTAAGGAAGAAGAAAAATAGTGACGTTAAAGAAGAAGAACGAATTGGAAGAAGATTTGTCATAAAGAAAAAGAAGGGTGTAATTCGTAAGCAATGCATTATTGTTTATATAATTCCACATATTTTCGTTCGTGTGTAGGAATATATTTGTCAGTAAAATTATAGGTGAATAAATCCGTTACAGTAATATCATTTGGTGTTGTATCACAATTTTGCCCTTTATTCCATTTGAGGGGCATAGTGAGGAAGTACCTGGAGGAGTGATGATGTCATTTTTTTTTTATATTAATCTTTGTTCGTATTCTTCTATGTCAGATACTATTGGCCATTATGCTTTTCTTAATCAGTACATTATTATGATTCAAGATGTAATAGATTTTTCACTTCTTGCTTTAATCTGCATCATGCTAAATTCTGGTTTGGTTCAGTTATAGTCTGTTTCAAATAAGAATGACGACTGCATAATAGCTGGTCTTACTGTTCTCCCTGTCTGCCCGTTAGGATAACTCAAATGAAAGTTCGTTTTTTGCTCATCTGTGTTTCATCTGGTGGATTCTTAGATTCTCTCTTCCCCACGATACCACATTGTCTATTGTCTGTGACGTCAAAGTGTCATTCTTATTTTGAACTGACTATTCCCTATTCACTTTAAGAATGACGTGACGTCATTAAGGCAATTACACGTACCAGCAAATATGAGCGTAAACAATACACCATTGAAATTTAAAATTTTCAGCTTCCTGGACCACATAATTATGAATTTTTGTTTTTTCCTTTCCTCTTTTTCCTACAAACTGCATGTGACATGTCGTTTTTAAAGTAAATAGGGTATATAATATACTCCATCCCGAATAAGAGTGACGTGACGTCATATGATCTGATGGACCAGGGGAAAGGAAAAGGCAAAGATTAACACATTTCAACAAAAGCTGCATCGAAAACTGTTTGGTTCACACCATTGTTTCCAGCTTTATGTAGCTGTGAAAGGTGATTGTGATATCACATCTTTCTTATTTAGGTAGACTGTATAAAATACATTCTAATTTCATGTTTTAATTATTTGTGTATTTTTACTTTTAATATACGTGTAAATGCGTGAAGATATATACGGTAAAGCAGCTGACTATTATGTTCGCCAAGTCCCCCAAAAATTGGGATTTTCGTCGCTAATAAGTTTTTTATGAAATGACGTCATCAGGAGATAATGTTTACAGTTGGTTTCAAACAAATCGAAGTTATCGGTGATATTCACTAGACTATTGGTGAACTACCAATAAATTTTTGTAATATACTCTTAAAATTATTAATTTTTATAAATTGAAGGTTTTAACATTCACCCTTGTCTACTTCATAAATCCTATTTTTATTTGACCTAATTAATTACATACTTACCTCAATGTAATTATAAAAAAATCTCGGGAAAGAAAACAAAATTCAAAATTTTCAAATACAAGAAGAGGTGATTACCTTTCCAGGATCCCAGCATGCCTGAAAAAAGCATGTCTATCCTTACCTTACTTAATCCCGTTCATAGCCTACCTATTCATTTCAGTTATAGTTCTAGAATCTAGATAATCAACTTTTCGTTTTCCGGTGAAACTAAATGAAATTAGGCGTGACGAGAGTTTATTTTAGTGAGATAACACTAATGAACGAAAAATAGTCAAAATCATTTGATTTGATGTGAATATTTATGACCTGAAAGTCATAAATAGGCTCATTTCCTTGGCCTAGTTCGATTCGTTTGATTATTTATATTAATTTTTATTTTTCAGACGTTTCGAATTCTACGGTCGCAGTGGTCGGAGGTTCAGCTTACCTGCCTTGTCACACTAAACTTCCATTTCGAGATAATTCGTCAATTCATGCTATTGTTTGGTTTCATATGGAGCGAAAATCAAATAAACCCATCTGCGCGTAAGACATTCTGCTTACTTACTTACATGTATTATTTGGCAAAAAGTTTTCTGTTCGCATGTGTCTCGTCTGTTCGAATTTAATTTATGGAAAACGAGTTTTCACTCTTCACTTGCTCTGCTCTGTTCTAGTTACGAGCTTATAGTTAGTGCCAACACAATGTCATGAATATCGGCTATGAGTGTAGGCCTACGACAAAGCGAGTTGATGCTGACAGACAACTAGTATTGTCTATTTTCGCTGATAAAAAAACTGTTTCATTAACTTATTTAATTGAAAACAGAAATGTTCCAGCCTGTTCGTCACCTTCAACCTTTTTCCATCCCTTGCCGAAAACTTGCGCAATTCCCTTCGTACGTACAGTTAGCCTCCAAATGTTGGATTCTGACGTATGAACTTGTACTTGACCTCAACGAATAATGTATGAAAAGTTTATGAGGTTTTAGAGTTGACTCGATACCACGATGTCAGTTTGTCGACTTCATCACCAGTCATATTGATTTCATTGTAAAAATAGTCCGCTAAAAATTAAGCACTTTACTTAGCATCTTTTGAAAAGGTTACACTTTTTACAAATGCTGCTTCAAGATCGGGGGACGGTGTGGCTGGGCTTCGCCCGGTTGGCATAAAATGGGCGGTAAAATTAATGGTCTGCAAGCTCTGTCAGAGAAGTGATTTTTTATTTTGTAAAAGATCACTTAAACTTGATATTATTTTTCATCTACATCTTTTCAAAAGAGAAAATATTATTGAAATTAACTTTATAACTGCGCAAGTTTGGCTGGGAATCAAATCATCTCTTTTATTTCATATCAATTGTTTCAGGTTGTTTTCAGAAAAAGCAGACTCATTTTCAATACGTGAAGCTCGCTATCCTAAAATTTTTAAATTTTCATGACTTAAGGACATTGATCGTCCAGTAGAGCTTACTGCGTTACAATTTTGAACTTTTCATTAGTTTTTAAAACTTTATTTTCTATAGTGATGGTTGTTTCGCTAGAATTTTGAAATAAGAAAAAATGTTGAAAACCTGTTGTTTTAAGGGAGAATGGTATATACTGTAGAATTTTGAGATTTCAGAGGGGCTTGCTGCGCTAGGATTTTGAGACATTTTCAGGATATTTTTCATTTGAAAATCGACTTTCTGTTGGAGTATGCTCCAATAAGATTTTGAGACTTTGTTGTGTATCGTTTTTTCAAAAATATAATTTTTTTTTTATAGAAGAGCATATCGCCCAAGAACTCAAAAATTACATGCAAACTTGTTGCGAAATGATTTGGAGATTTCATTTTTTTTTTTTTTTTTGAAAACCAATTTTTTTTGTGTATTTTATTGGGCTAGAATTCTTATTCCTTTTCTAACTAGCACTAGCTACACTCTGAATTATTTAATATAGTATTGGTGAATAATCCTTTTATAAAATTTTCACTTACCATAGTAGAAATAGACAGATATCAGTTTTTGATATCTTTAGAAATTTTATTTTTCCAGCTGAAGCAGAAAAATAGCATATCTGGAGGGAAACTTCCTCAGTTAGTTTTTTTTAGGTGTTTCCAACTTATTAAATGCAAAAAATTATGAGGGAAAATACCCCTGCCAAATTTCCTTACCCTTGAACTAACTTTTAGCTAAATATTGCTTATAACTTTTGAATCTAATGTTTAGATTGGAACCAAAATTTGTTCAACGAGAGCAGGTCCATACCAAGCGGGAAAGGTTGGGGGGGTCAACCCTTTCACGATACCCAAAAAGATGAAGAAAAAAATATCTAAAAATGTTGTTCTGTCGCTTTACTTGCAAAACTATTTTATAAAATTGCTAAACCCACTCTACAAGTGAATCCTATCTATAGCCTTAAACAAAAGCCTTTATTGTTCGAAAGAAATTACCCAAATTTTTTGGCTGAAGAGAGAATGGAAGAGGAGCCACAGAACAAATAACATAAAATGTCACTAAATATCAAAAAACTTGAGAACACACCAAAATCAATACAGTTCATTTACTTTATTAAAGTTGTCAATTTGAATCACTTGGTTTGCATTGTACTATAGAACAGTTGTTTATGAAAAGTTTGAAAATCTAGCTGAGAATGTGTAAAAATTAAAGACAGTGTGGTAGATATCTTAATAATTATATTGTCCAATTATTCAAAGTTGACCATTCAATGATCTCGAAGTATCGACTAGATTAGATGAATAATGTGTTAGTTTTCCACAAGATATCTGCCTAAGTATGCCACTTCAATATAGCATTTTAAAAGTTGAGGTATTACACACCCAGGATGGTGTTAGCATCACAAAATAAGTGTTTTTTTTTCTTTTTATTTCAGATTTTTCATTTAATTTCCTCGTTTTAAATTTCTTTTTCTAACAATTATTTTGGGAGAGGCAACTCGGGGCAACTCAATTTTTCAGAGAAGCTGGGGGCTGGGGCCACTCAGCTCATTGTTAGTTACTTCCTTCTCCTGAAAAGAAGTGTGAGAATCGAGAAACTATTCAAAATTTGCATCATCTAAAACCATCTTCTTGAAATCTGGAATAAAATTTAGAGTTTTGAATTTTAAGTATTTTTTAACGAGATGCTAAATTTATTTTACCCATTTACGTGATAGAAAAAATACAGAATGATATTATTTTTAAATTTTACGTCAAAATGTTTCACGAGAAACTGAATAATAAGTATTAAGATACGGACGACATGTAAAATATGTAAGATTAATACAGAAAAATGAACTTCAACCGTCCCTCTTGCCAACAATAATATTTCTTTCAACCCGACCACCGCCACGACGCACCTTCACAAACTTCGTTGGTCTTGGCTAAAAAATTGTTCCAATTCCTAGTGACTTCAGTGAAAATGAAAATTTCGCGAAATCGGTCACTCGGAACCCATATCTGCATAATACGAATACCGTAATGTCTCAAACATATTTATTGGCGCGTTATTTCACATTATTTCTTTTTTAATATCGATTTCTGTTTCTTGTTGGTCATGAGAAACAGCACTGTGAGCTACCCTTCTCATATTCAAGTCGTCAAAAGTACAATTTGAGTCACTGCGATGGTGAAAATGAGTGATGAGTGAAATTGATCTCGTTCATTTTGACCTGAGTAAAGTTGGGGTAGTATTTCAACTTCCTCCTAACATCCGTGGTCTTGTTCATTTTGAACAATCTCCAGGTCGTTACATGGACTTTAAAAAATATTTTTTTCACTTAATATATATTTTTTGTTTCAACTATGTTCCAACCAAATGCAAATGCGTTCTTTTAGGCACTGTATACTCCAAAAAGTACTGAAAACAATTTCTTGCTTTGTTTAGCTTTCATCTTCATTTTACAATTCTTCTAGTGGGTTTTAATCATCGAAGGTTTCAAAAATGTGTATAATTTAAAAGTTTAAAAACAAAAAAAATAAATAAATAAATAAAGTAAAGAAATAGGAATAGACCAAAAAAATTTTTCGAATAAATTACTCAATTATTGTGAAATACTTTGTTTGGTATGTAATAAAAATGAAATGTAATTAATATTAACTTCGAAAAAACAATTTTTGCCCTTGTCTTTTTCCATATGTCACTGTCAAATGCACCAGAGAAAATTGCAACTGTTTATCCCTACAGTTTTTCATTGTTTCTTCTGTAGCATAATGTAAAGATCCTTCTTTCTTCGCTTTTATGGTTCCCAAATTAATACTAATGAAAGAGCGGCGCCGTTCGTGCCAACTATTTCCAATTTGAAGGTTTTTGTAAAACAAATTATTTTATTTTGCGCTAATTGACCTGGATATCGTTTTTTTTTTTACCACCCGGGCATTTATTTTTACTGTAAAATACTAGCTTGTGCACTTTATTTTGTTGTTGTCGGAAGAAAAGGATTTATGTTGTGAAACTTGATTTTGACCACTGCCAGTGATTCAAAATCTGATAGCTTCCTTGAAAATAATATTTTATCCCTATGCCAGCAACTTATATGTAGCATATGTTGCGTTTGCAACACTGGGGAAAAAAGTATCGCGTTTTGGAAAACTCGGAATTTTTAAATAAAATAAGAAAAATTTATTTGAATAATCAGAAATCGAAAATAAAATTGAAGGTAGGGGTAAACAAAAAAAAAAAGTGTGTACTCGGACACACGGTGGAAGTGAAACTTGTTATGCTGAAATTTGTATTTTGAAGAATGAATGTTTTGTTGAAACCGTGAATTTTTGTTTTTGGTTTTGCATAAACATTGAAATATAAAAAAATTCATATAAATTTAAAAAACTTTAGCTCAGCAAGCCTCACTAGAAAATGTAGGTTTTTGAGAAAAAGAATTATAAATTCTGATGGTCACATTAATTATCTGTAAGTTTATATGCGTTAATGGTATGTTATGATTGTATGAAATATGTTAGCGGATGACAAATTTTTGGCAATGTGAAATTTAAAAGCATTATTTATTGAAAGAAAGAAAAATTAATTATGATAATAAAGTATGGTACATATAATTATATAATTTAAAATAAAACCAAAGAAATATAATAATGTTATGAAATAAAAAAATGAAAACATGAACGTATGGTTAATTTTTGTGAAAAGAAAAGTTGATGCAAATTTAAAAAAAAAAATAAGAAAAAATTTTTATCGGAAGTACGCGAGTTGATTCGCACCAAAAATTGGTAGCATGCTACAATAAATTATGATGAATATTTATTTCAAATTTCATACATATAGTTCCAAAATTCCGCATTTTATGACCAATATAAAAACAAAAGTAGCGGTACCGGAAGTACTGTCCGGCCGATCCGCGCCAAAATTGGTAGCGTACTACAATAAATCTAACTAAATACTTATTCTAAATTTTGTGGTTCCTGGTGCAAAATTAGGAATTTTATAACCAAAATAAAAACAAAAATGGTGATACCAGAAGTACTGTCCGGCTGATCCACACGAAAATCAATATGTCTGGTCCTTGGCTTAGTACAAATTTTGGTACCAAATTTCGTGATTATTGGACAAAAATTGCGAACTGCACCGTGGGAACAAAAAATTGACATATCTATCTATATGTATAATGCATATGAATTTGAGTTATTAGTGCCAAAATTTTTCTGAGATCATGAAATGAAAAACGTACCCACCCACAACCCTGGGGGTTAATACCGCACCAAGAGTAATAAGTAAATTTTCTAAAGAAAACTTATTTAAAAATTGTGTTCACCAATGACAGAGAAGGCAGAGAAGGAAATGAATCAAATGAGAGTTGAACGGGCTTAGCTTTCTTAAGGAGGATTAGTGCTAATGTTTTTTCGTTTCATGTGCTTCGTTGCAATACTGTTTTTAGTTTACTACCCAGTGCAAACTTCAAAAATTTGGCTATATGCAGAAATTTTCTAAACTATCGGCATTGTTTTGTTTAAATAGGTTTTAAAGACTATATTTTCAGAGTGAGTATATGTTGTGTGCTATTTGGTGAATATTTTATTGAAATCATGAAGGTAACTATATATTGTGACATCTGATTACCCGTATCCTTCCCCTCACATCACCATCGACTTGTACTACCACTACGATAGGGAACGGCTCTCGAATTCTAAGTTTATAATAACGATAAGATAAACAGGAAATACATCGATTCCCAAACGGAAATAAATTCCCCAAATCTAGGAAACATCGAGGACACGTTGATCAACTATTATTTAGCGATGTGGTGACGTGTAGAAATACGATATCGATCATCGGTGAACTAATTTTAATCTCTTTGACTGTTCACGTTTTTGGCCTAAGAGTGAACAGTCAGTCTCGTTTTAGACGTGATAGTTTTCCATTCGTCGTGAATACGAAATATTATTCACAACAAAATACAGCTCTTTTACACGACATCAAGTCACCTTTGAAATTGTTTTCACCGATACTTTCGAATGTGAACATCGATAGTAATCCAAATAGTTCGTGATACTACTTCTCCGAATTCGAAGACGAATATTAACTCGAGATTTGTTGGTTCACCGAACTTCGAGAACCATGAGGCGAGATGATGTATAACCCGCACGACCTAACATTAGTTACCATACTTGTAAGTAACCTTTTCGATTGTAATAAAACGTAAACTGTAATAATGGGTTGGCCAACTTATTTATTTCCACTTATGTAAATAAGCCCGACATACTTTGTAGGCCTTGGGAGCTATTGCTGGTAGGCTGGTGGCCTAACTGTTTGAGCTGGTTTGTGGTTTCGACTCTACGATTGATGGAGACTTATTGATATACTTCGAATCGTGATATCATTCCCTATACTCGGGATGTACGTTCGTTTTCGGATGTCACAATATAATCATGGCTCGTTTTAATGTCGATCAAAATACTACTGGTTTAGTGGCGCTCAACCTGAATCTTATTGAGGTATAAGTATCTCAATGTGTTTCTTTAGATTTGGTGAATTGATTTTTTTTCCCAAATAATCTTGATAGGCCTGCTAAAAAAACAAAACCAGTTAGTTTTTAAATCAATTGGTGTTGTGTCATGAACAGGCAGGCTCCTTGAATCATATGCCTAGTTTTGAAACATTTCGAATAGAATAGTTGCGTTCGATATGACAAAAAATAGCTACTTTTGAAGTTTTATTTGTGGACCAGGACGGCTATTCGCGAACGATTTTGCTGCAAGGTGAAAATTTTATCACCTTGAACACCCATTTCACTATTCACCGCAACTCTGGCACTAATTTTTAAGTTTGTGCAGGAAACTGTGACAACATTACGACTGTTCTTCTCTGCAGTAGTACAAAATGAACATTTTTACTGACATTGAATTTTCATTACGTCACACGGGGCCAATTTCGCATACTTTTATCACTTAAGTACGTATACTAATGTAAAGATTTCTGCATTAAAGGCTAAATTGAATAATGCTAATGTTCGAATACATCTGTGTGCCTGCGCTAGTGCATTCGAATCGTTCGAATCACCTTGTATGTACATATTTTTAACCTACCTCAAATTAAACCCACGATGAAGAAAGGTTGGTAATCTTTTTCTGGGAAACATCGTGTAATTCGAACTTAATTTAACGTCTTCATTCCGTTTTTCTCTTCTTTTTTTGTTTTCCTCTCCCCTTCATCGCCTTTTCACTCGTTTTCTAACGTTTTATTTACTTTTCCGCAATTCAAGATTATTTTCTCGTTTGCGCCGTTTGTTTGTGTCTGGTATTCATTTTTTCCGCCACCTTTACCTCAGCAACTAGCGAAGAATTCTTCTCGTGTTGTGTTTTCCTAGTTGCGGAAGTTGAACGTTATTTTGGTCGAGAACTAAATTAGAAGTGAAGAAACAACCGAGTGGAAAATATCTGAAGAAATTTCAAGAGTAGATCTTGCAGCACACCGCAACTCGCCATTACACCGACTACCGTGCAGGTTTCGAAGCGACAAACTGTGATGAAATAATAATAATAATAAAAAATAATAATAATAACGAAAAACAAATAAAGAACGATAAAAGCTCTACTATCTTGCATTAAAAATGTAATTTTCTGGATGGTGTTCTTGAGGAGAATCACCTCGATGCTTACTTTGAGTGTTTACGAAAAGGAGAAAAGGCGTGTTCCGGAACCTGCCAACCGTTTAGGGTGGCGCGATTTGTCTTTTTCACACACGAAATGGCAGCGGCGTGAAGGGTAGTATTGCAGAAAGTTGAACCAGTAATTTAGGCTACCGAAAAAGAAGTTAGGGCCAAGTTGGGGGTTTTGTGTGTGGAGGCTATTTAAAAAGTATTATTGACACGATTAATGGTGAAAATAAATGAACGCGTCGTCTTTTCATTTATGCGTTATTCCGCGTCTGCCCCCTCGCCCCCTTTCACGTTAGTTTTCCTTTTTCGCCACCGGTCGATTCTGTAGAATTTTATCCTTTTTCTGTGCTGCCTTCTCTTCTTTACGGTTGGAAAAGGTCATGATGAGAATGAATGATAATTTTTAAGTCGCCGAAATGACGAAAACAAGCGATGGCAAGAGCAGTACATGAGTTACTGAAATAAATATCGCCAAGTTCTCGTCTAGCAATCTGTTGACTGACATGTAAAAGAGGAATTTTTCCTTTTTAACGTTTTTAAGGGAAAAAAAAAAAAAAAAAAGCTTGACCACTTTCTTGTTTTTTTGTGGATTTTTTTTTTTTTTTTGTGGTGGAATACTGCGGTAGATTCGTGGAATAATGTATAAATTTTGTTCGAATTATGTGGTTTTTTTTTTCATTTTATTTTTGCTGGAGTTTCTGTCTATTCTTAGTTGAGTAAGAAAACAATAAAAAAAATAGACATTTTTGTTGAGCTGATATTTCTATGAGCGAAAAGCTTTTACGAGTCTTTTTCGTTCATTGTGTTTGTGACAAGCCGCCAGATTTTTTACGTCAAGTCAACTTTTTTTTTCTCATTTATTTTTGATGACTGATGGATTTTTATGTTTGTTTTTATATATATGACGAATGTAAGTTTGCGTGTAATCAAACTTAGCTGCCAGTAGCTTATCGATGTTTTGGGGCGACTTACAAAAAACATAACCTTGGCGTCCCAAGCAGGGCCGTGACCAGCCTCTTGTATTAGATGCGGCGAATGAAATTTCAGTGGGTGCAGAACTATTGACGTTTTGGTCTACTTAAGGCAAGTGTCAATCCTCTTTGACGTATGGAGTGATGTGGGACAGATTTTTAGATGTTTGCTAGTCGCGGCAATGCCCCATTTTTCCTCTTTTGTTGTATTCATTTTACCCGCAATTTGTTTGTTATTTATTTTTTCCTTCGAAAATTTTGCGACCCTTTCGACCAGGCTGTCTGGAGCGGCCACATCACTCGCTCCACTGTTGCTACGCCATCGGTACGTGCCTATAAAGTCCATAGCAAAATGTAAATTTTCTGTGAAATATGAAGATCGGTACCTGCTTTTGAATCTGAACAGTTTTTCGTTTCATTTTATTTTTTTATCAAGACAGGGCTTCTACTTCACATCGTCACAAGTTTATTTGCTGTCCCAGCAAGTGCTTTTCGCTGCAGCTGTTAGTTGTTGGGCGTATCCTTTCTTGGGAGTGTAGCATCAGGGAGCTTCTTAAAAACAAAAAAATCCTTAACGCCGCAGCAGCTTCGTTAGAAGAAATAGGTTTTCAAAAAATAGAAAATTAGTTGCTAAATAGTTGATAATAGATTATAATTGATGATTTTGTTAAATTTTCTCACTGTTGAGCTAAAATTGCGCAGTTAAAAAACCATTATTTCTGCTTATGAATATTACAAAACATCGTAGGTGGTGTTTCAAGCGAGTTTACACTGTACCACTGTACACACACGTTGAATGAATAAAAACTAACATTTGTACTATATCGGAGTTTTTATAAAAATTATCTCTGCCTCTGGAATTCTTGAAAAGATTTTCAAAGAAATTTTTAATATTAGCAGGTCCCTAAAAAATTAAATTACCAATAAATATTATTAACACACCTATCACTTATTATTGAAAGTAAAAAAAAAAAAAAAAAACCTTGCAATTCAATTAAGTAATGCATTGGTATTTTCGTTCGATACATCTAAAATTCAAATTAGGTCAACATGCCAGTAAGCATCCTTCGCCGAATAATTGCTCCATAGCTCGGTAACCATGTTAACAATGTGAAGGCATCAGTTTCATATCATCGAATACCAAATCGAAATCTATTTTAATGTTTATGTTAATGAGTTGCAGCGTGAATTGTTTTTCGGACGTTTCGTGCACATAAATATGAACAATATTGGCCGTTGTTTGGGCGGACAACTATTCGTTTTCGGTTCGCGAACAATTTAATCGCTAATTTGGGTTCGTTTGTTGTACGAGAAAAAAAAAGCAAGAAGAAAAAAACGTACTAACCCCTCTTGGTTGGAAGAAATGGGTGACGGGGGGTTGGAAATAAGGCAATACAACACGAGTACACCTTTTCGAAACGTTTAGCCAAATGATTTATTTTGCGTCGATTCAAAAATCAAAACATCATTCCGTACTTGACTCAAATTTTTTTGAACAACGAGAGCAGATTGAGCATGAGAAAGCTCGAAATTATAAATTTTTATTTTTATTGATCAGAATCATATAATTTCCGGCCCCTAGTATTACTTTTGTGACAGATAAAAGAAAAAAAAAAGGAAAAGAAAAAAGAGAATTTTTGCTATTTAAAAGCGTTGTTTTTTTTTTCTTACATTATCTTGCGAACAATTATTCTCATTTCGCTTTCCAAATTGTCGCATCCGCTGGAAAAAATATCATCTCTAATTTAATAACTACGTGACGGTTAGACGGCTTCGTTTGATGAAAATGAAAAATTAAAATAACTCATTTATTCCGCGTTTGTTACCGCCTCTCAAATTCCATTTGTATGAAAACTGAAATTTCACTCCTTTTTTAACCATGTTTGTTACCATCTCAGGTTGACATATTAAAAAAATACTTTTGTTTATTATTTTGGTAGGTTGACCATTTTGAGTATAGAATGGTAGAGTAAGTATTATGTAGTTTAGACGAAGTATTAAAATTGACTTCACGGAGAAGGTAGGGGTGGAGATGATGAAAATTACTCATTTCGTGACAAAAGAAGGTGATTGATAACACTTCTTCCATTTTGACTTAATTTTTATAATTTTATGTATTTACTACAAGCCCTAAGCCTGAAGTACCGTTTCACGGCGCATGTGCAGGAATTTTTAAATAATTTTTGTATAGTTGAGACCTAAAAAACGGAGTATTGTACTTTTATTATATTGATGTGGGTACCTATCGCCCAAATCTTGTGTTCGGTGTTTTGAGAAAACTAAAAAAGCGATTTTACGAAAGATAGTCCGCATGAAGGAGCAGGTATGATTGAAGTTTTGTGCCTATTGGTTAAGTATTTACTGGTTTCCGAAAAAAACTGGATAAAAAGAAAATTTTTCTGTTATGGTTTATCCGAGATTCTGAGAAAACTACAAGAGAGGTGTTACTTCAAGTCTGATAGGAGTTTGATGCTTATTTGTTCCATAGTTTCTGAGAAAATAGGAAATGAAAAAATTTCTGAAGAAAATTTTTGGTTCTCAGTTTTGAGAAATCTACTGAATTAATAAAGCTGAAATTTTCACGATATGTATTAACTATATAGAATCAGGTCTGAAAGAAGTTTGATATCTATTGGTCCAGCTGTTTATGAGAAAACTAGAAAACAAAAGAATTCCATAAGAAATGGTTTTTCCAGGATTTTGAAGAAATTAAAAAAGGGATCGGGTTAAAATTCTCAGGCTAGATTTTCCTTATGCTAATGCAAGGATCTGATAGAAGTTTTGTGCTTATTTGTTTGAAAGTGTCCGAGAAAAGTGGAAAGGAAAAAATTGCTAGGAAGTTATTTTTTCAGAATTTTGGGGAAATTACAAAAGAGATCATGTTGAAATTTTCGGGGTAGATTTTCCTTACATAGGTATGTGCCAGTGTGATAGAAGTTTGGTGCCTGTTCATTTAGTAGTTCCCGAGAAAAATGTAAAAAAATAAAATAAAAGTATCTTTTTCATATTTAAGGTGCAAAGTGTTAGGAGCATTTCTTCTGCATTTCATTAATTTAGGTTTATTTTTTATATTGTGTATCATGTAGATAGATGCTACCTACACAAGATTCATGGAATTAGGTGAAAATCAGTTTGCATGTAGGGCAACCAAATTGTATCTCGGTACCAGTAGCCAGCCAGTTTAATGCCTAACTGTACACAAAGCATACTAACTGCTTAGGGAAATTGTCCAAAAGCATTGCGGTACCATATATAGGCTGCAATATGCACTGTATCAGAGGGTACGTACTAATTTATGTACTCGCCTGTTCCATTTGCCGTTTGCTGGCAAATGTAGAAATGTATTGTCTGTATGATTGCATACAGACAACGTCGTTGTTTAAAGTAGAATGCACTAATAATTTGTGTTGCGGACTCTGGTCTGCGACTTGTCTGTCAATGCAGGGCTGAGCCCTGTATGGAAGAAGTGAGGGAAATGTCCCCACATATCAAAATTGGCAAATTGGTTTTTTTTAGCAAGGTATTACTGCGCTAGATTTTTTTTTTTTTTATGTTACTGGACTATAAATGTTTTTTTATCCAATTTTTCATTTACACACCCAAAAAATTTTATCGGTTTTTTGCATGGCTACAATTTTTATGCCACATGTTAAACAGTAATAGTTTTTTTCAGTTAAATAATAAATGAAACATCCTAGAAAGGTATTCATCAATTTTATAATTACTCTGCTTTGGTTTCTTATTTTTTTTTGATTTTCTAAAGAATTTTTGCAAGTAAGTCGAATGATCGCCATTACTACGAATTTTGAGTATATTTTTGAATTTCCTGGCTAGTTATCTTTCGGAAATTTAATTTGGCGTGAAGTCTTCGTTGTGTGCGTAAACCATGAAAAGACTGCTAGCATAAAGTTGAGAATGTGATGTCTGAAAGGGACTGCGGCGTTGCATAATCATTTCTTGAAAGAATATGTAAATTAATGAATGAGCTTACCGAAGCAGTGAATTTTCACTTACATACAGAGCTGTAATCTTTTTTGCCAAGAGATAAATAAAACTTTTCTCAGTAACTTATTTTGTGAAGTTGTTACCCAAGAATGTTTTTGCATTAATTGGAGCCGAAGCGTGAAACTTGTTGTTTACAGACAATTTCCCGACGAATTAAAAATTAATTTTAACGAGCAACGAACACGTTCGATCTAACCCTTTTAAATGGTAATCGTTCATATTAGCTTCACCCCAAAATTAATCCTTCGTCAAAAGTTGGAAAAATTAAGTAACGTTTGTCAACTTTCGAAAAGATTTTCATGTTGACTTTGGGCCGCACACGAGAGTAGAAGAGTTAGCACTCATTTGTTGCATCGCGTTGTAGTTGTTTTTACTTGAGATTCATCTGAGTACTTATATATTCAGTGACGGCCTACAGCGTCTTTATGTGGCTAGAGCCACTCTATCGCGAGCGAAAGTGCGAAAAAAATGCAGCTAAAGAAATAATGCATGAGGGGCGCGTAAATATGGTGAAGCTACAGGCGCAGAATTAGCTCAGATCGCTAGTGTATGAATTAGATCCTTAGTGTGGCATGAGCTGTTAGTGTCGCGCTGTAAAAATACGGACGAAACAGTAAAAGGAATTCTATTGCTCATTTCTCATTTTTCGACAGTATGAGAAATGAAAAATGCGTATAGAAATAATCACCCTGTCACCAGCAGTAAAAATTTCGCTTGGTGACATTAACCAAAAGTTCGTCTTCTGGGAATTATACACATAAAGGTACAATGGTTCACTCATAGTGGTTGTGTTGATTGACCCCCCAAAACAATTAAAAATAATTCTCATGAAAATGTGTACCTACCCTTGTACAAAGGCGTGGGTAAGGGGGAATATTCCTTCTTTTATTTATTTTTCCTTCTAATGGTACACTCAACATTGGTATATTACAAGATCGTAAGCAGTGCGGAGAGGGGGAAGGCAAAACTGCCTCTCCACCAAAAAACACTCTTCGTATGATCAATAGGTCGATAGGCCCCGCAAAGTACAAGATGTAGTACACAAAAAACGAAAAACCTAAAAAATTTGTAAAGACCCTTGACACCCCGCACCTAAGTCCTATGTACTGCTCTAGTATATTGTTTTGAATTCAAAACCTACTGTAAAAATATTAACAAAATTATCATCCCCTCCCTTTTGAAATATTATATCTGTGCTACTATACTTGATTCTAACATTTCAGACACCCCGCCCCCAATTAAATTCTAGGTGAGCGTGTTAAAAGATAGAATTAAAATATAGTTATTTTTTCGATCATTTAATGATGGATACCCAGGTAAATACGAAAATTCGTGCCAACATCGAAGTGGATATCGGTTTACTGCACATGCGTAGTAGGTTTTTTTACGTTTGTTTTGATTTTGTTGTTGCTGTTGTTGTTATTGTTATTGTGAATCTTTGACGGCCACGAAAACAGACGAAAAAAGACCTACTGCACATGTGCAGTAAACCGATGTCTATTTGATGGCTTAGAATGATGACACTTTTCATTAATTTTGGTGAGATAGGACAGCTGTGGATCCAGTATTAAATGATCGAAGAGCTATTTGTGATACAATTGCAGAAAGTAGTTGCAAATTAAACGGATATCAATCACCTTCATTGCACACAAATCGCACACTATTTTTTGCAACCCCCTCCCGAAAATAAAAAGAGAAAAATTTGTTTTTTTAGAACCAAATAATAATTTATGTATTCATTTTTTTTTATCAAAGAAATCTTTGAACCCCTCAACCTCTAACCATAAAAAAATAGAAAAAATTTTTTTAGCACCAAATAATTAACTTTATAATTTTACATTGGACAAGACAAAAAACTGAAAGAGTAGTTGAGCCATGCAGAAAAGTGATTGAGCTGTGTAGTATACTTGTTCACCAGGCTTCATACATTTTTCTTGAATGTTAATAAATTTCTCTTCTTTATAATCTTAGTACAAATGAGATTAAATTTAACAGTCAGCTGATTTCTGGTATGTTCATAATAAGTTTAAAATTGCTCCAACTTACATTATCATCGGTGAAATCACCTTGTGTTTTACTACTCACGATATAAGTTCCTGTTTTACATTTTTTTCAACATTCATTGTCTTGAGTTTTGTGTGACATGAGGTCTTGAATTATTTCCATCTTCTTTTCAACTTGGATTCAATTCATCGCTCATTTCTATTACATTGTAATTGGTATACTGTAAACTTCATATGCTTTTATATGTCATACACGAGAGTTTTTGTTTTGTTACATGGTGTCTTTTATTTGCACGATATACAGTTGTTTAGAAAGTGTTGAGGGCAACCCTCAAGAAAGGGACATGGTTCTTTTAAAATTGTCATTTCAACTGATAGCCTGTTTTCAGTTCTAACTTTCAACTTTAAAACAAGGTAAAAATACGGGGATTATGGTGATACAAATATGATCTCATGGCTGGCTATCCACCACTAATATGAATAAAATTGGACTCGGATATGTTATTTTGTCGTCGAAGTATATTTTACATGTTTAATGGTTCCAAAATTCCGCATTTTATAACTAATATAAAAACACAAGTAGAAGTGTCAGAAGTTTGCGTCAAAATTGGTAGCATACTACAATGAATTAAAATAAATGTTTATTTCGAAATTCTTAGCTATTAGTGCAAAATTGACCATTTTGAAGCCGAAATGAAAACAAAAATAATGGTAACGGAAGTACCGCCCGGCTGATCCGCATCAAAATCAATAAGTCTAATCCTTGGCTGAGTGCAAATGTTCGTACCAAATTTCATGATTATCGGACAAAAATTGCGACCTGTATCGTAGAACTTGACTTGTATCTATCTATATACATAGATATATGAATTCGAGTTATTGGTGCCAAAATTTTCCTGAGATCATGAAACAAAAAACGTACCCACCCACAACCCGAGGGGCTGATACCGCACCGAGCGTAATAAGTAAATTTTCTAAAAAACCTACATAGAAACCGTCTAAAAAATGGCTAGAAACGTAAGTTGGCTTTTCAAAAGCATAAAATGTGCCTTTATTATTTTTGAAGAGTCGTATCGTTCTTACTCTAAAATAACGTTTTCTTGGTGTCGACGGTTTTCTTATACCGCTTCTAGTTGACCCTTGAAATAAGAAAAAAAAATTTTTTTACGCAAAAAAATGTTTCTGTCTATTTTTTTCGCCAAAAATATTTGTTATGCAGTGAAAATATATGTGTTATTATATGTACTTGTAAATCAGATAAGAAAAAAGTTGTTAATTTTGAACTTTTCCAACCCCTCCAAATTTTTGATGTATTTTATCCACTGAAACATATTGTTTTTAATGAATAATGATATTAACGAATTCCTAAAATTTAATATTTCCATGGCACTTCCTTTTTAAGATATGGGACGCCAAAAAATTTCAAGATTGAAGTATACTCACATGGCCTGTTAAATAAGGGGTTTGAAAATGAAATAATGTACAAAAGTGTTTGACTGAGAATGTGATTGTGGCGGTCTTATGAATCACTGTTAAAATGGCGGTATCCCTAACCTGTGCATCCACGAAAGAGGAGCTCTTTCTGAAAAAAATGTATCGCATAAGAGTTTTCTGAAGATAATTACATTGTGTAGAATTGAGATAGTTGATTGAAGAAAATGGAACACAATTACTCTTGGAATGCGGGTCTCAAATTCATATCAATAATTTATTCTTTTGGTTGACGAAAATTAACAGTCTTCTATTTAGTAATTCCTTTCTTTATATAGAGTCCTTGCAACTTTATGTTCCTAGATATAATTTTAATTTTGTTTTTCTTTTAAGGGAGATAACAAGAGAGATACAAAAATTAGGAGAAATGGAGAGTGAAAGGGGGAAATAGGGTGAAGAAGGAGGGTGAAAATGATATAACACAGTGAGAGAGTGAATCAGCAGAAAAAAGAAAGAATGAATGATGAGGAACAAGGAAAAGTGGAAGATGCCGCCTGTAGCTGCTAGTAAAAAATAAAAACTGACGTAAATACATGAGCAGGAAAGGTTGTATAAAAAGTTGGAGTAAATTATGCAGTAAAATGTCTGGAGGCTAAAAAGAAATGCTAAGGCATAAAATATAATAGGCCTATAATCTTAGTACAGACGTTAAAATCAAAATTATAAAAATACAAAGTGTAGGTAATTATATAAAACTGTTATTTGGCTTAACAATAAAATCCATCGAAAGTCTGATCATATGAAATTTTATCACTTATTTTTCTAGTAAATTATTTGAAAAGAAAAATTTTGATTCTTATTAAATTTTTGGAGATATCAAAGCCTTGAAATGTAATTGAAATCGCTGTCGCATTCATTAGTATGGTAATTTTTATTCCAAACTTTAAGGAATAAAATTTTCTCATTGCGTACGCCGAAACGATCATTCGATGACTTGGATGTTCATGTAATACATTAAGGATTCCTTCTAGTTCTATCTGTGCCAAAAGTTTATTTCTGGAGATTCCGTTCGCCTTAATGAATTCAAGATTGGAGATATCAAATTTGTCTATCACGTTGTTCCAAAAATTGACTTAGATTTAATATACTATATACAATCGAATGAAGTGATATGGTGCTAAGATGACTTATGTAAACTCTACATTATACAACGTGATTTTTTGTTACTTGAGTGTTGAGAAACATTTTCTGAGGTAAGTAGCAGAAAATGAAGTTTGGTGGAGATTCAGATATAGAATTGATTGATCTCTTAACAATCATTTCTGGTATTGCAAGTGCCTTTGAGAAGACTCTTGCGACGAAGCTAAGATTATGGGCTGGTATTGCAATATTATTTGAAACCAATCATCAAATCATACGAGGTGTGATTCTCATAGAAGTTTTTTTCTTCAGTTAAAGGAGAAAAGGGCTGGATTAAATTCAACATTTAAATACCTTAAATCGTATCATTTTCCAGTTATTGTTCTGCGATCTATTTTATACCACTGATTCGGGGATGCGAAACAAAAATCGATCGCAGAATTGTTCATTATTTTTTTCGATTAACCAGGATCGTTCACGTCATATTTGATATTGGAATGTTGGTCGCCATGGTCGGTATTTTTTGTACCGCACATTTCGCGTAGTGTTTCTTCCACTTCGACCCACATAGTGCCACCTGGTTGCAAATGGTTTTCGTTCTTAAATTCCTCTTAATTCGGGAATCGCAGTGCATATGGTGCACCAGCAGCTCTCCTATGCTACGAATCGAACGCGTCATTCGATACGCAAACACTAAACGAAAACCAGGTGCTTCGACCAATTTATCCTTCGATATGTTTACAGGTGAACGAGTCATTGCCACATTGTTGCTTAAGAAAGGAGAGAGGGGTTGATAGAGGTGGTGTAGAACTGCAAATCGTCGTAGCCATCGATTGTGACAGACTCATCTCCCCCCATTCCAAAGTTAATTTCGTTTGGCAAATGCCACCTTGAACTCATAATTTCCGTTCTCCAAAATCCTACCATCCCCGTCGTGGTCAGTCTACTGCGCTCTTTGTATGCATTTACAAATTACCAATATAATATACCGCATTTATTGAGACAATTTCCGGCTTCGGGATACGAAACGTAATGTTTGTATGGAAAATATATCATTCATTTCGTATATTATATACATGTAATATATCGCCGACTGTTTTACATATTATACACTTACACATGCAAAAGCAATATAGAAATTTAATAATTTCTCATCTTTCTACGTAGATATATGCCATTCAAAAAAAAAAAAAAAACAAAAAAAAAACAAGTATTTACAATGACGATACGCCCCATTTAAATCGTGGAACCTAATTTTCCGGATGAATACATCTTTGGCTCGTGGTTCAAAACGTTTTCGAAAGGTTAAAGAACTTTTACCTTACAAAATTGATATGGGAGGATGAAAAAGATGAACAAAAAAGGGATAGGTAATATGCAGCATCGCCGATAAAGGTTTTCATTTCACATTAAACGCCGAGGAATGATTGTGTTGGAGGTAGAGAAAGACTTGGCTATTTGAGTGAGAATGGATGGGGCAGGATATTTTATGGTATGCCAACTTTCGTGGGCATATTTGCGCGGCTTTGACAAAACGACGAGTTCCAAGTAGCTGTACATTTTCTACGCTATTCATCTGTTAAAAATTTACCATTGTTTCCTGTGATCCAAGTAGCAACACACCTCTGATGGGGACCGATATTAATAGTGGTACCACAAATTGTCTGTGCCCAAAGTGTGTTGAAAACAATATGATTTCTGAATCAAGGAGTTTGAAATTATATTTGTTAAAAATGCTAGAAATGAGAAAATAATCCTTTGCAAGTTTGCTACTCTATGTCGTGATCCTGTGGAGATCAAAGTTTTCATCAAATAATTGTAGTTGATCTGTAAGTACATCAAAGATAGATATAAGCAGTGATTGATCATAATTTATTTTCTATAAATTATAAATTGAAATTTTAACGGCGAAAGATGCTATCTTCATTTTGATCCAAATTAAATTTCCAGTTTTTTAAACGGCTTGCTCACTCAAGCAATTAGGAACCGTCATCTGGCAATTTATTATTAGTGACTATAGTCCATTAAATAAAAGGTGTGTGGTATGCGACCCTGGGTAGGTAAAGACAAACTCCATACATACCCACAAATTAACTCACAACACAATATAATTGGGGACCAAGGCTGAAAACCATCAATTACATCTGATGGTTACAAATTAATCTAACCTAAACCTACACAGTTGGCCAGGTTTTAGTTTTACCACTTTATATTATGCATCAAGTATCAATTATCAAAATGACCATGTATCCGAGATGATGCTCAAAAAATAAGAAATCATCTTGTTTTATCTTGGCTTAATCCGAGGCAGCCCTTTGCCAGTGAAAAATTTAACACGTGATTAAAAAAGAGAAATTATTATAATTTTAAAAATAAAAATGGTAACAAAAACGAAGATTGAAAAATAAATGTTATTGCCTTTACAAGTAGCAAATGACTGTTGATTGGAGCAACAGAGAAAAGTTACATTGAATGTGTTAAAATTGGCTGCTCCATGAAAAAAAAGTAAAGAGGGAGATAAATAATAATAAAAGATGGTACGTAGGTAGAGTGGTGTAAGGGGAAAGAAAGAATGAATCAAAAAATTGGTTAAATGGAGGGAGAAAAAATGTTTGACGTGAATGAACCTACGCTGGTTGGTTAGCTTAACTAAGACGCTCACGGAAAATTTATTGTTTAAGAAATGAATTTTTGAATTAATTTTAATTTTATTTATTTTTCAAATACGTCATCGGGCGCGGGTTTGATATATTTTATTATTATTAATAATGATCAGCCATAATTGTCAGGTGGTTGATGCGTCTTAAAACAGCGTTTTTAAATATTCATTTGTTTTGAATTTTATTGTTTAAATTTTCACGTATTTTGTTTATTAACAACACTGAAGTATGTGACAACAATGCCCATATATATATAACCAACGTAAAATTTTAAAGTTGTGGTTGCATTCTTTCTCACTAACCATTCATCGTTGGAAGGATTATCACAATATTCCTCGCTAACTAAAGCAAAAGTATAATATTTTCGATGATTTAGACTGCCTAGTACAGTAAAAAATGCGAGGACATTTCTCCACTCCTGTAAATTTGGTAGGTACAAAATTATTAATCTCTCTACCTTAGTGTTGATTTAAATTCACCACAGGTATTCCTGTGCTGATAACGTAGGAGCAATGAGCAGCTCATATGCGTTTTCCTCTTGCAGGCTGTGTTGGCAAGCATTACAACACATATTGCTTTAATAAGTGATCTTGCTTTGCTACAGTGCGCTATCTAGTGAATAAATCATACGTATAAAATCGATGCCCCCTTAACTTATCAGGTAGAAATTCTACCAAATAGTAATTTGGGTTAACTGGTAGATAGGTGATATGTTTTGGTGTTAATATTGTTGCTAATGACAGTTTGGCTGGTGATTGAGAAATTGGGCCTATAATATAGTTAAAAATAAATAATGTAGGCCTAGTAGCAATAATATTACTATTTGTTAGTTATGCAAGCCATTTTATGAAAAAATTTTATTGTAAAAATTAGTGGTACCAATTGATATAATTATTTAAGTACCTATCCGTAGATGAATGACCAAACTTAATTTGTAATTGTGTCTATACAATAAAAAAAATTTATTTACAAACTATTGAATATATTTTTGTAGATTTCTTGTGGAAGTTTAGCAACTGGCTGGTGGCCTGGGTCCATTAGCACTGACATGTCAGTGAATAAGATATCGACCTAAGTATGTTTTTGAAACACTTAGTTACATTTCAAATCACAATATGAAACCTCAGTTTGGCTTGTCGAGACCTTGAGAATGGCTGAAATCAAAACCTTGCTCTGAGTATTTTCTTCACATCGACGGTAATAAAAAAAGATCGATCTTCGATCATGACAAAAAATGAATCGTTATCGTTATTAAGATTGAGTCATTTATTGTTGAGACCACCATTCCCTCTCCCCTTTCACTCCTGCGAACATATGACTACATTAAAATATATTTTACATCTCTGTTCGCGGCTACACTGTATTACCATCTCCTCCGCTCACTCGTTTATCTCCGTACATCATCGTTTATCTTACTCAGCCTATACTCAGACTTATATTAGGTATATGATCAATGTAAAATACACACACTTCTGGGATGCTACTTCGATCAATACTTTATTTCACGTTACTAATTTGTGTCTTCACTGATCCTCATCCTCTATATTTATCAAACAGAATTAATTGATCGTTTTGGATCGATTGGAATGCAGATATTTTTGAATCAATAATTTGATCGAGATTACTGATAGCCAGTCATTTTTCTTTCATTGTAGGTGTTCTGGTTATTTTCCTAGTTTTAGAACTCATTTTTTTTGGATCTTTTTTCTTATTCTAATCGAGATTACACGGGTACTTACGAAAAAGCCGAAATGAATAATCTGTTTCCCGCTCCCAAAATTGTTATCGAGTGGATTCTCACTTGACTGTGAAATATATTCTTCTTATCAGACCCGGAAGTGTGTGTGCGCACGAGTATATATGCGATATTTCGCGCTAGAAACGTCGAATATCCAACTGCAACTTACCATAGAGAGGCTATAAATAAAAGCTAACAAAAAGAAAAAAATTATCTAGCACTTACTTTGTAGGCTTGTTGTAATTTTTTGTTTTTGGCGCCGGAGAAGTGGTATACACGTACAGTGCTGAATGAGTGGGACAGAGTTTTAATTTACATCTAATTTCAAAGGTACTGGTTTGAGGTGAAAAATACGACGATATTCATTTCACTACAGGAAGATACGTAGAAAGTTGCTCAAAAACATAATTTTTGTAAAAAGATATTATGTTTTGGAGGTTTATACGGATAATAGAACCCAATTATATCTATAGGTTGAGATATCCTAGACTGGTTAATCGTTTTTATTTCAAATCTTTTTTTTTTATTTATTTTTAATTAGTACTAATTTCTTACAATGTTCGACATCCAATTGTCCAAGTATTTCCATATTTAAGAAAATTCACTTTTTCTCCCTTATTTCATTCTCTCGATCACTTTATCTTCCATTTTAGTTATCAATTTAAAAACATTTTTTTTTTTTTCTTCTCTCCTCTTGAATATCGACACTATTCTTAACCCTTTTGTTTAACTACAATGTGTTTTTACTTTATCTTAATGCACTGTATACATATTTTTTGCTTTTGCTTTTGTTACTTTTACATGTTTATGGATGGTGAAACCAGTGGACAATTTTTTTTCCTTTCTTTTTAACTTGGCTTTACCTGATTGATTAGTTTATTCGAAAACGTAATTCTTTTTATTCCTCCACCACTATTTCTCAAAAAATGGGAAATTTCAGAGCTAGTTAGTTAATTTTCTTCATTACAAAATTTTTCTTCTCTTATTACTCTTGGCTTGGAGCTGCATTGTGCTAGGTTGTCTTCTCTCCTAAGTCCATACAAGCCCTATAATGGTTGTATGTAATGTTATATAATGATATAATGGTCGGTGTCCTTGGTGGAACTGATTTCAACCAAACATAATTTCGACAATTATTTAAATAAATAATTTTAATTATCTCGAAGTGAGGAATTTTATTAGTAAAATTCACACTTTTGTACATGAAAAAGTGTTAAAGAAAACAATTAAATTCAACCTTTGTTCCGTCCCGTTTTTGCAGACAATTCAGTTCGTTTACAAAAACGTGTCGAACAAATTATAGGCAACTATTATTCCTAATTCTCAGAATAATAGCTGTCTATATTCTTCCTAGCTTCTCACAAACCGACACCACCAGATATGCTGACAGTAAAGTGTCATCATATTTGGCGGATGTTCCATGTCACGCCACATTTTTGGTCGGGCATCTTTTGAGTGAAACAAAGAAAACAAATGTGATGTCATATCTTCATTTCGAAGACATGGTCATTCCTGAACTAGCAGTCAAACAGAAACGTTAAGGTCCATACTCGATGTTATTGATATCAAGTCTTACTATTATTAAGTATCAGTATAAAGTTTAAATGTGTTTTGTAATAACTTGAAGTTCAAATTTAATAAAAGATAAATATTTGTATTTTATCTTATTTGTTGAAGTAATTTAAAAGTATTGAATTACTCTCACAACATATTGGCGCCCGAACAAAAAAACCTTCGGAAGTAAAATTTAAAAATAATAATTCTGTTCAAATAAATTTTTTTTTTTTTTTTCAATTTTTACATAAAGTAAAAACATTTTCCACTCGTGTGCAAAATATTTTAAACCGCTCGCAAATAATTAATTTAATTTTGCTGGAGCAAATATTTTCTAGTAATTATTAAATAAATCGTGGCTAAAATAATTCAGCTATTTAAAACAAAATTAAACAAACGTCTACGAAATCAAACCTTTATTGTGGAGGACCACAAGCGTTTAATCAAGACAAAAATAAAGCATTTAAAAATAAATTAATTACAAAAAATAATACTAAAAATAAACTTAGAAATAAAACGAAGATCCAGATCCGTTTCCTGAAATTCAAAAAGAATAAAATCAGCCCAACCGGTATCCAAAACCACAACGCAGAGAACGAGAAGTCACTTACCAACGACGTCCATTGGAACGAAACTAACAATACACTACAGAAGACTACAATACGCTACTCGCCGTCCATCTGTAAGCAAATTATAAATTTATCTTCCGTTACTTCAGAAAATTTTGAAACCGTTATAGATATCGTGAATAATATTGTAAAATGTAAAATATCCCAACCCTCGCGAATATCTGAAAAAAGTGAAAGTACGAGTGCATCGCTCCTGGATATTTTAGATTCGAAAGCTGAAGACAACATTTTAGAACTTGAAAATCATCCCAAAAACTTGTAGAAAGTTTGTCTGAAGGGGAAAATTACCCACTCCTTGGTAATCATTGGAAAATTCGAGTATCCACTTCTTTTCTCTATCGTGTGCTAAAAGCGGCAAAAGTAAAGAGAATAGAAGGGAGAACACGAATCAAATTACAGAAAAAACTATATAAAGGTAGACATTCTAAACACTGGTTGTTAAATATTTTATGCTCAAACCCCAACACCGAGAAATTCGAAAGAACAAGTAATTTTGATAGATTAATCGAAGAAAGCAAAAGTTATCATAGAGTTACAAGAAGTATAAAAAATAAAGACCCTAATGAAGCAGAGGAAATCTTCTCCGATACAGAAGAAGAAGATCTAGAAAGTAAAGGAAAAAAGCTAGAAACAGAGAAGAGAAAAAAGGAAGAAACAGAAAGAAGACTAGCGAGACAAAGTCTCAGCTCCAGTTTCAAAAAACTCCTGTCTAAAGTATCACACCACGTATCACCTAAGAAATCGATTTTGGTTACATCCGATTTCTCTCTCCCAAACGACGAAGACGAAATCTTCCTCGGAGAGGAATCAATTCTGAACCAAACTTTTGTCAACAAACCCTCACAGTTTAGTGCTGATTTATCCCCATTAGTCCCTCAAGGACAGGGAAAGTCCTCACAGACCGAAATCCAACATTCAATTCAAATTCACGTAAAAAGCCCAGAAAACTTAGAAAAACCAATAAATAAAAATCAAAATTCAACTGCTGAAAATATTTTCGATCCTATTAATTTATTACCCCCAGAAATACGTGTAGAAATTCTTGATCAAAAAGAACCCGCGTACGTCAACATAGTAAACGTTGAAAATAAAAATAACCCATTTCTAAAATCAGAAAATAAAAATATGACTCTGGAAGACATCGCTGAAAATAACGCACGCATGCTTTTACAACAACAACAAGCAAGATTTGCGGCAGCGAATGACGCCTACACACAACACAACCTAGCGATGAACAATTTTTGGAAAAGGTCAGAAAGATGGACTCCGAGCCATTTTTCAAATGGCCCCAATGAGGACATCCTTGAATTCCTTTTTGAATATGAAACTCAGGCGAAAACCTTCGAAGCATCTGAGTATGAAATGATAAGAAACCTAAATATAGCTCTTTGTAGTACAGCTCTCAAACTGTTCGCAGCATAAACTGAGATAACCCTAGAAACCTCATGGTTAGAAGTAAAACTAATCTTAACACGTATCTTTAAAAAAGATAAAGATATGGTAAAAAAACGTATCAAATCATTGAAATTTGACGATTCATATTTTAGTACAAATGTACCAAAATTTTTCCAACTCTATAAACAACTAGATAAAACAATTAGCGAGAAAAAGATTTGTGACCTCTTACTCCCAAGGCTAACAGGAGAAATGAGGAAATTCTTTGCATCTAAAAATCTCCAGACACAAAGTGAGATTTCAAAAACATTTACAGATTGGAAAGAATTCAAAGAAAAAGCATTAGACTTAACCGATTTCCAAAAAATGGAAGAGATGCTAAACAAAGCAACAGAAACAATCGCCAAGTTAACAAAACAGATGGAAGAGATGATGAAGGGAAAAGCTCCCAAGGAAAAAGAACCTGCAAAACCCATAACTCCACCCATCTCTCCAACTGACCCTGTTATTGTAGCATTAGTAGAGGCAGGATGGAAACCCCCTAATGCTAATAAACGAAACCAAAACGAAACCAGAAATCAAACGACTGAAAATAAGAATATAGAATCTAGACCCCGTAGAGAAATAAATTCAAATAATAATAATAACAATAACGAAGCAAATGATAGTAACCCAAAAAGAAGGCAGTCTAGAGAAAGAGAATCCAATAGACCACAAAATAACCAAAATTTTCATAGACCCCCAATGTGAGAATCCTATCGTCAACAAAACAACGATAGATATCCTCTGAGAGAAATAAATTTCTTTAATTGTGGAAGAAGAGGACATCTCTCAAGAGATTGTCGACTGCGTAATCGTGTTACGCCCCAATTCCCACAAAGAAACTTTAGACCTCAAAGATTCAACAACAATTTTGCATCAAACTTTAATCAACCGTTCAACATCAATGGACAACCACAACAGAATGGTTACGCACAGTCATATGGTGCCCCAATTCTAAACCCACAACCATGGGCAAATGCAACAAACTATGCATTACCCTCTTACAACTTGCAAACTCCTGATGTAGTTCCAAGCATCCAACAACAAAATTTCACTCAACAACCAAAAAACTTGCAGTAGAGCCTGTTTGCTCTACACCATACAACGGCAATGACTTTCGGGCTTGTAATGGCAACGTCCATCATCCGGACTGCACTGCTCTCCTAGTGTTAGATCCATAGGCACTGCATAATCGGAAAATTCATATCCGTAGTGCATCAATGAAATTAGTCAGGGCCAGACGTAAACTAATCATCCCCTGCAACATTGTGAGCTGTGAAGAGTATGAAACACAGGGAACAGTCGACAGTGGATCTGAAGTGACGCTTGTACAATACAACTTTGTAAAGGACAATGTGATTAGACCTCAAGAGTGTGTATGGTAGCCGCTAACGATAGTGCAATAATCGTTAAAGGAGTTGTAGAAATCACCATAAAAATGGGTGACCTCCTCCTTGATGCGGAAGCATACGTAACCTCTGAGGTAACCACACCTTTACTACTCGGATACGACTTTTTAGATCGACATAATGCCGACATATTATTTAGTAAGAAATTATTTAAAATAGGACCGCCATGGAAATGCGAAACATTTAGTATAATTAAGTTTAAGGAAGAAAATTGCGAAGGATTTATTAGAGCAGACAAAGATTTCTGCATAGAAGTAAATAATGAATATTTTGTAAACCTGGATCCAGAAATGGGAAAAGCAGATCCAGATGAGTGGTTTTTAACAAGTTGTGGTTTAGAAGGCGAATATATTGTTGATGATTTAGAATGGCCAGCCTTAAGATTCTATAGTCCGCACTTCGACACCCAGATCGCGCAAGGGACAGTTTTAGGATGCTATAGGCTTCGACAGCTGACTGTGCGGGACCGTCAGACCAATTCCATCCGCCATGGCCAACCCAGCATCTAACGCATTACGTGGGGGATACTGTGGGTAACCAAGGTGAGGAGGTTAATATGCTAAAACTTGTCCATATAACCCGATCTGATGACAGCGTTATCCACGACAATGAAGGAACACAAGTGAAAATTAATAAGAATTTAACGAAGGAACAGAAACAGGCAGTAGTAAACGTTCTAAAAAAATATATCCATATATTTACAGAAGAACCTGGCAAGGTAAAACCTACGAACCTAAAACCAGCCTACGTCTACTTGAAAACAGACAAGCTAGTTCAACGTAGAAATTACCACATGAGAATTTTTTAAAAAAGAGAAATTAGGAAGAAAATTAAAGAATTTGAAGAATGTGGTATTATTAAGAGAGCAAGCACTAGATATGAGAGCCCTGTATTTGTTAAGAAGAAATCAAACGGAGTTTATAGATTATTAGTAGATTATGGAGGTGTAAACAAAATAGTAAAAAAAGATACGAGCAGAGTCCCTCGTCTCCCCGAAATTTGGGATGCGTTACGAGATAAAAAATACTTTGTAACAATCGACCTTAATCAGGGATATTACCAAATTCCCCTTGATGAAGAATCAAAAGCGGTAACAGGAATAATTGTTGGAGGAGTAAGTTACTTATTTAACTCCATCCCTATGGGATTAAGTATGAGCCCCAGCATTTTTCAAAAATACATGACCGATTTATTCAACCATATCCTAGAAGACAAAGTTCTAGTTTATCTAGATGATATTTGTGTTTTTGGCAAAACGTTTGAAGAAACGCTAGAAAATTTGGAAGAAATCCTGAAAGTACTAGTTGAAGAGGGTCTACTAATCAAAACCAGTAAAAGTAGCTTCTTCAATGAAAGTATCAAATATGTAGGACATAAAATTTCATATAACAAATTAGAACCATTAGATAAAAACATCAAACCGATTTGTGAAGCTCAACCACCTAAAACATTACGTCAACTACGAAGATTTATTGGCTTAGCAAATTATTATCGGAAAATGATTAAAAATTTTTCGCAAATCACAGCACCATTAACAGACCTAACAAGAAAAGAAAATATTAAAGCAAATAATAAAATAGCATGGAATGACGAAGCACAAAAAGTATATGATAAAATAAAAGAATTAATCACTTCAGATCCAATTCTTACAATCTACGACCCTGATGCTGAAACATACGTCGAAGTAGACGCATCAAAAACAGCCATAGGAGCAGTAATAATGCAAGTAGACAGAAAAACAAAAGAGCCACACCTATAGGATATTTCTCAAAGAAAATTCCTAAGAATCAACAACATTTATGTTCTTTTGATTTAGAAATGGTGGCTATCACATAAACTTGCTAATATTTCAGAGAATTTTTAGTCTACAAAGAATTTAATATTTTTACGGATCATGAACCTTTAACATACCAAAGCCGAATGAAGAAACCAAATGCAAGATTAAATAGACTAATCTCAAAATTAGGAGAATTCACATTTAAAATCAGACACATTAAAGGTGAAAATAACAAAATTGCTGATTATTTATCTCGTCTCGAAGAAGAAGAAGAGGACAATTATGCAGAGTTTCGAAACGGTCAATTCATAATACCAGAAGGAACACATGATACTCCTAATATTACTAAACAAGAGAAACAAATTAAAGCAATAACACGTAGTATGAAAAAGAAAGAAAAAGATTCAGACGTAGAAAGTGACAATTTGGAAGAAGATCCAAGTTCCATCCTATCAGATAATTCGGAAAGATCTGGAAACTCCGATGCGTCCACAAATTCTCAACTTTCCGAAATTTCAGAAAATTCCAAAATAGGGAACCCAATTAACATCACAGACCAGGAAATCCACAACTTATGGGATTTACAATGTGAAGACAAATATTGGGGAATCGTAATAAAAATTTTAGAAGGTGGCAACGAAAAAGAGTTAAGAAAAAGCTTAAAAATGAGAAGATCACGCAATTTAAAACCATTTTTTCTTGATGAAAATGGACTTTTATGGAAAAGCAATGATCACTCTGAATATCATTATGCCATACCAGTAATTTCTGACTCCCTCATACCTCAGATACTAAGTATATGTCATGAGAGTCAAAGTGGGGGAGGACATTTTGGAATTCGTAAAACTCTTGCCAAAACGCGTGCTCGATACTACTTTACGCAAATGCCTAAAATAGTCTCGAGGCATGTAAGTTCGTGTCATCAGTGCCAAATTAATAAAAACATTAACGAAAAATATGTACACTTGAAACCAATTAATCCTGAAGAATGCATACCACTTGCACATATCCAAATTGATTTTATCGGAAAATTGAACATAAATAATGAAAAGGAATTTGTCATAGTGGGAATAGATAAGGCAACGAAATATTGTTGGACCAAAGCTGTAACCCAACCAAACGCACAATTGGTAATTAAATTCTTAAAAGAAATTATACGTCATTATGGAAAACCAACGAAGATTACGTGTGATAACGGAACTCATTTTTCAAACAAATACGTGCAAAATTATTGTAAAAATAACCGTATTAAAATATTCTACTCTACATCATATTCACCGCAAACTCAAGGACAAGTAGAGAAAATTAACGGAACGATAAAGAAAATGCTAGCAAAATATGAAAGTACCGATAGCAAAGAATGGCCAGACCACATGCATAACGTAGCCTTGACCTATAATATGTCACCTATCGAAGGATTAAATAATCACGATCCGTTTTATCTAATGCACGGTTATAAAGGAGAACCCCCATAAATTTAAACATTCCGTCTCCACTTATCAGTAAAACTAGAGAAGAACAGATAAGGGAAGCAGACAAAATTCGAAAAACAATTCCGAATTTTGATAAAAAGAATGCAATTAAATATTCAGAACGCTATAATAAAGGAAGAAAAGAAATTTCTTATGAAACTAATGATTTAGTTCTCTTGAAAGCACCGATAAATTACGGAAAAGGCAAACCAAAATTTCTAGGACCATATAGAATAGTAAGAAAAATTTCAGACTTAAACTATGTAATTCGTATAACCTCCGAAAAAGGAAATAGCATATACTATACAGTTCATATAAGAAGGCTTACACCTTATAATGCCCACTCTAATGCTATTTTACCATCGAACATTGAGGATATTACATCCGATAATTTGGAAAATGAAGAGAATATTCCCAAGACTAATCCAAAAAGAAAAAGAGGTAGGCCAAAGAAGGAAAAGAGCTCTGAAGAAAATGAATCAAAGGACAAAATTAAAATCATTGTCAAACGTCCAAGAGGAAGACCACGAAAAGGAATTTTAAAGAAATCTGGCAATAAAAATAAAAACAATAAAAATGTAAAATTTAATGACGAAGCTTTATTAAAAGGGAAAGATTGTTCAGAATGGAGAAAGAAATTTGAACTAAAAGATCTAGAAAAAAGAAGGATAACCTCACGAAAGATTCAATCAATTACCCATAAACAACATATGGACGAAATCAAATTGTTCAATAGGTGTGATGAGGGAAAAAGTATAACACAACCTTTATCTCTACCTATTCAACCTTTTCCCCAGGATATTAAATAACCGAGTGAGTTAAGTTTGGAGGAATACATAAAAAGATACTCAGAACCACCACCCAAACCACTGTATTATAACCCTTGTAATTTAATTCGTAACATCTATAGATAATATATATATTTTAAGGACCATTTACATACATATTTTCTTCTCCTCTAAAATATAAAATTTATTTTTTACTCACCAACTACCAATCATCCTGTGCATCCTGGGCAAGGGCCTCTCCAGCGTCAGGCTTGACCTCGCCTTGCTCCGCAGCTTCGGGATGATCGGCAGCCTCGAGCTCAGGAGAAACTGAACGACGCCTAAACTGCTGATGTCGAGGAACCAAAAACATGCGCCGATTGGACACTATCATCTTACTTGGTCCAGCAGTCGGCTCGCTTCTCGGATTAGCTCCTTGCAAAACACGATGATCATGAGAAATGGTTAATTTCTCCAATGGCTCCAAAACACGAATAAACTCGATGAAATGAGGAGTGTCGTTGATTATGATTTTTTGCTGGTAAAATCAAACAAGATAGTCAACCAAATATTGAAATTGGGACCTATCCATGATTGTATTGGCATATGTGGTATTTGTAATCGCAAAACGAACTTTTGCGCTGAAATTTAGAGTCTGCATCGCCATTATAACAGCAGTCAGAAGATTCAAACCGATGGCATATCCAGTAATATCAGACGGATTCACGTCGAGCGTTGAAAATCAGACCACGGATCCTTCCCATCTCCATAAGCTTGCCTCTGGAAAGAGGAAGCTAAACTGTGAGGCGAGTTGTACCATGGATTTCAAACAAGACTCGCATAAACTCTGAGGCATCACATGCCTCCACGAACCAAATGATGTGTTCAGCAAATCGCCAGGAAAGTTCTTCCGGTATGCGTCGACCCCTGTTGGACCATAATCTGCTGCCAAAAAGGAATGGATAGCTTTGAAAATTTTCCAAAGCCCAATCACACCAGTGAACAAACATGGGCAACGAGGCAACCAACAACGTAAATATGGAAGAGACACCTGCATAAGCATGAAGCTTTCTGACGTCTCGACAATTCCATTGTTGGGAATCATAAATTTGGGTAAAGAACGCAATTCAGCCGGAGACAGATACAGAGGAGTATCCTAGAGAACATCCTCACTAGCTCGATCTGTACCCAAGCTCATCATTTTATGAAATTCGTAAAACTAATCCTTATTAAGTTTCATAAAATAATAATAATAAATCTACAAAAAAAAAAACAATTACAACTAATAGGAACATGAACTATAAAACTAAAGAAGGACGAGGACGGAGAAAATCAAATCGAATCAACATATCAAACACACCGAGAAAACTACGATACCTCCATATATACCCAAGTTGTAAAGCAAGATGAATTCTTGCTGAACAATCAAAATATACTGGAGTTTGCCATCTTCCAAGGCCTACTCTTGATGGTAATAGCACGAATCAAATTCCAGAGTCCCACACTAACACAGACGGTGTAATTTCCGCACATATGTATATTTTTATGAGAAAGAAATAAAAATTGAGAAAATATTGTGCATCAATATACATTTTTTTTGCACCTTGTAAAATTTTTTTCCTCGTGTTGAAAGATAACAACTAAATAACGTACCGACAAATGTAATACTGCACCTAACAGCAAAATTTCATGTGATTTGTAATGATTTCAGACCATAAGATGATAAAACACGCCGTTATCGTTTTCATCATAATTACCACACTCACAAACAAAACGAAGAACACAAGCTTAAAAACGAAAATTAGTGCATCATCAGGAGCATATTTCGAATTAAATAAATTCAGTAAGGCTTATGAAAAAACAATTCCCATAGTCTACAGCCTGAAAATTGCAAGAAGACAGAACATAGAAACACCCGAATGGCTTGAAGAAATAAAGAAACTGCAAAGTTGCACATCTACGGAAAACACATGGTGTATACAGAGATCGAAAAACGTGCTAAAAATCTTAGATCTAATTACGGATATTCAGCTAATAAATGAAACAATAATCATGGAATTCGACAGAGAACCGTCAAAATGCAGCAAACGTGGAATACAAATCCTTGGTGACTTTGACACATGGTGTTGCAATGTCATGACACTTTCTCAAGGCAAGGATTTTATAGAAAATGAGAAAAATCTAAAATCTCAATACAAAAAACTCCGAGAATCAGTAATAGAAAGCCATGCAGAATTATTAAACGTCACAAATGACATTAAAAAATTTGAAAAGATAGAAATCGATAATTCTAATATTTTGAAAGAAAATATCCAAGCATTAAAAAATGCCATTCAAAACCAAAATAAGGAGATAATCATTGAAGCTAGAAAAGAACTCATCTTCGACACAGCTCGAACTCTTTACGCTAGTTTAGTCACAGAAAATGCTAAACTCAGCCAGTTATTGCTTTCTTGCAAAAATAATCATCTTCCAGCAGCAATAATCAACGAAACAACTTTAAAAGAAGACTTACTAAAAATTAAGAAAATCGCAGAAAAATCGAATTTTGCAGTAGTGCTAGACGAGAAATCAATCCAATCCTACTACAGAACAAAATTAGTAAATTGTTATGTAACAGGGAATGAAATAGAAATAGAAATCAAAATTCCACTTCAAAACCTTCACGCCAAATATGAACTATACAACTTTATTCCATTAGGATTTCGAACGCACGACAATAAAATTTGCTCTTGGGATCAAGAACCTTCGATCTTATCCTACAACAAATTTGATGGATCAATAAGAATCATAACTGGAACAGACATTGATTTTTGCGGCAAACATAGCTTATTATGTTTTCTCCCACAAGACCGCACAACCAATAACAAAGGTAATTGTGCGAGGGGTTTATTCAAAGGAATGAAATTCGAAGAGATAATAAAGAAATGTACTTTCAAATGCGAAGTAAATCATGAAGAGATCGTAGTCAAACAAATTGAAATGAACCTCTTTGCTATAACGAACGCTAAAAACCCATTAATAGCAGTTAACACCATAACTAGAACAAGTACTCGTATAACTATAAATGACTCATGGCCTGGAGCAACCCTAATAACAGTTCCTTGTGTAGTAGAAATCCAACAATTACAGAAAGAAAACAACGCAGAAACAATCATTCCAGCAGGATTCCCATGTATAGATGAACCTGAAAAGGACATTCTTATCAAACATCATCTACCGCTGGTTTGGACAAAATATCAATTTATGGAACTTAACTTTGGTCTTCATCAATCATTCAAATTTCCAAATATGCCTATAGCCTACAATAATAAATGGCATGACAATATACCTTATCTTTCACCAATAACTCCAATTCATAAGCTTGAAGAAAGACTAAAATCAGCAGAACTGAAAATCCCTGATCTATGAAACCAGGACACAATAAACACGGTTCATTTACTACTAATTGGTTGGTGTAGTTTATTAACATCCATAGTAGCCATATTGGTCTATGTAAATTTAAAAATAAATTGTGTTGCTATCAATGCGCACAATCAGATAAATGATTTGGCTTTGGGAGCAATACATTGTTAATGGTCCATAATTTTAAGTACATTTTTGTAGTAAAAAATAATAAATTAGCATTAAAAAAGCATAATAAATTTGATTATGCCAAATTATATATATTAAGTCCATTTGCAAAAATAAATTTTTATGCTCAAATGACAAATTTTATATTTTTAGGCGATGATCAATTCCGCAACGTAAAATTAAAGGATATTTGTAAAAAAAAAATAATACTGTTTTATGACTAGAATTAAAAATATAGTAGATTAAAACAATAAACTTTCAGGAACACAAAATTTAACGAAGCAGGAACTTCGGGCTTTCTTTCGCCCGGGGACCTTTGTTCCGTCCCATTTTTGCAGACGATTCAGTTCTTCTACAAAAACGTGTCGAACAAATTATAGGCAACTATTATTCCTAATTCTCGGAATTATAGCTGTCTATATTCTTCCTAGCTTCTCACAAACGGACACCACCAGATATGCTGAAAGTAAATTGTCATCATATTTGGCGGATGTTCCATGTCACACCACCTTTTTGGTTGGCCATCTTTTGAGTGAAACAAAGAAAACGAAATTGATGTCATATCTTCATTTCGAAGACATGGTCATTCCTGAACTAGCAGTCGAACAGAAACGTTAAGGTCCATACTCGTTGTTATGGATATCAGGTCTCACTATTATTAAGTATAAGTATAAAGTTTAAATGTGTTTTGTAATAACTTGAAGTTCAAATTTAATAAAAGATAAATATTTGTATCTTATCTTATTTGTTGAAGTAATTTAAAAGTATTGAATTACTCTCGCAACAACTTTTAACTTGATTGTTTTATAATAATTTAAAATAAGATTACTATAGGTTCATAACATTAACCATGAAAAAGTAGTTAGAAATTTGATTTTCAATATTTGAGAAGCTGAAGATAGAAGTTTAACATGAGATGTTTACTGTTCCAAAATCAGAAGTGATTCTAGTGTTGAAATAGATTTTCAAAGTCAACTAATATTTGAAGGTTTTGTCAGGCGAAGTGTGGTTGTTTGTCATCGAAGGGAGTAAACGATGCTGTCAAAACCTTGATTTAATGGAAGGATTTCCATGAATTTTGGTGCATTTGGGGCGAATATTAAGTAATAGCATCTTATGGGGGCCACTGAATACATGTACTTCTGGGTAAATAACAAAGAGCACAAGAAGAGATGTATTCGATATTTGAACATATTTCAATTTAAAATAATTTTTTATGCACTGTTTTTCTGTGTTTACCCTTATCTGTATTATTCTGAAGGTATAGGAAAAATGCGGAAAAACAGCGTGAGTGCTGCTTGGTCCAGTAGTTGAAAGTTTATGTCTAAAAATGTCAACTCTGAGGGGTTGTAAACTCCACATTTTATTGCTCTTGATAAACCGAATGTTGGGCGAATTAAAAGGTAAGGTACAAAATAATAAGTAGGTACTTTTAAGGTATGTAGGAGAGCAGTGAAGTTATACCGGGAAACTTTCTGAGTGTCTAAAATCAGTATTTGTATGTATGTGTTGTAAGAGTGATGTGTGGCACATAACAATATGTTCAAGTCCTCTAAATTATTCTGATTCAGTATGTTCTTATAAAGAACTTTAAAAGATGACTACAATTTTAAAAGAATGAAGGATTGGTAATTTTTTTAAAATATTTCTGACTCAAAAACCTTGATGATAGCTTTATTTCTCCAAGGATTAGTGAGGATGGAAATTTTGGAAATCAAGATGAAGTAAATTTTATGAAAGTCTGTAGGATGATAAAATATGTATTTAGGATTGACTAATACCTCTTCGTTTGCAGATGAATGTAAATTTGATTTTGATTCGCTAAAAATATGACAAGTTCTGAATTTTATTGAAAATTGTGTTCTTTACTGGCAAGGATGCCTTACTTCAATAAGGAATAGATTCCATTAATTTTTTTTTTTTACTTTTCGCTCACAATTTAACAACTCAAACTTTTAAATTCTGTTCATAATCGTGCTGATGAAATTTAAACAATTTTTGGCAATAAACGATTCAATAAATCAATAATAGATGATGATAATTATTTTGGGATCTTTTAGGAAACTCATGACTGGCTCTGTAATTGTCTTCTTTACATAGTTTATTATTTCTTTATTCAAATTGCTTGTGTAATATTCCATAGTCCGTTGATAGCTTCGTTTCACGTTGCTGTAATTACATTATTTTATTTCTTTTTTTAAATTTAATTCTGCTTATGCTTCTGCTTTCAAACATTTCCAGTGAAAACAATTATTACGAATAATAAAAAAATTGTTTTCTACTCAATGAAAGATGATTGTATCTCGACGAAGACATCGTATATTTCAACTTTAAACTTGACAAACACATTTCAAGTTCTTGGTTCTCGTTATCAGAGTATTAATTTCAGCGGTTAGATATCCGAAAATGAAATTCTGAATAACTAATCAGAATTTGTCTTTTGTATATGCTGGGTTGGTTCGGACACCATTAGGTATTGCGTTATCGAAGGTTGGTAAGAAGGGAATTCAAGGAGGGCGGAGCCTTACTGTACAAGTATTGTCTTGCGTGTGGGGTTGTGAGGCTCGCTCCTCTTATGAGGAGAATGTAGCCATTTGGCGAAAGAAATGGGTAATGGTATGTATCAATTTAAGAAAAAGATGCCTCTCCAGGGAGGTTTACTTACTTTATCAGTGATGGTTCGTTTTTTCGTTTCGCTTTTTCGTTACTGTTTTTGATGACTTTTTACGTTACACTTCTTCATTACAATTTCCAAATAGTCCATATGTCTTCTATTGTATAATGTTATTTTCTATTTCAAATAAGGAAGACATGACGTCATAGAGATAGTTATATTTCACTGCTACATAAAGCGAAAAATATTGGTGTAAACAAAACAATTTAAGATGCAGTCTTCGTTGAATAGGGTGAATCTCTACTAGTCGGTCAACTTGTATGATGTCAGGTCTTTCTTATTTGAAAAAGAATATAGTCCAAGAATGAAAGAATACCCATTATGACTGTTTAGTGTAACATTTTCGTATGGGTTTTTTGAGAGAAATAAAATAATGTATTCGAGACCAGCTACTGTCACATTTCTGACCTAAAATTATGGTTTGATTGAGTTGGTACTTCCCCATCTTGTTGGATAATCCGTGCTGGAAAACCATTGGCCGCTGAATTTAAACTATTGTCCCGTCAAATAACCTCTGGACACTGGATAAAATTGCTGTTTTATCAAATCCCATCCCATTAAAAACAGAACTGAAATATGATTAATGATTACTGTATTGAAAATGAATGATTCTGAAACATAATGGAAAAATAGACTAGAGTCTCGTCCAGTTATGGGATGGATCTTTACTATCAACTCTCTCGGAGTTTTCAATATATAAATTTGACAATGCTATATCATCAGTGAATGATAGAAATACTAGCTGAGATTCTGCTGCACAGTTTGGTGCTTCACTTAAAATTATTCTACATTCGGTCGTAAGATGTTTGATTATTAAAAAATATTTCTAAATATACTTACAAAATTAATTCTGGGAATTTTGGCAATGGTTAGTGATTTTGAAAAATTGTTTTTTTCAACGCAGTTTCCTGCGAAGTTTGTTAATGAAAAATGGTGAACATGGTGCTTTTGCCGGTCACAGAGTGAAGTCAGACGTTGGTATAGTATTCCCCATCAATGTTCATCAGTTGCAGCACTCTTTCAAAGTTTAAGTCTTCAAGCTTGCCTATTCAAATATTTGAAAATTCCGTTGAATCACGCCACTTTCCACTAGTGTAACAGCTTCCGCGAGTTGAAGCCTCCATCAAACGTTGTTATCTCCATTTATGGAACACTCCGTAAAATGTGATACCTGCATTCGCCAGCATTTGCAGTTTTGACTGTCGGGAAGGCTGATAAAATGAAAAAGGTCTGGCTGCCATACCATCGAATCAAAAATTAAAAAATTAAATTATACGAGAAAAGCGCTCGTGCGTTTGAATCACGAAAAATAAATACAACACGGCAGCAGCCAGCCACCGGAATTCCAATCCTAAACCTCTATTCACTTTCATTTAGGTTGGAAGAATAGAGTCTCACACACTTCGCTGTTGTCGCCTTTTCAAAGGATACACGCGGAGACAAAAGAAAAACATATAGCTGTACCTCTGTCATCACATCTAGGTATATCCTGTAAACGGTATGAGGAGGAGAATTGCAAAACACCAATACGGTTGTCACTCCCGAGTACGCACTTACCATTCAAACAATGGTCACATTATATGTCATCGTCGTCGTCGTTGTCGTCGTGTGGATTAACAAAGATTGCCTACTGCTGGTAGACGAAAACCGCTAACAAGAGGGTAGAAGAACGGTGTTTCGGCTCGTGGTCCAACTCGAAGGGAAGGTCGAGGTGAAGGGAACTTTGTATTGGGGTTGCAGTTGTGTCAGAATTACGAGCGAAAAATAAAACCAATCGTATTGCTGTAGTCGGTGGTGTTAGTGATAAGTTCAGATTCTGGTGTATTTTGGACGGACCTGAGTAGTGAGTTGAATTTAGCTACCAATAATGGCAAAAATTTTGTAAGCAATCCCGAGACTATGACCTAGTCTAGACTGTAAAAGACCAAAAATTGATGCTGTAGGATCAGACGTTGACTTAGCAAGATTAAGACTAAGGATTGACAATCGATGTAAGACCAAGGTAAAGACTGAGAGTATCGATACACAAAACCAAGACTGAATAAACATGGTAGACTAGGTTTTGGTCTACGGAAAAGTAGTCGAGGTAAAATCATTGCAGTCCTGCTGTTTAATCATTTGCAATCTTTAGCTTTTAATGTTGTGCTTTTTTCCTATTTATTTTGAACATTTAATGAATTTTATTAGAAGTTACAGGATAATTTCATAATTTTAAAAGATGTGAATGGTTAGTGTTCAGCTTAGATATGAACAATAGTCGAAGTCAGACAAGTAAGACTCAGTCTAAGGCCAAAATTTGAATACGCAAAACCAAGAGTTAATTGTGCGAGACAATTACCACGACCTAGTCTTGATCTTGCTTATTACCCAATTTTGACTTCTTTTTTATTCAATAATGGGCTTTGGCTACGTATCTAGTTTATCCTGTGTTTAGAGGATATATTTGATGTCGAAGTGGAGGAGGGGATGATGGGATGATTGGGATTCGGTGACCAGTGGTATCCCAGTATGAATTTTCCTATCACATACTGGAACACCAATAATAAACTTTTTTTAATATTTCTTTTACCAAAAAATAAACTAAAATATATAAAAAATAGAATAAAAAATATCAATTAATTTTATCACTATCTAACTTTTTTATTTGTTACCTGAGAATATACTCGGTATACTCACGATTTTTCAAAAAATCATGTTAATATACTCTAGGCCTAGGGGAACGCCTCTGACCATACTCCTCTTGAATGAATGCAACATTTACATCGGAAAATAACAGGACTGGATGCAATTTTTTTTTAGTCGTTGATCAACTTCCAATATCTTGATATCCGTTGGTATCTTAATCCAAACAGAATTTACGTGAAATATTTGACGGTGGCAAATAAACTGTCGATTCGCGATCCAGTGGGCTTCGTGCTCGCTTTTTCTTGGCTACGGTGGATACACCTTGTTATTGTTTGTCGTCGTTGTAGGTATTCCTGGCAATGACAGGATATTTAGTTTACTGACGAAATTAATTAACGTCATCGATACCGGACTTAGGGTATTTATTCGGTATTCGTACGAATCGCGAATATTAAATTGGGGATATTTGTCTTGCTGGAGATGGCGTGTGCAGTGTAAATTAGCGTTTATGCCGCGAACAAAGGTTCACGATCTGCTCATTAGACTCGGCCACAACCCACATTACTGTAAATCATCTTTTCAAATGTTTGTCGAAAGGGCTGTAGCGTGGATCGTTATACCGTTCGTTCGTTTGTTGTGAATTATGGCGCGACGTAGGTATACATATATTATTTGTACATATTATAATGTTAGACGGAATTCGGTTTTCAGGTACCCATTAGGTCAAGGGGTTTTTCATGTCGACGAAAATGTGCGAATAAAAGAAAGATAGATCCTGAAAAAGAATGAATTTCAGGAATTGGTGGGCTGTTATTTATTTATTTTTTTGTTTTCTTTTATTCATTTACCCTTAGTGTGTTTTGTATGAGATTGAAATTTGTTCGAAGAAAAACTTCCCAAAAATTTGGAAATCTGATGATGTCTACAGAAAATCTTTCAACTGCAATAATCCTGAAACAAAGAACACCTTTTTTTCTCTTACTTTTTAAACGGTTGGTAGACCAGGTTAGTTTTGCTGGCAGCAACTTGGATAGTATTAACAGAGATACGGCCGGTTTAGTTGTAAAATTTTGCCCATAAAACGTTAAAAATAGCCGTTAATTGACAAAACTTCGCGCCATTATGTACTTATTTATAAAAACTAGCGGTGCCCGTGCGAATTATGGAATAAAAAAACTAAATAAAACATCGTTACATTTTTGTCCATCTATTTTTCGCACAATTAGTTTCGGCCTACATTTGCATTTTGAGCAATTAAATTTTAACGTGTCAAGTATATTCGGTCTGGGCCTAGCTTCACATTTTTGTCGTTATGTATTATAATTCTAGCATCACTTATTACATAATCAGTCTTTCAAGGACGTAGATAGCCTTATTGTAAAGAGGAGGTCCAAAACTTCTCAACTGAACCGAAAAACTTACATGATTTTTTTATGCCAAGCTTTTATTCGGAGCTAAAGAGGGGTTCATTACCTCAGAACACTCCCCTCACCAACACCCTTGCAGTCTGAGACAACCTATACTTTTTTTTTTTTTTTTTAACAATAATTTGTAACCTTTGACTATGGGTAGATATGATGTATGAGGAATACCCTATCATCGCGATGATACGTTTTTTGTGCCAATATCCACACCACTTTTTCACTATTATCATGGCTCTACAATCCATTGAAAGGTATACAAAGGTGTGTTTAGTCTTGATCAATCATAAAAGGATGATGCTTTCATTATAATCATGCCCATGCCTGTATTTTTTAATTACTTATAATTCACGAAATTAAAGGTAAAGTCGGGTAGGTTGTCTGCGTAATATTTAGCTTGACTTTGGGCTGTATAGTACCGGACCAGTAAAAAATGATTTTTGTTTAGACATGCTGGTGCTAAATAGGCAACCGCAGGGTAGACTATTGACATGCATCTCACGCCTGCGTATTCTATTTCTCATGTTATCAATCCGATCTCTTTTTCTCTCATTGTAGATAGAATAAATCATACTTAAACGTGATACTGGACTTGTAATGTTCGTTTAAGATTCAGTATTTATATATTTTCTTCAAAACCAAATTTACGAATGTGTGTAATGATCGAATGACAAAATTAATTAACACTTACTAGAAATTCTGACTCTAGTTGTTGGTTAATTGTCGCCTCTGGTTATATCATTCTGTTTTGTCAATATCAGCCCTTTGATGGTATCATCTGCAAAATAGTCGTACCATATTATCTTGTCATTTTTTGATACAACATTCTGCTAGTACAGAGTTTGGTTCCTGTGCATGTTGGAAATGGATTTTAGCCATTTTAGGGTTGCATCGTATTTAAGGTTATATTGGGTGTTCGAGTTTCAGTTTTCAAAACTTCTCTAAAGAAATCCGACGTCAACTATTTATTACTTAAGGGAAAAAAATTAGTTGGAAATTTTTACTGTACTTACGTAGGAATGGGTATTTCATCCTCTTATAATTGAAGTAGCTTAATCAGATTTGTTTTACCTACAGAGTATTGAATATAATTGTGGGGACCATGTCCTCCCTTCTTTCGGGGCTCGGCCCCAGTCGACAGACCGCGGACTTGGTCCATCACCAAGTCCGCATAATAAAGTCTACGGACGTAAAACAAATTAGGCGCTCGTAGCACTTAGGCTAAACAGACGAAATTCGTTCTCTGTTTAGCCGACGTGTTACGAACGTAGCCTAGCGCGGACGTGCATACGAATACGCACGTGCCGCGGTCTAGGCTAAACACGAAACGCGCGCCTATATCTCAATACTCGCGGATGACGTACGTGTTTAGCCTAACTTATACACCGGCGATGTCTTTCGCTAGTCGCCGGTTCAGGATAGTATAAAAGGTTGGCTGCCTTACCAAATTGGTAATATCCGAACACGCAAGTCCGCATCCATTCGCCTGTGGGTTTTAGAGGTGAACCCACAGCCTGGTGACCTCGACGTGATATTTTACGTTGGGAATTTTTTTAGGAAGCAGGCGTGAAAACGCTAGCTGGCGGAATACCGCTGGCCTGCTAGTGCGAGCAATCGCGCTTGTCTAGCGGAACTTTTCGCTGGACTCTTCACTTGGAGACTGACTGTGGGAAATCGACCCCCCTTTCCAAAATAAACGTTGTCCACTTGGAAGGGTAACGGAACACGCCTGAAAATAAGGAAACGTCTCACCAATCGTGGTAACCCACGATTCGTACATCTAGGATCCTCTAACGAGTTGAATCTATTCACAATGGTAGATGAAAATGTTGCTGAAACTGCTGATCAGCCAGCTCAAAATATAGCTAGGCAAGCAGCTGTTAGAACCATCGCTTCCAAAGAAGCTGAAAATCAAGAAAAACTAATTCACGATCTCATTAAAGCTAGTGTAGAAGAAGCCTTGGACAAACAACAGAAATTGTTTGGCAACCTCCAAAATAAGAAAAGGAGAGTTGAACTTCCTACGTTCTTACCCAAAGACGTAGAAACATGGCTCATGCAACTGACAGGCTGCTTCAGGGTTGAGCAAATTCCCCGTGAAGAATGCTACCAGCAACTGTGCGGTAGTATGCCAGCCGAAATAATTCGGGCCTGCCCAGACATTAAGGACTGTCTGGAAGATGAGGAAGACCCGTACGAATGGTTCATTCAGAAAATAAGAAGAACCTTTGGTACCACTCAACGCCAGGAAATAAGGCAGTTATTGAGTGGGATGTCAATTGGAGACGACAAACCAACCGTTTTTATGACGAAACTGGTTAAAAAAGGTGATAACCATGTCTCTCCAATGGTAATTGCAGATAGATTCTGTGAGCAGCTACCAGCTTCAGTAGTACAATCGCTGGGTGCTCTAAATCTGACCAATGCAAGGACCGATGACGACCTTCTAGCACTAGCCAAAGCTGCAGAAACTGCAATGGAATACACAGGGAAACCTGCCATCCAAGCAACAGCAGCTCCAGCAGACGAATTGAATAAGCTCCGAGCCGAAATAGCTGAGTTGAAAATGGAAACTCGCAAGGCTAGAGACTATACATCTGCTAGGAGTAACTTCAACAACAGATCCAAGAGCCGGGGACGTAACCCCAATAAAAATAAAAGCTATAATAACAGGCAGTCACGCTCTCGAGGACGGAGAGATGATAAAAATAGGAGTCCAACACCTCCGAGGAGATCCAAATCTCCCAAGAAACTAGATCCAAACTGGTCAGCAGCTCTTTGCTTCTACCACAATAGATATGGAGAAAAAGCAAAGGCTTGCAACACCCGCTGTAAACGATGGGCGGAGAGAATGGTCCAAGACGCGCAGGAGAAGAAAACTCTCCTCGCAGAGATCGAAAAGAGAGAACAGACTAGTAAGTCAAACTAGACCGAGGGGTCATATCAGTGGCTACCGATCCCTCGCCCAAATTCTCTCGCCGCCTGTTCATCACGGACAGGACAAAAAGGAGAAAATTCCTCATAGATTCTGGTGCTGATCTCAGCATTTTACCAGCTAAAAATAAACATAAGAAATTTTCTCCAAAATCCAAATTAAATGCAGTTGACGAACATACATTCGCTGCATATGGCAAAAAACATTGCAAAATAGACATTGGTCTCCATAGGGACATGTCTTGGGATTTCACAATAGCTGATATATCACAACCAATACTTGGAGCAGATTTTCTTGCTCATTATGAGTTGGTAGTCGATCCAAAAAAATAAACGTTTAATCGACTTAACCACTGGCAAATATGTGGAAGGTATAACAAAAAATTACAAACTACTAGATACTTCCATTGGAAGTTGTGCAACTGTAGATAAAAATTTCCTAAAAATACTGAATGAATATCCAGGTATTTTATTACCATTAATAAGGAAACATCCGACATACAAACATGATACAGTGCACGTAATAGAAACAAGGGGTCAGCCTTGCTCAGCAAGGGCACGTAGATTGCCACCCGACAAACTTGCTGATGCCAAGAAGCAATTTTCTAAAATGATAGAAGAAGGTATTTGTCGACCTTCTAACAGCTCATGGTCCACACCAATACATATGACCAAAAAGGCTAATGGAACATGGAGAATCGTCGGGGACTATAGAGCCCTGAATGCTAAAACCATTCCAGACAAATACCCCGTACCCAATATAATGGATTTCAATAACAATATGAAAGGTAAAACAATGTTTACTAAAATAGACATTAATTGGGGCTTCCACCACATACCAATGGCCAAAAAAGATATCTGCAAGACAGCACTCATCACTCCATTTGGCTTATTCGAATACTTGCGAATGCCATTTGGACTTAGAAATGCTGCTCAAACTTTCCAACGTTTCATGAATCAGCTATTGAGGGACTTACCATTCGCATATGCTTATCTAGACGACATATGCATATGCTCAGAAGGTGGAATTGATGAACACGAGAAAAACGTAAGAGCCGTATTACAGCGTATACACACTGCCGGCCTTACGGTCAATTTACCTAAAAGCGAATTTGCTAGAAACAGTATTGACTTTCTCGGGTACCAAATAACACCCGAAGGTATAGCCCCCCTGAAAACAAAGGTGGAGCCAATATTGAAATTTCCTAAACCCAAGAACGTTGCAGAACTTCGAAGGTTCCTAGGAATGATCAATTTTTACAGACGTTGCATAAAAAACGCTGCTTCAGAACAAGGCAAACTGTTCGCCCTTATTAAAACCAATAAAAAGCGCGACAAAACGCCCATTGAATGGACTGAAGAGGCAGAACTAGCATTTGAAAATACAAAAAACATGCTAGCCAATGCAACGTTACTGGCTCACCTGGATGACAGTCTTCCACTCTGTATCTCAACAGACGCATCCGATTTTGCAATAGGTGCAACCTTATACCAAATAAAGGATAACACCAATCAACCACTTGCCTTTTTCTCGAGGAAACTTTCCAAAACTGAGAAAAATTATAGTACTTACGACCGGGAGTTATTGGCAATAAATACAGCAATAAGGCATTTTAGACACCATGTAGAGGGTAGATGTTTCACCGTGTATACGGACCATAAACCCATAACACATGCCTTTGAGCAAAGAAGTGAGCATGCCTCACCTCGCCAAATTAGACAGCTTGAATTCATTAGTCAATTCACGACTGACATAAGGTACATCAAAGGAGAGCTGAATGAACCAGCTGACGCCTTAAGTCGAATTGAAGCTATCACAACTCCATCTCAGTTACCATATGCCGAAATAGCAAAAGACCAACTGGAAGACGAAGAATTGCAAAAATTGCTATCTTCCAACACCACAGGTCTTAAACTAAAACTGAGAAAACTCCCTGACACAAAATTACTACTAATATGTGATGTGTCAACTGGTAAAGAACGTCCATTTATTCCATCAAAATACAGAAAAATGGCGTTTGACAGTGTGCATAACCTATCACACACTGGACCTCGTAGTACTACAAAACTCATGACCTCGAGATTCGTATGGCCCAAAATAAATTCAGATTGTAACAACTGGGCCCGTGCCTGTCTGAATTGTCAGACAGCCAAAATTGGCAGACATACGAGATCTGCATTTAAAAGGTTTAGACCAACCGATCGGTTTAAACACCTTCACATAGATTTAGTGGGTCCATTACCCCCATCAAAAGGACATAAATACCTCCTTACGATGATTGACCGTGCAACTAGATGGCCAGAAGCAATTCCATTAATTGAGATGTCAGCACAAACAGTAGCTACTCAATTATATACAACCTGGATTGCTAGATTTGGAGTACCCCAAAGCATTACAACCGACCAAGGTAGGCAATTTGAAAGCCAATTATTTAGTGAATTAACAAAAACCTTGGGTGCTAAACATTGGGCTACTACAACCTACCACCCCCAATCAAATGGGAAGGTAGAAAGGTGGCACAGAGCTCTTAAAGCTTCTATAATGGCTGCCGACACAAAAAGATGGGTAGAGATCTTACCTACCATCTTGTTAGGCCTAAGATCAGCCTTACAAACCGACACTGGCCACTCCGCCGCTCAACTAGCATTAGGCGAAGAATTACGTTTGCCAGGGGATTTCTTTATCGAATCAAAAGAAATAAACCCCGAAACCTTAGTGCAAAACATAAAAGATGATGCAAATCAATTCCTTAAGCAAGCACCTACTCACGGTAAACAAAAACCTTATGTCTCAAGACACTTAGCTACAACATCGCATGTGTTCTTACGAGAGGAAGGAATGAAACGAGCTTTACAAAAACCCTATTCTGGACCATACAAAGTAATTGATCGAACAGAAAAAACGTTCACAATACTTGTATCAGGACAGGAAAAGAAGGTGTCGATAGATCGGGTCAAACCAGCATTCCTAATTAGCGAAAATGCAGAATTGGACAAAATGATAAATGAAAATAAAAATAAAAATTCACAAAATTCAGAGAATAAAGACGAAAAAACAAACATAAAATCTGACTCACAAACAAATAAAACACGAAAAACATATAGTGAAGTGGTAAAATCAAACACCAAAAATAAGAAAAAAGTCAGATTTAATGAGGAAATAGTCACTCACACATATAATCCTAAAAGCCCAATCAAGCCTAAACAAAGAGGCAGGCCAAAAGGAACATATAAAAAACGCAATCAGAAACCAACAAGAACATCACCTCGATTTTGCAGAGAGTAAAAATATATAGATATAATAAAAATCCAATACATAGAAATCTCATATATAGATATAATAAAAATCTCATACTCTTATCGCACGTGCTTTTTCTAACACACTAGCACGTCGACCTCAAAATCGAAGGTTAGATAAAAACACATAAAACACTATAGACTGACGTCGCAACAACTGACAAACACATTTCATTCGCCTGTCGACTGTTGCTCAAAGCACCACTCTTAGTTCAATTAGAACTGTTCGCTTTGATTTCACTCTCGAATTTCCTTGTACATTTTTATCTTATTTTTATTATTATTTTTCACTATGTCCTCAACTACCAATATGGAAGTTGACCAACTTCTCGATTACGAGGAGGAGATGTTGCTTTCCGACGCAACTAAACCTCCTCAACCTGCCAAAAATTCTCAATCTTCAGGGAACGTTGCTAACATTGAGTCAATTCTCAATGAGATGACGCAACAAACCCCGAAAATCATTCCGTTCCCTGCGGACCAATCGGCGGCTTGTTCCTCTGTGACTAACACCACAGAGCCACCTGACGCTAGGAAGGCGAGCATTTTCCTCACCTCCGAAAATCAGGCTCTTTCGATAATTCCGAAACCAGAGCCGAAATTTTCAAAATTCAAATTTTCCAACTCTGTCATCCGTAACAACTTTCAGAACACTGGCATTTCCAAATCGCCACTTCTCCAAGGTTACACTCCTTTCCGTAAAAATACTCAGGCGGACGAACATGGACACCATCCTCGTAGAAATAGAAAACGTGGTATCCAATCCAGAGCTAACTATCAGCAACGCCGTAGATTATCCTACTACGACGGGACTATTGCGGGACATACCCTCGGCGTGGCCCTCCGAGATTTAATCTTCGGAGGAAATGCCAACCCTCGCAACAATGCGAGGCCACCCACTGGACACAAATGAGTCGTCCACGGGTTCCCCCAGACTTGGAACATAAGTTGTTCCACCGACAGTGAAACTGGGGGGAGTAGCTGTGGGGACCATGTCCTCCCTTCTTTCGGGGCTCGGCCCCAGTCGACAGACCACGGACTTGGTCCATCACCAAGTCCGCATAATAAAGTCTACGGACGTAAAACAAATTAGGCGCTCGTAGCACTTAGGCTAAACAGACGAAATTCGTTCTCTGTTTAGCCGACGTGTTACGAACGTAGCCTAGCGCGGACGTGCAAACGAATACGCACGTGCCGCGGTCTAGGCTAAACACGAAACGCGCGCCTATCTCTCGATACTCGCGGATGACGTACGTGTTTAGCCTAACTTATACACCGGCGATGTCTTTCGCTAGTCGCCGGTTCAGGATAGTATAAAAGGTTGGCTGCCTTACCAAATTGGTAATATCCGAACACGCAAGTCCGCATCCATTCGCCTGTGGGTTTTAGAGGTGAACCCACAATAATAGAGGATGTATGTAAAACAAAAACCGGCACCACTTTTACAATCAAAATAATCCTCCATTGCTATGGTACCAACAATTTTCAGTCTCATTTTTATCTACGAAATTCGTGTTGATTGTGATTTCTCAGTTTATACTTACATTTATTCATTCATTTGATTAAATTTTTTGAAAAAAATCTTTCTGATTATTGTCCATGCAGTCCAAATAAGAAGCGAGAAAATTTGAATTCGGTATCGAAGGAGTGGGGACAAATAGCTTCGAAAGCGGTTCCGTTTTTCATTGCAGCGTTTAGATGAACGTGTGTCTTCTATTATATTTAATACTCTGTGGTTCCACCATAAATGGTTTTGAAGTTACCGAGGATTTTCTGACACAAGGTTGGGTAATTTGAAAATCAAAATAATTTTTTGAAATTTTTCAAAAATAGTTGAGAATTTGAAAAATAACTGAAGTTTTTTTTTTTTTTTTTTTGTTACAAATACGTATGCAGAATTACTGTATCAAGTTTTGACGTTTTTTTGAAATTCCTCAAAAATGGTTGAGAAATCGAAAAATAATTAAAGCAGTCTTTTTTGTTATAAATACCCATGCAAAATCGCCGTACTAAATTTTGACGTTTGAAATTTGAACAACGAGGTTTTTCTGGAAATAAATGCAATGATGGTTGAATTGCAACGGCAGACGTAGTGTGGTTGCATTATTCATAATTAAAAATAATATGTGAGATTACATGGTACTAATTTTTATTTTTATTTTTTTGTTCTTTTTTCGAGCCAAAGGGTTGAACCCCCAAACTCCCCACTAGCGGCCAGCTTTGTTCTCACCTCCTCACTCTGCTATTTCCTCAATCAGAATCAGTTATACTTCGAGGATATTTTCCTTAGAAATATCTCATACCACTGTCCTCTTTAAAGGGAAAATTCATTTTAAAAATACTATCGTCTGTGCTATGTTTTCTTGATAAATTAAACGAATTTATTTCCGTGGCTGTTTTTACTGCATAATATTCGCATTTTCAAATTGTTTTCAATGAAAGTTAATTCAAATAATAATGTCTTTGTTTGTCAAGCGAGTCAAATCCTTAGTAAATGATTGCTAAGAGAGAGCAAGTAGCCGGTAACAAACAGAATAAAAAATAGAACTGACGTGAAAAATTATTATTATTTACCTTGGTTGCTCAATCTTGATTACAAAACCTCAAGAATAAATGAACATCTTGAATTATAAAAAAACTGATAGGAACTGAAAACTTTCTGGAAACTGAAAACTTTAAGAAAGTTACCCCATCAGTACCTGCGAACGAAATTAGTTTCAATTAAATTACTAATGAAATTTTTGGCTTATGCATGATTCAAATAAAAACTGTTGAATGTTGATAAGGATAAGAATAAATGGAAACAAATGTCTTTATGGTTTAACCTTTGAAAGTTCATTTCAGATTTCTTGCGATTGCCTGAGGAAAAAGTGAATACATATCGAATCGTTATAATTTTGTGTTTGTTCTGAACTAGTTGTTTGCTTAGAAAATAGCATTTTCTCATGTGTACCGATGAAACAGTGAGTGAGACATCATTTTTGAAGTGTTCTCTATCTCATTTTTTTGGTACAAAATATTTCATATAGGGTATGTTCTATTAGGCTATGTGCAGTGTGTAGAGGGCACCTTCGGTTAAACAGAAAGACATGGGTTGACATACTATATCTTAACATCCTGTTGCAATCTCAGCAGTTCAGTGTCAGACTGAATAAAAAAAAATGTATAGAGAGAAAACAAATTTTTATATTATTTTTACTGTCTCATCGTTGATTCATTGAAAAGGCGTTCGAAGAAAGTATATCAAAAAAATTTCTGCATCAATAATCAGTCGTACAGACACGAAGGTTCAATGTAAATTGAACTTTACGAGTACCTACACGTTTTATATCTTCTAATGGGGACTGAAATTGATTTATTTCGACCTTTTTCTTTTTCATTGCTTCTCTGACGGTGGCGGTGGCATTATATACCATCGTCATCCGTCGTGAAAAATGAAAGTACACTTTTTCTTCTTTTCGTACATCGTCGATCGGATCTTTTGTGGACGTAAATTTTCCTTTGGAATGAGTTTTGTTTAGCTTATTTTTTTTTTTATTGTGTGTTACGTACTACGTTTACGCTGTTCGTTTCTCAAACGAGAATAAGAAACGTGTGTGCGTGAATCTGTCGGATGTTTTTCCAAAATGATAGGATGGAGGAGCAAGCAACAGAAGTGGAAAAAATTTATAATCAACTTATGCGATTTTGGAACTCCCATTTGCCCACTAAAGAGACGACAAGAAATAAATTTTAAAATCTACACCGCGCGCGTGTGTATATGTGGGTATCCAACCTTGTTCGAGCTAAAGTAAACGAACGAATTGGTGAAGATTTAGACAAGGTGAAAGACTATAGAGAATAGAGGTTGAAGGGATAAGGGACTGAGGGATGAAATTATGTTATATTTTTTTGGAGGGTTTTGGTTTTTTTTTTTGTCTTTGTGCTAAACGAAATATGTATACTGTATATTTATTGAAATGTACTCCAATTTTGTACTTTTTTCCTTGTTTAAAGAGTTTTTTTTTTTTCTTCTGATGTTTTGTTTTTTTTTTTTGTTTTTTTGTTTTTTTATCATGTTTTTTCTTCTTTTTTTCAGGTTTGATAACCGTGAAAATTCGAGTACGGATCGTTACTGGCGCGATAAGGAGTGGTTTGGTAGTGTAAATTCTTCTTTTCGTTTCAATAAGGACGAAGAATTTTCGACGTTGACTTTGAAACCGGTTAGACAAACGCACCAAGGATTGTATCTGTGTCGAGTCGATTTCAAGACAGCACCTACTCGACATTACATCGTGAATTTGACTGTGATCGGTGAGACGTAAAACGTATTTATTGGATGTTATCGTTAAGGGCCCTATATATCATGTTGACGATATTTGGAAGTATCGTTTCAGTTACACAAGCCATTCCTACTACTCTCTCCCTCTCTAGGGTGTTCGCAAATTAAATTAAGCACCATAACATCCAAGATATATTTTTTGGGCCGAGAGAACAAAAAATTTCCTCTTACTTTCCCAGGTATAGTCCCCCAAAAGTATGGAAAAAATCAAAAATCTGTTTTGACTTCCCAAAAAATGAATGAAAATGAACAGATTTGATGTAGAGGAGTGAATTCGTTTTCTTTTAGGTTTGAAAGTTTTACTCATATTTGGGGGAAGGATGGGGGGTCGAACTTGTACGCCATTGCGGAATTATTCTTCTATGGCCCCTACATTTACATTTGTAGAATATTTTTGTTGGTTTTTAGGGTTTTTGCACGAAGTGAAAAAACCGTATTAAAATCGCACCATTATTTTCCTTTTTGTTTTTTTCCACTTCCTTTTCCTTCAATTAGTTCTATGTTCTGTTTTTCATCTGTGAAGCTAGTGCTGCGCACTAATCGATTGGTTCGACTAATCGATTACCTCGATTAATCGACTAATTAATTTTTTGTTACTCTATTTATTTTTACAAAATTAATGGATTAATCGAAAATCATTCAGGCCTGGGCAAGAATCACAAAATTTTTATACAAGAAATATACGAAATATATGAGAATATATTTACTATATAGTGCTGGACCAGTAAAGCTCCATGACACCAATATACTTTTTAATGTCAAAACATTCCGATGAAAAAATAGGCAACTATGGCTTACCTTCTGCATATTTTCAACATTTTTCTTGAGTTCACCAATTTAGAATACATCTGATAATGAGATCTCTTAAATTCACAATGATAGTATACATAAACACAAAGCAAAGTACGTCGAGAGGTACGGTCTGGTTGCCTATTTTGTGCTGGCATGTCTAATCAGAAAAAATACTTCTTTACTGGTCCAGTACTATATAGTCAAAGGGAAAATCTTCCTTGTTGTCTGTTGCAGAAAAAACGTTTTCTATTCTACCTCAAAATAAATCCATGTTGAAAAAATGAAGTTTGCAAGTTGGTGTAAGAAACAGTAAATCAGTTTTTTGAAATAAATGATTAATAGAACAGTTTTCGAATAATCACGCATCCTATGCGAACCAAGAACCTATTACAACATCTTTTATCGATGTAGCTGTGGCTTGCCTTTGTTCTTCCCACTATGTAATATGAAATGTAAATATTATTTAGTGATTGTATGATTTCTCTATAATTGGCTCACTATGCAAACCAGAAGATTTTCATTTGTTTCTCCAAGTAATGTACAAAAATAAACTCTTTGAGGTTGGTTCGTATTTTGTGATTTTGTCGGATCATCGTTTACCCTTGAAATTAATCTGAATGAATTGGGTCATGGAGAATATTTTATCTACGTATATATATATATGCAATATACATATTGTGTGTGTGTATATACATATATGTATATGTGGTGTACCTATACCTTTACCTATGCATAAATGTATGTAGTTGTGGGAGGGGCTGAAAGGTGATGGAGGTGAGCCATACGTTGTTGGATTGTAGAATTTATGAAGGTCCAACATTAGTGGTGTTAGTGGTATTTGTTATAAAAATGCATTAAAAATTAGTATTTGTTCTCTTTCTCTGTCTCTTTCTCATGGTATCGCAATGGAAGTGGCTTCATTCATAAGGAAAACCATCACCATAAGAGCCAATATCCTTCATACTTAACTCAAATTTTAACCAAAGCTCTTTATTGGGAAGAATTAAATAAGGAATTCAGAGTGTCTGGATAAGCTAGATTCCGTGACTTGGATGAGACCCTCATAATTTCATACCTACCAATCATCATCCTCAAAACCACTGTGAACATTTATATTTACACTACCTCATTCTCACTTTGCTTATTCTCACCCCATGTCAGTGCAAATTCATCCTATTTCATGCCTCAACTCATTTTGAAATAATTTAATACGTTTTAAAAAAGAATTCCAAAATACCAGAAAACCATAAATTTAATATCAAATAACATGGATATAATATCGCTTACCTCCAATTTACCTCTTAGAAATTTAAATAAAATGCATAAATGTATTTTCTACTTGTTATTGTTTGTGTGGCTAGCATAAATCTGCAACACAGGAACTGAACTGCTTGAAGGAATTTGAAATTTGATCAAAAACTGACCTTTCATTAACTGGAACCAACTGGATTTCATACAACTGATTTTAATTACCAACTCTAGAATTTTTCATATTCAAATTTTAAGTTTCCCTCGAGAATGGATCTATGTCACTATGACCAAAAAATAACAATCTTGGAAATGTTTGAATGTTCCAATTTCAAATTTTAGGATTTTTGAGAGTATTCAAACTTTATCCTCTTTTTCAACAATTAAAAAATTTTTTTCCAAAAATTTTCCTTTTATTTTATTATTAAAAAAAAAAAAATTCCCCAATTATTAATTTAAAAGTTTTCTCGAATTTTTTTTTTAATTTAGGGAAAGAAATTCCCTCTCAAAAAATATTATTTTTCTTAGGTAACATAAAAAGTACTTATTTGGATAAATTTTAAAATTGTTCAAAAAGCACTGTGGAATACCTTGTCGTGAGAGATATTCTCACCAGAAGGAAATTCAACAGAATTTAAGCGTGTTCAGCCACTTCGTACACAAGTACGGGTAAGCCAAAACCAAGGCAAACACTGGCAATTTTAGAGCCAGTTTGGGTGGTTTATATACGGCTTATTTACACGCACACAAACACACGTACGTAAGAGAATACGTACGTTGGTGAGAATGGCCAGGTCGCATCATCCCCTATCGAGATAAGAGATGGCTGGCCGGTTCGTGTACGAATCGTGACATCATCTTATTGTGTCACAATTCGGTACTCGTACATTACCTGCAAGTACATACAGGTAATTACGATCGAATGAGTTTTGTGTGTTTAACGTCACAAGGACGATTATTTGCCTGCCCTTTGGGGCGGCGACTGTCGTCAAGGGGTCCGAGCCCCTTTACCTCATACCAGTGAGTCCCCACAAGCACCAAAAATAAAAAATTAATTTTTTATCCAAAAATTAAAAATTAAAACATTCATAAAATATACGATAACGGAAACAACTTTCAACACCTTTACTATTGTAGTACAAAAAAGAGCTAAAATATAGACCATGGCCCAGGGGATCATTGTATGACTTGAATACTTTAAAACAGAAATACACTGTTTGAGTCAAAGACTATACAGAAGTGAAGAAATGGTGAGCAACAGTGTCTTTTTATAATCAATAAAAATCCTAAACGGTACCTCAGATTCAGAAAAAATGCATCAATGGCGAATATTTTGCAACTTGAGAAAACTAAGAGTATAGATGGACATTCCTTTTTAAACAAAGAAAATTCTGAATGAGTATTATATTTTCAAATTGGTTGGAAAAATATGGAAAAAGATCACAGAGATTTTTCTAGGAAAGATAACTGCAATATCCACTTTAGATTAGTAAAAGAATTGACTCATCTTCAAATGTAAAGGAGAGAGATGAAAAAAATGAAGAAGAGAAGGTTCTAGATGTCGATCGATAGATGATGGTTTAAAACAAGGAATGCGTCGCCTTTATTCGTCATCAAACAGAGTATTATTCATAAAAAATCTTTTGATGTATAGTATATCCAATCCAAAGTGCCTCAAAGGTGACTAATTTTCTTGGAAATATGACGATTAGAATTAAAGATCAAGGAAAAAAATAATATGATGACGACTTTAAGGAGTGTATGGAAATTGTTTGTTTCTAGTTTAAAAAAATATTTTCTTCGAAAATGGAAAATGAAAAGGTTTTTTGTAAATTTAGAGGACCAAGAAGGAAAATAGAAATATTGGAGGAATCGAATGAGTTCAAAAATTTTATTGGTGGAAGATTAATTAAAACCCTCTATCTATCTATTTATCTCACTCACTCACACTCTCATACTCACACTCTCTCTCACTCACTCTCGCTCGCTCACCCTCTCACTGTCTCTCCCCTCTCTCCTCTCTCCCTGCTTCTTCTTAACACCTATCTTATTTTCACAGTGTTTTTTCTTTTTTCATTTCACTTTCAATTTTTTCTTGTTGACTTTTGACATTCGTTTTCGTCTCAACGATTTTCATTACTCGAATTTATTCGGTGGATTGAGTTACTGTATTTATGGTGTATACTGATGATACACACGCCTGAAATTAATAGTAATGTAGGCCTTTAATTTGGAAACAAGTGAACTCGTGCATTACCGATTACTGTGTTCTATAGTACACTGACAGTACCGCATACCCTTTCCTGTATCCTCTTTCCTTAACGTTCTCTATATTATACTGTGTTTGCGAATCTTTCTAGTTCCTATGTAAAAGAACGAATAATGATTTCGTTCGAGCCCTTTACCCACCCACCTTTTTTGTGTTTCTCGTGCATTGTCAAAGAGAATGATTACGAAAGACAACGCCTGCAAATCTTTCGCATGCGCAACCATTCTTTCACTCGTATATGCTCCCCGTATGTCTTTTTTTTTCATATTTATTATTATAATTTTACATCGTCTGGTGTCGTTCTTTTTTTTCAAGATTTTTTTTGTTTTTCTATTTTTTCGTTTTAAAAGTAAGGCGAGTTATCTCCATAGTTTTCGCACTCTCTATGTAGTCATTCTGCGCTCTTTTTATCTTTCTCCTACTCTCTGTAACCTTCTCTTTGTCGCTGCTACGACTTTCTTATTTTGTTTTGTGTTCGAGGTCGCCTCGATTTTTTTTTATACTTTTCAAGTAGGTTCTTAAGAAAATCTACTTTTTACGCTTGGTGTGGTAATAGCCCTCAGGGTTGGGGGTGGGTACGTTCTTGGTTTCATGATCTCAGGAAAATTTTGGCACCAATAACTCAACTTCATATGTATATACATATATATGTGAATAGATTGATAGATAGATAAAGTCGATTTCTTGTTCTCATGGTACAGGTCGCAATTTTTGTCTGATAATCGCGAAATTTGGTACGAACATTTGTATTGAACCAAGGACTAGGCCTATTAATTTTGGTGCGGATCGGCCCAACGGAACTTCCGATTTCACCATTTTTGTTTTTATATGACTATGAAATACTCAGTTTAGCACACTACTAATTTTAGCGTGGATTAGCCAGACGGTATTTCCGGTAACGCTTTTTTTGTTTTTGTATTGGTCGTAAAATACGGAATTTGTACGAAATTTTAAATAAATATTCATTATAATTTATTGTAGCATGCTACCAATTTTGGTGCGGATCGACGAGACGATGCTTCCGATAAAGCATTTTTTTCCACTTTTTTTCGTAATTTGCGTGAACTTTTATTTTTACAAAAATTAACCTCATATTCATGTTTTCTTTTTCTTTTTTTTTTTATTTCATAACTTTATTACATTTCTTTGGTTTTATTTTAAATTATATGATTATGTACCATACTTCATCATCTTAATTCTTCGTTTTTTCAAGGAATAATGCTTTTAAATTTTACATTGTTTAATATTTTGTCAGCAGCTAACACATTTCATACAATCATAACATACCATTAACGCATATAAATTTACAGACAAAATTATTGTGACCATCAAAATTTATAATTTTTTTTCTTGAATCCTACGTTTCCTAAGGAGGCTTGCTGCGCTAGTTTTTTTTGCAATGTGGGTAACAATTTTCCTGTAAGCAACATCGTGTCGTGCAGGTTGCGTCATTTTCCCTACGGCTTAGTTAACGGGCTAGGTTAACGCTAGCTGCGAAATAGAAAATTTTGAATTACGCCGCCGCCTGATGATATGGCGATGGGTGTAAACATTTTTACGTTAGCTGATGGCGACAAGTTTCCTTCACACTGGAAAAGCAAAAGTAGTTTTCCATTATTTAAAAAGAAAACTGGCGTAGCAAGCCATACTAGAAAATACAGGTTCTCTTAACCAAGATAAAAATCAGAGATGTTTATACTAAACTAGATACCGAACTCAGTTAGAAAAGTGAAGCCAGCTGCTGATATCTTTGAATTGGGCATAAGCACAATATAAGTACGTGAGTGGAATAGGATTTTCAAGTCAAATTGTATTTTTTATGGGATAGATTCATTCATTTTGGTTTTAGGCATATTATATTACATATTAAAAATGGACGTAATAAAATAATAAAATCGCAATTTTATTTTTGAACAAAAAAATTTTTTGGTATAAATCTGCTTCATTACGCCTATTTTTAATGTATAATATACCTAAAACCAAAAAAAATACAATTTTCCCCTTATAAAATACAATTTGACTTGAAAATCCTTTCCACCCATGCATTTATATGGTGCTCATGCCCAATTCAAAGATGGTGGCGGTTGGCTTTACGTTTTGTCTGTGTAAAATGATAAGTTTGGTATCTAGTACACTTAGTATTAACATCTGTGATAAAAACTAAGTGAAAAATAACTAAATAAATGAATAAATAAATAAATAAATAAATAAAATTAAAAAGTCAAAACATCAAAATTATTTAGCAGAAAAGTGAGTGAAAATTACGTTTAATGAAGTGTGAGGAAATTGATAAGTTGTATTGTGAAGTTATAAAATATGAATTCGAGTTATTGAATGATTGCTAATCAAATAAAATAACAGCAAGCCTGCTTTCCAGTCAATTTTGCTAGTTCATCTGGAACTTACCTCGTCTTTTTGTCAATAATTTGAGATTTTTTTCAAATTATTTCTACTCATGAACGTTAAGCTAATTGAAAAAAAATTTTTTCAGAATGTTAGAATGTAATGTATTCAATGTCAGTTCTAAATTTTGTGTCTATTGCTTGAAAATTACTCATTTTATAACCATATAAGTTTTAAAAATGCAACATAATAAGATGTACTGGATGTACCATCAGGCAGCCCTAGATTAAAATTAAAAGGCCTCGTACTTGTCTGCATTTGAATAAGTATATTGAGGCATCCGAACTGGGGAAAGATCGAATTAATATTTATTCACGTATTTCTTTTTTCCTTCTTACCATATTCTTTCCTCACGTTTTTTCCCCGATACGTAACCTGTATTCAGCCGTCTCTTTTTCCATATCTTTAAATTTGATACTGTCCGCTCTATCAGATAAAACGGCGTCTACTTTTTTTCTATATTTGCCGTTCCACGTTCTTACCTATTTAATACAATATAATAATGTAACTACACACAAATGATAACAGCCTGATTCCAATTAGGTATTCCCCAAAGTCCGTTCCTTTTTTTTTCTCTCGATTTTTAGAAGACAAATCAGTCCGTCAAAGACCATGAATTAAGTTACTTGTTCCTCCTCTCGCAAAATGAGAGGGAACACGTCTTTCTTTTTTCGCTGTTAATTATTGCAATCAGAACCCTCGCTGGCGAATAATCCTATTAGATGCAGTCGTCAACCTGAAAAACGTCTACTGGAGTTTGGTTTCCGCCATTCATAATTAGTTTGCCGGATATAGAATTGGTTGTTATCATTTGTCTGGAGATGTGCCACGTTCGTAATGTCAGAGTCAACTTGTAATAAACAAAGTTTTGCGGCAACAATACTTTTATTTCCCTGTCGGCCAACAGGTAAAATATTACAATTTTCTCAATGTAATGTGGAGTAGGGGTTTTGGAGAGCATCGGGCAACGGGCCTATTGTAGGGTATTTCTCATCGGGTGAAGTATTACGTACACTAGGGAGTCTGTGGGGTTGAACCATGACCGTATATATTTATCCTCCTTACATGTGGGATGTATTCTTCGTTTATTTTAGGGATTCTTCTTACTGATTTTGCCTTTTTTTATATTTTTTTTCTAACTTTTTGTTCTCTTTCTGTCCTACTATTCGTTTTGGTCCTAGTATATCTAGCCCTGCCTGGTAATTGTGATGTTCCCGGATGTCACAATATCAAATTTCAAGACTATCTGATAGAAATTGTGACCTGTACCATGTATCACAGAATTGTGTAATAGAGACGTACAGCTAAAGATATCACCAATACCTACCCAATCAAAAATATGTCAAAGATAGAAATTTTAATGTTCTGATTCGGGGTATAAGTTACTGCGCTTATGTCGTAGCTTGATAGTGTGTGTGTATTGGTATGGAGATGTCTATTTTCACAATGAAATATGTGCAGCTTTGGATGCGCAGAACATACAACTCTAATTGCTTCTTTCCTATCTTTCACTTGTTTTTAAACCACAGCGCATATGGAATGCTGGAGATCTCTTTAGCTGTATATCTCTGGCATTAGTGCCAAAATGTTTCATGGGGTCATGAGACAAAAAATGAACCCACTCTCACCCTCGAGTCTTGATATCAGATCAATTTTAATATGCAGATTTTTAAGAAAACGTACACAAAAATTGACTATGTTTCCTGTACCTACACTGTATAATTCCACATCCCTTCTTCCAGCCCCATTTCTCCGAATTCTTTTCTCATTTGAAGTTTATATTTTTGAAGTTTTTCATAGCTCAGGTTGATGGCGAATCGTCAGACTTTAACGCAAGATTTTTTCATGGGTAAGTAGTTAGGATAAGGTGTTTTTCTGTAAAAAAAAATTTCGCAGTATTGTGTGAAATCTTTCGATCATTTAATGAAACGAAGTCTTGAATCTTACTATTTTTTTTACAACCATTTCGACAAATACCATTTTAAAACGTTAAGTGATAAAGTCAACAGCTTATTTGTAGGTAGATCCATTTTTAGGCAGATATGTTAGTAATTTGCTTAAATTTGTCGCTCTTGATGCTGAAATGTGCTAAATTATTTCGGTTTTGTGAGAACTAATGGTTACCAACTATTGGTTTGCTCTACCGAAAGTTTGTAGCTGCGCATTCACTTTTATGAAATAAGGCCGGGTCAATAGTGAACCAGAAGCAATACCAATGGGTAAAACGCTCGAATCGTGGCGTGGCTATTTATATGGAACTATAGTGATTTTATCTGTCATAAGTGTCGACCTTTTAAATTGGTTGTGGGTGCGCGAAGTAGGGGAAAAAGTTTTTTGGCCCCTCACCGTCAATTTAGCCAAATTACTGCTTGCCAGTGCAAAATTTATTTTGGGTGCATACGCACACAAGCAAATTTTTTTCGGGTCCACTTACACCCTCGCACCGACGGAAGTCGGCGCATATGTTGCCTGCGATTTCGCTCACAGAGCTATTGGCTGAGTTGTTACAAAATTTACCATAATAATCAAGAAGAATGGTATACGAAAATTCACCACACTTTAGAGTTCAAGGAGTTATGAAGCTGGAGTGTGGAAAACGTGTGATTTAGGCTTAATTTTTTTCAACAATTGAAGTACAATTTCTGACAGGGTTGGGCACCAATCCGCGAATACACATTTTTTTGGGGATTCGAATATGATTCGATTCATTATTACGTTTATTTGGGTTCGAATCGAGGTGAATTCGTGGATTCTAACGAACCCGGATGCTCAGTTTATTGGGTATTTTTTTTTATTGCAGTGTTCTAAAATAGAAACTACTGTGAGAAAAAATTTAATTTCACTGACCTCACATTCAAAATTAAATACACACTTTTTTTTTTCAAAGAGTTTTAAAATTTAAACGAGTCGAAATGATTTTTAATTCCGATTATTTGAAGCAAAAAGCAAAATGAATCCTTGATCCTTGGAAAAACATTAAAAAATTTCGGATCCTTGAATCTGTCAAACGGATTTGAATAATTTTCACGAATCCTATATCTTTTTTGAATTCGAGTAACTGCTAAGAATCTAATTTTTCAAAGTGGATTCGAATGGATTCGCCGAATTACAAAAACTGATTCGAATCCAAATGCTCAACCCTCCTTTTGGATACACTTTTTTCCTCCCAGGAAAATAAGGTATTTCGTCTCATATCTAGGACCTATTTTACTTTTTGGAATAAAAAAAAACTTGTCTGGAGTTTATAGTTAGCAACTCTTATACCAAATTTCAGCCTTCTGGCACTGTGGGAAGTATGTGTAAACGCCGGTCATGGAGATTGTGACGTCAAAGGGTTTTATAAGATGGACAATTTTCCTTGTATTTTTTATCAACGAATCTTGACCGATCAGTGTAGCAAACATCATCGTCGTAGCGCCAAAAAGCGAGCGTATACCTGAAAGAAAGTGTGCATCATACCAATATGATGAAGCACGGAAAATAATAATGTAAAAAGTTATTCTTATTGTTGTGTGTGAGAAAGTGTATTTAAAGTAGTTACACCACATAATTCAATAAATGAGAGATTGAGAGGAAAAATTTTCCAATTTCATAAAACCTTATTTTGATAAATAAGCGCGTTTGAATTTGACTCGGTTTTACTGATGAATGTGATCGTAGAATTTTCACTGATGATTTATCGAAGAGACGAAGAAAATAATAAAAACATAATGCGGTTAACAGTCGCAATATGAATGGATTTATCTCTCTTCAAATTTCATTTACGACTTTTACTGCAAATGTATTGACGATTTTTGGTTTTTAGATGTAGCTGAATAGAAACTATGTTTTCAGTAATCGGCATATGGACTGTCAAAAAGACGAGAAAACCAAAAACTATACTGTTTTTTGCCGTTTCTATCGCTCTGTTAAAATCTGAATCTGAATTCAGTGCCAGTGTAGTGCCAGAGAGGGAGAAAGAAAAAGGGGCAGAATTGGAAATCTTTACGACATTTACGTACCCAAGAATGCAACAAGTGACATAATATTGAAATTTCATCTGCGTATAACGCGATCAAAAACCTTTACAAACCAAGCAACATTTTCATGCATTCCAAATAAAAGAGAACGTAATGGAAGCGGGAAAAAATGTACGAAAATTTAGTTCATGAAGTGGAAGCACGAAAATAGTAGTAACTTGCAGATAAACTCTTAATTTTCTTCTACAAAACGGTTTTCGGAAATTGTGCGGAGAGCGGAAGAAGAGAGTTACTTGGAGAAGTAAACTTTCTTCGCCGAAGAAACGGGAAGTGAATATTTTTTTTTTGTTTACTCTTTTCATATTTTTTCGCCACCAGACTGAGCAAAACGGATCGCATTTGTAGAAATCATAGTCATGTTGGCTCGTATTTTTTAGGGTGGCAATACCACATTATGGAGCTCGTTTTCATTCTGGCTCCCCTTCCTACCTGGACTAACAATATATGGATGGTGATGAATAAAAACAGGACCAATATTATGGTGGTCTCGGTCCTTATCTTGGCTTTGGCGAGTCATGTCCATTATTATTGATTTTTTAATTTTTTTTTCAAATTTTACTCACAAAGCATTAAATAAAGGACGCTCGCGAAACGAAACGTGGCATCACTTTCAAGAAGAAATATCACCGCTCTTACGGAACCATACAATTTTCAGTCTCACTTTTTTCTACGAAATTCGGGTTTTTTATGGTTTTTGAGTTAATAATTATATTTATTCATTCATTTAGTTCAGTTATTTTTAAAAAAATTTTATTTTCGTCAATGGGCCCGAATTCGGGTCAAACAAATTTGAACTCGGTATCGTAGGAGTGGGGACTGTAGCTTTAAAAGTGGTGCCATTTCTTGTAACAGCGTTTAAATGGGCGTGCGTCCTCATATATTTTATACTCTGTGGTCATTCGGGTCTTTCAAAAAATCCAAGACTAAGATTGCTTGACTATTTTTCTCATCTCTGCATACGGCGGCAGAGGAAAAATTTTGTTAAGGAGATTCTGTTTTAAACAAACCATTGAAACTAGAATTTTGTGTCCATTAATATCGTATCACCCAAAAGAGCCATTAGTGTATCTAGGTCTGGAACCACGTTTTAAATGTACGAGCCTTTTCAAAATTGAAAACAGTTATTATCTGGTGGAAAAATATAGTAAAAGTTATCTCATAAAATTATCAGCCAAGTATATTTGAAATGTTTTCAAAGAACTTTTTATCATCTCATTGCAGAACTTCCATGATGTTTATACAAAAATTACATTTCTGTCTGAGTATAAATTTTTAGCCTTTTTAACTTTGTAATTATGTTAGTGTTGGATTAAACCTTTGACTACATAGTTCTGGACCAGTAAAGCTCCTAAAACCGATGTAATTTTTAATGTCAAAACATGCCGGCAAAAAATTAGGCAACCCTAGCGTACCTTCTGCATATTTTCGACGTTTTGCCTGAGTTCACCAATTTAGAATACATCTGATAATGAGATCCCTTAAATTCGCAAGGATAGCATACATAAAAAAAGCAAAATATGTCAAAAGGTACGCTCTGATTTGCCTATTTAGCACTGGCATGTCTAACCAGAAATCATCATTCTTTACTGGTCCAGCACTATATAGTCAAAGAATTAAACCAATTAGATTTTGCAGATAGCCATTATCAGGTGCTTGAATTATCCATCTTGAAGTTTACATCCTTAGAGGCATTTATAAGATAACGTGTGCCTACTTACTCTGTCATTACAATGATGTTCTGTTTCGTGTAATACTACACAGTAATTAGCTATCATTCAATTAACACTCAAAAATCATGACAATGATATTCATATTTTGATGGAGAATCATCCATTCGGTCAAATGTTTAAATTGGCGAAATTGCAAGCTTCTGTGTTGCTCCTTGCTATATAGCATAGACTGTCACCCTAGCAACCTGTGTCCGAATCTTTATGTGAATAAAAACTTTTTTTGTAATTTTATTTTTTCATTTTTATTTTTTTGTTTTATTTTTATGTTGTATCTTTGAGAGTGGATGAACCAAATTGTATATTACATTAAAAAAAAGCTAAAAAAGGCGGAATTCTTATTACTCTCGTCTCATACACTTTTTCTGAAATCCTCTTTGTCTAATTACAAATGCTTGTGATCATTCATGTTGGCCAATCAGTTCAGTGGAGAGTATTAGGAAGTTTGAGTCGTTGAAATATCTTATTTATAGTAAATGACCATGCTGTGATGTAATTGTATTCATGTTGTACTGTTCAGTCAAATTTTGGTCATGGACTACATATGCGAGTAACACGTCATAGTGGCTCTATGGAGCAACTTTCGTCTATGCAGCTGACAAGGAGTGGCATGAAAGAGAGATGAAAAATACAGGCGCGCGAAATACGCCTACAGCGCAATCACTTCGTGTAGTTCTTTTTATTCCTGCTACTAAGACAGCTAAAGCTATGATGCTTTTCATTCATTACTCTACTAAACGATTGGTTATAAGCTGCCCATGTATGTATAGTTCGATATTATTCAACAAAAGTCACCAATCAGTTTAATACTTAAATACCTCATTGTTCAGAATTTCAAGGTACCATATTGAGGATTATTCTTCAGTTATAGACAGTGCTGAAACCTCCCAACTGAAAGAAGAATGAGGTTGTGATTGGTAGTTAGGCTCAGTGGCTGAATTGTCAGAAAGGGCCTTGAACCCATAAAATGTTCCCCAATGCTGATGGCTCCCTCTCACGCAGATTTCTGGGTGGTAATCCAACTATCTCGCTGGAAATTGTTTATTTGTGAATTTCCTATTTCGCTTGCAGCAATGACGTGCAGATAGAGACGCGAACTGATATCTTTTTCAAGTGTCAGACGTTCATAGAAGGTTGTTCTTTCATTGTGGGTCGATTGATGCCGCAACACATTGGCTTCATCCGTAGAATAGCCAGTTCCTTTAAGATATTGATCGATCAAAAGAGGATAGTGCCTGTGGACCAACACATTCAGTTCCATTGAATATATATATATATATATATATAAAAATAATATATGAATAATTTTTGTGAACATTCCCGCTGGGAATCTGTGGTACCAAACAATCACTTAGTCCTACCAGTTCACAGAGGAAGAAAGTCAGTTTCTTCCCAAATTTCATGGGTTTGCATACAGGAGTTCCCACTGTGAAAAACGGTAATTTACTGAAGTTATACAAAAATGTGGGCTATGAATCGTTCGCCATTTTCATTCATTTTGTCAGTTATAATTTGGTGTTTGTAGGATGGCGGAAATGCAACAGTTAAGATGGCGTGAATATAAATAGGTGATTTTTGTGCTTGATATACTCTCATAAATACTCGCAATTAATATTGCGTATATGCATTCTGTTTTATTATTTAATGTATCTATCTCTGGCTACTATATTACATGTCCTCTTCTCCACTTACGTGTGCATTGTGGGTTTATTGCTCCGTGCAGACCACAGCCTTTCAAATATTGTTTCGATCATATGTAAAGGGTTACTATTAATGACGTAACTCTTTCTTTCCCCTTCAGCCCTATTCTTAACCGCATCAGTACTCTGATTTTTGACATTTATAATTATGTATGTGGTCTGTCCGGATAAAAGTGTATTTTTTTAATGAAACGTTTAAATCTTTTTACGTCGAAGTTACCCGTAATCATCGCTTCTGGAGAAAACTTTGAATGCGTTTCGTGTGGTTCGACAAATAAATTTCTAACCTACTCCTCCAAAAAGATTCGCATTGGTTGGTGATCGTTTGACTATACTTGTTTTTATTTTCGTGATTAATGAGCTATATCTGCGATATAGAGTAAGAAATCTGCTTTTTTCAATGAAAAATTTCTCATTTTTAGGTACCTTTTTTTTAAGAACTATCAGAGATACAGAGCCGAAATTTTGGTTATATTTTTCGCCAACTTTAACTTAGACTTTAATCCCCGGGTTTTGGATTTATATTATTAGGGTCTACTTTTTGATATTTTCTGTTTCAAATCCAGGAGGCGGTAATAATATTTAAAACTTTTTTTTTGTCGATATTTTTGAATTTTACTTATATTTTTCCTTGAAAAAACGAAGTTTTTGTCATAAAATTTAATAAAAAATATTATGAATTATATATGGTCGAAAAGAGGAAAATTAGGAAAATTCAGGAATGAAAATAAGTCAGTTTTCTTTTTCTTTTTACAATTTTTCGATTTCTAACTCCCCATAAATTATACCATATAGTGAATGGTGTAGCGTTCATCAACAACGACCACTTTTATGATATATTGATTGCTGATTTTTTTTTTTCTAATCTTACTTCTTTTATTTTCTCCTTTAGTGCCGCCTAAAAAATTGTATATCATCAACGATAAAGGAGTCGAAATTTCGAATACTTTGAACAACATAATCGGACCGTATAACGAGGGTTCAACGATCTCCATTAGCTGCGTCGCTTTTGGTGGTAAGGCATTTTGATATTGTTTTGTTTTTCATTTCTAATTTTTTTTTAAATTTTAATCACTTTTGATTAATTTAATTGATTTGCTGAAGTGTATTTTAGTTGTAAACTTGTAAACATAGCTTTTTTGTGTGAACAAGCCTATGTTCGGATTAAGGTTTCATGTTCGACGATTTTCTTGAGCTACATTTTCACCGAACTAGTATTCGCTCGCTCTCTGCGTCCCCTCCCCGCAACACTCTTAACACACTCTGCTTAAATAATTTTGTTTTCAAGTGTTCGAAGCTGTTTGCAGAAAGTTTGTTACAGTAGCAAACTTTGTTCCTCACTCATTTGTGTAAACGTTATTTTGAACTATTTGTTCTGTTGCCGTTAACGCCAAACAAACACAAAAAAATTGTTGCTCGGTGTGTATGCTTGTTGAAAACACACCTTTAGTCTTACGGGTTGTAATGATATGTAGCCTTATGAAGTCTTGTTTACACCCTGCTAGTTTTCTAGTAACTTGACCTATTTTCCTACCAGCTGCTGCGGAGTGCTAATAAAATTTTTGCCTGATAAATCAGACATTCACGCAATGCTTATTGAGTAGAAACTACCGATCTCGCTGGCTACTTAGATCACACGTAAATGAGGCTTAGTGTTGTTCATGGTAGGATAGAGTGTTAGAAACTATTTGGGTAATACTGAGGTTAGTTTATTACAGAATTTGTTCCCACGAAATTATTGAAGTAGGCTCGAAAAGAATTATCATTTTTTCAATAAATTAAGTATCATTGTGTATGTGGTGACAAATGTTATGGAAAAATAATTAATTCACTTTCTCCCTTTAATACATTGTTCAACTTGTTAAAAATATTATAATTCGTTGAAAAGATCAAAAAGAAATAAAATAAATCCTCATTTCACATTACAATTTATACAGTTTATTATTTTGCAAAGCGACTCGTTAAAAAAGTTCAAAAATTTGAAATCTATTTTTTCCCCACCTTATTAGTTTACCGATGAGCTATTATAAATACTATTCAGTCGCACAAAGCTAGTTTAGTATCAGTTTCTGAAGTAGCTGGCTATCGGATCAAAAAGTCGCTCGATGTAAAAATTCTTGAAGGATGTCTCATCTACTGCTATCCGTTTGTCCTTAGCGAATCTATAATATTTGCCCAAAATGAACCAAAATTATTCTGTGCAGTATTGTCATTAGGTATGTAGTTAAATTCTAATACACCGCATCTAAAAATGGAGCCGGCCAAAAATTCATGAAAATTGTTATCGATTTGAACCAAATTGCCGAAGGATGTAACGGGGCCCCGGAATTCAAACACGTTCGCGAAAAAAATTAAACCTGTTTTACTGTTACAAGTTTCTTTAGAATGTATATCGTATTCGTAAATTTTCAAAATTGCCTATACTGAAATTTGTTAGAATGAATTATGCTCTCTACAGATTTTTAATCTTCGTACTATGTTGATTTCTTGAGTGAAAGTTTGTATTATGGTCTACTGCTAATTTTCCTTGAAAATTTCATCCAATTCGAAAAAAAAGAAACTAAGTTCGAAAAATTCCTACCTCCACAACGATTTTCATGCCACTGATCCCTCTGATAGCGGCTACATTTACACGTGTCGAGTGAATAGAGTCTCTGGCTTTCGGCGAGGCATACAACATCAAATCCTGGATCAAGAAAAACATGAAATCCGGATGGTAGAGTCCGCAGCAAGGTGCGAAGTAGGTACTAAGTCCACAAAGTTGTTTTTTGACGAATTTTTGTGGCTTACGTATTTTTTGAACAATTTTCACAGGTAAAGTGAGGTCAATAACATAATTCACGTTAAAATTTCACCAAGTTTTGGCCTATTTTTCACATTTAGATGAAGTATGATAATACCAGCAACATAACATTATCTACCTGTTTATTTTGGCAAGTTCTGCTGGTTGGTCAGTTGCATATTGATAGAACGTGATAAGATATCATGGAAATGTCTTCGGTTATTCGTGTACTGAGTGAAAAATACAGGTGCAGTTTCTTATTATTCATTAAATTAGATATGGCCATGATTGGGTCAAGGATTCAGAAATTGATGCTTTAGCTGATGTCTTCTTAGAAAGTACTTACCCACCCTCAAGTCGTGTTTGGTGCTGTTTATCTTATGTGTTTAAAAGTCTATTCTGTAATGCTTATCACATGACCAGTTTTGCAGATATTGTTATAGGACGATAGAATGGTTTTTGCCATTGGTGGAATTGATTTCAGCCTGAGACGATTTTAACGATAATTAAAATGAAAAAATTTGAATTATCTCAAATTGTTGAATTTTATTAGAAAAAATAAAATTTATAACATTTTGTACACAAAAAAGAATAATGAAACAAGATTATAAATTAGACCTTGAACGTGGTTGTTTTAAAATAACTTAGTAAAATTGGTTCAAGTTCATGAAAAATAGTGGTGAAAAATTGGTGAAGATCTGAGACGTTTCACATTCGAGAGCTGACCACAAGATACGTTCATTTGTCTGCTCCAAGATCAGAAGTGATTTTAGTGTTAAAATGAATTTTCGAAGTTGACTAATATTTGAAGATTTTGTTAGGCAAAGTGTGGTGGCTTCTAATAAGGAAGTGAGCGAGGCTTTCAAAATCCTGTTTTACTGAAAGTATTTCCATGAATTTTGGTACTTTGGTGGTGAAAATCAAGTAGCAGAATCATGTAGGACATCTGTAGATATATGTATTTCTTGGAAAATTATAAAGAGACCAAGAAGGAATGTACTCGACATTGGAACATATCGAATTTAAACTTATTTTTTATATACTGTTTGTCTGTGTTTACTTTTATTTGTATTATATTATTCTGAAGATGTAGGAAAAACATGGAAAAACAGTGGGAGTTCTTGTTGGTTCAGAAGTCCAAATTGTTCGCTTGAAGTTTCAATTCTGACAGGTCGTAAAGTGTCTATTACTTTCGATAAGCCGAATATAGTGTGAATTGAAGGTAGGACACAAAATGGCAAGTGCTATTAAGGTATGTGTGAGAGTAGCAAAAACATACGAAAAAGCCTATTGGGAGTTTCAAATACATGCGAAAATGTGTATATAGGATGGGTAAGGTGCAGTGGCGAATTTACCAGAAGGCCGTTGAGGCCGTGGCTTATGCAAGGGCACAAGGACGCAAAATTAATTTTTTTTCATGGCCTATGTCTGGAATCGGCGACGTTGTATTTTCCAATGATCTGTTGTATTATTTTAGCTGGAAACCCCGAATTAGGACGCAAATTTACCTAGCTGATAGGCGCCAAAGTGTGGCACATAACGATATATTACTCTACGAGTATATTTGAGTATAACTCGAAATCATTTTCTTCTTCATTATATCATATCAATGCATTTGATTAATTGATAATTCTGAGACAATGATAAAATCTGCGCATAAGACAGGGGTCAATGCATAAGGGTCCTACGATATCCAAAGTAAACATGTTTAGTTAAAAATATGTTCTCGACATATTTCATTCAAATATACTCGTACATAGTGGAACTAGACGATTATTGTTGCAACATTATTTTACACGTTGTCAATTCAGAAAAATCGAATGAATCATTACAAAGTTTCCCTGTAGAAAGAGGAACTAAACAAACGTCGGCATTTTTTTCTGAAAGTATCCCTTGAATGAACCTTTGTCGATTTGAAATCGTATTTCTATTTGTTTCGGTATGTAAGGATTTTGAATACTCTTGAAGACTCGAGTATATAGATGACTCAAAACTATAACGGAAGATGGGCAATTGAGTATTTTTATGTTTTTAAAATCGTTTAGAGACGCGTGAAAATAACATGAACATTACTTAGAAAACTGAGACTTGTAATAAAAGTCATCAACGTCGTTTGGAACTAAAGATTCAGTTCCACTTGAAGTTGAGTACTCAAGATGATTAGTTTGCTATAAATTTCGAATCGTAATTTTGCAGGTTCGCCGTCTCCAATCGTTACTTGGTGGAAAGAAAATGCGCTTCTGGACCGCCACAGTGAGCAGTTACCAGATGGCAGCGTGAAAAACGTTCTCGTGCTAGAAAAATTAACCAGAAATCATTTGAATTCGGTGTTCACGTGTCAAGCAACCAACAACAACTTGTCCATTCCTTTGTCGACAACGGTTACCATCAGCATGAGTTGTGAGTGTATACTTTTTTTTTTTCTGATTCTAAATACTAAGAGTAGATTGTAATTGTTTTGTAATGTCTTGGAAATTTATCATAAAATTGACGGAATTGGATGATGCAAGATCAAAAATACCGAACTGACCCCCATTTATTTGGGGTGCTTTAACAAATTTCTGGCGGAAAAAAATGGTAGTAAAGAGACACTGTCGTCTGCTCCCAGGTGGAAGTTAGAGTGAACGTTCGGGCATAAATGCGGCATTGCAGTGTTTGTGTTGAGTGATTTTGTCATCTTTTAAAAAATGGCGCAAATAGTAGAACCACGTCTAGTCGTTTACGCTTGTTGAGGGAATCGTGAAAATCGCTTTGTCTTCTCGTCAAAAACCAACGAAAAATCATTTGAGCCTACCACAGCACATGCTCCGAGTCTGGTACAAAGGAGCGTGAAAAGTGTCGAGTTCTGTTCAACCTTTGTTGCACTATTGACGCAGTGAGCTCGAGTGCACCTACCCTTACAAAATAGGCGGAAAAAACATCTTTGCCTACAGCGATGTAAAATTTTCAGATAACAGCGTTTACTTTGATATTCTATTTCCCAAAACAATCCAATAAATTTACTCTGGTGATTCCTGTAATAAGTTTAGCTGAGAAGATTCGAGGAAAACCCCCACCATTCGCTGTGTTTGGGTACAGTGCTCTCAGTACCTATTTGATGGCCAGGAATATTCAATTTTCTTATAAAATATCGTGTAACTGATGAGTCCAGCAATTATTTACTTGTTGATGTCAAAAAATTAATTAAAAAAATGAAGGTTGACATGTGCTTAGGTCATCAATACTTTACTGAAGATATATTAATAATCGCAGTAGATTGTTATACTTTAATTTGTGCATTGCGTATGATTTGTTGCAGTGTCACCTCTTTGGGTCAAGTTGCAGGGAAAAAATAGGCCGATGTCTGCCGGACGCACTTACGAAATTAGCTGTCAAGTTTTTGGGGCCAACCCGTCTCCAGTTGTTACATGGTGGAAAGACAGCGTGAAATTGAAAAATTATGAAAAATCGGTAAGTTAAAGGTGTATTGAATCGGCCTTAAAGTCTATTGGTGGTCGCTGTAAAATCACAGAAGAGTATCTCGTTTTCGTGAAAAAATCGATTATTTCTCTCAGAATAGTTCACTGACTTTAAAGTGGTTGAATTGATTTTCAGTTGGTCAGTTAGAGAAACCTAGAAAATTCTAATCTAGAGAGTGGAGATGTCCGTTTAAATTCAAATTTAGAGGATCTTGAAACACTTTTGAATGCTCAATGCCTCTTTTGTGTATTTTCCCAAGGAAGGTGATATATAATTTGGATAAAATGCCTCCTTCCCTGAAAACCTTGACGCATAAATGGTACCAATAGTAGGAATCCCTATCCGTAATGAGAAGCAAAAGGGTGAATTTGCTAAACTGTTCGATTGAAATTTAAAAATATAATTTTTACATTATTTTATATTTATACAGGGTGTTTTAGTTTCTCTTCTTATTCCGCTAGAATATAATAAAACTTGTTCCGACAAAAAAAAGGCCTCTTTACATAATTATGTTCTCGCATCAAAATTGAGCTAATTATAAGCCAGTGAAAAAAATTGAAGAAGAAAATTTCAGAAAAATTGAAAAAAAAAATTCGAGTCCTGCTAATTCAACTAGATCGAGTCAAGATTGTCCTAAATCGTCTTAAACAGGAAAAAAAAGTATGTGTGTTAAACAAATTGCATAGCGCACGTCGACGGGCAGTTTTGCTAAAACATGTTTTTACGAAACTTTTTTCTGTTTCTGACGATTGAGTTCAATTTTGACTTGATCAAATAAATTAGCAGTATTTTTTTTTCAGTTTTTTTACTTTATTTTCACTGTCCCATAATTCCGTTAATTTTCAAAAGGGAACATATCTCCATAAAATTCCCACTTACCCTCAATTTTAACGAAAAATACCGGAGAACGTTAGAATCTTGAAAAGTCATGCATGCTTTTTATAGTTTGTTTTCAGCTCAAACATGGGTTCAGACTAGTCTAGATCAAACCTACATCTGTCATGTTCTTAAATTTTATGTTTTTCCTTTGATTTTTGAAGTAAAACTTCTATAGGCGCTTTAGGCGTAGGAAGTAAACTGGAAAAAGTACGAAATAGAAACTGTGATACCTATGTATTAAACAGGGTTTTACAGTTCGACTCGCTCCATACAAAATTCCTATTTTTGTGCTTGTGAATACTCTGAATAGGCCTGAATGATGAGAAGTCCTTAACTTATGTAGGTACTTAAACTTGTACCATTGCCTGAATCCGTGTCCCTTGCATAATGTCCATCGTTCTTTCTTTCAAGTGTTTTTTACTATATTCATCTGTTTTCTAGGAGAATTTGTTTCTATTATGGATGCATAAATGTGGGACTTCTTCTCTCCTGTTCGTTTTGACAGTGTTCACAGGAATCAAAATAAGAATAGGTACACCAATGAAAAGCGTATGTGATCAGAACATTAGCGGGATAGCACCCCTAAAAATTCTTAGTTCTGCTCTTGTTTTCTTTGTTGAACACAGATAATAAATTTATCTGATCTGACGCCATCAGTCTGGGTAAGTTTTAATAACCCTAACTTTTTCGTCCATTTGTTCTGGCGCAATTAGTCTGGGACGACCTTTTACTCGGTTATTCATTATTCTGACGCCTTCTTCTCAATTTTAGAAATTATTAATGGCATTCAAGCATTATACTGATCAAGTCCTTTCTATTGAATTGTTACGTTTTACTTGCTTGAAAGTCTATCATCCCTTCTGACGCAAAAGGGAGAAACAGGGATTGTGACCTTACCATATTAACGTACTGTGTACATATTGGCTGGACCAACAAACGAATCTAACGAAAAGTTTGATACGCGACTGGAGGAAGAGAGGTACACACACTCCACATAAATATGCATATAGAAGTTTTACTTCTGCCCGGAACCTTTTTTTTTTTTTTTTGGTTTCCTCAATCTTTGCCAAACACGTACCATCGAATTACTCCTAAAAACTCGTATACGTCGTTGTGCAAGAATCTGTGCCACCGCCATCTACCTGCATTTGTGTTTTCATTCTTCAGTCATGTCTCACGTCAATCGTATGCAGTATATACCTACCTCTACGTGATTGTAGTCGTTGCCAAATCTGTGAATATGCGACGAATGAAAAACCTTTCCAACGTTTCTCCTCGTCCTCCTCAATTGTTTTCAAGTTGGCCTTATGTGACACCCTTTTTCCGCAAAAGCTATTAAAATTTTAAATGGTTAGTGGCTTATAGGTAGTCGTGGAAAGAATAAAAAAAATACTTTGACGCAACAGCTGTTCCGTTTGAAAAAGTAGGTTTTTATTGTATAAAACTGACCTAATATTACACGGTTTAAAACCATTACCTCCTTTAAAAATCGAAACAAAAATGAAATTCATGGGAGCACCGTCTCGGCTATCAGTACCAAAATTTGTGGCATGTTATAATAGATTATAATAAATATCTATTCCAAATTTCGTAGCTATTGGTCCAGAATTAAGTATTTTTTAACGAAAATAAAATCAAAAAATAGATAAACGCTGTAGGAAGTACCGTGGGGCCAATCAGCACCAAATTCAATTGATCGGGACCATGGCTTAGTACCTACTAATGTTCGTATCGAATATCATGACTATCGGACAAAAATGGCGACGTCTACCGTTGTCACAAGAAAAGGATATATTATAGATAATGTACATATAGGCACGTATACCACATTGCAGATTTATAGGCCCACTCTTCGAAATTATATTAAATATATGAGACCCAGTATCGGATCTCGTAGCATTCTTTGCATTTTCGTGGTGTGTAATGATATTCATGTAATTTGAAGTTTGCAGGGAAATTTCGTGCGTGGGTGTCACGAAGTTAGTGATTTACTAACATTCATTCGAATTCAATTTAACTTCACACCTATTTTTGGGTGATTAATTTTTCTTTTATACTGCTATAATCTGCTATAATTCTAACTTTCTTTCTTATACCCATCATTTACTGACCTTTTTATAAGCTTTAATTCTACTCACTGTGCGATTTTAAAATATACCAATACTGCAGCCAATCTTCCACAACTAAATAATATTTATTTCTTCGGATGAAGCCAAAGCCAAAGCTAAAAAAAAATAATAAAAGCTTATCTTTAATAATTTTCTTTTTAACGTAAATTTTTTTTTTTTCATTCAGGGCCGTAGCTATAGGGAGGCGTAGGGAACAGCTTATCTCGTTCAATAATTTCAAAATTGACCGAAAGTTTAAAAAATTTGAAGCTAGTTGAAAAATTTATGATTTTGTGGTGTTTTTGACCAGAAAAAAAATTTAAATAAAATGAAAATATGTTACGGAAGAACCAATGTGTTGTACCTACACCGTATGATTTTCCTTTACGATCAAGTTAAAAATTTTTGCAATCAATTGGAAAATATTGAAATTTTGCTCCCCAAAGAATTTTGACTCGCTACGGCCCTGGTTTCATTTTGAATTTATTTTTTTTGTAAATGTGAAAATTTTGTTTATAAAAGTTGGGTCTTATACTTAATTTTAGGATAAGAATAATGGGAGGGACTGTAAGAAATCACCACGAATATTTTTATCAAAAATTACTTGTAAAAATTTTTTTCATCAGAAATCTGATAGTGAGATACGTTGGAAGATCAAATTGTTTCTTCATTTCCTATATCCGTATGAAATAATAATTAAATTTTCCAATAAAAATGATTTTACTAGTTTCTTCTCCAAAAATTTCAATATTAATAATTTCAAGAATTTAACTTTGTTCATTCAATTTACTTTACGTCTGATGGATTCCTAACATTTTCATTGGATAAACACTTCACAAAATTTGAAACAGCTCATCATTAGCTATTAAAATAAGACTGTTCCTCGGGTGGTCTGTATGGTACCTCCTGTCTCAAAAGGTTAGGAATAGCAACATATGTATATGTCATGGTTGATTTGTACATATGGCTTTTACAAATGGCGCCCTTATTCTATACAGATCTAACGTTTCAGAAATGAAAAAAAAAATTAATCTACCTAAAATTTTAGGTTTATTGTAATGTGTTCGGTCATTTAAGAAAATAATTATTTGAGCATGAGCAATAAGCCCAAATATTTTAGGCTTATTATAATGAGCCAAAACGTGTTTGAGATAATTAGAAATAAGAAAATATTTGCCTAATCAGCCTAGTACAAATAAGGGCTGTTGTAATAGGCCTAGAATTTCTAGGCTAATTGAGAATTTTTCAATAAGCTTGAAAATAGGACACACTCGAACCCTGCCTGTGTATGTCCTGATTTCAGACTTATTGCAAACTTTTATAATTAGCCTAGAAATTCTAAGCCTATTACAATCGGCCTTATTGGTACTAGGATGATAAGGTGAATAATTTTCTCATTTTTAAATATTCTAAACATATTTTGGCTCATCATAATAAGAATAAAATTTTCAGTCTGATCGAATGAACATTTTTTCCATTTTTAAAATTCCGGCCCTGTTTGGAATGTCAGCTTTCTTTGTGAAAAGTCCAATTTTATGATTTCTCTTTGACATATATATGTTACAGTGGAAGACCAAAAACAATGTATGTTAACAATCATTGATGAATGCCAGCATACACCAAGATTTTTTATGAAACTCTGAAAAAAATCTTTTTTTGGACATTCACTGGTGAATGTTAACATACATCAAGTGGTAGAGGTGAATGTTGATAATTACACTTTTTCACAATCATATGTAGTATTTTATGAAGAGAATTTTTCCCCTGAGCTCTTTTACCTTTACCTCTGCCTCTCGTAATCTTATGCGAAGGTGTTTGCCCTACCCAAGCTCCCATTAGAAAATGTAGGCTGAAGATTTACAGAAAAAATACACCTCACCTCACTTGGCCTCAAATGGAATATAATATGGAATACAATTAGAATAAGAATAGTTTCGGTGGACGACAAGAGAGTTTATGTGCTGAAATATAACACCCTCTTTTTGCTAAATTTAATGAAAGTTAACATATTAACAGTAGATTTAACAAATAGAAAACGTAATTATTAATGTCACCAATACCACTTAGTGTATTTCAAGATACACTTTTCAGACATTCATCAATTAAGTCCATGTATGTCAACATTAACTGGTAATTGTCAACATTCATCGAATTTTGGTTTTTCTCCGTCACACATATATATATATATATATATATATATAGGTGTATTTATACTATACATAGTCATCTACCTACCTACATTAGCTGTTACCCACCACATGGCCTGCTACCATGTTCAACAGCTCTCTACTGAAAATTGATTGAGCCTACGAAATACCTGTAAATAACTTCGCTTGTAAGAAAATGTAAAAGCTTAATTGAGAGGAAAGAGGAGATTGTTGAAAAAGCTTATTTTTGCATTAAACAGGGTTGAGTTTTCTGTTCTTGTATTTTTACTCGTTATTCATTCGTATGTAATTAGTTCGATTTTAGTGAAATGTAACATCAGAAATAACTTTATCGTTAAAAAGTAGGTTGGGTTATCACTGAAAATATTTTTCTACTATTATTAATTTTGGAAATACACAATTTGAAATTATAAATAATTTCAAAAATGACAAATTTTATATTGTTCCGTCCCGTTTTTGCAGATGATTCAGTTCGTCTACAAAAACGTGTCGAACAAATTATAGACAACTATTATTCCTAATTCTTGGAATAATAGCTGTCTATATTTCACCTAGCTTCTCACGAACGGACACCACCAGATATGCTGACAATGTAGAGTCATCATATTTGGCGGATGTTCCGTATCACGCCACCTTTTTGGTCGGCCATCTTTTGATTGAAACTAAGAAAATGAAAGTAATGTCATATCTTCATTTCAAAGACATGATCATTCCTAAACCTACAGTCGAGTAGAGACGTTAGGGTCCATGCTAGTTGCTATATCACTAGTATTAAGAAATAGTAATAAGTATAATTCTAAAGTGTTTGTAATAATTGAAGTGAAATATTAATAAAAGATAATATTCAGAAATTATCTTATTTGTTGAGGTAATTTAAAAGTATTGAATTACTCTCGCAACATATATTAATTTGCTTTTTTTTTTGTTCATTCATTTTGAAATAGCCGGGGATGTTGAAAAGATAGTAAAATTGAGTAAATTTACTCCAGATTTCTAGCTTAAATTGCGATTGAGAAATATTGTGAGATGAGAAGTTTTTTCAAAATGGAAATATTTGTAGCAAAAATTATTGAATCTTAATGATTGAAATAGTAGCTTCATCTTGATAAACAGTTTTTTTGCAGGTAATTCAAAAACTATCGACCTATTTTAAAATAATTTTTTCATTGACCTTTTTCTGAACATGAAGATTCATCAAAATCCATTCAATGGTTCTCTAGTTAAACATGGACTCGTTTTTACCGAATTATTTTATCAATATAAAATTTATGAATTTGAGTTTTTGATGCCGAAATTTTCCTTGCTTTATGAGACGAAAATGTTGTCACCCCCTGCACCAGGTCGTTTCTTAAAATCGAAATTTATATGTAGATTTTCACAGAAAACCTACATAAAAAGTTTGTTGTTCTTTGGTCACGTCGTCATCAGTCCGTATTTTTTTACGCCAGACCATCACGTTTTCTCATTCATTCATTCATTCTTTCCTTCATTCGTTCATTAATCTAAGCAGTCACTTTTGTTGAATGCTATTTGAAATAACTTACATATTCCTCGATTTACGGCTACCGATCCGTCATCTATCATATATGGCACGAGTGTGTGCCGTGTGGCATGTTGTTGTTCCATAGAATACCAACACATTAAAAGAAAAAAAAGAAAAAAGTTCCACGAAGAACGAAAGAACGAATAATAAAATTGCCATTGATTTTTGCATTTTTATGTACGCCCGTTTGTTTGCAGGACAGTAACGATGGCAATTCGACCATCAGCAGACTGAATTTCATTCCAGAAGCTGAAGACGATGGCAAAGTGTTGCTGTGTCGTGCCGAGTCGCCTGTACCAAGTGCAGTGCCACTGCAGGATTCGTGGAAACTCGACATCACTCGTGAGTATTTCTACTTTCTATCGAAGAACAAGTCTGTAGAAAATGTTGGTTTGAAAAATGGGGGACGGTATTTGTGAAGAAAGCAGGCCGGAGTAGTTTTTTTGAATGGTAATAAGGCAACAAAATCACTCCAACCTAACTAGAATCAAACCGAAATAAGTTGAGAGCTTCTCTTCTTTTTGATCATTGATTCAGACCACTTCGCAACTTTATGAAAAGATGCGGGATAGAGCGTTCTTTTTGCACTTTCCCTGAATGAAAGTGCAACTGTTTTCTATATCTGCTTGGAAATCGGTATAGGAGTTGTGATGCGTTGTAAAACAGTTGCTGCTAAATCGTATTTTTTTTTTTTATCGCTCACAATATTTACGACAATTGTGAAATGTGACATCAAATATCTATAATTTATCTCAACTGTCGTCTAAACATGCATCACAACTTTATACAACAAATGAACCAAAAAAATCAGAATCATGTTGTCTCACGCTGGTATTCAATACGGTGTCGTATACAGTTAGTAACTACCAATGTATCCAACGGTGGGGTTGAAGGGCGATCTTTGATTTTTTAAATATTCGATAAAATTCAGTTAAGTAGAATTGTGTTTGTTTGGAAAATAGTGACGGTTTCTCTGGTTTGATTCGACATCAACTGGTAATAAAGGTGGATGAGTCTGCCCGGCTATGCCACAGCACAGCTATACACCCTGCCCTATACATAAGTCTATTTACATAAAGAAATGGCTTCCGTAGTATTCCCAGTGAATGGTGCGATATTTTATGGGTGAGGTGGCGTCGTACAATGTGCGAGAGACAGAATGTTTTTATGGCGAGTGGGAAGATGAGAAGTTATCGTGGCCCAATTACTGCGTACAGATCACTACATTGTGTCTATATGGATGCGGATGAAACAGGATAAAGTCTGCTGACCTAATATTTATTTATAATTAACTTGTTTTACAACGACTCTAGTATTTTTAATACCAGCTAAATTCATTAGATTGGAGAATTTGATAATCAATATTTTTAAATCTTTTCGAACGTAGACTGCTTTTCTTTTGAAATTTAGCGAGCGACCGCATTGATGTATCGATTTAACAGTGATTTCTGCAGTTCCTCCTCCACGACAAATGATAACCCTGTAGTAATTAACTTTTTTTTTTTTTTTTTATTCCAAAACAGGGGGAATTAATGCCACCATTGTCCGTGGAAAAAGAATTTGTAAATTTTCGAAAAATATTTTTGCCCAAAAACTCATCAATACAGAAAACTTGTCCGCAAGAAGTTCTAATTTCTTCTGAAATTTCGGTCAAATCATTCCAGTTCTCTCCTTTCTTATCTGCTACCGATTTTTATGCTGAAATTTTCAATTTCTCCTATTTTAACTACTTAGCAGCTTCCTCAGATTGGGCAATGGTGACATGTCGTGCAAATTGACTTCTCCAAGTTGGTTTGGTTTTTTTGATCGTTTTTGTAAGCATTTTGGATGCTGGTGCTGTTGAGAACGATGGTAAAACCCACAACTTGATAAAAATGTATTTCAAAGTTTTTCAAAGGTTCTGTCATTGCTTTAGTTTCCTCATTTTGGTTATTGCAATTTATTTTCCACTATGATGAATACATTTACGAAACCAACTTCGTGGTCATTCACCGAGCCCACAATACATACAAGAACATCGTTCTGTGGCGAAAATATGACATTTTTCACGCCGAATTTTCGACGTTGAAACGAGTAACTGTTTCCATTTTGGATAACCGCGTACTAGAGGGAAAACAAAATTCACCATCATATCACCCATTAAAGACTGCGAGGGGGCCGGCAAGGAGGAAGACAGCCAAACCACTTTTCGACTCAGAATTGAATTTATTTATTCCCACGAACGTAAAAAATCTTATTTCAGAATAAAATTAAAACTTTCTGCTGAGAAACCGCCATTCATCCGTTCACGATTCACTTTCATTTCTCCAAAAATAATTTAGGACTGAAAAAAGTATAATTTTATTTTTTTTAATCGTTTATTAGTAGAAAAAAAAAATCTTTCAGTTCTTTGGAAAACTTTGCTGTCTCCTTAATTATATTTATTTATTAAAACAAAAAAAAAATTCCCATTACCATGTTTTTATATTTTTTTAATGCACGTATTTCTTCAATTTTGTTTTATCTTACAGATTTTTTTCTTTACTCCGACTCTTTCTTCATTTTTTGTCCTACGTTTTTTTTCTTTCCTTTTTTTTAAATTCCTGTGTACATGATACTCGATTGTGAAAATTTGTGGGGTCTCTGTCGTTTTTTGTTTTTGTTTTTGTTTTTTTTTTCCTTCGTTTTTCGTTTCAACGACAAAATAATTTGAAAACTTTTCGACAAAATGTATTTTTCTTTCAACAACTTTACGTTGAATTTCATCTTCATCGTTTTATTCTTCCTTTTTTTTGTTCATTTTTTTTCCTAGCTAAAATGTCGTTTCGCGTTAAATTAAAGCGAGATACAAGAAGAGAGAGAAAGTGAGAGTTAGTGAGGAAGAGCTGAGTGAGCAGGAGTTAGGAGGAGAGAACCTCATAGAAAACGAGATATTTTGCTCCTTATTCGAATAGTTTTTCTGTCGTTTTCATATTTTAAACCGTACATAATAACTTTTGCAAACTCTAAAATAAACACGACATTATAAAACGAAAATAATTTCATTAATCACTTTTCGCTTGACAATGACAACAATGCATCGCCTTCGAGTTCGTTTCTCTTTCTGCCGGTGCGTGTAGGGAATAGTACTCATTTTTGGATGGAATATACTGAGTTTGTGGCTGTGTGTGTAGGTATGTATGTATGTATGTATGTATCTTTGTGAAAAGTTTTTACAGAAAAATTACCGTCTGAGGTATAAAGGAACTTTGAAGAAGGGATAGTGAAGTGAGAATTGAGTTTTCAATGAAGTTGTACTGTCATTTCAGAAAAAAAAATCGTTGCAAAATAATCCGGGTTAAGCTTACAATAGATTCATCTTAATTTTTACGGGTAAAATTGCGGAATCGGCGTATCACGACTTTGAGAAAATTTTATCATATTTTTTTTCGATCATAGTCCCCAGACTTCGAAAATACCTTACTCTTTGAAGTTTATATTCAGGGTGTTCACTTCACATAGTTATCCGGTAGGAAAATACATTCAAATTTTGTTTTTGTGAGTTTAAAAATTTCCTATTCTTTTAGCCAAGTACCTAATGTAAATGGCTTTCCAGAATATAAATTTATCGAGAAATCGAATGATAAAAGTTCCAAGTTCTTACAAGTAGTACTCTCGGAGGTAGAGGTAGAACTTTAATCCTTTCATCAGTTTACATACTAGCATATTAAAAGTCATAAAACTTCTTAAGAGATGGTATGGAACTACTTGCTTCTCATACAAAACCAATTTAAAAATGAAAAATTTTCTAAAAACTAAATAGGAAATTGAATTTAACCTGTAAATCACAAATTTTTACAGTTTCCTGTTAGAACTGTTCAAAAATCTGTTAAACCTTATTTGAATAATTCCCAAGGAAACCTGCTGGAATTTTCTACTTCAGAATTATTGAAATACAAAAACTTAGACTTATAAAAATGTGGAAGATAGTTTTTTTCTTTTGTTTTCAAAGTCAAAACTGTGGATTCATTGATTACTTTTTTCATGACATGAAATGAAAAACATTTTAAGATAAAAAAATTATAGATGAAAAAAACTGTTTTTGTATAACTTTTCATAGGAATTCATTCGAGTTATAAGCTTGTAATTACATATGTTACTGGACACACAGAGTAATTTCAGAAATTCTGAAATGATATTGCTGACAGACCTTCAAAGAAGCTGAGGATTGAAGATTATACAAAAATGATGATAACATTGATAGGAATTTTAGTACAACTTACTGCTATAGAATACCAAAGTATCTACAATAATATTAAAATTCCCATTACAAAAAAAAAAAAAAAAGAAGTGAATTTTCACTGGGATAAAGAGTGTAATTTGAAAAATATTTAATGGATAGAAGATTCCAATAATTGCTGATTTCCCCTTTCCTGTTATCTGAATGAGAGAAATATCTCACTCTCTACCATTGAATTGGCTTTTTAAGAAAAATTCTACCACAGAATTCGTAAGAAATACACAAATTTTTAGTATCAAATTTTCTAAATCCCCAAAAAATTGATTGTGAGTAGTTCTCCCCCATTTCACTTGAAATCCTATTGCCAGTAAATGTACACAGCAGTTTATGGAAAATTTTTATAAATAATTACCAGAATTAGTCCAAAAAATATTTTTAACTCAAAACATTCAAGTAATAAATTTATGAAAATGAAGTTGATGAATGATCCAAAATGTTCGTCAAAATTCTTATTTTTCAAAGTGAATCAATTCCTATTGGAGTTTTTCAAAGTTTGGTAAAGTCTCATTGTCTTATTAGAATTTTTTGTCATTTCGGAATGTTTTCAATTTTATATCATGAAAAGAATCATCTTGGTACCTACTCACAGTTTTGATTTTGAAAATAGGAGAAATACCATTTTCCTCATTTTTATAAATATAAATTTTATTCCAGCAAGTTTCTGTATGTATTATCTAGATAAATTATAGAAGATTTTTTAACAGCTCTCATAGAAAAATGTAAAGATTTGAAAATATTTAAAAATTTGTGATTTACAGGTTAGTTCTTTTTTCTATTTGATTTGTGGAGAATTTTCCATTTTTAAATTGATTTTGTATGAGTAGCAAGCAGTTCCACATCTTCCCATAAAAATTTTTGTAACTTTTACTGTGGAAGTTTGTGTAAAGATGAATGGGGTCAGTTGGGAATTGAAAGATTTTGAAAAGGCCAAATTTCCTTCTCAGTGGCATTATTTCTATTAGATATGTCTCAAAGTGAAATGGGTAATGGTATTTAGAAGTTGTAATAACTAACCGTATTTTTTGAAGTTGTAATAACCAACTGTCTCCATCAGATATCATATCCTTACACAGAATATCTGAAATTTTCTCTCTACTACTTCATTGTCTTAATTTTCCTCAAGAAAGTGAGAACCATACTTTTTGCTTTTGTTTAACTTTAGTTATACTTTTTTCTAGATTTTGACTGGATTTCAGGTGGTCAAATCTGAAATATTTTTTGTGTTTCATGCAAAAGAACCTTTTAAAATGGGGCCCCTCTCTTGTCTAATAGGCCCATGGTAAACTATCCTCAGCACTCGTTTTTTCGACTAGACACAAGGACATCCAGCTGAAGAGATCTCCATTAAAAATACGTCAAAGATAGAATGTTCTGATTTGGGATATGAGTTACTGTGCATATGATGTTTGATAGTGTGTGTGTATTGGTATGGTGATGTCTATTTTCACTCTGAAATATGCATAGCTGTGAGTGCGCAGAACGTACAACTCCTGTTGCTTCTTTTGTATCTTTTACCTGTTTTTAAACCACAGCACAAATAAATCATTGAGGTCTCTTTAGTTGTATGTCTCTAACTATATTTAGTTAATGTCAATTATAAACGACACCAGTAATTAAATTTTATTTAAACTATTATGGAGTTCCTCAGTTGAAGAGGGTCCCTTTCGCTATTCCCTTTTTGTCCTCAAGTGATTTAATGCATATTAATTAAGCAGTCAAATTATTATAGTGCATGCCAACTGTTATATTGTGATAACGAAAGCATGTAAAGCATGAATAAGATTAAAAATTATCTGTGTGAAGCAATTTTTAATGGGTGGGAAATTTCCATTGCTCCTCCTTTGGTTTCCTTGCACATTTTAATGTATTAGTGTATTTTCTTAATACAACTATTGCATTCAGTGCAATGGCGGGACCTACGGAAAAACGTCGATCCTGAGTTGCAGATCACGAATATATATAGGTTACTCAAATTCTTCTGTACACAATATATATATATTTCCACTTTTAAGATTCGATTTTTTAACTTAACGAGAAATATATTTTGAACTGATCAACTTTTAAAATGAAAACTGATGAGATAAACTCGAAATTGTGTATGCCCCCTTTTATAGTAAGTTTATTTTACTTTCTGATCGTCAAATGGAGTGGAAAGGACCAATTTCCAATTTTGTAACAAATATTGCTGGTATCAAAACACTAATCGCACCATCTACGTCCCTAATTCAATCAGTAAAGCTTAAGCTTGTTATTTTTGACATGATACCTCATTTGCACTTTGATGCGTCTAGAGTGCATTCGTTGACAGAAAGCTACGAATTAGTGAAGATTTGTTTTATAAGAAAAACCTCATGAGAAGCTTGCGAATTCGTCAAAGTAAATTATTATTGTGTTCGTAATCACATTGAGCGAGTCACTAGTATCGAATTGCAAATTCATGCGTTTGATATTGTGGTGTCCATGTAACTACGTATGCTGTTACCTTTCATCCAGCAGAATCCATACTATAGCTGATTGATGAGGTGTCTGTTTTAGGTGCAGGTTCTGATCACTGTCTAGAGTGTCGATCATTTTATCGTCATTTACTTTTGATATTTATATGGGAGTAAGAAGCACCTTAAGTGTCTTCATTAACAATATTTTTTCCAAAGTCCGTTCCTCGCAACCGATGAATCAGAACTCACGTTAATCCGTAGATTACAAAAAGTATTTTTTTATATTATTTCCTCGCTGCTAAACTGGAACTTTTATCAAATCTTAGTCAAGGAATTTGTTCATCAATTTTATAAACCGGTAAATTCTTCTCAATACCCAACGTTGAGGTAACTTTCTTCGAACTTTTTTTTCATTTCTTTGAATTTAATCTTGTTTTAATACTATTATTTTTTTCGTAATTTTCGGTTTTTTTTCGTTTTTTTCTTTTTTTGTGCATCATTTGGTACGATTTTAAACGGTTTTAATTTCTACGCTTTCCAAGTTGAATAATGTTTTTCTTTTCTTGTTTTTTTATATATTTTTTTTTGTTTTTTCACTTTTTTCTTTACAGACAAACCAGTAACTTTGATCGAATTGGGCAAAAATCTCAACGCCAGCGCCATTATAGAAGGAGTTGACGTTTACTTCGAGTGTAAAATTAAATCGAATTTGCCGGTTTACAAAGTCATGTGGAAACAAGACGTAAGTGTTGCTTCTGTGGTGTTTTTTTTTTATTTTTTTTTGTTTTCGACTGTCTCTTTCCTACTTTTTGGCTTTTCTCTACCCCGCTTTAATCCCTTTTTTTCTTTTTCATACCTTTTCCCACGTTCCTTTGGCAATGGCTGGATATTCTTCGTTAATCTTAATCTTATGTACTATATTATTTGGATCATAAACTATCGCTGGAAAGACGTTGGCTTTTGTTCTTACATTTAACGCTAGTTCGAACAATTTTCACGGCGACAAATTCTTAGCATTCGATTTGTCATGAATGGTCGCTGAAAGTCGTGCAGTATTTCGGAGGATCGAAAATTAGTATTTTGTAATTTGAGTGGAAGAAAAATGTCCACTGCACATCTCTTACTCGTTTATTTCATTTGACAAATTTACTTTAAAAGGCTGTAATATAGCGTTGCGAGAATGTAGAAAAAATGGTCAAAATGGTTAATATTTTATTTTCCTGTGAAATTTGGAAGAAAAATTATTTCTCTGTTGAAAAAAATTTCCAAATTCGTTTCTTTTAGATCAGTGGTTCGACTCGAAACTCTTCCAACGGGTGAGAGCTAAAAAAATCCTATACTGTAATACCATCATTAGCTGTTTTAAGGCTCTTTATTGGCAGGTGTGCGCGTGAGGGTGATAACAAATGAACCGCCGTTTTGTATTATTATTATATATAATAATAATTAACAGTGTAAAATTCACGAAAAATCGAATAACACAAGATAGCCCCAGAAAAAACGCTTCCACACCTCAGCCTTTTTTACTTCAACAAAAGCCTGCACTATTGTGAAGATCCGAATCCTCTGGTTGGGCTGAATAAGCACGTATACTGTGTTTGTTCCACATTGATCCAAAAATATTTGAAGAGGACCTCACCTTGATGCCATCTATTTGCTACGTCCTGGAGTGTCATTGCCATTATTTGTCTATGCCATCTCCGATATTCAATTCCTAAGTACCCATTGTTTGATTCGCTTTCCAGTATGTGATGTTTCCATCGCCAATCCTGTAAAAAATTTGTTTCATAATCCCAATGATTGCTCTGAAGTTTGTGTTGCTTATGTGGGAGGATCTGTTCCTATTGCTCAATCCAGAAATTAATCTCGTTCAACTTTCAACCGGAGGATGATCTGTAATGTAAGATGATACTTTGATTTTGAGTTTGCTAGTACCAATCTGTGAATTGTGTTGTTAAACAAATTGTGAATACCATAGATACTTCATTCGATTTATGATAATTTAATATTGTGCAATAATATTGATTAATTTTGTGTAATATCCATTGCTACCGTAATTTTATTAATTAGGTACCTATGTACCTATGTTATCAAATAATCAAGTCAGAATAAGTTTTCTCTCTTAATTCTGCATTTTTCAGGTGTTTTTGGAGTGTCGTGAAACCTTTTGTGAAACTTCACCAATTTTACCATACTTTAACGAAATGATGAAACATTTGACAACATGATTCGTACGAGATTCAAGTTAATTCTTTATCTGTTAATCTGTCAAACTAGTAACGCTGAACTACGTTGAACCTTTTCTGTCCCGTGTTTATAATTTATTTCACCTCTATTTTTATTATTGTGAATGTATCTGCGTTGATACTTCATCGTCTCATTTCTTTCCTTCGCGAGTTGTTCCAGTTCTCAAACAATTTTCCCTGAAATTTGTGTGATATAAAGCCTCAAGTTCACGATAGTTTAATTTAATTTTTTAGGTTTGTAAATATTACTCAGCTTTTTTCTTGCTTTCACTGAGCTGCGGGAGAGTCATGAAACTACATTCTAGTTTCTCCGAATAGTTTCTAAAACCGTATTTCTGGGCAATGGAGCTGTGATCATGGAGATAAGACCCACATTCTCTATTTGTTGAAAAGGTGATAGATAATAGGTACCTTAATTTGATTTTGGCTTAAATTAATTAATATTGAAGATAATTAAATTTTTCTTCATTTTTAGGACAAATGACATCCAAGTACTAAATTCGAGAGAAAAAAATTATTTCGGTCATAGTACTACAAATACCTTATTTTCAATTTTGAATTTGTGTAGGATAAAATGCATTTTTGTACATGATTACCTATTTACTGGTTCAACAGATTTCCTCCAGACGTCAGCTACTTTCATCTTAAATCCCAAATAAAATTTAAGAGTGAAATTTTCCAGTCATATATTAGTGAAGTCTATTATCGTTTCTTCGTAGCTCACTTACAAAATCAAATTTTTTTAATGCAACTGTCTATCTTATCTCCTATTTTAAATTTTTGATTCAAAATTGCTTTTTTAATGTAACCATTTTTGTTCGTCCCATCGGTAAATCTCAGTAAACCAGGTAGTAGGGTATACTAAATTAAATTCATGCATTAATGAAACGTTGAATTATCTTATCATGAAGTATGATATGATAAATTTCTGGTTTGTACGTCTAGTTTAAATTATTCATGGGCGCAATTTTGTGGGTGCTCCGTGACCTCAGCTCCTTACGAAATTTTCAATGTGAGACTGAGTACCGTATAAAATTACGAGAGAAAAAGCTGTATGATTTGTATAGTGATTGCATATCGGGCGTTTATTTATTCATTAAATTTTTTCACCTCTAAAAAAGTGACCCTTCGGCTTCGTGGGTGGATCTGGGAGAGGAAATGTGTCTCCTCTTGAATAAAAAAAAGGTCCGCAACTGCAGCATTTTGAAAAAACGTGAAAAAATTCTTCAAAAATTTTTTTTGGTAATTCTGCTGGCGCTAACTGACATTTACACTTGAAGATAATCCTTCTCAAAATACCGTTCTATATCCGACATTGTCCTCCTCTCTTCGTTCCTGAATATTGGGCACCCCATGAAATTTTTAAAAGTCAGCTCTTATAACATTATTCCTTCAGCTATTTACAAATTTACATTGAAATTACCTAGTTTTAGATCAAAAACAATAGCTGCATAATATTATAATTATAAATTGTGAATAACTTTTTTTTGTGCGTGCGTGCGTGTATTAGGGGGACATGAAAGATTTCTGATGCTGCAGAAGGGCACAAACTAAAACAGGTTAGGAAACACTGCTGTAGATTCGCGACAATTTTTTCTTTCTTTAGCTTGTTGAAAATTAATGATAGCTGGTTCGACTCAGCGTCTCTGCAAGTCGTTTGGAGATGCCACATGGAAAGGTTGAAAACCTATCGACGTGAATGGGAATTGTACTGTTTTCTTTATAAGTGAATTCGTATCAATTATAGCTGAAACCGGCCTTTAAATTTAACGAAAATTCAGTTGTGAGAAGAATTAATGTTAGTGTTTCAGCGAAGAAGCTGTTCAGTTGTAGTTCTTACTTTGAAATTACTTTTTAAAATATGAATATTTATTAAGTCTTCGAGAATTAACTCAAAAATTTCTTTTGAAAAATGAACAAAAGAAACGTCAAAAAATGAAAATCCGAGCAAATCCTTGGCAAAGGAGAGACAAAAAGAGAAGAAAAAAGCAGTATGGCACTGAAGTAACAATAAAATGTTGGATTTGTTATTCGCGTTCTATTTACTCAAACCGAATTAATTTGCGCTAATACTTTTCCCGAAATGAAAAAAGAAAAAAAAAGCAAAAAAAAGCAGGAAACAATATTATAGCATCCGCTACTTTCGCAGGTCTTTATAATTACTACGAAAAAAAATACTCGCCCCTTCTTTAGCTCCTCTGCAATTGTAGGTAAATAAATTGATTTCTCTTTGAAATTTCTTAAAATTGTTTGAGCATCCGAAGAAAATGTAATATTTTACAAAATCTTAGCCCAAGAAATGCTCCAGCTTGTGATTGCTTGTTTTACATAGTTTTTTCTTCAAAACTGATATTTATGTACTGATTGTGACTTGAGTATCGTCCTTACATTCGGCCCTTAGTCTTGATTTTGTTTTTACTTACATGATTTTTACCATTAGCGAATTAATGGTTAAATTAAAATCACCATTCATTCTCTTTGTAATTTTCCACAAACAACAGTCAATTATCGAAGCGAGAGATTAGTAAAAATTGAACACCAAATAATGCAATTAATTTAAATATATACCAAGATTGGACATGTTTTACAGTTTGATCATATTTTTTATGAAGTTTTGCCTTTGACCTTGGTCTTGTACAGTCGAATTTTGGTCTTACAGAAAGTTCAAGACCTTACTGAAGACCATGACTAAGGGATTAATTTAACTTATACTTGATAGAGTGGATAGATATTTGTGAATAAATTCCATCTGAACGTGTTAATTGCTGACAAAAAAAAAAAAAAAAGACGACTATGACCGACAGAGTACTGCGTTTTCCTTCATTCATAGGTTGAAAATGTTAAAATTTTCTGGGTGACGCATGAAATTGACACTTACTCGTTTAATCCTCGTTCATCAAATTAGTTGTAATCGGTGTTAAAATTCCCCAAATTATTTTGTTTTCATCACTTAATTAATGGTACACACACGCGCCCACACACTCATTTCAAAACTTAATACCGTTTAAAAGAGATGAATGTTTTGTGTTATTGCGCGAACAATAGGAAGTAGATAACGGAATTCGCGTATTACTTATTAATGTAATGTTGGAGGAATTATTATACACGATTACAATGAAAGCAACCCTAAAGCTCGTACCATCTGCCACCTTAAAATCTCCTTTACTCCCACTCATCCCATTCACACGCCTATCACGTGCTGCTAATTGCAGAAGCACTCGTCGTTTATCGTTACTCCTTCTTGTTTATGAAACTAGAGGGAAAAAAAATCGTAAGTACTCGTAATTACGACGAGACGCCTTTTATAATTAACGAGAAAAATGAATGGTGAGAGGAGGGAGATTCGTCTCACCTTCCCCAACTTAGTTTTTTGTCACTTTCGTTCGCTCCTCTTCTTTCTACTCCTCATCGCTTCTATGCTCCGAAATTAGTCGTAAATTTTGCTCAAATTTCGTTAAAAAAAAAAAAAAGAGTAATTTTTCTGCTTCGTCCCTGCCCATTCCTGTCATAGGTTTTAATGCGAAGAAGAACTGCTTCCGAGTGCGTGATTAGACGACCTTTTGTTCGTTTATTGGTAAACGTTTGGAAACAATTATTTTTCCTTTTTTGCTGACAAGCTGGCCTCTCTCTTGCAAGTTACCGAAAAATGTTGAATATTTTTCCAGCCTTTGTACGAAAAATGACGATAGCTCAAGTGCTGCTGAATTCCAAATTACGAAGACATCCTTAGCCGACAGAAATCGTTATTCGTCTCTAATTAACTGACTCCAGTGATGAATAGTATATGTTTTATTGTGAAAGTTTTAAAAGGTCTCGACCTTCGGTGACATTTTTTTAGGCGCAATTTAACGATTATTTAAGGCTCTCAGAGAACTATACACCTTAATTTTTTTTCACCCCTAACTGGTTTCTCAGTTTCTCCTAACCTTTAAATGGTGTATTTTCTTTCATTTAAATTAATTCAATATTTTTTTCTTAAAAATTCTCTCTACCATAGCTGGGATTTGCCCCAGCTACCCAAAGGTCTTATTGCTTCTGGTCCGAATACAGCATTCCGTACCTTCGTTGCAAAAATATATTGTACACAACAATGGAGAAAGCTGAGCAATTTCTCAACGAATGCAATGTTTACAAGTACGTAGGCGAGTGCTGGTAATTACATAAGTTGATAAATTGTTCACTTTTCTCCCTATAGTCGCATCAGACAATTGTTAAAACTGCCCAACCGGTTTATGATGAATCGCTCGAAGTTTCTCGACCATTGCTTGAGGTGGTAATGGAGCAGGGAGTGCAGTTCCATTAAAATCAACTCGAACGATAATGACGTAGGTTTTATTCCGGAGTAAAAGTCTCGATATTCCTCTGCTGGCGTGTTATCGTGTTCGCATGTGGTTTATCGAAATTTTAAAATCAAACTTTGAATTAGTATTTTAGTGTGACTTCTTTTCACTACCTTTCTCGCCGAATCGAATCGGCACATTTGGCAATGCAGCTTATTCTCGTGGTCTGCGCGTCGTAGTGGTTAGATGCTTACCTTTGCTAATCGAAAATTTACGAGTTCGAGACCGACCACCGTCACATTCCCTACCCAAAATGGTTGTGATTCATATTCGTAGACCATTGACCATAAGATCCCAATCGTCCTTCTCCGCGGACGGGCTTCAAATATATCCTGTAGACGCTTGCTGAAATGGCCACGTAGGCGAAGCCCAACTAAAGAAAGAAAGAAAAGGAAAAAAAAAACAAAAACCTCTGTACACGATTCAAGTTATTAATTTTCGAATAACTTACTGTGTTGTTTTTCATTATTTCAGGGAAAATTACTTCGTGGTAATCAAAGTCTCGGTATCTTACTCACAAACCAAGAACTGGTGCTACAGAAAGTTTCTCGTTTCTATAGCGGTCTGTACAGTTGCTTGGCCACAAATGCAGAAGGCGATGGCGAAAGTAATTCGATCTACCTAAACGTTAAATGTAAGTACTCGAAAATTTCTCCATTCAGTATTTGAAATTGTCATTTCGCAAACAAAATATCAAACCTTTAATTTGATGCGTACGAATTCCGAATTCATGTGCGAGCAGAACATTGAAATTATGTTGAGTTAGCTTCAACAGTAAAATTGTAATTGTATATCATTTAGGAGGTCCTAACTTCATTTATTAACTGTTATAAGAACGAAGTATTTCAACAAATTCCCCATTAAAACTTCCATCTTCCTTCTTCATTTCAAGAGTCAAAAAAGCTGGAAGTAAATGTAATAATTACGTTTTTCTATCAAATTGGTCGTCAATAATTTTCTCGCTACTTTGTTTTTCCAAAATGATAGTCACCTTCAAAACAGTGTATGTGGGGCAAAAGAATTTTCCAATAAAATGTGTGCGAAAATTTTTAATGTATCCATCGGCCCTTTTTTCGAGCTTCTATCGTTTTGAATATAGTAGGCCTACCTGTAGGCGTATGCCGGGATGTGTGGCACGTGACGTAAAGATTGTAACACTGTTCTTTTAGATTTATTTTTTACTGGCCAAATAAATATTGACGAAGAAATAATTTTTATGGTCACGTTTTACTCAGTTTCTTATTGTCGCGGCGAGACAGGATCAGATTTTATTTGAAATTTCGAGACTTACGCCGCATATATGAAATTTTAGACATTTTTAGTGCAAGTAAAACAAATAAAAGGAACTTTGATGTAATTTAAAACGGAAAATTGTGGTGCAGCGTCGACACTGACTCTTCTTTCATGTACAAAATACCTACTCTTTAGCACTTATTTAGGTCAATAGCCGAATATCGGTCTATCTCATGTTATTTGTAATTTTTATTTTTTTAGTTTTATTTGTCTCCCAGTTAATAGAATTCCGTAATAACTCATTGTATTTTTTGTGAAGAAATGAGTTTCTGGTAGGTATACCTACTTTTCTGAAATGACAATTTGTTGTTTAATTTTTGATGAAAGAAGTTTTGCTTTCTATGTTTTCAAAGAAACTTTTTCTAAAAAGTATGCAACAATCATCATTTAGTTATATCTCATCCTGTACGGAGTTTATACAGTGTTTTCCGTTTTTGCCTCTAGCAACATTCCTATATCCGTATTCTTCTTTAAAAGATTAATTTAAAAAACTAAACAGAAAATTTCAAAATTCTGAAAAAAAATTTTAAAAATTTATTTTTTGGCTGGGTAATCCTTTGACTATGTATTACTATGTATGGACTGCTCAAACAGTCAGAAAGTGGGGCAATAAATGTGAAGATATCATCTGGTGTGATGGGGAAAGGAAAATCTAGGGTGCAACAGGCGCATGTAAACAACATTCTCAGTGTTTTAAAATCGCACATTGCAAAGAACCCCCACTTTACAATATAAGAGTATTTTATGTTGAAGGTCATTTTGCAACTGCCATCTCTTCGTGGGCAGACTATACATAGAATAAAATGAAAAAAGGTGAACAAGTGGTGAAATAAAGAACTGTAGCAAAAAAAAGGTGCGAGTTCTGCTGGGGCCATACTTATGAATGGTTGATGTGTAAACATAATAGTGTGGTTGTGTGTATGCTCATTGTGCATGCACACAACCAAACACCTGCATGTCATATAACACACGCAAACAATTAAAGTCATAAGAATTATACCAATTTGACGATTGTAATTCTCATTTTGCCTCTACTAAAGACCAATTGCTAAGATGTTTACACATCGAAAAATCCAATTACCTTCTGTAGGATGAGCATTTGCTGAGTATAGGACTGGGAGTAATGAGGAAAGCAGTTTTGTAAAGTGCAAGTCCGGGAGTGGAAGGAGGTCTTGAGATACCTCTAATGAGATACAAAGTGCCGAATTGAGAAATCCAGTGATAGGTAGGAGGGCCCCCCCTGGACGCATTAGGTTTGAAGTTTTGGAAGTTATGACAGAATATTCAACCTTCAAACGCTGTTAGTAATATTTTGCTTCTCAAACAACCATCTGCTCCCCTTCTCTTCCAAGAATTTCAAATTCCACAAGATACAAGGGATGTAATGATAACACCAACAATTTACTGTGAATTTTTGTAAAACCAATCTTCTGTTGTGAAGTATTTGGAATTTTCATGAAGTGATAATTTATATAAAGTGGTCACAACATACACACATGTCAAAGCTACAAGCAAAGAGGGAAGAAGGACCCCAGTACTCAGTAAACCTTGGTTCCAGATTGATTATTCCTGTCTGTAGCCAGTGTACTCATCAGGGAACTACATTGGTAAGATTTGACTCTATCACACCTGGATGTTGCACCAAATTCTGACTACTAAACTGTGTAGACTCCTTTAAATGTATAAGCTATTCTTTCCAAAATCACCCAATTATCAGTACATTCTTTGACTATGTGGTGATCAGTAATTTTGCTGCGTATCTGTTGCCATCAATTCTGTCTGCCTGCATTCAGCTGCTCTCTCCCAACTGACTTCCTGATCCTCTCTTTCCAGTTGCTCCAGTGTGTTCCAGTTTGCGGCCCGAAGAACACGGAGTTGGTCGTGGAGAAAGCGTTCGTGTCACCTGCGAGGTGGTTGCAAATCCGGCCAACGACGTACAATTTGTGTGGCGTTTCAACAACACCTCGAGCAGCGAGGATCTGCCGCTAAAGCAAAACAGCAATGGTACACGTAGTTTTGCCGAATTTGAGCCAAAAAGCGAATTTGACTATGGCCTACTGTCGTGCTGGGCCCGCAACACCTTGGGCGAGACCAAAGAACCATGCATTTACAAAATATTTCCAGCTGGTACGTCTCTTCTCGACTTAACGCACTTGAAAAGTAGCCAATGCTTTGCGTGCTTTTGCCAGTAATATTTGGCTGCAAGGAATTTTGGATTGGTATCTACACCTTAGGAAGTCGTAGAAATTGGTGCGATTGTTTTGCGAGTTGCTGGCTACTCTCATTGATGGGAAAATACTCTTTTCAAAGGATTTATGGGAAGCTTGGAACTTTTGCTTGTAGCAGATTAGGAATTAATTAACTGACTGAAGCTTTTCTTCTTTGGGACTTTGGAGGAACAAACAAATTTTCCAGCAGCATTCTAATTGAAAGACTTGCAAATATGAGTCTATAAGAGCACAGCGGCAGGCAATGTGGATGAAATCAAGAAAATAGTTTCTGTTGATAAGTTTGGTATTGAATAATGTTGAGACGAGGAAATGTAACCAGTAAATGAATGGACCAACGCAATTTTTAGTTGAAAAAACGAAAACAATTTTGATTTTGCTCAAATTATAAGCAATATGTAAATTCCGTTTCCGGTTTGTACGTGGAAAGTGTTTTTAGTTGAGTGCATTTCTTTGCTTATGACCCAGTGACTTGAAAACTTCACAATTTCCAATGTTAGGTGATTATGATTACAGTTTTTTCTGTTGTTGGGAACGATTGAAATCATTTTGCTACTATAAGAAACCAACCTAGTGCTTTCATTTTAGGGCTAATTTTTTTTATAGACAATTTGATTTGCTTGATGTTATTAGAGGGAATAGAAACTTTTTGATAAGCTCATTACTGGTGATAATGAGCTGGTGTTTTGCCTTTGACTTGGAAACAAAATTTTCAGAGTTCAGAATCACTGGCCAAAAATTCTCCTTGCCCCAAAAAACATTCGTTTCCAAAAGTGAAAAATCAAAACTACATCAGCAGTGTTCTATTTGGGCATTTGTTGTGAAAATTTGTAATGCAAATGAAACAACAGTTTTGGTTAGGTGTAGATATCTGACATCAAGTTTCACAACTGTTGTCACCGGTGTGTGCAGCAATAAGAAAGATTTTATTACCACCGGGGCTGTGTGAGCATTATTAAATGACAGTGACATAAATTAGTATCGGGTGGTTTTAATGTTCTATTTAAATTCTTATTCTCAATTTTCGTCACGAAAGAATAATAGAAATTATACGCTGAAACAAAATGTATTCGAATGATGGATCGATATCTGATGAATGGTGAGTAATGGCTCATAAAATCGGGTAACATCTGAACTCGCACCCAAAATTGGTGTAGAAAACTGTCTCTACATTGAAACTTTTTTCAAAGAATTGCTCTTCACCGACGCCATCAGATTTTAATGACGTTATCTATATAGGTGCCATAAGAACGCTCAATTTTGCTACTTTCTACTGCTGTTGTGTAAAGTTGTGTGCATTGAAGGCCATAAAGAACGAAGTTAATGTTGATTTTTATTTTTTTGATAGTCAGCGACTGAAGAGTTGCGCGAAGGGAATTTGTGCCGTAGTATCGTACAGTGAATGCAGAATGTTGTAAAGGTGCCACTAATCACCGAATACATTGCATTCACGCATTTTGTGCCACCCAGTTCGTGGCCCACAATTTTTCCTTTTCCACGACAACGTCCCTACCCATGTGGCAGTCACTTCTTATCCGTTTTGGCTGCAAAAACAAGTTGTGACTTCGAATTGCCCCACCTCATTGCCAAATTGTTGTCTCCTTTAGACAATTTTCCAATCCCTTACCAAGATCGAGTTGAAATTAAATGGGGCTAGCGCGACTCACTTTCCACAATGTTTTAAAAATTATGACACATTGTCTCTGTAGCGTCTATTTGAAATATGCTTTGATCAAGCTTTCGACCATAGAAGGTGAGCAGAGCAGCTCGTGCCAAATACCTAATTTACTAAGGTGATGAACGCTTTTGCTGGACACGTATTTTTCGCTTCTTTGAAATTGCCAGTAGCTACTACTTTGCCTTTTGTAGACATACACGCGGTACTTATAATTTAATACACGAACTATAACTTGATCCGTCAGGCAAACCAGATCCAGTTACCAACTGTACGGTGACCAACAAAACCTTGGAGTCTTTCTACGTGCGTTGCAGCAGTGGTTTTGACGGTGGCAACAAGCAAAGGTTCACCATTGAAATTCGAGAATCGCTCACCAATATGCTGTTCAAAAATTTAACCAGCGATGTGCCCGAATTCCTGGTGAGCGGTTTGCATACGGCCTACTCGTTTAATGTGATTT